>JAXRJS010000041.1:1782500-2470000 GCA_037127375.1 Dione juno
TTATGCGCCCGCTGACCATTTTATCCACGGACCGTTCTAAGATTATTATGTAATTATGTAATCCATATTTGATGAATAACACCTTATATGGACTTGTGTAAAAGTGAATGTATATACAGTGTGTTCATTAATTACGTTATTTACAAATGTTATAGAGAGTGTTCCTATTTTTTTTTCTATATTTTAAATATATTGTGCTGTAGATGTCACTAAAAATTCAAATTTATCAATAAAAATAATGTAATTTTTGTAAATGATCCAATTATTTAAATGAAGCTCATATAAATATAATCGTGTATTTATAATTGATGTATAACCAGTTGAAAGTAAAAGTGCGACACGCCTTAAACAATATATCAGCGCAGCATCTCACTATGAGATCATCGACGGTCTCCTTTGTCATACATATGTCGATCGACACTATAGACTGCCTTGCGGCCTTGCATCCGTTCTTAAACGTATTTTCGAGTACCATTTACGGTACGATTACGTGAACCCACTTAAAACAGTTTAAAACTTATTACACAATATATATTATACTTGTTGCGAGAGAAAATGAAAAATGTACTTACAAAAAGATAGGTTTATTTACAGAAAGCTTATATTAACAACAAATATAATACAGTTAACGTCTAGCGATCACATGAGTTTCATAACATTAATGAAATGAGATGACTATTATAATTTTCGTTTAATGATGGGGGGCGCCGTATGATGATGAGGGGGATGGGACGCCATAGGAGCCTGAAGGAGCGCCGATGGTGCTGTACCCGGACGAAGGGCCGCTGTAGGAGATGGAACCGTGACCACCGCTGGAGTAACCACCGGAGTAACCAGAGGAACCGCCAGAGTAACCAGAGTAACCACCACCGTAGCCGCCAGAGTAGTCTTCTTGAGCTTGGTGGTATTGAGCTACTTGGATACCTTGTTGGAGGGATTCAAGTTCAACTCCTACAATTCTGTCGTGGGGCACACCGTAGACTGGGGCGGGGGGACCGTAGTGGGAAGAGATACCGTGGCCATGTCCGCCTCCGATGGATGATTGGTAAGCCTGGTTCTGGATCTCATCCTTCAGGATAATGTGACGGATTTTCTCCAATAGATGAGGGTCGATGTGGTAGCCCTCTGAGGACTGGTGCCCGACTGGCACGGAGGAGTAGTGGCCTCCGCTGGCGAGAGGAGAGCTGTGGCCGTGTCCACCACCGACAACCACGAGGGACGAGGGTGCGGAGTAGCTGTAGCCTACTGGAGGCTCGGCGACGGCGCAGCCGATGAGGGCGAGGGCAACCTGCAACACAACCTTACATTAATCTCACTGAAATTACCTCAATTATAATCAAAATCATAATAATCCAAACTCAAATTGAAATTCGTTCAGTATTTTCTGAAATAACTATATCATATCAGAATAAGCTAATGATGTAACACGCAATCCGTATTCCATATCCACATTCACCGCACAAACTGTGAACCCAGTCCATCCAACACAAGCACTGCACTCCTTGACACTTACAATACTCCACTTAGCCATGTTTGTTGTATACTCCGCGAACGGTAGAGGTTGTGTGATGTGCTTTAGAGTGAACCGGCGCTTATATATCGGTGATTCTGCCGTCTACTTTTACTTTAAGTCATCCGCCGGGCGAGGACGAAGACGGGTTACGAATGGACTATATAGTGTTTTTTTTTTATTTTATTTTTTCCAAAGTAACATTTTGATCGAATTAGTGATGAGATTGAAGAGAAACTTAGTTTCTGCGTGATATGTTTAAAACATTTATTATTTGAATTTTACGCTTGTACATCTTCTTAAATGCTCGTTTTTATATGATATCAATGTATGCATGCAAAATTAGATTATTACACTTTAAATTCTCCTTTTAATTTTCGTTTTTATCAAATAACAAGACTATTACCCAACACGCCATGTCTCAAAAAAAAAGGAGAATGTGGGTTACATAACGTTCCTTAACTATAGTTACTTTAGAAAGGTTTACTTTAATTTTAAATTTTAAGACTACACTTAGTTCATATTTAATTAATTATACGAACACGTTGTGTAAAACGTTTCATAATTGACCATTTATCTCAATTATTGCGTTCTTGTTCTATCTTGACACTAGAAAATCTATTTGACAAATACTTAATTTTTTTATATTTCTTTATACGTATACATACATATTTATGCATAGGTATAGTTATTAAGAATTATTAGTGACTAAGTGGGTATTCAGTATATTCGTTAAGTTTTCATTGGAAAATTTAAAATATATGGCGATACATTAGCTTCACGTTGTATCCCGGTTCAGTTTCTCACTTTCCACAGTAAAATGTAAATAGATAATGCATTACAAAAATCTGTCTGTACATGTGACGGTTCAGTAATCTCTCTCACTCGGACAGAATGAATTATTTTCATTGGCTTTAGTAAAAATACTAAGAGCGGCGTTAAGTTATGAAATAATAAAGATCCCATCGGATTGCCTCGTTCTGATAATTTCAATTTATTAATAATAAAATTAAAATGATTTTAATTAATTTATAATAGAAAATAAAATAGCAAAAATCTCATCTGGATAAATTATATTTCAAGCTATGCAAATCATCATATTGCTATATAAATTAACTTTGTAAATTAAGCTCAACTTTCATATTATCATAATTTAAGTATGTTTTAGTATGTATATATTTAACGCCGGCTTACTTTTATAAAAATTACACTCTTCGCCACTGATCCTAATAGCATATATAACGCTATAAGTGTTAATAATAGACGCTTTAGTCAATGATAATACTGAAGTAATCATATTTTACTAGCGTTACGCTTTAGGTGACAAAAAATAAGAAAAGAAGAGGAAAGCATAGAGAAAATGTAATGTCAAGACACTCTGCCCTCTTTCTGTGGAACCCAACGCCTCATATTGTCTTTATAGAACACGGAAACAATAATCCAAGGGAAGTAACCCACTTCCATCGGTCTTACAATCTCTGCGCCATAATGACCTGAATGAAATAATTACATTGTTATTATGTTATAATATATTATATATTTAATTTAGGGCAAGTGTAATATATTCTGGTTTATATTAAAAAAAAAGCCATGACCTAGAATTTATAGAAAGGAAACTCATTATTACTTCAATAATATTTAAATATCGAATATAGTATGATTTATTCCAACTAATGGACTGTACTCCGCGTTCTCTAACTGATTTTAGAATTATTTCTTAGAAAAGAGATAACAGAGTATGATTGTAATTTATCTATATAGATACCGGAAATAGTTGTCCATTATATATATATATATATATATATATATATATATATATATATATATATATATATATATATATATATATATATATATATATATATATATATACATATATACAAATTACATTACGTTAATATAAATATAAAATAATATTCTATACCATATATAATGTGAGTGATTTCGTCCTGTCGTAAGTGACACGAGTAAATGTGAAGTACAAAAAAAATTAAACTGCTCTCCTTCCTTTTCTAAACATGACAGTGAGCGAAGCGAGCAAGGGCAAATAAATATAACACGTTGCTTCGACTAGGGATCGAACCTACAACCTCACCATGATACCATTATTTAATATATTGAAAACTAATTATTATATCCACTATAGGTGCTTACTTTAAATAAGCCTTAATTCGAACGAATATAATTATACAGATAAAGTGAAGTTATGAATAAATCGTGATTATAACGTGATTATATTTATTTTTTTACTATTTACATAATAATTTAAACGATCGAAAACGAAAATTTTATATGAAATTAATTTATACAAACAAACATACATAAGCTTTAACATCTGTCAAGCTCCAAAGACTTTTCTTTACATATCCCTAATTGACACCTTCTTGGTACAGAAAGACAGCGTCTCATAGTATAGGAAATAGTAGGTCCAGCTACCACTAGCACGAAATAGCTAGCTAGAAATAGCACGTAGTACCACGTGCTATTTCTGGTAATAAAAAGTATAGCTTTGAGTTCCGTCAATACACAACGGTACTAACGCAATATATCAATTGAAAGGTCCATAATGATAATATATATGTATATAAGGACTTTTTAGTCATTCATATTCTTATAGCCTAGATCTAAATATAGACCGGCGTTAATTCCACTAAAAAAACACATAACCTTAGTCTATCAATTGAGTCGATATCACATGATTGTTTCATGTAAAAAAACATATAACTGGAAGATATCGCTTTTAGCGATAAGTCCGCCATTACACATTCACTCTTACATATAATTAGTTTGTATATATATATATATATATATATATATATATATATATATATATATATATATATATATATATATATATATATATATATATATATATATATATATATATATATATATATATATATATATATATATATATATATATATATATATATATATATATATATATATATATATATATATATATATATATATATATATATATATATATATATTTTAGCACAATAAAGTAGTATTTTATTATTATTATTGTACCTATAAACCTACCTACATACCTATAACCTATAACCTACCTATAAAAAATTGGCAAGTCGGGTATAATTTTAACAATTATTATTATGTAAGTAGGTATTGGGTATTGAGAACAAAACCGTTAAAGATCTCCGATCGAGAGCATTTCAATCTTTAGTCAAGGAACCTGAAAGTAAAAGTCCTTTCAATGTTTATATAATGTTGTAGTAAGTTACTATATTTTGACAGATTAACACCTTTGCAGTATAGTTGGTATCTTGGTGCGAGTTGGTGATGGATTTTGGGCTTAAGCCACATAAATAATTGATGAAATGTTTACATAAAAGCTTTTTTACATGCACGTAGTCGTATTTTCTCCTGCAGATATGTAGTATAGGTAGAGATAATCTTGTATTAAGACACTCCGTTCTCCGCTCTCCGCTCATATCCTCACATATCCACGATGACCTCTTTGAGCGTAAAAATCAGGGCATATACATTTCACTTTCATTAACTTTCAAGGTCATTGCAAGCATTCCAATGCATGCTTGATCCTCTTCTAAAATGAAGTGGCTTCAGTATGAGAAATTACTTAGCTATCCATGGATTTTTTGTGGGGGGTGTCAGGCCCATGGCGTTGTAGGACGAGGAGCATTTGCCTGGGATTTTAGACCCATCTGTAAACTTAAGAGGCTCCTTTGAAGTTTGTATTAACATTCACCTCCACTGTCGAAGCTCCAGTCTCTTACCTAGTAAAAAAATATATTTTTAATTTTTTTATTGTAAAATTTTGAATTTAAGTTCTTAGTTTTCTAAGCATTCATTTAGTCACTATGACTGTATTATGTAGCATAGCGATTGTAACATATTTAATGAATATGTAATTTGATACGATGTCTTCATATAGTCTCATCTTAATTTATCGTCATATATGATTACTTTATCGCTAATAATCTAGCTTGGATTGCAAGATGGTTACTGATATTGATTGCTTAGACAGAGCTTTTAAGTTCAAATCCCATTCTAGGTAAATATTATAATACCTACCTTACCTTACCTTATGATATAACCTTACCTTACCTTACCTTATGATAGCTATTTACCTTACCTTATGATAGTCAGCTAACTTGTACTAAAATGAAGTAGATTCAAATCCGCAAACATTTGAAATTTATATATGAAACTTTTAGTTTCACGATAACTCCACTACAATAAGCATCATACAAGTTATTGTAATAAAATTAATGTCAGTTAAACGCTAATTAACATCTCTGAGTATAAAACTATTGTACAATCCAAATTTGTAAATAAGATAGATTGTTAATTGACAATTTAAATACTGGAACTGTTAGCACATCTGTCTAAGCGTTCACAACTTTCATACATATATATGTATGTATGTATGTATGTAATTAATGGTACTGACGTAAAAATGAGTTTTACGCTTGCTCCGACGTAGTCTTCCTTTCAAATATTTGTTGTCATAATATCCATTAGCATTTGTTTGTGTCTTTAAACATTGCATATATATTTTATTTAATGTTACTAGTATTTAAATAAAATAAATATTTAAATAAACTTTTGTTTGTAACAATTTTTGAACTCACTTGTATATATAAAAACTATTCATCTAAACATTTTTTTGCCATTTTGCAAATTTTAAATAAATAATAAAAAAAATATAATAATAAAAAAAAATTGTACGCTTATTCTAGTTTGTATAACATTTTGTCTTGTTACCAGAGCGAGGAAATTAAATAATTCATTCACCTCGAGTGGAAATCGAACCCACGACCGCCGCATTCACAATCTGACGCTGTGCCGCTGCGCCCTAATGGAGTAAATAAAGAAGTAAATTTTGTACGTTAAATTTTTTTACTATTATGTTAAAAAGAAAGATTTTGGCTAATGTGTAATATAATATCATACTTATCGAAATAATATACATACGAGTCTATCTATGCACACGGTGGCTGTAAGAGGAGGAGGATCGGATTCTTGATATCTTTTTGGGTTTCGTTCCGGGTTCAATAACCGGGGTAATACGGCGTATAATTAATACCCATATGTATCTAAAATATAGTATCTATAAGAAACTCTACCAGCCTCTAAATATAACCTGGTCACTAGTATACGTTCTTAGCAAAATAAACTTACTTGTTTCTTTTTTTAGTTATTAACATATTACATTATCGCTTACACTCATAGAGCCAGATCGTAGGTTTGATTCCCGCTCGGCATCATAATTCAATTAAAATATTTTTATATCAATGCCCAACCGTAAATTTCGTCACGAAATCGATTTAAAACTCGAAATTAAATATGGACAGCAACTGAATACCCCTTGAATATAGCTAAATCATAGCTAAAGTAGGTAGAGTTGGTCATTCCAACGTACTACAAGGTAGTAAATCAAGCAGTTAAAACAATCACCATTCGTAGGAGTTAGGCGTTACGTAAACGAAAGTAAATTTATTACAGTTAACCGATCATATCGGAAGTATGCCAAGGCTTGAAGAACTGAAATGATCGATTAGGATAGAGCTAGTGCACTTATGGCGGTTATGTAATTGGATGTTCTTTTTTAATTTAAATTTAAATTATATATATATATATATATATATATATATATATATATATATATATATATATATATATATATATATATATATATATATAATTTAAATTAAAATGATACAAATGTTTGTATGTTTGTATGTTTATATACAAATTATATTTTCACATAAGTGTATTAATTGTTTAAAATATTGTCTATAAAGAACTAAGCTTCTCCATCTGCTTTACTCTTTCCACTGGCTGAAATTCGTAAAAGAAGGCTTCGGAATAAACCCATACATATTCGGTTTGTTTTATAGCTTTAAGTCTTTACGGTTGTACAGCATAGATGTAGTCATTTTCCTGATTTCCCTCTATTATAAACAGGTAGAATCACTTATAATTTTAATTTCATTATCAACATAAACAAAAAGTGAAACTTATATATTTTTGCAGATTTGTATTCATATATATTATTTTAAAGTCCTGCATATAAATTTATTTTACGCTCCCATTGTAACTCTGTCTTAACAATTTGTATGAATTCCTTCTAAGGATGCGATTATCTTAAAATGTTTAAACTAAAAGTAGTTTTTTATGTAACTTTAAAAGCAATTAACGATATTTAACTGTAGTTCTTAAAAATTCTTGTAAGCATGTTTGACATATACATATACATATATATATATATATATATAAATATATATATATATATATATATATATATATATATATATATATATATATATATATATATATATATATATATATATATATATATATATATATATATATATATATATATATATATATATATATATATATATTGTTCTTTTTTGTTGAATAAATGTAAATACTTATAAAAAAATGGTAAAATACTTACTTTCTCCGTCTATAGCTGCCATGGCAATACCTGTGCCATGACGATATTTGCTTTAAGATTAAAGAAGATGTATAATATTATATGAATGACAATTGGTGTAAAATAGAAAACGAAAGTACAAGCCGTTACCAAGCTTTCTGTGCTCTAAGCTTGAATTAGTTGGCTGTAAACGCGATGGTCGTTGCTTCAATTCCTGAGTGTCTTAACATTAAGGTCCCTCTACATAACCTGGTACATGTTGAAACAATAAGGCTAAAAAATATTTAAAGAAGATGGTCCTATAAAATCTAAACATCGCCAAGTATCAAAGATCAAGATTAAAAAGTGAAGATAAAAAGAAGCTTCATTTCATACTTCACATCTCTTCCAACGAAGTGTATTTAAAATTACGAACTGTTACCATAAAACGCATATGAGCTATAATTATCTAATTAACTTAATATATACCGCCTCCATACTATTTACATACGTTTAAGTAGAGTTGTATAGAATATCATTTTTGGGCATCATTTGCTTACTTCGATACAGATGCTTATCATTGTATATGTGGTATACGAATTTTACAAAATAAACAGATTTAAAAATATGAGGACGTCGTGGCGCAGTGGCATAGCGTCTGATTGTAAACGCGACGACTGTGGGTTCGATTCTCATTTGGGGAATTGAATTATTTTCATTTTCTCGCTTTGGTAATAAGATAAAATTCAGCGTTGAGTTTCGCAACTTAATAGTAATGTGTCAGAAATTGGCGCCTACCCTATACTATTATATACGAGATACAGCGAGAAGCTATAATTTTTTACAGGTAGCAACCGTTTTAAACTAATTCTGGAACGACTTAAAACAGAAGCTGTTTAATTTAAATACAATAGAAATTTACATAAGCCATTGCAAAATATGTTTGTGGGTGTTACTTATATAACAGCGGAGCGGAGTTCAAATTGTTTTGAAATAATTCTTCAAAAGGATAATAAAATTTCAATTTTACTACTTCGCCTTGTCCAGTTCGAACTGCATAATATTGACCTTTCACTTAATATATTCAGAGATATATATATATATATATATATATATATATATATATATATATATATATATATATATATATATATATATATATATGACATCTAAGGAACTTCTCCTTAGGAAACTACGTACTAACTTTCAGTTTTCCAAACGATTATTACTTTGACAGTTAATCAATTGGATTTTACTTTCATAAAATACAAATTATATAGTAAGATATGTTTGAACTTACTAACGAACTGACAAGGAATAGATTTCGAGTTATTTTGTAAGTGGTGGATCTAAGAGCGAGAGGTAGATTTCTATAGTTTGCTAAAAAATCTCGGCCAGTATGAAACTATCATCAATTCATATCTAGAACGTATTTAGAAGGTGACACTAGTAGAATAATTTCGCTAGGTAGAACTGGTGCCCTTTCAACCTATACTTGGATCGCAAGTTACGTTAGTAACGTGATGGAGAAATCCGTGAAATGCTATGTAGTTTCTTCTCATTTTATAATACATGAAGGTCAAACATGACTAATTTACTAAATCATGACTATTTTTTGCATACATATAATCATTTCTTTTTATTTTTTTTATTCGGAAAATCTTCAAAAGATACCTGGTCCTTGTGGTATCAAACCAGGTTATGTGGGATTTTTACCCACTAAAACCCCTCCGTTGTTCAGTCCTCAACGACAGAAAGGCAACGGGAATTCGGATGAACCGCATCCGCTTCCCTCCCCGGCACACATATATTCTATATCATGAAGAAGAATTGCAACAAGCCAAAATAAAATTAATTATTACAGTGGCAGTGGGCGGGTCACATAGCTGTATCTATTATTATTGTTATATTTATTGCACGTTATCAAACGCAGAACACTCGTTACTTTTGCCAAGTCACGACTTGTAGCATCTAGCGATGTTCATATATATGATTGTCGACTGGCAATGACCTCTGACACGAATACATTGACTCGCACTTGAAATCAACTTTGAATGTCGCGTTTAATATTAGCATTTGATTGTACGTATTTACAGAATAAATGTCTAAGACGTAAATATATATAAAGATAAACCACGGCGTTGAATTCCGCAATATATATATGAGGGTAATTTAAATATGTACTTAGATATATAGTATATGAGGACCGTCGTGGTGCAGAGGCACAGCGTCTGTCTGTACACGCGACGATTTGTGGGTTCGATTCCCACTGAATATGAATGAATTGTTTTCATTTTCTTCGCTCTGGTAACAGGGCAAAACCGCGGCGTTGAGTTCCGCTACTTGACACGCAATGTCTCGAAAGGCGGAAAGCGGGGAACGGATTGTCTTAACACTAGGTTCCTTCAGCTTACGGTTTCCTCTGCTTACTCTGCTATGAGTGAGTTAAATCATTTTCTTATCTCCAGTCCAGTGTGGGGCACAAATTGAAAAACAGAGGGTTTTAACATTAAATTCTGTTTACTTTCTCCACTATATATTACAAGCTATCTTGCTGCTACTTCATCACACATTTGAATGACACATGACATATATAAAGTACACTAGAGAACTCGGACCACGTGTAAGGTTGGTTAACTCAAATCGCTTACGTAATATAATATAGCCTATAGCCCTTCGAGTAATGGGCTATTTAATTCAAAATATTTCATACAAATGTGAATACATAGTTCCTGAGATAAGCGCGTTCAAACAAATTCTCACAGCAAGTGCTTTATCATAATAATAGAAGTCTAGATAGGAACTATAATAATCGTTTATAAATACAAAAATTTCAACATCACCATAAAACTAATTTATATGGTTTTTCATAATATATATATTTGTTAACATTGTATATTTTATTTAAAAACAAAGGTTACATTTCTCAACGGATTGTGCGAAATGATATTGTTACACGAGTTTTTATTAACACACAAATGGTTAACTGGCTCCTGTTTGTTTTAGTATATTGTCTGTCTGTATGCAACACGTATATGGATTCCGTTCTTTTTATTCTCCGCCTCAATACATAATGCTTGAAATTCAGGCGTAGAGCGGAGAGCAGAGTGTGTTCTAACTAAGTTAGTTTAGCCTACCCTGCTATGTGAGATAAAAAAATCTTAGGAAGCTTCATTAACTACACATATAATTTAAAATTAGTAAATTGAGTCTTCTACTTTAAGTCCCAGATTTAAATCAACTTTTGATCCTTTTCTTTTTGTCGAATTATAAAAATTGTGTTTGATAAAATACTAAAATAACCTAACCAAAGTGGCGATATTTTTTCTATATAAAATATTATACTACTTGTACTATTCGATTTCAAATTATTAAAATACACTACGTATTATAATATATAAACTACGTTCAAATATAATACATACATACATAAATACACAAATATAGCATCAAATTAAGCAATTTAGTCAAAATTTCCACTAAATTATATATATTTTTAAGTGTACCTCATCAGAAATCAGTATTTACGCTCTAATAACTTTCATTCCATCACATCACATTACATACTTGTAAAAACGTATACTTCTAAAGGTGTACGTCATATCCATATAGAGAAAGGCTTATCTCACACGTTTGGAGCGCGTTGATGTCGTTTCCATTGGATCACGATATTGTGGAGAACTAATATAGTATAAGACGAATTGTTGTATGTTTTTAAATATATTGTAGGGTTAAATAAGTGTATATAAATCTTTAGAAGAGTATTTCGCTTCAGGTCGCCTCGTTCAACAAGTCTCATTAGTTTTGCTCATATACGCAAAGTCAAAGCCGTCTAAAAAATATATAGGTAATAAAATATATATGTAAGAGAACATATTATTATCACCAATACCAACACTGCCATCATCACCATGTCCACCATCATCACCATTCCATTAGTACCTATGTCCAATATCCAATAGCAAATCGTAAAATAGATTATCATTTCTCTTCCAGGAAGCAACGTGACCGTGACACGTAACCAGGTATGTGATAATATATTAATTTAAATAATATTAAATTGTATCTACAATGGAAACAAACTCTCGACCTCAAACACGTCACAACTGACGAGTGACCTGTTCGGAACATTCTCCAATCACTATTATATAAGTTATGCGAGTTCTATACAAAACATTAAAACTTTATTATAAATATCCATATATTTTATAATAATATCAGCTTTAAGTACCTTACCGCTGATATATTTTAATAAGATATATTAAACTTAATTAAATTGACTCTAATAAACAGTATGTACATATTAGTACAGTATTTTTGAGACTATTGTAACACGGTAGTTACAGGTTCGATTATTGTTTTTTTTTTATTTTTCTAAAGATAAAAATGGAGTGTCTTACCACTAAGTTTTCTCCTTCTGCTCAAATTTATATATAGTTTTACTTCACTAAATAATTTTATAATTTGGAAGATATTTAAAGAAAATACAGGATTTGAACACCATACCAACCTACTTTGTGTTAAAAATGGTTCAGTAGAAACATCTTAGAAGCGGTTATGAAAGTGATATAAAAAAAGTCTTAAAGCTCTGTTATAAGCTGAAGATATAAAAGTTTATGTATTTTTAATGACAGCGTAAACTAGAGCGATTGCAATATGACACTGTAAATTACACTTAAAACTGATATAATTTATAGGTAAATCTGCTTTCAGCTTTATGGCGCATTTACGGAGAATTTAGAGTCAAGAATATCCGTCTTCTGCTGTAACACTGGGATTTGCCTTTCTCGAGGAGAGAAGTGGTATTTATATAGCCATATATTCCACATTTTTAGGATAAATTTACTGACGTAGTACATGCATTACTGCATTCGCCAAAGGTTGTCTGTAAGAGATTGCTTGAAGCAATAAGACCGCCTTGGCATATACATTTTATATCTATTTGTTTTAATGTTACATTTTGTGTGTGTGTGTGTGTGTGTGTTTTTTATGTGTGTGCAATAAAGTTTAAATAAATAAAAAAAAAGTTTATATAAGTGAAACACCTCCTTTGTTTCATATATATACACACACATATATTTAGATTTAAAACCAATATTATACAATATTATACGGCCAGATCCATTATCGAGCTGGTATCAATAAAAATTATTAAGACATTATATTTACTCAATCATTTAGTCGAATGTGATATGCGAAGCTAATTTTGACGTTTTAATGCTTGTCTCTAACAAATTTTTTCGACATTTTACGATAATAAAAGTAGCTATATGAGTATACAGCTGGATTGAATGAGAAAACTTAGTGATAAGAAACACAGTTCTCCGGTTTCCATTAGAATTTGAGATTTTGCGAGTTGAATGAATTAACTCAACGCCGCGCTATCTTACTAAAGTGTAACGCGCGTACTGTCTTCAAAAACTACATGTAAAATATTTGTTTTTTAACAAACATATACTCGTAACGTGATTATTTAACTAATTTAAGTTATACATTACGTTTTACATTCCACAAATCTATAGAGAAAGGCAAATGGGCAACAAACTTTTAGAAGTAATAAAATGCCTCACATGCAAAGTGAAAGCTTATCTATAAGTTATAATTGGCGGAAATCAATTCGTACCTCTATATTGTAGGATTACGACTCTGTACCAGCAGAGGATGTCTTGATCAACACTTTCTATTACACTCGAATTTTGTAACTATAAATACTGTGTAGATATGATCAAAAAATAAACTTGTTGTGAAGCAAGTAGTAATGATAATATTTTAAATGAAAAAATACAGCTTTATAACCGAGTGATTCAAAATTTGAAGTGTACATATAAATTTTAAGAAAAATATGTACGTAGCAATATTTGAACTTGCGTCTATTTGAAACCGTCCAAGAGCTCGACCACTAAGTCATATGAGCTCATTAAGCTATGTTGCAATTGTTCTAGGCTGATTACAAATACTGAGATTTTTACAATTTTTCCTTGTTTTTTTGTTTATATTTATGCTATGCTAATGCCATTACTCAACCAGCAATGACACGAAAATTGGGCAGAAAGTGGGGACGGGGTGTCTAAGAACTTGGTACCCTCTGTCTACCCTACTATCTGAGGAAACTTAAAGTTATATTATTTTCTAGTAATCTGACAAATAGCAACCATTTAGCTAATTCTTGAACAACTAATAACAGTAGTTGTCCAATTTAAATACACTAGAAATATACATAAGACGTTGCAAAATTGGGCGAAAAGTGGAGCATAGAGTGTCTTAACACTAAGTCTCGTCTGCCTATCCCTTTATTATAATAATTTATATACCGATGCTGCATATTTCTTCGATGAGTCATACCAGAGTTGGTACACTGAAGCTCAGCGAAGTAGTCTTAGTAGCCTTGCTAATTTTGCAATAGTTTTGGTCTGAGATCCGTTGATTGTGTGTTACAAAATGTAGAGCTCTAATTAAACATCGCATAAAAAATATATTTTTATTTGATGCTTAAATGTGAGAACACTTTCAAATGACTTTATGTTTGTTCTTGACTACTTGTATTATTTTATAATATGAAGTAAAATTTTAATGTTTTAAACAAACAAATGAAAATAGAGTGTTTCAATGTGGTAGTAGATCACTTTATTTAGTATAGTCATAAGAAATTTACAAATTGTATATCATAAATTGAGTCATTTTAAGTACTTTGTCTTTCCAGAGAATTTAAAACGATCATTGTGAATATCTAATTTAACCAGAAAAAATAATTTAAACATAAAAAACTAGACCTAGACTCATGGAATTTGGCAAGGAGAACTTACTTAGAAATAAAGGTAAAACATCTAAAATGCAAAATATATAACACACCATTACAAATTTATATCTGCATTTCATGTCATATAAAATTAGTGAATAAACCTGAAAATTTAAGTTTCTCAATTTTTTTAAGTTTTTCTTTCCGTTGACCTACATATTAAAATTGGTACCCTTGGTACTTAAGTTTGACCATGGTTTTCTTTTTTTTAATCTGTCCGTGTACAGACACTATACAGTTCCACTATAGCGTTTAAAATGACCCCATCACACATAAACAAGTAAGTAAGCCATTACTATTTAGACCGCATAAACACTTATAGTACAAAGTAACGCAAACGTTACCCACCACACACGGGTGAGCTAAGATTACCCAACGGTGACACAATATGTACGTATTATGTACACTCACTTACGTAAGTGCTATATTAAACTCATTTACGTGTGGTCTAAGTTATGAGAGGTCTTTAGTTTAGATATTTTTGCCATTCAGCAAGTTTTAAATTAATCAATTAACTTTTTTTTCCGTTTTCAAGTAAATTTTAAATTAGTTGAGAGTATTTAGATGAAAGAAATTACCTATTTCATTTATTTTTTTTCTATTATCTTCAAGTTTTGAAAGATTGTGTATTGGTTAATGTATGACAACTGTTTCTGTTAGTCCAGGCATCTATGATAATTTGATTTTTTCCTTAATACGATTTAAAAGTATAACCTTAGTACGCCTCAGACTCATTTAGGTACATACACTGTACCTAAATGAGTCTGTGTTAAATTATATTTCTCAATTTCAAAAAATATTAAACTTGTAATAATTTTAAACTTTATTTCCTTTTCTATTATATGTGCTGTATTTCAATAATCAAAAAAATCATCATCTGAATATTTATCGACTGAACATAAACAGACTGTTGACGCAATTGTTGTGGGATCGATTCCCATAAGAAAAGCCAAAGTTCAGCGTTGGTTTTCATCATTCCAGCAAGATCTTGAATTCAGCGGAAAAAATCGCTTTTCTCTTCTAACTTGAAACGTATAATTTCTAACTTTTTAGTTGTACTATGAATGTTAAATTATGTATATATGTACATATATGGAATTATATATTCACAAGAGCTTGTGCCATTGACACACTGGCTAGTGGGTTGATGATCCTAAAATATTCGTTCGGTGCATTTTTATAGTGTATTTATGTAAATTTTATTTTTTATATAAAATTTTGTTATTTTACTATTGTTGTTACGTCATATGAATGTCTTAACTATATTTATTTTGAAATTATTTTTATTATCATACTGACTATTTTTAACCTACTTCGAAAAGGAGGAGGTTCTCAATTCGGTTGGTATATTTTTTAAGCTTTAAACATTTATCTGCTATTTTGATAACATTTGTTTTATGTAGAGCTTTTTTTGAGTAAACATTTTTAACTTTAAATACTAACTTTTATTTTATAAGTCCATTTCAAACTAAAACCTTTTTTTTAAATTTCAATCTTTTTCTTCTTCTTGACTAATGCTGGCTTTGTTTAGCAGGGTCTGCCTTCCGACAAGCTTACTTCTATTTTTTTTAAGCACCAACATATATTTAGCTACGCATATTTAGCTTCTCTCATAGTAACTATACCAATTTAAAATTAATATTTTCAGACTGTGTAGTTGTTACTACCTGATTAAATATTAAAATATTTTCTAAATGAAACTTGAGAAAGCGCTGCGTAGGCAATGTCTTAAAAACGGACGCAAAATGTATCAGTATAAAAAAAATAAACGATCAATTGTCATATTTTTTTTTCAATAATTTCATACGCACATATAAACGTAACGGTATGTGAGTTCGATTCCCACTCGGGGAGAATGAAATAATTTTCCTTGCTCCGGCAAAAAGGCAAATAGCGCGGCGTTGAGTTCCGCCACTTAACACACAATGCCTCGAAAGGCGGAAAGCGTAGAACGGAGTGTCTTAACACTAGGTTCCTTGAGCTCTCTGCAGTTCCCTCTCCCTAACTTGCTATGTGCGGGACACAGTGTGAGGCTTAAAATATATATATATATATATATATATATATATATATATATATATATATATATATATATATATATATATATATATATATATATATATATATATATATATATATATATATATATATATATATATATATATATATATATATATATATATATATATATATATATATATATATATATATTTATATATATATACATATATATATATATATATATATATATATATATATATATATATATATATATATATATATATATATATATATATATATATATATATATATATATATATATATACATACATACAAGGTTGGTAAAGACAACTGAGACACTCCCTTCTCTGCTCTTCGTCGGAGTTCAAGTTATTGCGTATTAAATGGCGATAATAATCATTAAGCAACTTATTAAAAATTATAGCAAAAGAAAAAGCCTGACCTCGACTTCTCATTTTAGTTGAATCTGCGGTTAGTTAATAATCTTATCATCCCATCTACATGTTGATGTAAGTGTTACAAATGTGTTAAGTGCAATTTTAAAATATATATATATATATATATATATATATATATATATATATATATATATATATATATATATATATATATATATATATATATATATATATATATATATATATATATATATATATATATATATATATATATATTTGTTTTATAAAAAGGTAAAAACATAAATCACTAGGTTTTATTTCGTTTTTAAAATTTTGCACAATTTTAATTATTATGTGAGTAGTTCTCAACGCCTCGCTTTTAGAATGTTCAGGGTTAAGAAACGCCTTATGTTGATTTACTTCATTCTATTTCTAAGAAATTAGGCTACTGTTAAATAGTTTCTTTATGTGTATAGATTACGTGTAAGGTATTATATATACGGTAGGTCAGTAGAGAAAGTCTGGAACTACATACCTCAATTCTCCGATGTTGGCCCGTTTATAGACATTATGTGTAAACTAAAGCAAGCGCAAATATCAATTGTCAAGACAAGCCTTTAGTTATTATTACCATAACATGCCATAGCTTCATACTTTATGCCTAAAAGGGTACACAGAGAAGACAGAGCGCCAACACTACGGTCCCTGCATACCTCTTTAGCCTCGTCCACTGTCATTAACCTCTTCATACATATATATGGGTACATATGCTTTCTATGTGACCTTCCCCCTACAATCTTCGATAAAAGTATTCTTTATGGTCAACTGAGGTCCCTCCCTTATTATTTATAAGATAGTTTAAATATTTTTTGGATGCAGCGAATATTCAATGAGACCAGAATGTCTTCTCTATGGCTATCCTACCTAAATTCAAGAGATGTCTTAAATTGTCTAACCACTATATAGCTAACTAAACTACACATTCTTCTATTCTCCTCTCTGTCCTATTATGAGGAAATTTTAATTTGTTAATTTAAACTTAGGTTAATTTAAGTAAAGGTTACTACGATTTTGCTTTATTATTATTATTAACTAAATATATTATATTTTTATATATTTTCTTTAAGTATTTTACTAGCCCATTTTTTAGTTGTATATATCAAATATTTAGGTATTTTTCTGCATTGTAGGCAGAGAGAACCCAGTCTCAACACTCAGCATTCTCTACTTTTGGCCAGAATTTGAAGCATTTAGTTAGTGTTTAGTTTAGTCGAAATGATGTAATGAAAAATGATTAATTGCCCCAAATGGGAGTAGAACCCTCAACCCTCTCTTAAGCTTACAGTCAAACGTTGTTACTAATAAAACTATTACTTTTTTTATAAATCACAATACTACAGACTTGTTTCTAACACATTTTAACTAACGAAAATTTTATCACATTTACTTTTATTAAGAAACTAATATCTTCACATTTCCTTTTTTTGTCAATCGTCACCTAGAACTAGGTCAAGGAACTCAAGGGAGACGCTCCGTTCCCCGCTTTCCGCCTTTCGAGGCATTGCGTATTGAGTGGCGGAACTCAACGCCGCGCTTTTAGCCTTGTTACCAGAGCGAAGAAAATTAAAATATTTTATTCTCCCCGAATGGGAATCGAACCCACAAACAGTCGCGTTTACACACAGAGGCTATGCCTCTGCGCGACGACGGTCCTCAACTATACAAATATATTTTTACTTAAAATATATCGATAATTCCAATTTCATATACAATGGAACAAAGTGTGTTTCGACATTTAGAACGCAATAAGTGACTTTATTGAAAACGCAATGCCCAAAGTGCACTCGATTAATACAAGATGTTATAGAACAAAATAGAGCATAATGCCTTTCTATTGTTAGTTAGATTTGTAACTTTAAAATACCATATGATCAATGTATTGGATTGCTTTGTTTATTGTACTTCAATTATCAGTTCGATGATCGTCTGAAACAAATAAAAATATAAAAATATATATAATAAATATTAAAAATTAATAGTAATAATTGTCACAGCATTAAAATGCTCCAATCCATTCATATTGCTCTATTTTTTTTTAAAACAAAATTAATTTTTTAATTTATCTGACTACAAACTTAGTGTTTGCTTGTTCGATTCTACTATTGACCTATAAATTTTAAAACATTTAAAAATTATTCACATTGTCGAAGATATTGGAGCAAGGTCATGTGAAAAGCATGAGGACCCCTAAAGGGCATGAAAACATGCAAGAGGTTAATGACAGTGGACGAGGCGAAAGAGGTATGTAGGGATATATATATATATATATATATATATATATATATATATATATATATATATATATATATATATATATATATATATATATATATATATATATATATATATATATATATATATATATATATATATATATATATGTATGTATGTATGTATGTATGTATATGTAACAGAATATATAAATAAATTAATTTATTTAAATCAAACCTGCAAACCCATTTCCAATAGCGTGGGTCATTGTAAGCTATCCTTGATCCGAATGCACTAAAGAGCACTGTACTACACGTACAACTGTACGTGTAGTACAGTGTATACATCAATGTCTCTTTATCAGGCGATAAACGTTTCTATAGAGTATTGTGAATCGTTCCTATCGCATGACATCATTCAGAATAATTTATTATTATAATGTTGCTTTTGAAATTTGATAAAAAAATTGTATTTGTCCTGAGTTTCAGGACTGACTTTCAATTTAAGTTGTATAATTTTGTTTGATATATATATATATATATATATATATATATATATATATATATATATATATATAGATATATATATATATATATATATATATATATATATATATATATATATATATATATATATATATATATATATATATATATATATATATATATATATATATATATATATATATATATATATATATATATATATATATATATATATATATGGTTTCTACCACCCAAGCAAGAACTGAGACGAAGACCAAAACCCAAGAGTTTAACTGAACAAAAAGCAGAAAACGAAGTGTCTAGACACTAATTTTATATAAAACGTGAAACTTAAAATAGAACAAGCGAAGCCACCGCATACACTTATACGGTATACAATCAAAAGATATCACAAAATTATATGTAATGTAACAGTATGGGGGATAAATTGGCGCAGTGTTCTCGGCATGTGCGGATAAAGGTTTTCATTAAACGATTTAATTTGAATTAATTAGGTTTTAATTTGCGTTCGTGCGTTTCATTAGGAGCGTCATATTTATGCGGATTCCACATCCACATTTACATTCACCGGTGCTATTATAAGACAATTATATTTGATATGCCGTATATATGTGTATATATGTATATGAAGCTTATATAATATATTTATTAAAGTCGTATGTACGTGATCGTGGCATAGATGGCAGCTGCTTTTTTTACTGTAGCGTAGATTGTTATAGTATTCACATTAAAATAAACTTTTTTATTTATATAACAATCTGACTTGTAAAATGGAATATATTTTGTAGTATTAAGTAAAGCACAGAGTACAGCCACTCAACGCCCCCCAATGTCTCCAAAATTGGGGGGGAAACCATGTGTAGTGACTTATCACTAGCCTGCCTATCTAACTACCTACACCCGTGATATAGCGTGAAGCTAATAAAAAAATTATAATAACAAATATAATATACTTGAAGAAAGTAAAGCATATACTAATCAACATCCATACAAAATACATAAATACAAATGCATTCTCTCCTTTTAAAGGATATTTTTTTTCACTTATTCTTAATAGTATCACATTATGGCCACTTATGTACACATATACTTATCTACCTATATATAAAATATACATTTACTAAAAAATATCAATTGTATAGTTAAAATAGAACTTATGTAAAGGCTTCTTTTTTATTATCTTAAATAATTTAGTTATTGTTCTATATAACATAGTAATATAAATAATAAACACAAAAAGCATATAAATATATATATTTATTTAAAATAAAACAAATGATGTATAAAATGGACCCACATAATAAGCCACTTACGTACTCTGCTTTAGAAAGCAAAATGAAAGGAGTTTTGAAAAGGTTAAAAGTTAAAACAAATGTAACGGCAAGTCAGTTGCGTCCGCAAGTAGATTACAATCATTATGATATGATTATTATGATAAATATGATTAAGAAGATATTATTTGAATGTGCTTTTTTTTTTAAATTACACGCTCTTTATATGGTCAAGCAACACTCCGTTCTCCACTTTTCAAAGATTTCCTTATTGGAGCTGTTTTTATCATTTTTTTTATATTTTTAGTTTTATTGTTAAGCTAGCTGTGTTTGCTTTTTAACTTTTAACTTTCCCTACTTGAAAATGTAAATTAGATTTTTTTCCACTCCAAACAGTTAGTATGTAGTAGTTTAGCTAGCATGTAAATTAATATAAGTTTTTAATTTATGAACCGCTTGGAAGCTGCATTTGAATCGGTTAAGCCGTTCCTGAGATTAGCGTGCACAAACGTACAGACATTTTATTTTAAATCATTATTTTGTGTTCTGTTACATTTATAAGAGCCGCCAATTATAGTTTCTTTTTAATATATCTTCCATGTACAGATAAATATATATAGTTTTAACAAATAATCAAAAAAGGCTTTAATAATAATTCTAACTAAATTCTTTGACAGTGTAACCACAGCTTTACTTAAACCGGTCAAGTAGTAACCAAATTACAACAAGTGAAAGGAAATGATATCTCAAATAATGCGAAATGTACATATATAGTGAGATTTGGTATACAATACCGATTACATACACACCTTGTTTATTTTTTCATATATATTGTATGTAATAAGAAAAAGTTGATGTGAAATATGAAAGGATAGACATACAAAGAATTTGTGAATCTGTTAGGATTTTTGATATTGGGCTACAGTAACTTGTAAAAAAAAACTTTCCACAAATGCTTCACAAAGGTACCATTGATAGATACATAGATAGAGGTTAAACTCATAAAAGCGTGTTAATATAGAAATATGTTTTGTTCGTAACTTTGAAAAATGAAATGCTGGTTTATGTATTAATATATTTAATAATAATTATTATTATATATATATTAATAATAAATATTATATATATTATTAATAATTATATTATATTAGTACTCGATCACTGAAACGAATGAATTATTACCATTTCCCAGATCTGGTTAAACAAAGGGAGGTGCTGATTTCCGTCACTCAATACGCAATGTCAATATATTGCGCATTGAAAGCGGAGAAATACGAGTATATGTATGTCTGTCTTGACAGTAGAATATCTCACCTTACAGTAGAATATCTCACCTTTAAATAGAAGCTAAATAGAACAAAAAGCTGATAAACAGAATAAAATACATCGAAACATGATGTAATATCATATAAAATTATGCGTTTATATATATATATATATATATATATATATATATATATATATATATATATATATATATATATATATATATATATATATAAACGCATCCATTTTTTTATTAATCGAACCCGTATTTCCTGAGATAAGATCGTACAACCAAACAAACTGTTCAACTTTATATTATTGTATGTATACATTTTTACCTATGTATTAATATATATTATTAATAATAATACCTATGTATTGAAACTTGGCTCTATATCGCTCAAGTAATGTTATATCTTCATGCACACTAGTTCTAAGACATGAAGTAGATTTTTGTCACAGTCACAGTTTTGATTTCTCTAACACTATCAATAAAAAATATTTCAAATGTTTGACTGAGGTCTAATTTATATACATGCATACATACATACTTCACGCTTTATCCCTAACAGGGTAGCCAGAGTGGACGGAGCGCCAAACGCTGCGGTCCCTGCATACCTCTTTCGCCTCGTCCACTATTATTAACCTCTTCATACCTGCTCTCCGGGTCGTCCTCCAGTATCTTTGACACTCTCTTACCATTCTTTTTTGTTTCATATATCTTTTTGATGAGAATGGTCTCATTTATATAATACCTAATATAATATAATACCACATAATTTAATTATAAAACGTAAGATCCCGTTTCTTCCCATTCCTGCTGGAATTTCGGGAAAACCTTCTCTTAGTGCTCCCCAACACTCCCCAAGAGCACTATATGCCAAATTTCAGATTTCTACGCTATACAATTTCGGCTGTGCGTAGTCTGTCTGTCAGTCATTAACAGAAATTTTATATATACTCGTATATAGATGTACAGATGGACAGGAGGTATGTTACGTTACGCTATTAAATAAAAGTTATGTAATTAACCAGTTATCCATTTAATGGTCTTATGAATGTAAGTAAAATTATTAACTTTAATTTTTATATATGTAAGTGTAATAAATATGTAGCAATCAAGATGTTAATTAAAATTGTAAAGCTTTTATAGTGTATGGTAGTTACTTACGTTAGCTTTTATAGTTAGTTGTAACATAACATTTATTATATAGTAATAACGAGGTCAAAAAAGAGGAGGTTCCTCTTGGTTCCTCTTAGGTTTGTTACCTCAGAGCTTACGGCTGACACGGACTCCATAACTAACATTAATTATACCTGTAATATAGTCGTTTTTTTTTTTTTTAAATTGCCTATTCATTTATTTTGGAATATTTTATTTTGGAATTAAATGATGGAATCCAATTAAAATTGCCTTCCATTTATTGCTAATCACTTATATATGTATTTTTTATATTGTACTTGTTATTACAAAAAAAACACTTAATTTTGTAGGCTCTACTAAACGGCGGGTTAATTTTTTTTTTTGTGTATCTGTCAATTTTTTTCTGGATGGTACATTTGTACCCAGTAAATGGCGCTGCAGTCGGTATGCACTGTAATAGACCAAACTGTATATGTAAAGTTATAATTTCCAATATGTGGTGCATGCTTCAAAAGACTTAAATTGAAAACAATAAAAAATATGTATAGATATAATATCATATTTATAGCTTTCTTTTCTGGAAAAGAGTCCTGTCCGTCTGTCGGACTAGTAAGCTCGTTAGCTTAAGTAGTAAGTAGCGTTAAGTACATAATAAAATAATTGTCTTGAGTGGGAATCGAAACCAACATTGTCCTACAGCGCCACAATGGACTTCTAAAATCATATTTTATATTTAACATTTGCCGTTACTTTAAAAAGTAAATAGCAATTACGATTCAACCCGACGATAGCTATTAAAGTAAATCCCTTAGGCCTATTCCAAGGAGATTTGACAAAGATATGACACAGTAAACACTACTAGCACCATACCTGATCCCAAATTCACATACAAAGTTATGGAATTAGTCATAAAATGGATTCGTGACTCAAATATCTAACCTATGCATTGCAGTGTTCGCTTGAAGCAACTGTAAGCTCCTGGCAATGTTGTAGAAAATGTTATCTTAATCATAGAGGATAGAGTTTAATTTTGATTGTACATTATGTTTAGCTTAAGACGTTTAGTAGTAAAGATAGATTAAACGATCTAAGTTGACATTCGATAGAGGGCGTCGTGTGACGTCATTAAATCAGTAAAGTAACAAAATTTAGAGCTGAAGGGGGGTTGTGATTGGATGCTGGTATATTTTGGTTTGATTTTGATATATAAAAACACCACTATGGCTTAGTAGGAAAGTGTTTTTAAATTTGATAGTATTAAATTTGAATTTCGCTTGTATTGAGTATTTACTTAGAAAATTTTAATGTTGACGGTTTAATTAAACAAAATGTTTAGACAAGGCAGAAAGTGGAGAGAGAAAATTATAGTGACATAACTTTATAGTCTATATCTATTATTAATTGGTTGCCCCAGCAAATTTTATTTATTAATATAATTTTATATTATATTAGTGAAATTAGGTTGGCAATTTATACAACTGTTTCTTTTTTAATGCATGTAGCATAGAAACTGTTTCTATGTAGTATTTAGTCGTAATACCTAAAGAAAGTTCTAGCTATATAAATAATACCTAGCTATCTATATATATAATTTTATTGATGCAGTTTTTTAATTAATATATAGTATAATTGTGGATTGAGAATAAATTTGGAGGATATTTTAATTTATAGTTAAATACTTAATTAAATACCTAATTAGAAATGTGTCTTGATAGATACGCAGACAGACAGAAGGACAAAAAATTGACTCTATAAGGATTACACATCCAAGCTAAAAATACCTACTGGCTACAAAAAAACATATTCAAAGAATCTTAAAAACCTACAAAATTCACTTAATCAGAAATTCTAAACAATCAAAACCTGCAAAAATTTCCCAATAAACGAAGTAAAGTTAAGAATTTCAATTTTTTAAATGTATATCAATTTTACGCGCCTCAAGCGAAATCCATTTACAAAGCAAATGAGTGATCAAACAAAACATCGCACAACTAGAGTTCAGTACAGTTCGGTACAGTACAGTACAGTACAGTAAACTGATAGACACATTTTTCACAGGCAAAAGGAAGCTCTGCTAATTTGATTATCTGTTCAAAAGCACGTCACCCACATCGCTCCTTTGATCGGCAAAAATATATGTGGTGTACTCTACGGTCTACCTTAGCACTTGGTGTAAGTGAAAAGCGTAAGAGATGAAATGCTTAAATTTAATATGAAAAAGTATTTAATAAGTCTACCAGGTTAGTATCCGATACAGTTGCATAAACACCAAAGCCCTTCTTGTAAATAAAAAAAATAATCCAAAAAATCGTAAAGATAAAAAAACTACACCTAACATTGACTTCAATCATTTCAAGTTCTCATATCTATTCAAAACATAAAATGTCATAACTCATATTACATACTTCACAAACGCTAACAACTAAAACAAATTGTAAATTCACTAGAGTGCTTGGATCTTGTATGAAAAAGGTGCAAATTCGAGCTCTGTTAGGTTAAATTTTAAACACATTTCTAAGAAATAAGGATATTTCGTTAAAGTTAATACAAAAATAATGGTCAACAGTCGCAACCCGCTGCATCCTATGACTTAAAAACCATTTATAGTGCCCGAGGCGCGCTGTTCTCGCTAAACTAATGAGATGTCAGTACAATCATTGGCGCTTTAACCTTGCAAGCTTTTTGGTATTTAAATTAGCTCGCCCTTCATATAAACTCTGTGTTCATGTTAATTAATTTATACGTATATATAATTATTTATAGGTTTTGTATGTCATTATTGTATTTGTACCTAAACCTGATTGTTGAGATTTTTTTTTTATTTTAAGCTAAAAATAATGTGGTGTTGTAATATTAATTATTAGAGATGTGCCGATTGTGACTTTAGCCGACTAGCCGACTAGTCGGTTGTAAAGAAGCCTACCTACTAGACTAGTCTACGGACTAATAAACCAAACCGATCATTTGTAATGTATGAATAATAGAAAATTCTATGAGTGATGACTAGAGCAATAGTAGCGAAAATAATGTCAGAATATCTCTATCGATAAAGACGAAGAACTATTTTTTTTTCCAAAATAAGTAATTTTATTAACTAACTGTTAAAGGAACAGTGGCTTTGTTTTATGTTTGATAGTGTATACGACTTATAAAACATATTGCATATAAGTA
Source organism: Dione juno (assembly GCA_037127375.1). NCBI lineage: Eukaryota > Metazoa > Arthropoda > Insecta > Lepidoptera > Nymphalidae > Dione > Dione juno. The sequence continues at coordinate 1,809,262 of JAXRJS010000041.1, forward strand.
ATACATTTTATTAGAATTACAAACCAAGTTGAAGCCTATAGGCCGACAACTCTCCTATTAGTCGTCGACTACAATAGTCGACTTTACCGAATTTTCGCGGACTAGCCGTCAAGTAGTCAGTACATCTCTATTAATACAGTTGACTTTTTATAATTATACTTTTAAAATATTAAACTGCAACTTAAATATGAATTAATATAAGGCATTAGTTTATTTTTGTATAATATGTAATAATTGAGATAATGAATAGCTAGAATATTAATATGAAATAGTAAATATGTATAATAAAAACAAATTAAATATATATATATTTTTGATTTAACGGTAGTCTAACGTTTATATACATATAGATAAACAGGTACTCTAGAAGCTAAATCACTTTTCTTAGAATCAAATAAAAATATATAGCATAATAAAAATTATAGATTATTTCGTAGATACCAACCTCAGGCTATTATTATATCAAATAAAAAATATTCAAAAAAAGTACGAGTTGTTTATAGATTACATTCGAATTCGGATGAATAATATTAACATCTTTGTTACTATCTGTATGTAAATAAAAAAAAACACACACACTAAACCACTAAAACTACGTGATTTAAAATATAATTCACAAATAATATATCTCTAACTCCACAATACCGTAGTCAAACAACCAATGACGATTAGAATTTATGCTAAAGACAATCCAGTAATGGAGAGCAACAAAAGAAACGGCTTCAAACAAACGCTATTCAAAGTAAAACAATAATTATCCTTCTCATCCCGAGGCTACGTACATAGTACTGTTATTCTGTAAAAGATTTTCTTTTTATTCAATTAGGTAGCTAATATGATATATATCTATGGATTGGACACGTGAATCAGTTTGTCTGTATACTATTGTATTTGTTTAAGATTTATTTAAATTTTAGGGATGTAGTATGATTGAATAAAATGACAACTTATATGGTATTAGTCGATGTCAAGTGTTTCGGGTAAGCCAACAGAATGATGAAAAAATTTAAAAAAAATAATATATGGAACAAGAATCAGCGGTAAGAGAGATAGGGTGAGTCCTAGGCTGACCTTCGAAAACACAGTGTCGAAGCATAATGATCCCCTAGAGCACATGTATTAAGAGGCAAATGACAGTGAAAGAGGCCAAAGAGGTATATAGGAACCGTAGTATTTGACACTCCGTTCTCTCTGGCTACCCTGCTAGGGATAGAGTGTAAAGCTAGTAAAACAGAATAGTACACATCTATTATGCTTTTATGAACGCGTTCGTTCATTCAAATTTAATTAATTCATAGTATAATCTTACAACGCCCGACTGATATCATCTTAGGTGTGGGTTCGATAGGCATGAATTATTTTAATTTTTCTTGCAGAATACAAAGTGTGGCGTTGAGTTTCGCCTCGAATCGAATCTAGCCGGAAAGTGGAATACTGAGTGGCTTTATATTTTGGGTTTCAATGCCTAGCCTACCGTTACTATGACATTTAGACTATGTATAGCTATTTTCTACATACTTAATAATATTTCAATTAATATATACAAATCTCCCTTACTGAGTAACAACACACCGCCTACGGAGAGTAGAAGGCTGCAATTGGACATATTATCATAAAAGAGCAGTTAGAAACCATTTTTTGAAATCCCAACGAAAAAGGGGCAAGACGAGATTTTACATCTCTTACTCCACACAAGAAAAAAGTTGCAGGCTTTAAATAGTGAAAAAAAATATATATTATTTATCTCAGATTTAAATATATACAATTTCAATTTAACGATAAATAAAAAAAAAACAAACTTTATAAACAATATATCCTAATGTTTACAACTGGCACATAATATAAGTGACAACAAGCAAAAAAAGTGGTCGTAACTTGTAAACTTTTGGCATCCCTGTCGTTTCCTAACCACAAAACGAGCATAAAGCCCATTGATGTATGCGATAACCGCCGCAGGCTAGCGCGCGTATCGCGGTCGTACTGCAACTGACACTGTCGCGTGAGCTTTGAATTTCAAGTGTAATTTACTTTTATTATGGATTTATATATCTTTTGGGGAGAAACTGCGAAGAATTTAGTGGGAAACAGTTCTTAAATATGAATGAAGTAGAGCTCTGGCTACGTTATATGGTAGTAGTATGGTAGTGTAGACCAATGTTGTTTAATTAAATAGGTAAATGGTATTATATTTGTATTATAAAAGTAGCTTTATATAGCGCATAAAGCAAGCGAGGTATAGGAATCCATATTGAGAGGCGGAACTCAACGCCGCGCTTTCTGTTCATACTGGAGCGAGGAAACGATATTATTTTTCCCTAAATGGCAATAAATGCCGCCGCGTCACGACCTCATATTTTTTTTTGAACCTGAACTATCTATTTTCGTCAGGCTTTTACGAAACTGAGTCATGATAGCATATTTTTTCAATTTTATATCTAATATTGATATATATATGTATATATATATATATATATATATATATATATATATATATATATATATATATATATATATATATATATATATATATATATATATATATATATATATATATATATATATATATATATATATATCAAAATTATTTGTTTTAACTTGATTTGATTTCTTTGACCAATGACCACAGTCAAGTACAACCGAGAGGATGTATTATAAAGACTCTTCACCTTACACCCACCGATCAAATAAATTGCCTAATTAAATAAAAAAATAAGAAACTACTTAGCAGTCCATACAGATTCATCAAGCGAGCCAATGGAGTTGACAGAGCAGTGTCTGGGACTGACAAATGTGTAGGTTTAAGGGAACTCACCTCCACTCTCATAGCTCCTACCTCTAACTAAACTATATTCATAATTTGCAAAACCTCCCTACAAAGATACTGACTGAATTATTGGACATAGCTTAATAAGAACGTATGGCTTAATTAGAATTTAAAAACACACTTGGACGTTTCAAAAAGGTATATATCACTTTATGCATATGTATATATTGTCAAACATATGGCAGTGTTTACTATACATATGGCAGTGTTTACATACATATTTTTTATAAATTAATTTTTAATTTTTTTTAATTTTTAATTAGGGTTCAGAGCTTTTTCTTCACGTATTAATAATATATGGATTCCTTTCCTTAGTGGTTGAATAAAAAGCAAAAAATTATAAATAATACTTTTTTACATTAAACATTTGTACTGGAATAAGAGAATGCATAGTTAATTGCTTTATGAAAGTGATTTCTTACATTACGACGCGGATACTATTGTTTTTCATAATTTGATTAAGTGTCGAGAAATAGAAAGCTTGAGAAACACATATTACTTACACAAATATAACTGGATATATGTGTATAGTAGTTCTTCTAGATAATTAAAGTCTAGTAGGTATCTGCTAATCTGGATGTCATGGTTTCGATTCGTGCTCGCGGCATATATATATATATATATATATATATATATATATATATATATATATATATATATATATATATATATATATATATATATATATATATATATATATATATATATATATATATATATATATATATATATATATATATACATTATGGCATATGTATATATATTATATACTTGTGTGTTGTGTTTATATACTTTATATATTAGCTTTCTAAGAACTTTATCGCGACAGTTTGTGGGTTCGATTCCCACTCGCGAAGAATTAATTATTTACATTTTCTTCGCTCTAGTAACAAGGCAAAGAGCGGTGTTGAGTTCCGCCACTCAAAATGCAATGCCTCGAAAGGCGAAAAGTGGAGAACGGAGTGTCTTAACCTTTCATTTCCTTCAACCTACGGTTACATCTACCTACCCTTCTATTAAGGAAAATACAAAAACTGTATCATATGTCTGTCTGTCGAATTTAACTCAATATCAAATTCAAAACTAGTCGTATTATATCCCAAATTCAAAAATTAAAGCGTTGAATTCCGCCACACATAACATCATATCTGGAACACTTTTGACATTAAGTTATCACTATCCACAAAGCCATATGAAAAATTCTTCCCAGACGTAACTAATTTTAATATCTCTATTAAAAATAACGTATAGCTTAACCATATCTAATTTCTAAACAGCTTTACCATTTTACCTGTATATATCAGGATAGCCAGACAGAAACTAGTGTTGAGACACTCCGGTCCCTACTTTCTTTCCAATTTTCGAGATATTGCGTATTGAGTAGCGGAACTCAACGCCTTGCATTTACTGCTTACTAGAGCCAAGAAATTAACCGATTAATTCCTCTAAGTAGGAATCGAATCCACAACCGTTTCATTTACAGCCATACACTGCACTTCTCCTCAAAATTATAAAATAGTAATAGCAATAATGAAAATTTAATAAGTTCGACACTCGTCTACAATTGAGTTAGAGCAGTGTCTAACGAAGCGGCGCAGATGGGCGCTATTATCACATGCACGCTGCGTGCCAAATTCTTATTTGCTTTGAATAAGGAAAGTGTACGAGCTGTAGATACTCGTATCTACAGTTCCTTTACATTTACTTCATATCTAATATTTAATTAAATTTGTTCTCGTGTTGAATGTTTTTTTTTGGAAACAGAAAATTAAATAGTAACTACGCTTAATTTATATATTGTTCATGTATATTAAATAACTAAGTTATTGGTATTTAAACGCTAATTCCGGTTTTTGAGACCGTAAATCTCGTAATTTTTTTTATTCACTCACGGTACAAGCCCACACAAAGTTATTTTGTTAATAGAGTCAGGAAATAAAATAAATTAATTTCCACGATGGCCATCTAAGAATAAATTATTTATTAATATATTTTATACTCGTATGTATCAATTACAAAAATGTTACTGGCAATAACAGAAGAAGGCTAATATAGAAAAGGAGAAGAAGTGAATATAGAGTTAAGAGTTCCATAGCAGCTTAAACATATTATTTAAAAAAAATACCTGGTAATCTGATCTTACGGGAAGGGAAACCTGATCCTGATGATTCATTTACGTATAGACGCTGTATAACTAAAACTATCGTGTCTGAATAGGACAGCTTCTAAGCATAATGGGTTCGATTCCCACTTGGGGGAATAAATGGTTTTCAAAATCCCGTTTTAGAAATACAAGGCGCGGCGTTGAGTTCCGCCTTACAACACCAAGTTCTCTCTACATATATATAACATATAAATTTAAGCTTACAATTTTCAATAACAATATACAACATTAACCCTTAGAATGATTTCTTATTCCGGCCGCACGACAAACTGCTTGTTCGGCGCAACTCGCTTAATTCACTGACCAGTAATTAAGCCCGGACGTAGCCCCCTAACATGCTGAGACGTATTTTTGTCTAATAACGGCGAAACGCTTACACTAAGGAAATTTGATTACCTCGTCCACCCTCTTAGGTTGGGCGTATATCGTGTGTGTATCATTTTAAAGTGTTATACATACATGTTAATAATACGTCAAAATGTTAGTATATTTAAAGAAATGTTGTCATCCTTTTCATTTGGAAACTCAGAAATGGATATTAGCCTTTAAGTAACATTAAATGTGTACGTATATTTAATTATTTATATGTTTATTAATTCCCATATGTTGGTATCGGAATAGAAAATTGATGTATTTATTAGAAGACTATTGTTATAGGCCTTTTAAATGTTATTAAAATAGAAAGTTCTTATATAAAAAAAATTAAATAAAAAAATACAAAAAATGTCATTAAATTTTAACACTTTACTCTACATATTTCAGTAATATAGAGTTTTGGATGGAATCCAAAGTAATATTTTCTTTAAATAGTTCGAAAAGTTGTATACTTAAACATGAACATGTCTCGGTTGGGTGGACTTGAGGTACAAATGTATGAACAAATTATATATCTATTCTATCCTGTACAAAGCAGAGGGAACCTAGTGTTAAGACACTCCGTTCTACACTCTCCGCCTAGTTTTATAGATCTAACACGGAGCAGTGCCACGTTTTGTGTTCTTTGAGTAACATTGAATGCACACTGTCGCGCTTACAGAGACTGCTGCTGCTCTACGACTTCTCAGGCACAGTTTGTTTAAAGCTACCACGACTAACAAGGTAAATATTATGGGTGCTATAATTTTTTACACACACACACACATATATATATATATATATATATATATATATATATATATATATATATATATATATATATATATATATATACATATATATATATATATATATATATATATATATATATATATATATATATATATATATATATATATATATATATATATGTATATAAATATATATGTATATATATATATATATATATATATATATATATATATATATATATATATATATATATATATATATATATATATATATATATATATATATATACACACACACACACATATATATATATATATAACTATCCAGTTGGGCCTATATAGGCTAGTAGGCTATATGTCCATGTTAGGCTATATATACATGTATTTTTTTTATTATATCGTTTAGAATTGACATTATTAATTTGAGTAGGGTTCTATTTTAATATCACACGGCTGCCTTTAAAAAAAATTCAAAATTGAATACCCGATTGTCAATCTTAATTAAAGTAGCGAAAAAATATTAATGTATTCGTATTCGTCCGACGATCGCGAACTAACTCGTCAATTGGGAACAGATTTTGGCTTTTATTTATTTTTGAAAAAAAAAAGAAACAAGATAGCTGCCACTTCGCCCTATCAATAAATCATAATAGACTCCCGTGATAGTTTTGTATTGTACAATGAGTAGCTTTTAACGTAACTTTTCTATTGGAATTTTGTTTTTTTGAAATCCGTACCGCAATAGAATTAACGCTACCCTTGTAGTGCCTACTATTACTATTTTATCTTTTCTACATCTATACTTTTGTCTGTCTGTCTATATGACCGTCTGTCACAATCATTTATTTGACTCGAGATTATGTGGAGATGTCAAGCTGAAATATCAAATATCAAGGACCCTTGGAGCACAGAAATAATCCAATTTATAAGTGTTATTTCTAAGTTTATGCTTTTTTTTGCCGCATTTTGTTGGAAATTCACCGCTTAACCAAAACCTATAGGGTAGTTCCCATTGAACTGGAATTATGAAATTTGGCAAGGAGTCTCCACATTTACTGTACATTTTTTTTACATTGATCTTTCTTTCTGTGGAATTCAACGGCGAATATCAAACTACATTAACATAATAAAATAACAATTTTTATTCATTACAAAGACATTGAAAATCTAATATATAAATAATTTGTATAGATAAGGCAACTTCAAATATAATCACCAAATCGTCAAAAAAAACCAGCCTCAACCAGGCTACCATCACAAAGCATACGAGAACGCACGCTTATGACGTGAACAATTTACTTAGAATTGAGATTAAACAGTAGCAAACAACTTGTGCGATTTATTGTCGCCATCCATCGTGAAGACGACACGGCGGTAATGAAAGCAGCTTATCTGGGACTAGCGTTTATCTGAGACACTATGCCTCAAGAAGGCTAATCGCGCATTCGTTTGTATTTAAATTGTTCATATGGAAAGTTTGATATTAAAACAAATGTACAGTGAATCGTGAACTTTTACTTTATTTATTGTAAATTGTGTATTTATTTCAAATGATTAGAAAATGATTTGGTTTAACACTCAGTTACTACCTGCCCTGCTATAATAGCAAATTGTCTGACACAGGTATTTTGGCAGTATCTAGTTTTTTAACCTGTTACTAGGGTGACGGTAAAAAAAAATTCATTACCCCTAATTGGAATCGAATCTCCAACACATTCTACAACCATGTAAATATAATTTAAACACTGGAGGTCAGGATATATATATATATATATATATATATATATATATATATATATATATATATATATATATATATATATATATATATATATATATATATATATATATATATATATATATATATATGTATATATATGAAAAGTAAATAATCCAATCTCTAAACATCGTAAAACACCGCTTTAAACTCAAAACAATTAAAATTATGGGCCAAAATGACGTAAGCGGGACACGGCGAGCGATAAATTTGTGAACAGAATAACTTTGAATCGTATATTGTAAATACAGGTGAGCTTTGTTTATCGGGTCGTGGTCGTTACGTCTCCTGCCGTACGGATATTTATATTCAATTTTAATAATATGTATATTATGGGATTTTTTAAAAATAAAATTACCACTCCGTTCCCCACTTTCCGCCCGATTTTTGAAAAAAATCGTGTTGGGTGGCGGAACTCAACGCCACGCCTTATGAAGGAAATGAAAATCACCCCCCCTATTGAAGATCAAATTTACAACTATTGAGCTTATAGTCAGATGCTATCAAGCCTTTTTTTTTTAAAAAAAACTTTGATATATTTATTTTATGATTTTTTTATTATGGAGAGAAGAGCGTCTCAATGCAAGTCTATGCTGCCTACACTATTATACGCGGAAGTATAGTAATAGTATTATATGCGCGAAAAATAAACATATATTATATAAGAAATTGTATTTCGAGGTTGAATGCAATCATTTATCCTTACAGCTATACAGTGAAGAAACTACCGACCTACATTAAGTTCCTGTTTGACCTGTCCCGTGAGAACATTTCTTATTCAATATTAAACCTGTTGTAACAATCTCTAAATGTGAATTATCGTCATACCCGTGTTTATAAGGTGCGGCATAACTAGTCAATGTGGCACAAAGGAACTGGCTCATTCTAAGTGTAGGTTCCAAATTAGTTGCATTTTCCATATATATTTTGGATATATGAAGTGAAAGTACGTAGTAAGAGAGGTAGGGGGAGAGGGTAGGGTTCGTCAATACTGGAAGAAGGTCAAGTAAAAAGCATGAGGACCTCCCGGGGGGCATGTATGAAGAAGTTAATGATAGTGAACGAGGCCCAAGAGGTACATATTTAAGGACTGCAGTTTTTGGCGCCCCGTTCTCTCTGGCTACCTCGCTAGGGATAAAGCGTGTAGCTAAGTAAACAAGTAAGAATGCATATATATATATATATATATATATATATATATATATATATATATATATATATATATATATATATATATATATATATGTATATATATATATATATATATATATATATATATATATATATATATATATATATATATATATATATATATATATATATATATATATATATATATATATATATATATATATATATATATATATATATATATATATATATATATATATATATATATATATATATATATATATATATGCATATGCATTTAACATACGAGCTATAACCTACAATAATATAAATACATAATAGTATACTTCTAACTTCAGCTGTATCCCGCATACCTATAGCAGAGTAGGCAGAGGGAACATATTGTGAAGATGTCCCGTGGAATGATATGGAATTATAATATATATATATATATATATATATATATATATATATATATAACATATATATATATATATATATATATATATATATATATATATATATATATATATATATATATATATATATATATATATATATATTATAATTCCATACGTACCATAAATATTGTAAAATATAACTATGTCTGGTGGATAGAGATGGCTGGACGACGTGATGCTGAGAATAGACTAACCACTGAGGATGCTCAAGACAGTTCAAAAGTTCAATTAAGTCGCGAAGCAGACACTGGCGAGTAGGCCAGAATAGTGTTAGGTAGAAGAAGAAGCAGGTACTCGTACAAATAATTATATTAAGTCTTTGACTGACTGTCTGTAAACGTTTGTTTAAACGTTGTGCCCATACATTATTTCAATATTTCATTGTTCCAGCATTAAGTTAAGTAACGACGTTGAGTTCCGCTACTTGCATCCTTCAAATTCGGGCGGAAAGTATCTCTACCTCTACCTTCTGTACCTCACAGAGCGTCTATATATTCATGTCTCCATTCATATGTCTGTTATAAAGCTGAAAGCTATTATTTGATACTAATGACCAGTATCTTAGGAACTACCAGTTCAAATCGAAAAAGTCTTTTTCTGTCACATTTATCAAGAAATACTAGGCTAGGCTAGTCTACTGCACCCACGCGACGGTCCAAATTACATTGGCCACTCATATGTGTCATGTATGAACTGTTATATATTATGGCGAAAGCGAAATTACACGTAAAGGATATTATAAAATACATCTATTAATACTCAACTCTACGAGTGTCTCGTACTTGTCACAAACAAAAGGACGAACTAAGTTAAATTTATACGGGAACAAGAAAGTCAAGAGATAAAACTTGTATGTATATATTTTATAATAGCTTTACTACATTACTAAGCTTTTAATTCCTATAACTTAATAGCTCAGCGCTAAGTGTCGCATCAACACAGCTTGCACAGCGAAATTGAAAAGGAAATAGTGCCGTCTGATGCATTGCATTTTTCCATTGGCGTCAACGCCACAATGCCCATAATGACACAAAGGATTCAATGATCGGTGATGGTGTGGAATTTCAATACTGTTTAATAGTTAATTTTGTTTGAGATATTTATTTATTTTTGTATGGATTTGTATGAAATGTATGTATGTATGGATGTATTGGTGAAGTTGGGTGGGTTGTATTTTACAGAGATATTTTATATATTTTGAGATATTGTTAAATAACATTTAATTTTTCTTTCAGTACAGCAATTATTTTAATAGGTATTATTTAAATACACTTTATATATATATATATATATATATATATATATATATATATATATATATATATATATACTAGATATAAATATATATATATATATATATATATATATATATATATATATATATATATATATATATATATATATATATATATATATATATATATATATATATATATATATATATATATATATATATATATATATATTTATATCTAGTAACCTGACTCATCTTATCTTACTTATCAGTTCTATATATTTATTCAAAGTCTTGAATGATAATTTTTCTATTATAACTAGCCTCAATATAAGGGCATTGGTTATGGGTTCGATTACGGGTTCCATACGGGGGAGTGAGTTTTCATGTCCTCGCTCCGGTAACAAAACAACGCGACGTTGAGTTTCGCCGCTAAACACGCAATGAATTAAATAAGTACGAAAATCTTACCTCTGCCTTCCCTGCTATATATAGAATACAGTGTGAAGCTAAAACATGTTATTTCTCAAACCACAACAATGTTTACAATAAATTTATTATTTGTATACCTGTTATAATACAATATAATAAAAATACTGTATACATTTATTATATTCCTTCCTCAAAACAATCAAATCCATTAATTCAAAAACAAAAGCCTGAATTTCCACCTAATCCAAAGATTGAATCAGAAGTGGAAATCGCTATTCCACCCCAAAGAAAAAAATCCTCGAAATTAGTAGAAAACAAGGAAAATGCGAAAGACGTACCAGTTACACATTTTCGTCGCAAGGCTAACGATTCAAGCTGGCTGTCCCATAAATCTCGTAACGTCTGATTGATACATGGCGGTCGGTGACGCCCATCCAGTAATTTACTGCCAACGACGCCCACCAAGCATCGAGATAGCAAGGATTTTGTTTTGCATTAATTCCTTTTTCTTCGCCTTCACGTAAATACTGTGTGCGGTTGAAAAGAGTGTTTGTTACGTATGTATGTATGTTGTATATGTTTTGTGTTTTTGGAACGTTATTTACGGGTTATTGTTTCTTTAAATGTATAGATATGTTTGGGAAAGTCTATGGGTTGTGTTTTTGATGATGAATAAGTATTTAGTTATTGGTGATTTTCATTCACAAATTGTATTTTTGGAGCGGCATAGCGCTAGACTGTAAACGTGATCGTTGGGAGTTCGATTCCTACTCGGAGAAATTAATTATTTTAAATTTTTCGCTGTTATAACCAGAAAATGCACGGCGTTGAGTTTTGGCACTTAACATGTTGTGTCTCGAATCGGAAAACTGGAAACACAGTCTTAACCCTAGATTCGTGTCTACCCTACTATACGCAGGATACAGCTTAAAGTGACTAAAAAAGGTGAATATATTCTTTCTAATATCCTTTGCTTCTTTTCTCAGTCGTGTCACTCTTGACAGAGCGGTCATGATCACGTTGAGGTGTCCACATTTGGTAGAACCCCTCTAACATAGCATTTTTCACGATGTCTCGCCATTTCTTCTTATTTGCAGAATGTCTGGTTCTTGATACGCAGCGGGTTTCACCTGATCAGTCCATAGCATCAGCTATAGTCCGGCGTCCGTATAGCCCGTGCAGCGCGTAAGTTACCTGCCACGTGATCTGGTTCCTTCTACTTGCTCTTGTACAACAAGCTGTTAACGCTTGTCCCCATTCACAGAGGTTTGAGGTATTGTCATGTTTAGGAATGACCAAAATACTGCAGATTGCACGTTTGGTCAAAAAACGCCTTGTGACGCCAAGTTCCTGGAATGTGGATAAGTTCGAAGCTCTATCCACGAATGCGGTATATCTTTCTACAGCAGTACATCTCGAGATCGTCTATTTTTCCCTTTTCCTGACCCAGACTTTGGTGGCTTTGGTAATGCTGCGATTTCTCCATATTTTTTTATTTTTCTATCGGTGGCGAGTTGTCATAAGCACGGTCCACAATCATAATCTTGGTCTCAGATTGTTTAATCTTAAACCCAATTTTAGGGTTACACGCTTTATTTTGTGAAGCAGGTCCTGCATGAGGTCCACAGTTCTCGCAAACAGGGTGTCCTCTGCATATGGCAAACTTGATTTGTTGAATTCTCGGGTTTTTTTCGATAATTTGACGAACGAGAAGATTTTTTTACGGCTTCCCTTGCTCTTGACAAAACCAGCTAGTTGTGATAATTTTTCTTTGCTAATATAAATGCATAGTAAGTTGAAGTTGCACCCTTGGCAGTTAGAAGGTGTATTTATATTATTGTTGTAATGTATTTATATTATTATAGGCTCATATTCGATTTTTAAGAAAATAAATGAAAGTGGTTTATGATATTAGAAAGACTTTAACTTTACTTTGTAAGGAACACGTTTACCTCAATTCATTTTGTTGATGCTGGCTTCGGTTTAGTCAATTTTAAGTAAAACAAGATCTTTTAACTCACATTGAAAAAAGACTAAGAATACCAAAGAAGATATTGTTTTAGTTTAAAGCTATAAAATAATGATATATTTTGCTTTAAATGTTACTCAATACTAAAGTGATAAAAATATTTGTAAACAAAAATATACAAATAAAATAAGTGGTACTCGAACCTACACCTCTTGAAAACACCCTCCTCTTTACTTCCCTCGCCTAACACAACAAACACACAAACCAACACACATCACTGAAACAAAACAAATCCTTTAAAATATCACCAGCTAATAGACGAGAACTTCCTTCCTCCGTGTAAAAATACACGACTAATTTTCAGAGCAGTCACACTATACGACACAGAGCCTGAATAAAGGCTTTCTTAAAAGCTAATCTTAGACAAAAGCGTTATTACCAACTGCCCCCGGGTGTGGGACGAATGTTTGCTTTGTTTATTTTAATTTTTTCGCATGGCGGACGCCGTCTAGAGTCTAACTAGCGCTAAGGAAAGTTGTACAGGGTGTTTGGAAATGTTATTTTTTTGGTGTTAATTGTGCTGCAAATGTTGTTATGAAGTAATAAAAGTTCGACTAAGGTAACTGATACTCACTTATTTGATATGTGTCTTATATAGATATTATTTATATCTAATATTTTAGTCAAGTCCTAAAGATAAGGATATTGACTAATAATAATCTAAATTATGTTTGGTTAATTTTTAAATACTTCAAAAATTCAGAATTTTTAATAAATAACAATAAATAATATATATTAAATATAAAAAATTATATTTACTAAAATAATTTACAGAATTTAAACAATTACTTATATTGAAGATAAAAAACAAACAAATCCAATATTTCAAACATACATATATCACAAAACAACTCAATATATAATTCAAGAAAACCCAACATGCTGTATACAAGTTTGATACAAAACAGTGATATACAGTTCATTTTCAGCTTTGGCGGAAATTATCAGCGATGCGTGATGGTTACAGCCTCCCTCTTTGTATAGTGCTCTCAGAAAACAATGGCACTACACTATATAGTATTTAAAAGAAAGATACTGAAGGAGACCGTAATTAGCCTCATTCCAAAGTTTGAGATGCAGTGTTCGTTAGCCATTGTCCATTATACGTAGTACATGAAGAAGTTTCAATTTTCAACATTAATAAGAAAAAAATAATATCAAAAGCCATGTAGAGTTTGGATGTTGCAAGCAAATTGTAAGAGAAAGGGCTACGTGAAATTGTTGTAGATTTTGGTGTAAATGGAAAGATTTTAATCAAAGTCTTTATATAAGTATTATAGTTTAAAAAAAATAAATTTATAGCTATTGTATAATCTTAGCTAATGATTAGATTTACAAAGATATATTTTCTATATTTATTATAGAAATGAACAATTTTTAAAATTTTGCACGAAATCTGGTGAAATTTTATTAAAATATGACACAAATAAATAATATAGCATTCGAAACTGCAGCACTATAGTAAAATGTTGACAAAAATACGATGACACTTACGCCGGCGGCAACGCTTACAGGCGTGAACTACTCATCACGTGTAACAATGAGACTCATACGTCCCATCTAGGGTTAATTCGACCATATCCCCGCTTCATTAATAAAGAATCTGTATGCGAGCTATATATATATGAGTATTTCAATGAGACCGTAGTGGTACAGCAGCTCAGCGTTTGATTAAACGCGACGGTTGTGGGTTCGGTTCCCAATCTTACTTTGGTTACAAGGCAAAGCGTGGTGTTTAGTTCCACCACTTAACACGTGGTGGTTCACAAATTGGGTGAAAAGTGGGGAACGGAATGTCTGGACATTAGGTTCCCGGTGCTTACACTGTTAAAATGGACGGGATATTGCGTGAAACTATTTATTTATTTATCTTTTCTACATATATATAATATTCTGTAGTCCATATATATACATATAGAATATGTTACATAATAATTAACTATATATTTTATTGAAAGCTTTATGAATTCTTAGCAAATATATATAAAAGGCAATTTCCTAATTTACATTCAAGCTTAAAAGGAAATTCCAAGTCAAAGCTCATCGAACACCGACTTTATCACTCCACTTAAATATACATTCAACTTAGGAAGCCTTTCGGCAAATTCATCTCAAAGGCTATCAAAACGCAAATATCTCACGTAGGTAGGTGTCTCCGTGAATGCACACATCTGGACTTCTACTAATATTTCAAGCGCGACCAACACTCGGCTTTCCCATCTTTACAATGTTATCTCTACAGCTGGTACAAAATAACTAGGACTTTACTTCCATAGGTGTAAGGGTTGTGTTTGTTTAAGTTTTAGCTAAAGGAAGGTAGTTATAAATTTGGAGGTCAGTGTAAAGATAGCGTTTACGAAGCTAGCTGTGGTCGCGGCGAGGTTGAAATATGCAGAGGTGGTATCGAATGCGACCCTTACAAAGAGCGTTTCGGTAAGACAGTCCGTATGGAGACGCTTCAGGCAGCAGGTGTGTGACTGTGTCCATTATATGATAATTATTATTTTTTTATCTTAACCGCATAATGGGGAATAGTTTAGATGATTTAGATAAAAGTCACTTCGCTTAGATCCCTAGCATACCAACAACATTGTGCAATAGAATCCAATGGTATTTGTTTAGTCAGATCAAAAAACGAAAATATTTCGAATATGAAGATTAAGTCTCGAAAATTAGATGGTCGTGAAGTGAAGAAGAAATGTCTGAACAGTAGTAATCTCTTTGTATACTCTGATATATGCTGAAAAGCGAAAAAAAGACAAGCTTCACAAAATCTTTCTTTAAATTATTCTATAACATTTGAATAAATATTAATACATAAATCCTATCTTGCAAAGTACCGACTGGAAAATATTACAACTTAAAAATACTGATTGTTGTTTTAGATGACACACCCAAGTAACACGGTATGCGATCACAAAGTACAAAAATGTACTGAAAAATGTGTAATTAAATTGTCTTATCTGAGATGGAAAAACGTCATAATCACGCACGCAAAAGCATGCTTATCCCGCATATAGCAACTTGAGAAAATCTCGTGGTAAAACACTCAGTTCTTCACTTTCTATCTATATTTTCCATATTTGAGAGCCTGAGTTATGACTAGCGGAAGTCAACTTTGCGCTTTACTTTTTTATCAGAACAGGGTATTGAAAATAATTCACAAATAATTCGAACCCACAATCCTGTTGTTTTACATTCAGATGTCATGTCAATGGGCTACTAAGGCCTTTATTACATGATATGGTATAATATACAAATCAGGTGCCAAAACCTCGCTTGACAATGGAAACATGCTTTTCAGTTTTCAAAAGCCATCCTCTGGGAGGAGGTGTTCTCACAAAGTGACCGCTATTAAACATGCATAGCTTAAGCAACGTTTCACTCGAATTACTAAAATAATTTGATACTTATTAGATGTTATAACGATGATACAAGCCAAGGATATATACATGGTGAATACACAAGTAAATAGCTGATAAATTTATTAATTATTTATTAATTACATAATTAAAATCTAATTAGATAGTTAAATAATTAAAATCTAATTAGGTAATTAGAAAATCTGTACAAATTTGAACGAAGCAGTACTCGAACTTGCACCTATTGAATGAATGACTTAGTGTTCAGAGGATGGAGGAGGTGGTAATTTGGACAATCTCCAACAGGTGCACATTCTTAAAGTGGAGAAATGCTATAAAATATTTTTTTTTTATTTTTTATCACAATTTATCTTATAAATTAACCACTACTTCTAAATCTATTATGTGTACAAGAAGCATTTATTTAATTTGATTACTATTCGAGGACCTACGAGGAATAAAGGGTTCTACTGCATCATCAGATAAATATTACATTGAAATATGTATATTAGTGCAAGTAATATTGTATATTAACTAAAATATCTTAAAACTCACCGTTAAACTTGTATGATTACGCGTATCCGTTGTCTTATATTTTTTCTGTTTAAATAAAACTTTTCTTAGGAAACGCAGTTTTAAATGGAAAATAAGTGGCATACAAATTAATTTATATAGTCAGTTTATGGCGTTCCGAATGGGCAATTTGTATAGTCCATTTTTTAACTGATTTTAAGTAATTAACGAAAATATACGCATCTGCAAATTGGCAGAAATTTTGGATATACCATTTGGATAAACAAATAAAGTACTAAAAGTGTCCGTCGATCCCATGAATGCTTAAACGTTGAAAGTTATTCAAAGTCGAAAGTCAACGTTCTTGGATGGGTTTGTCTCGTGTTTCGTAAACATTTCTTACATTTGACCACTAGATATAGCTAATTTGACCGGACTATATTATAGTAATCGAAGTTAACTTCGTATCAAATCTACTTTTTAACGAGTTTGTTTTCATGTCAGAGATGAGATCTAATCAGATGTGACGAGAGAAAAGATCTCCTGTGTTACATATAACTATAAAAATAAAATAAGAATTTAATTTTAAACTTAATATTTCCATGAGCCCATCGAGAGCATCAGAAACAGAAACAGCGTTTAACTGTAGTCGTGCTGGTTGTGGGTTCGATTCTTCCTCGTGGGAGTAAATTACTTTCATTCCTCCGCACTCTTAAGGATCGCGGCGTTGAGTTCCGTCTGTCAGCCGACCTCGAATGTAAAAAAAAAATTCATACGGACAAATAGGCTCAATAAATGAAATTATCGTATACTATATTACTTTGAAACTTTTCAATTATACCCCCCCAATACCTCCCCGGTGGTTTAATAGTCTTACTAAATACATATGAAACTTAGAATTTTCTACAAATATCAAATACGTACAAAGTAAGGATATCCATATCTTTATACGTCAACTAAGAGTGGACGCGATCGATGACGTTTGACCTCTTCACCTGCCCCCTGCCGTCTTCAGTGCACATGTTAAGGGTAAGACAAGTTCACATTTAAAAATTAAAAAAAATATATTTATTTTCTTTAAAATATTAATTATAAATTACTCAAATATATGTTTATTATATATGTGTGAATACTCATATATACAAATATATTATATAGCAGTGTTTAAAGATATAGTAGACTTTAAGCTCATTTTCTAAAACACATGGTCAAGTAAGTTAGTTGAGCAAAAAATTTTATTCTTAGTAACATCAAGCAAAACAGCTAGCTGGAGAAATCAATTGACATTCGAGAATATATTACCGATGATGCTGCATAAAGGTAAGGTACCTACGTACAAACGTAGTAAAATTGGAAAATAAAATCAAATACGCGTAGTAGTTGCGTAGTACCAAAAATAATATAATAGATTGGTAAAAGAAAGTAAATATAATATAATAATTTTATACTTATCATACATAGCTTCCACTTAAAGCCGACTGTCTGCAATCTGCCATCTTTTATACCGACTTCTGAAAATGAGGGCATTTTCAATACACACGCCTGCATCTATCCTTGGGTTCGAAATCGACTTTTTACTTTCACGTATGAATGCACTGATTTAAAACCCTCCAATGGTTTATCTCCGGCCAGGCTTCTTGGATTTACTTTTGATTATGTACCCGAGTATATATGTGAAATTACAATGTAACCTTCTTTGTTACTTATTTGAAATAATACTTGATTTATTAAATTTAAATTGAATAAATACAAATGTTACAATAAATTAAGTATTTAATTTAATTAAATATTAGTAAGTAAATTTCTTGGAATCTGATACATTTAAAATTATAGTCTAAAAATTATAGCCTAAAATTATAGCCTATATATTCTCAATAGTTTCGGTTATGCCTTATCTGGCAGTTAACCACTAAGTAACGAAAGAATTTAATATATCATATTAATTATTGTCAAAGTACATAGATAATATTAAAAGTAAATGTTATACAAACACAGCAAAATAATGGCAAGGGTTCTTTAAAAAAAAATACTTTTCTAGTCTATGCCACGAATAGTCTAAATTTACAAAGTTAATACATCCATACAGCTCTATACAGTAATTTAGTTCAAATCGGCTATTTACGTCTTCGCCGAACGTCCGGATTGTCGTAAAATTCTATCGGCGCGATTGTACACTGATGTGTCCGGACTCCGGACTGAGGAGACTATGTTATAGGATATTATATATGTTATAGGATTTATATACGAGTATATGTATTAATATAATATTTAATTGTATGAAATATATACCGACGGAGAATTAAAAGAATATAGAAAAGTGTATTATTAGCCTAATTGTGTGAAATGATCCACAATATCCTAGAAGTTATGCTTTATCTGGCAGTTATTTCACTAAGTATCGAAAGAGTTTAAGTGTTTATTTGTACAATATAAACATTTAATACTATACAAACAACACGAGAGGTTATTATTAGGTAAGGATTCTTCAAAAAATTCTTGTCTATACCACGAATAAACCAAACCAAGATCAATTATAATATACATTTTACAAAAACTATTTTAAAATAGTACTATTACAAAATTTAGTCCCAAATATAGTTTGAACAGAAACTACTTGTATAAAATGTAACTAACGGTGACATGTTTTATTTTTTGGCAGAACTAGAAATTAAGGCAATCCAGAAACCATCATATATTCGGGACTTATACCATAGTATTATAAACAATAGATGCTTATATACCAAAAATATAGACTACACTATGGCAAGATTGTTGCCAAATCGAAAACTGAGCTAAACATCCAGCCAAATCTACTGCAACCATTTGCATAAGAAGTTTTATAAAACTGAATTTCCTTGTTTTCAATTACGTTTTTATTTTGTCGCACTTGAATTGCTCTTACGCTTTCAATTTTAAATGAAATCTTTTTGTATGTGTGATAAAAAGCAGTAGTTTGTTTATGATCTCAACAATTCATGTAAATATATTTAAAACATAGACTGACTATAAACACAACGGTCGTGGGTTCGATTCCCACTCAGGGAAACAAATTAATGCAATTTTCTCCCTTTGGCAATAAAACAAAACGCGGCGTTGATATTCATTCAACACGCAATATCTCGAAATTATAAGTGATATTCATGATTTCTATAGAATCATGGGACTTTTCCCATACAGATTTATATCACAAACAAATTAAAAGCTTTTATGGCAACTTTTTTTACTCTATATTACTTGATCATTGCAAGTATTAAAAGATTTAAACTTAAAACTAACTAAAAAGCACACTCAAATATATTTATGTATTTATAAAAAGTTAAACTGGATTCGTTGTTTTTGTGTTCTTGCCCTTAGTCCTCTTATCCTATCTGTCTGAAATCAATCGGTTCTGACCACTGGCGAGACAGGGCACTTCAAAAGCTCTAAGACCTACGCTCTACCAAAGTAAGGTTACAGTGTATAACAAATTGGTGTAGATTTAAATAAGATAAAGATATTTGATGTAAATCTATGTATATGTTATAGAATATGATTTGTGCAGATAAATATATGTTTTAAATAAATATATGTTTTATGTAAATATTATGTATTATGTATATATATGTATTATGTTAATATAATATATGTATAATGTAAATATATGTTTTAAATAAATAAATATATTATCTTTATTTAAGAAAGCTGTTAGCATAAAGTAAAGTACTTTTATTTGATTTTTACGATTGATTTTGCCAGATAGTAGTAGTTTCTATATATATACCATAAAAGGGAATGCCTTCTAACGTTTTTTTTACTACTTAATTTTCTAATACCACAGTTCCATAAAATTTCAAATTCAAAAATTTAATTATATTTAAAAATGGAATAACTACATATAACAAGGTAGGCTGAGTGAACCTAATAATAATTAGGTCTCCAACTTTGCATTTTTCACTTTATCTCACTCTATTCTCTCTCTCTCTCTATTTTCCACTTTCCATTGTTTTTGAGGCGTTGAACTCAACGCTGCGCTTTCTTTTGTTACCAGAGCGAGAAAACAAAAGTTATTCATTCCCCTGCGTCTAAATCGAACCCA
The DNA here is from genome assembly GCA_037127375.1 of Dione juno. Taxonomy (NCBI): domain Eukaryota; kingdom Metazoa; phylum Arthropoda; class Insecta; order Lepidoptera; family Nymphalidae; genus Dione; species Dione juno. The sequence continues at coordinate 1,830,370 of JAXRJS010000041.1, forward strand.
CACCCGTCGCGTTTACACTCAAACACTGTCACCAACACAAATCCAAAAAAAAATAATCTGATATAATATAATATAATATAAATTTCATATTTTTTTTTGTCTAATATTTGATCAATAACAACAAATAATAAAACATAGAACACAAAACGTGTCTCATTAAGCAAAACTTAGATACGTAGCGAGCAATAATCGTCCATTACGACGGTCAGCAGGTAAACAGAACGACGCATTAAGAGGGTGGATTAGCGCTGAAATATGTCGGTGGCGGTAAATTTTCTTACGGCCCCCCCTGACGCGAGCATCGACAGCGTTGAAGGGTAGTGGTGGCGGCGCACGTTTTCAATGAGTTTTATATAATTTAGACAATGTTTGTCTAAAATTATCTAATATTTTTTTAAACATGTACATAATGCTCATATAGAGATAATAATATGGCAGTTAAGAAGTTATCAAATCTTATATATATTAGATAGCATATATTTTGTCTTCATTATTTCATATGTCACTTTCAGCAAAAAAAATGTATTGTGACTCTTCATTAATAGACAAGGCTTAATGCCACACTTTAATCTGTAGGCTAAATAGTTAAAATCATTGACAATCTTAAGTAACTTTAGAAAATCTTAACAAAAGTTTATAACGATCATAAGTACGTCAGTTACATGTAACTGTAAATAAAATTATTCTTCCATAGAGTCACCGTGTCGAGGCCATCTTGTCGCAGGAAGTGGAGCCTGAAGCAGTGTCTAGGATACGCTACCCATGTGTTGTCTAGCCTACACGCAACTAAACGTTCCTATTGAAATGCGTATTATTAAAAACAAGTAACCTTTAAACATCACGTAGGAACCATAATAAAAAATAACCTAATATTTTTTTTGCACACCATACCGATGTCTCCCGATTCGTCCCACCGAAAATTCTCGTTCGAGCCGTTTCTAAAGCGCCTTTTTTAATCTCTATAAATCAAATTTATGACTTGTGTAAGCTTACTGTTTTATTTACCCTTTTATAATTTTGTTGCCTTCAGATAAAGTAGGGGGAGAGAGCGAGTGTAATGTTATGTTAAGCTGTGTAGCGGAGATAACGCTGTTGCTAGATAATTTTAGTATTCCATATAATTACTTATACAAATAACACATGTTTACTGGAAATTTGTATTTAATTTTGATCGAGGTATCCTAAGATTACAAAAACATATATATATTTTTGTTTGGACTTGCCCATTTAAATTGAATCTTCATGTAAACTGACACTGACACTATCCTACCTTCCTATATGTGGGGTACAAGTTGAAGCTGAAAAAAATATCTAATACCACTCAGCGGAATATATTATTTAAAATATCTAGTTACGAATCACACGCAATCTATAAAACGCAATGTATAAAAAAAAGTAAAAAATCGATAACGGAGAGTCTACTATCATTAGCTTCTGTTTCCAACTCTACAGAATCCAAAAGAAATATATGAAGAAATTTTACTTTATTTTATTTTTAAGGGAAACATATAATACAGTATAATATTTTCAATATAAAATTAAAAAAAAACAAAGACCAATTAAGTACAACATATACAAATATACAAATATACAACATATACAAATATATATGAATTTACAACTCCAAAACACAATATATCAACTTATTTTGATTCTTTTCTAGTCACCATCTGCATCATTTTGGCGTAAGCGATTAATTCGTCCATTGTTAGGTTGTGTATTCACTTTGTCGACGTGACATATGCTTGCTTACATATTATATATGAGTTTTCATTTGAAACAGGTGCTTATTTGTAACATTGATGACTTTTGACAGTCTAGTAGACTGTATATTTATATATTTTATACATTTTGAAGTTGCTTAGCCTTATAGCCGTCTTTTTATATATACAAAAACTAGAACTAGAATTTCAAATAATTTATCATTATTCAAATAACTTTTTTGTATTTAGATTCGAACTCATAATCATAGCGTTTATCCAAACACTGTATACAATAATTTTCTCGGTATTGAGGTCCTCCACTGAACACGCAATGTGTCGAAAATTGGGTGGAAAGTGAAGAACGGAGTGTCTTTACACTACAGTCCCTCTATCTACCCTGCTATATGTGGTAAAAAGCTTGAAGCAATTTATTTGTACAAGAATTTTGCTAAACTCTTCTTGCCAAATTTTATACACTACGTATAAATATCTCAACTTACAACACTTCACAGATACACAAAGAATTTAAGCTAAAATATTAGCACTAACATTTTCCAAAACATAATAAATCTAGCCGGACCTCCCTTAAGGAGAGACAGTTACTAGTGATGTGATATAGAAGTATAAAATCGAGATTTCCAACTAAAAATCGATGTTTTAAAACTTACAATTGCTATTCACGTATAATTTAAATGTACAAATTTACTAAATTTAAATAACATATCTAATCATTTATTAGGACTTTATGGATAATAATAACATTAAAAACATCTCACTTATTTAGTTAAATAAAACTAATATTTTAAAAATATATATGAATAAATTAATATCTGCTATATTAAATTTCGGCATCGTAATCTCATCGAGCTAAGACCACCACTAGCTACGAGTGTCAGCACGTGACAGACGACCCTGTATAAACCTGACGAGACGAGTATACGCGTCGGAATAGCTCTACGGAGCCCACTATATCATTTTTATTACATGCCATCTTCATTTTCATATTTCATATTTGCATTTCAACCCCCCACCCCCCCTTGCCACCCTATTTTTTTGTAATCACCGAGCTCGCTACGTCTAAACAGTGCTAGTTTCTGAAGTAGGTGAAGATGATGTAATTCTTTATCAGTCTTTCCACTGTTATCATCTTGATAATCTAGTTTAGTTTAAAATATATATTTGTAAATTCTAGTCATACGTCACTTACAGTTTATAAACTTACAAGTTGTAGAAGTTTAGCCTGCGGTTTTGCTCGCCCGATTAAATGGAAATAGCTGAAAGTTATGTATGACATACGCTATATTGTAAGTAACCAGAGTAACTCTAAGAGTAACACTAGTAATGAATTTAACCAAATGAACTTTTTTTCTTTACATATTTACATTCCAGAGGGTGTCTAGCCAATTATCTGTCCGATATTTGGTTCTCGGCATACGGGCACGCGACCCCGGGACCTCGAGCCACCACTTTCATAACCCGATCCAATCCATGTAAGTGGTGTCCCTCCCCTATATTCCAAGTCTTTCTGCCTCTTATTCCCTTTCCTTTCTTGGTTTCTCCCAGTAATGGGTTTGCAGGTCAGATGGCAATCGCTCCCCTAAAAACCACTTCGCCACTCGTATGGACCGATTTGGAAAAAAGCTGGGTATGGCTAGGGCGTCGCCGTTAAACGACGCGCAGGCACATCGCCCTACACCTGCAATAAGTGGGCAAGGGCTACCGTGTCAAGTACGGGCACGGCTAACAACGTCAGTACCCAGACGGAAACTCCGCTTTGCAACATGGAATATTGGCTCTCTAACCGGACGATGCAGAAACTCGCAGATGTACTCATGAGACGTCGGGTCCAGTGTGCTTTCCTTCAGGAAACTCGCTGGAAAGGCAATAAGTCTCGTAACATCGGGCATGGTTACCGCCTTATATACACTGGGTCACCTACAGGCAAAAACGGTGTGGCGGTAGAGCTTTCTGAAGACCTTCAGAATGGGCTTCTTGAAATTGACCGTCGCTGCGACCGCTTGTTGCGGATAAAGGTATTGATCGAGGGCGTTATCACAAACTTAATCAGTGCTTATACTCCCCAAGCGGGTTGTAGCGCGGCTGAAAAGGAAACTTCAGGGAGCAGTATGAAGAGGTCCTACTCGCTATACCATATCAGTCTTAGTTAAACGGTCACGTGGGTAGGGTCGCTGAGGTGCATGAACGTGTTCACGGAGGTTTCGGATATGGTCTTCGCAATGCAGAGGGAGAAAATATTCTAAGAACCTGCATTGCATCTGATCTGGCTATCGTGAACACTTTTGAACGTGAACGTGAAGTGAACACTTCCAAAAGAAACCTCAGCACCTTATAACGTATAAGAACGGGTCCCACTCAACTCAAATTGATTATTTGCTGACTAGACGGTGTCATATAGGCAGGGTGACCGACTGTAAGGTCATTCCCGGCAAAAGCCTGACGGCCCCACATCGTCTCGTTGCCATGGACTATAATGTTACTCCAAAAAAGAAAGTAGCTGAGAAACACAAGCCTAGGATTAAGTGGTGGTTGTTGAATGGGCCGATGCAGACCGACTTCTTGGCGGAGGTGGAGAGTCAAAATCTACTGACTATCACCGAGACCGTTCAGACTGCATGGGATCGAGCTCATTCAGCAATCATTGCCACGGGCAAGTGAGTTCTTGGTGTTACTAAGGGTGGGCGCGTCATCGACAGGGAGACATGGTGGTGGAATGACCAGGTACAGAGGGTGATTCAGGAAAAGAAGGCTGCGTTTAAAGAGTGGCAGCATACCAACTCTCCTGAAGACAGACTGGAGTACATAGCAGCGAAACGGGCCAGCAAAAGAGCTGTAGCCAGAGCCCGCAGAGAAAATTTGTCGCCATTGTACGATAAACTTGAAACTGTGGAGGGGCAGAAGCTCATATACAAACTGGCTCGTGCTCGAGATAAAGCGACGCAGCGATAAAATGTCTTTGCGTCAGAGATTCTCGGGGCACGTTGCTTTGTAGTCATGCATCTGTGAAGGAGAGATGGAGAAGCTACTTTAAGGAGCTGCTGAACACTCAGCAGTCTTGTAGTCTTCCTCCTGAATTATCTCCTAACCTCGGACTTGTTGCTCCAATAACCCGTGACGAAACTCGTAATTGTCTTCGACGCATGAAGAACGGAAAAACGGTAGGACCTGACGACATCCCAATCGAGGCGTGGAAATCGTTGGGCTCTCTTGGTGTGCTTATACTTACTGACCTGTTTAACCGTATCTTGAATACTGGAAAGATGCCACATCAGTGGCGGCAAAGCTTTATTATCCCTATTTAAAAAGGAAGGGACAGTGTTCAAGATTGCGGTAGTTATAGGGGCATTAAGATTATGAGCCACACCATGAAGCTCTTCGAGCGCATAATCGGCCTCAGGCTCCGCCAAGAATGTACTGTCTCTGAGTCTCAGTATGGGTTTCAACCAGGATCAGGCACTATGGACGCCATTTTTGCCCTCAGAACTTTGATGGAGGCTTACAGGGAAAAAAGGAGAGCTCTGCATGTGGCCTTTTTGGACCTGCAGAAGGCCTTTGACTGTGTGCCACGTCAATGTATCTGGTGGTGGTTGTTGGCTGGTTAGGACCGCTGTTGGCGACACCAAGCCCTTCCCGATTACAGTAGGGGTTCACCAGGGCTCAGCTCTTAGTCCGTTCTTATTCAATGTAGTGCTGGATACTGTCTCGGCTCACATCCAATGCCAGCCTCCGTGGCTGATGATGTATGCCGATGACATAGTACTCATCAACGAGAACCGACTGATGCTGGAGCGTAAAGTGAACGCCTGGAAGGGTGCGCTTTAGAACGGTGGTCTCAAACTGAATGTGTCGAAGACCGAGTACATGGCTTGCGGGAACCCGGTTCAGGTACCTTGGAGCCGTTATGTATGAGTCTGGAGGCATCGACCACGATATCCATGCCCGTATAAACACTGCCTGGGCCAAATGGTGGGAGGTCACTGGTGTGGTCTGCGATAGCAGAATACCGCCCAAGCTCAAGGTACTGATATACAAGAGCATTATCCGACCGGTTCTTATATACGGCAGCGAATGTTGGCCAACATTATCTCGGCACACTCAGGAGCTTCACGTCACGGAGATGAAGATGCTGAGATGGATGTGTGGCGTGACGCGGTCCGACCGCATACGCAACACATTCATTCGAGGTAGTCTTGGGGTCCGTGACGTAGCGGATAAGCTCCAAGAGCGTCGCCTGAGATGGTATGGCCATGTTATGCGCCGATCTGAGAACTATGTAGGAAGGAAGTGCCTTGACATGTCTGTCCCTGGAGTTAGACCACCCGGACGCCCAAGGAAGCGATGGCTGGATGGATTGCTGGTGACACAAGACATGAGAGCCAATAGATTGTCCACTGAGGATGTTAAAGACCGTGCAAAGTGGAGTAGGCTTAGTCGGAAGGCAGACCCTGGCAAAAGCCTGGACTAATGCCAAGAAGAAGAAGAAGAAGATTCCAGTATCTACAACTTTATATTTTGCTATTTATAAAATAATGACAAGCTTTTATTTTTTTTGTAATCACCGAGCTTGATTCATCTGAACAGGCTTTTTTATTTTGTACTGTTATTCTCATCAATATCTATTACTATGAATTAATTTTGACTTTTTAATATCGCTTCCCACAGATACTATGTGTTATAGTATATTATATTTGTCGTTATTAGAAACTAACTAGTGGAGAGATTATTTTAAAATGATTTTAAATTAAATATTAGAGTGTGTTACGTCACTCTATACCTTACCTATCCCAAATGGGAGAAAAGGAAAACACTATCTGCACAAAGTTTCAGTACAAAAAATACTTTTAAGTAAATTAAACTAATTAGGCTTGAAAAAGCAATTTACATATGCCTTTTACGTTAATGTGCCGGCAAAGTCACATATTCGCCTAATATCAGCTGTAGAGATCGTCGCTGAGTCTCTTATACACGCCTCTATAAATAGTCGACTGAATACCTGGACGGTAGTTAAGGCTACGTTGTCTTTTGGATGCAAATTTTAATATTTTATGTTTTTTTTAGTTTTTTCATAATATTATACTATTGAATGACTGTTGTGGGTTCGATTCCTACTGGGGGTAAACAGTTAATTTGATTGCCTCGGTCTGATAAAAAAACAAATTGCAGTGATGAAAACTGTCTCAATACACTGTCTCAAAAACGTGTCAAATGAGCCAAATGCCCTTTTGTCTTCCCTGCTTTTATATTAATTGATATTATTGATATGATATATATGTATATATATATATATATATATCTATATATATATATATATATATATATATATATATATATATATATATATATATATATATATATATATATATATATATATATATATATATATATATATATATATATATGTATATTTATATATATATATATATATATATATATATATATATATATATATATATATATATATATTATATATATATATATATATATTATATATATATATATATATATATATATATATATATGATATATATATATATATATATGTATATATATATATATATATATATATATATATATATATATATATATATATATATCTATATATATATATATATTATATATATATATATATATATATAAATCTTTAGCGGATAGAGTGTTATTTTTTTAATATTAGTGCATTGGTTATTTTTACAGTACAAATTTCATTGTTAGTATTTTTAACTAAATATTTTTTTCGAACTGTACTTAAAGTTCAGTTCACATACGTTTCTTAAATAGTATACATAATATCTTTACTCACGAAATTTTGCATTAATTATAACCGAAATATAGTTAACAACATATATGATCAAAGTGCATTGAGAGAAATAATGGGAGGCTTCGAACACTTTACAAGAGTGGAGAAGTAAAGATAAGGTCATCCTTCCTTGGCGTAGTGGAACAGCTTCTCACTATACACTCTTTTACCAATTCCCCATACACACTAGATTATCCATGATACAGTCAATGGACTGACCTAGCCACTGAGGATGCTCGAGGCCGTGGAAAGTGAAGTAGACCCTGGCAAGAACCCTGAAAAAAGCTGAGTAGAAGAAGACTGTCGTGAAAATTATAATTGAAAATAAAAGTTCAGTGAAAGGATAGGATAGCTACAAAAATCTCTTAAAAAATAGCGCTTCGCCTTTACTATGCGGTGACCACGAGCTCAAGAGACAAAAACTGCAAGTGTACAGCCCTCTTTACGAGCAGTGTGCGGTACCGGCAGAATTATAAGAGGTTTTAGCACAACTAAACAGATATTAAATTCAGCGTGCAAAGACTTTGCTTTTTAGAATACACGCTTAGAATATTCCGCCCTAATACCGTTGTGTATACGCGTTCTAGTTTAAAATCTAAATTATCATTGTTATAGAGCGTAATAATTATGTTGATGTTGTTAGATAGTGTTGATGCTATCGTAGGTTGGGGATTCGATTCGATTCGATTCCCACTAGGAGAAATCGATTTTTAAACCTGAATTTGGATCGAATGTAACGTTTTTTTTTTCATCACAACAGACTTTTGGCGTCTATTCTTTGTAGTTTATGTTTTCTCTTTATTTAATTAATTGCAGTTGTCGATAAGATGGATTTTTAATGTAGTCATATTTGGTTCTTATTTTTTTTATTAAGCTTCCGGTTAAAAAAATTAGAGTGGGGTTTGAACATGCAATAACTAAATATGCTATCGAGGTAAGACTTTTCCAGTTCACCACAATAGTGTCTATGGGAGAGGAATATACATAAAGTATGTGTATTCAACTTCTCTCTGCAAAGAGTTGGCAAAGAGAGTAAAGGCCCACTTCCCTCCACACAAATACGAAACATCGCATACTTAGTGGCACGCTTTATAGCCTATATTACAAGCGAGTATTTTGCAAATACTTTATCTTACAATGGCGGCGAAATGAAAATAATTAATTCCCCCAACAGGGGATCGAATCCATAAACATCGCGCTAACACTTAGATGTTTTGACACTACACGACATTGGCTTTAATAAATATGAAAATTAAAACATAAATTAATTTTATTTTATCCTTTGAAACTGATAAAAATTAAATGATTATAAAAAAAATTGTGATAATAGTACAGTATTATCTATCAGTATTAAATAACAACTTAGCATTTTAAATTTCACTTGTCACATAACATGGCAAGGGTAGCGGGTTCGCATCCCGATCTTTTTAAATTCATAGCCTAAACAGTCTTCATGGGCTATTAACAGGTTTACACTCTATGTCGACAGTATTTTTTTGCATATTATTCAATTTACAATTCTGAAAAGACAAGGTGCAGTCCATTTTATTAAAAAAAGAAGTGATGTATCTCTCTGCTTACTTTGCAAAGATCTGGAGATTATTTTAAATAATACTATGTTAAATCTGAATAGTCTATCGATATACCTATTCATTTGGAAAAACATTATAATTCTTTACATTCACTTACTCCTCTATATAAATAGATAGTGCCGTAACCGCATCGATATCGATAATAATCGTAGTTCCCCGAAGCTGTAAAATCGTGAAAGCCATTTTTTGCGACCGATTAAACAAACTACGCGATGTATTAACATTTTTATACAATATATTCAATGTGTTGCAGGTTATAAAGAAGCACGGTCGTATTATTTTGATACTGTGAGGTGACGGTTCCGGATTCGATTCCCTTTCAGGGGAGTGAAATATTTCCATATCTATACTCTGGTACCAACACAAAGAGAAAAAAAAGAAACTATAGAACGGATTGGGATACAGCGTGTAACTAATGACACAACATATATCTTACTAGAACTCGACTAGACTTGACTCGTACAGTGAATTTTCTTTGAAGTAATAATAATAATGAAGGACCAAACTGATTTAATACTAGACCCCCGTGTAAGATGTATCAGATACAAGAGGTTCAAAATTTTTTTTCAGCTTCACGCTGTTTGCCACATACAGTACGGAACCTAGTGTTGTGACACTCTGTTCCCCGCCTGCAAAAATATTTTGTAATAAGCTCTTGGTTTTCTTGAAAGCTTAAAAAAGCTTGTTAGCTTTCTCTTATTCATGAATAATAGCGCCCTTTTTGTTTTACAGACGAACTAAAACCCATACTTCCGTCATACATCAATGACATAAGTCAAACAGACCGATCATATAGAGAGTACCATTTCCTAAATGAATCTAAACATAGAATCCTCTATACCAAAATAATACTTATTATACGTTAAGTGGTATAACATAAAGCAATATACAAGTGTATACATTCACAGTATATTAGTATAAATATTTGTATCCTAAAAGTTAGTACGTGAATCAGACTGGTCGTATAAATCCATCGCTGCCCGCAAGTAAAACAGTACATATTTTGTTAGAGGTTTTAAATCAAGAAACGTGCGTGCGAGATTCATGTGGCCGTGTTTTTTGAATAATTTGGGATTTTGTTTCCATTGAAAAAAAAATATTTGTTTGTGTGTACTGTTAGGCGTAAAATCTAGTTTTTAATGTGGGAAACACTTTTCCCTAGGATTTTTTTTTATTTTTCTATAATCAGTACTATGAACGGAACTCTGTATGTTAACTACATAGTTAAGAAAGACTTGACTAGCAAAAATGATCTGAAATGTAGCTGTAATTGTAATTATTTTCCTTTCGTCGCTCTGGTAAGAAGACAAAACGGCGTTCAGTTCCGCTAATCAAGGCACAATATCTTTAAAATCCTGTAGAAAGTAAAGAATGGATTGTCGTAATACTAGGTTCTCTTTATCTACCGTACTATATGCGGATAGTAATGTATATATATATATATATATATATATATATATATATATATATATATATATATATATATATATATATATATATATATATATATATATATATATATATATATATATATATATATATATATATATATATATATATATATATATATATATATATATATATATATATATATATATATATATATATATATATATATATATATATATATATATATATTCTTTATTGGACACAGAAAATATAAAATAAAATTATGTCGGCAATGGTGGGCTTATTTCTAAAAGAAATCTCTTCCAGCCAACCAGTGGAAGTGAGTAATATTCAAACAAATAGCGGGAAAAGACAGTGCAAAAACAAAAAAAAAATAATAAGATTTAAAAACTAAAATATAAAATAAAACGCGAATTTAAATATTACATATATAATGAATATTTTAAAATATACACATATAAATATTATTAATATTATTACATACATACACACACATACAATTATATATATATATATATATATATATATATATATATATATATATATATATATATATATATATATATATATATATATATATATATATATATATATATATATATATATATATATATGTATATATAAATATATATACATAACATAGTATGTAGCTTTCCTTGAACCACAAAAACATTAATTATCTGTATAATTTTCTATGATTCAATATTTTGCAGACCTTTAGTATACAATTCCTTGGTAACCCTAATGGCATAGTTGCCGGTGTTTACGTTTGGACCGCGTGAGATCGCTTGAACAATTCGTCATCGCGCGAATGAATCTTTCAACACACACTACGTTGTTATATTGAAGCATTTGAATGAAATAGAAGGGATTTTTATGTAACTGTTTTTTTATGTATTTTTAAAGATACGTATACATCTCTGTTAAAAAAATGGATTTATAAATCAAGAGAAGTATTGTCTTTTATGGGGTTCCGTAACCTCAAAAGAAAAAAATTAAGCATCACTTTGGTGTCTCTATATCCGTCTGTCGGACCATGTTTCTCAAGATAGCTTCGTTCAAAATAAAAAAAAATCCAGATCGGTCGGTGTTTATACATTTTTGTCGCATATTGTAACCGCCGCAAAATTTAAAACCTCCCCCTGTACTAAAACTAGCGTAATGAAATATCGTATGTACGTACGTACAAATAAAGGAATAAATCCCAAGATTTCTAATTTATATGGATATCAACGAGAAAAGTTATTACAATATTACATCTGTAGTTCATTTCATATAAAATTAGCGCATACGCGCCCGCAAAGTTATATAAAATTGATCGATAGTTTTTCAATACCTCTTACAAAAACACATCTGTAGGCTATAGGCTGAAGATAGCCAAATTAGCAGTAAATTAAGTAAGCTATGCAAAATGCAATGCTGTGCTGCAAGACAAGTACAAACAAGTTTGCTTAAAATCGAAACGGTAAATATTTATATTTATAAGACAATTACATTCTAAACTTCCACGATATAACACTGAATATATATAGGAGTAAAAATTAAAAAAAAAATCAGAATAAGATCACACAGATTCAATCTGCATTCCATAAAAAAAATAGAATAAGCATTTCTATCTATTTCTAATACTTTAACTGGCTGAGCCGTGTCGATCTGCGCCTGCGCAGCGACGATGGACAGATGAGCCGACACATGACGAGTGCAGACTATAACATCATCAGAAGCTTTAAGATTTATTACCATCTGTTAACATATCTCTAACTGTTTAAGTAAAGTGACTTTCACACTGTTTGGTTAATGGTTAGTAAAATAATTTAGCAGTAAGGTCTTAATGTAATACAATTACAACAGTATTGGGTTAAATTTGAAAATATGCAGTATTTGCTTCATAATTAGTGATACACAGATGTATTTATGAAGTTTTTATTATTTCAATATATACCAGGCCAACTTGGTATTTTTTGTGATCTAGAACTAGAATATTTACATTATAGTATAATATATCTTGTAACTTGTAAAAAAATAGATTTGTCTATATTTTCATAATGTGTACACTCTCAAGTGTGTTATATGAAGAATAAAGTTCAACGCCTGACCTAACCAACAAAAGTATGAATAACTAAGATATATATATATATATATATATATATATATATATATATATATATATATATATATATATATATATATATATATATATATATATATATATATATATATATATATATATATATATAGATATATATATATATATATATATATATATATATATATATAGATATATAAACAGTCCCGAAAACACCCTGTATGTGAACAATCATTGAATTATTATCGCGACAATTTGAAATATCAAAAACAGATTGTAGTGTCCTTATTATAATTAAAATAATTACAGAACAGACAAACAGTTAACGACCGCAGTCACGCCCAGATATGCATTAAATACGATTCATTATCAAAAATGAGTATATTTGAACATTTATTTGCGTTTTCGTTGGGTTGCGGCGCACACGTCATAACAGTGTACCGCCATCGTTGTCATTTACCACAAAAACTAGATAAAATGTACTGAAATTGTCTATAGATTATGGATTTGGCGGGATTAGGGTATGCGCCTGTCTATGTCCATCAAAGCTAAAGCGTGTTTTTATTGAAATATAATTAAGACTTTAAGCTTTTTCTCGCTAATACATGCTATATGGACTGCGTACTAACGCAGTGTGCGGTTGAGACAGTGTTAAGACACTCCGTTCCCCGTTTTCCGCAAATTAGGAGACATTAAGACATTAGGCCGAACTCAACTCCGTTCAAGATTGAGGAAATAAAAAAATAAAATAATGCTTTCTCCCCGAGGGGGAGTCGAACCCACGTTTACGTCGCGTTTACAGTCAGACGCTGTTCTGATTGAGAGCTTGGACCGTACTCTTTTAAACAAAATATTTTTTATTTTCTCATCATCAATATTAATTATACGAGTAGTACTGTCAATATATAGAATTAATATTAAATCATAACGAACTATTATCTCTATGTTTACATAACCAAAGCTATGAATAAGCGAGTTATCCATCGTTACATTTTACCTACTTTAATATTCTTATATAAGAGGTGCTGGCTTATTTTTTTAAATTGAAATAATAATAGAATATCTTAATATTGTAAGACATATGGTGTACGGCCCTTAACTTTTGCTATCGTGGCGCATTTAGACTGTGTTTGACCGCAAACGCGATTCTTGTAAATTTAATCCCTGATATATTTTCATTTGCCGCTCTAGTAATTAAAGTGCGGCGTTGGTTTCCGCTATTCAGCATACATCGATATCATTTGAATTCAATGTATTCATATCGGCATTTGAATTCCGATGGAAGGTGACAAACAGAGTGTTATAAGACTATTCTCTCTTTGACAACCTTTCTATATGCGCGATTAAGCGTAAAGCTAAAACATAGTTTCTCATAATAAAGTTATGTTAAGAATAATATTTTAATCCTCTAATATTACAAAGAAGATTACAATAAATTAAAGTGAATAAAATTTTATTGAAATCTTCTTCTTCTTCTTCAGTATAAATATAAAATTCTTTCTTTCTTTCTTAAAATTTCTGAGTGACAGAACTACTGAGCAAGGAAGGCTGAAATTTGACATCTGCTTTGTCTTTAGTATCCATAGAGACGATGTCTCAAAACTTCTACTAGAACGGAATCGAAAGAAACAGACGTCCAATAGTGTGGACTATGCGCACTATATCTTCAGACTATAGATAGATAAATAGTCTACGTAGACTATAATTATCTTACATAAAAGAAACTACTTCAGACTTAAAAATAGATCACTTCGTGATTTTTTCTAAAAAAAAAAACTAAATCAGTTAACAAATATCACTTATATGTATGTACATACATTTAATTAGGTATAATCACAAAGGCATTGTGTGGTAGCGACGCGACAATGCGTCCATTACATTATCTTGCCGATAAAATTGATCGTTCTAAATTTCCCTGAAATTTATTTATTTTTCGCTTTTATAATACGTACGAGTATATATCACTGGCCTGTCATACTGGCGGGCGATAATGCAAAATTTGTGGACAGTAAATCTGTTGAGTCGATGCTATCATAAGTGTTAGTTATTATTCATTTTTATTTCTTTTTTCTTTCTTTTCTTCTCATATAACGAAGCTAAAAAAGATTTCATTTGGTTCAAATTAGGTCATATTTTTGTATATTTGTGACAGATATAGTGATTTTCATAAATTAACAGACAAATAACTGTCTCAAAATTTATGACATACTCTATATCTCTTATAGACAATATACAACACATTTGAATTTCATAATAGTTTTTCGAGAAATAAAATATGTATATATATATATATATATATATATATATATATATATATATATATATATATATATATATATATATATATATATATATATGTATATATATATATATATATATATATATATATATATATATATACATATAGTGATTAAATTCAAGGAATTACTGTATACTAATTATTTTTGTGTGGAGTTATCAGTTGGTCGAGGATATAGTTAATTCGAATACTTAGAATGTATATATATATGTATTTACATTCAGCTCCGGCAATTTGGTAGATAAAAGCTAATCATTTCTAATATATTTATTATATTTAATATAGAATTTCCTTGCAAAATCCCAAAAACCCACGTCTCGTTTCACCACTCCGCAGTCTGCGCTAGCACTGCGCCCGTAATGAGAGGCGTCACAATAATTTTCCCCGTATGACAATGCTTTAATGTACGTTTGATTCATCCCATACAAATGAGGTTATCATTCCCAGCGTTGTCTCGTTTTAATGAATTTTGCTATTATCAAAGCGGTCGTTTTGCGGTTTACGCTTGTGCGTATTGGTTGTGTTTTATATTTCAATATATAAATCTATTCGTTTCAATTTAGATTATAGTTTAGAATATTTACTATTGTAACTACGAATATGAAGCTACATTATTAATAAATCCTCCACATATCTTCTACACAAATATAAGAGGATTTTTTATAAAACTTCTCACTATATATATTTGTGAGGTCTCATCAACCTCAAACACCGCCTCTCCCTCAACACAGGCACATCTATCAAGTTGACTACCCATAGATCTGGCAAACACCCATTAAAGTCTACCAACTACCAACACACACCCTACAAGCAACTTAAAAAGCTTTCAAAAACACCAAAAATGCTCTAACACGTTAAAAATACCCGCAGATAAGCGTTTTAAACGTATTAACAATGCAGACCTCCGCCATACCGTACATCATATTTGTATAACGCTGACATCGCCTAAGTTATCCAGGAAACTTTTCACCCAGACACCTTGCAGCCATTAAGAGCCTTAATGACTACTTGTAAATTGGCCATAACTCAGTCCACGTCGTAAATAACGTGGCCTGATAAGGGATGCTGACTCGTCTCCAATGTGTCTATCTTAGTTTAGCATGTGTAGATTTACGGTCACATTTATATTGTAGGATAGTTCATTTGGGATGATAGTAATGGAATTCTTGGCCGGAATTTGCATGGTATAAATCTTGGTGTTTTATGGACGTTGTTTGATGTGTTAAGAAGGTTTTTGGTATAGTAGATATAGTTTATGGATTGTTTTGCAATGTTGAATAGGTTTTGGAGCTTGAACATTTAGAACTAAATTGAGTATTGAATGATAAATATCAACTTTATAAATATACAACATTTTATTTTCTTTGTATAGGAATACAGGTAGTAACCAACCACTTTTGTTTTATTTAAAACTTGAGATCTTTATACATAGTTAAACTCAAGTCAATACTAGAACTACCTACAAATAAGAAATTATTTATAAAAAATCTATTTAGTCCCATTTTTATATACTTTCTTCTATCAAACCATATTATTCACCCCAAGGCACAATTATACCAAGACATTAAGCCAAGAAAAATGTCAGTCATACCTTATTCAACACATCCCACGCCACACTTCCATAGCAGGACAGTGGAATAAAAACAAACAATTATCGTGGTTCAGGCGTCGGTGCCGCAAAATTAACAATTACTTAGAAGAAAATCTCCTGAAACACCATTATCTCATCTCATCGTAACTCCTCGCTAACTGTTATTGCCATCATTCCCGCTTGATTTAAACAAGACGTTAGGCTACAGTCGCTCCTGACACCCTGGACTAGGAAGATTGGAGCCGTCTATTATTTAATTTTATGTTAGTTTCCTTAGGTTAGGACTTTTGTTAATAAATATTAAAATTTTGTGGTTAAACACTCTGTTGTTTCTTTTGTGCTCATTTGATACAGCATTTTGGCGTGTTGGGTCACGAGTATATGGATAAGGACTTTCTTGGTATTTTGGTTAATTGTTAAAATTATTATATGTACTGATATCATATTATTGTTGCTATTATCATTAAGTTTCACGCTTTAACCCGCATATAGAATAAGCAACAGACAAGCATACAGAAAGAATCAACACGCTTCGATCTCTGTTCTCCAATAAAATAAATTTCGAAACATTGTGTTGAGAGGAAATGTTAATAATGCATTATTCTTATCAATATATATATATATATATATATATATATATATATATATATATATATATATATATATATATATATATATAATTTATTACGATTATTATCTTTGTTGTCAGTATATACATAGCTATATACTGACAATTACTTTAATATTGATTAATATTAATGAATCCTGAGAAACATGTGTATTTCAAACAAAATTTCTACTGTCACACACAAAATCGAAAATATATCTTAAAATTAAAAAGCATTCTACCTGTAACCCATATCGAATCAACCTACGAAACCTTTTGATACTAAGCCATGACATACATACATACATACAGACAAATCAATATAATATAGTATTGATATATATTCTTAGCCACTTAGCTTCTATTGTAAAAGAATATATGGATACGGTATTTTATTTCATTACTAGCTCCACCCCCACAGCAAGTGTTTCAATGATTTGCTGTAGCTGGGGAGATAAGTAAGTTCGTTATAATGGGATGACCAGACAAGAGACACCGCTATCTACCACATTAGAATATCAAATATTATAAATTTTATCAAGATTTTGTTTACTTTAGTGTTATTTCATAATAGTAATAATATTAATAATAGCTTTACGCTGTATCCCGCACATGACAGAGTAGGCAGAGGGTACTGTAGGAACCTAGTGTTAAGACACTCCGTACTTAAGACACTCCGACACTTTCCGCCATTTGAAGCATTGCATGTTGAGTGGTGGAACTCAACAACGCACAAAAAATGAAAATTATTCATTGTCCCCGAGTGGGAATCGAATCCACAACCCGCGACGGGTTGTGGATTCGCCTAACTCTGCGCCACGACGGTCCTCAACGGTGTTATTTCAAGACATTTATATATTGAGCAAATAAATAGCTTCACGCTATTTCCCGCATATAGCAGGGTAGAGAGGAAACGTAGTGTTAACACACTCTGTTACCCATTTTCTGTCCAATTTTGAGACATTGCGCGTTGAGTGGTGGAACTCAACGCCGTGCTTTGTCTTCTTACCAGAGCGAGGATATGAAGGAAATGACGTAATAGTAAGAGCGAGGAGTTATACGTTCTCCCAGTGGGAATCGAACCCGTAGCAGTCGCGTTTACAGTCAGACGCTATGCCACTGCACCATGACAGACGACAAAGAAAAGTGAGAGGTGTTCCAATAGTTTTACGCAGATTACTATCCAGGTGTTACATGAACATGTATATATATATATATATATATATATATATATATATATATATATATATATATATATATATATATATATATATATATATATATATATATATATATATATATATATATATATATATATATATATATATATATATATATATATATATATATATATATATATATATATATATATATATATATATATATATATATATATATATACACACTCTGTTACCCATTTTCTGTCCAATTTTGAGACATTGCGCGTTGAGTGGTGGAACTCAACGCCGTGCTTTGTCTTCTTACCAGAGCGAGGATATGAAGGAAATGACGTAATAGTAAGAGCGAGGAGTTATACGTTCTCCCAGTGGGAATCGAACCCGTAGCAGTCGCGTTTACAGTCAGACGCTATGCCACTGCACCATGACAGACGACAAAGAAAAGTGAGAGGTGTTCCAATAGTTTTACGCAGATTACTATCCAGGTGTTACATGAACATGTATATATATATATATATATATATATATATATATATATATATATATATATATATATATATATATATATATATATATGTTTATGTATGTCCCTCGATTTCTCAGTCAATTGAGAACCCATTTAAATTAATACTATTGTAGTTAAGAATTTTTCAAAAAATCCTGGATAAAATAACGGATTGTAAATAATAAACTTGTTTTCTTTATTCTAAAGTATTAAAAATATTATTTTCTCCTTTTCAATTTGTATTAACGTTGGTACATATGTTATAGCTTGGTATAATTTTGAAGGCGGCTTATTTTTTTTTATACTACAAATCGTTTGTGATTCAAGACCACGCTATAGTATGGCTGTAGGAGACGATAACAATTCAGCGTGTGAAGGTAAATATTTGTATACATTTACTAGATATCAGAAACTTAAATATATATATTTTTTCTTTAGCAAAATCTGAAAAAGCGTTCATATAGAAAAGCTTATCCTACATTGCGCTAGTCAAGTTATGACGTAATGAGATTAGTTCACATGACATTCAACAAAAATAAAAATATTACTATAATATTTTAAGATATCCATACATACTTTCACAATGCATATTCATAAATATTGCAGGTGCATAAATAGTGCAGCATAACACCATTTGACTGATGGTTGTGGGTCGATCCCCATTTAGTGGGATAATATATTTTGAAATCACCGCTCTGGTACTTTACTAGCATCGTGGTATCGTTCAATATCAAATATATATATATATATATATATATATATATATATATATATATATATATATATATATATATATATATATATATATATATATATATATATATATATATATATATATATTACATATTCTTAAAATATGCCTTTGTTAACAATTAATATTGCGTATAACAGAACATTAAAAAAAAACTGCGAAAGCTTTTACCATCACGAAGAAAACAAAAGAATACACTTGTTATACAAAATTTTAAACAATTTCCTACGTTTAAATTCGCAAATTCAAAGTCTCTTTTAAAACTATTACAGAAACGAGCATTTGTACGGGATTAAGGGCGAAGGGACGTTTAGTCGTGACGTTCGAGTATTTATTCCCATAATAATAATTCCTCGACGCGTCGACGGAGGCAGGCCTAAGAATTATAGCTGGGGCGACTGAAGGTGATGTTGAAATAGCGTGGATACTACCGTTACTGTTTTTAGTTTTGAATACTGTTTGTTTATACTGGACTGGACTGGAAGGTTACTAATTCGTTGTATATGGCGAAATATGATATATTTCTAGTGGCACTTTGTTTTAATTATATTATTAACTTTTGTATATTGTTGTGAATTTTGTAAAACAATTTTAAAACACTTGACTGTAAATTGTTTAAAATCAATTTTGCTAAAATTTCAACGAGAAAAAAAGCTCTAACTTTTACTAGGAAAACTTCCAAGAATTTACATATTTATAAGCCTAAAAGCCAAGCTAAAACATCAAGGCATTCACGCTAAAAATGTCCTCCTTCGAATTTGAGACACCTTTTAGCAATCTTTACATAATTCAACGCTAAATAATCGTATCTCCAACGTCTTTCCACGTCCGTCCAAGGTTCAAGATTAAGGTATTAGCTGTTAGAGGCGCGACGTCGCGTTGTACCGGCCTCAATATTGTTATACCTAAAATTGCTCTATGATGCTGTCAAGAATGGAAGAGCCAATTATTAACATCAATGAAGAGGTTCTTTTATTTAATGTGAGATTTGAATTTATAATGTGTACATAAAATTAATTTTAAAATATCGTTAATTCTTATATATATTTTTGATTGAAATTTATTATTAGTTTGTTTTATTCCTAAGAATGTAAATAGCAATTATGAAATGTCTATTTTAAGAGAGAAACTATTCAAATTTTGATGAAATCACCACGTAAAACGGAATGAATGTATCTAACAAAAAACAAGCCATGGACGCGTAGTGGTTGAACAGTCTACCTGTGAATACGATAGTGGGTTCGAGTCTGACTCTGGATAATGAATTATTGTTATATCCCCGCCCAGCAGTATTCTGCCACTCAAAAAACAAAAGTCTCGAATTCAAGCGGATAATAAGTCGTCACAGCATCACTTGAAGCCAAAAAATATGCTTAATACGATATATATATATATATATATATATATATATATATATATATATATATATAATATATATATATATATATATATATATATATATATATATATATATATATATATATATATATATATATATATATATATATATATATATATATATATATATATATATATATATTTCTTTTTTAACTTAATCGTTTGTATGTCATGTTTATGAATGTGACATTAGACATATTAAACAAAGTAACATTAGTTTCTTGTAAACGTCACGTGACGAACTTTCATAAAAAAAGCTGAATAACCCAATTAATGTTAAGAAAGATATAAAAATATTTCATTTAGTTTAATCTAAAATCTTATAATGTGGCGAGAGCGTCTGTTTATTTTAGATTTACACACTTGTTGAATATAGCGGGATATGCAGAGAGAAAATAATATTAATACACTCTGTCCACTACCTTCCGCCTAATTTTGAGATCCAATCACGCGCTGTATCCTAGACTGGATATATGACAATTGGTCAAATTACTATGCCTTAAACAGGTATCGAACACACGACTATATCGAGAACAGCAAAAGAAATTAATTTAAAATAACAATTCTAGTATTTCTAAGTCCGTTATACAGCCTTCCGCGGTCTTCCAGTATTAAAACAATAGCCGTGATTACCTCATCAAACGCGCAAATATCCAGAGATTATGCCAAAGAATTAACGTTGTACCCTTGAAGGGTTAAGATGGAGGTGAAGTGTTACTGGTATTATGAGAAGGAATTTGTCATTAAAAATACAACTGAACTAGTTTTCAATACGGTTTTGTTGGAGCTGTTTTATTTTATTTAGCGAATATATACATACATACAAAATATATACATACATACATATATACTTTACTTTGCGAATATATACATACTTTTATATATACATAGTCAAGAAGTTAAAGAGAATCTTGGATCAGGATGTTACGTTCTGTGTGTTATACATCGTTGTGTTTTTTCTTACCAGACCCGGTAAATGTAAATCGTTTTATTCCTTCGACTGGAGATTGAACTCCAAATCATCGTTCTACAGTCAGATGCTGTGCCATTGCTCCACGATGGCTTCATGCTCTGAGGGTAAAGGAAATCTTGTGACGTTTTCTTCAACTTAAAACCAAATAGTGTTTAATGACGGAACCTTACCTTTTCGGGAAGATCACTATAATTTATACTAATACTATAATTCTATAGAGTGCGTTTGACACTCAGCTCAGAAACAGCGAGCTAATATATGTAATATATATATATATATATATATATATATATATATATATATATATATATATATATATATATATATATATCACGGTAATATTTTTTATACAAACCACGTTGCCTTCGATCAGAGTTAGCTATATGGATATAACCACAATTTGACCAATTTTATCGTACGAGTACACCAGTATCTTTTATATAACATACATATATACATATATATCTATTTATTACAACATTTGCATCATATTCATAAACCAGCATAATATTTAGAAGCTGACACAAAAAGCAATAGAATAAAACGTTCAAGACAAAATCCCGTATTTTTTACAGCGCCCATAATAGAGCGAAGTGAGTGGATATATGGGCGCGATAAAAACGTATCCATCCTGATATGCACACTAAATCACCACTTAATAGTCGAGGAGATCGTAAATATGTCAACACGCCAATATCTTGGGTCTCCCTTCTATGCAGTCTGTCAGGCTTTACGCTTTTTTTTTTGGACAATTATCCCTGAGTGAGATTATCTGTACGGCATTCCTTTGTTTTTGAGTTATGCAAATTTATGGGATTGGTATTTCGTGGTACGTAAACGTTCAAATGTTCAAACGACAAAAGTTGCAAGTTCAAATGTTGTCTTTATTTTTTTACGGGAAATATCAATCCTATTTAATTAAATATACTAAGATATGGATAGTGTTAAGGCACACCGTTTTACATTCTGCCCGGTTTTGAAATATAACCCATTAATGCACCACTTAAGAAGGCCATCGAGTCTCTATTGTCAGTAAAAAATTATTCTTTTGTAATATATAAGTTATAATATAATATATATCCTTCTATTTGTGGATTTTCTAGGAGTAGTGACTCTGATTACTAACAAAGAGCTTGTGAGTTCGATTTAATTTCATATCCTTCAATTAAAGTATTTAATATGCCCTGATGATGTTTTAACACTAAATAAAACACCAAAATTATTTTCAGTTTCTTCGCTCTGGCAACAAGGCAAAAGCATGGCATTCAGTTCCACCACTCAACACGCAATGCCTTGAAGGGTGGAAAGTGGCGAACAGAGCGCCTTAACACAAGGTTCCTTCCGCCTACGGTTGCCTCTGCCTAGACTGCTAAAATATAAAACGTAAAGCAAAAGAAAAAAGAACTGAAAAAGCAACGAAGTTTTTATATATAACACAAAATTTTCTATGTCTTGTATACATTTAATATTTTCTCTAATTCATAAAAGTTTCCACAGGTTAACTCTAAAATAACTGGCCACCCAAACAATGCGAACTAATTAAAACGAAATTAATCGTAAAAAAAAGCGAAATCACGTCAAATTGAGTGTAAAATTTCAAGAAGAAAAACAATGGGGCACCGACGATAACGGGCCGCGACTTAAATTAAATCGGTGCTGTTTCGACAAACCCTTCACGTTGGAAACATACGAGGGTATTTGAGAATATTTCGATTTGTTCCACGCAGTTCAACTGACAAAATTTACAGGTCTTTGCAAAATTTCATGAAATATGTAAAACCTAATATATTTTTCAGTTTACACTTTGTTATTGATTTTTTACGTAACGCATATTTTTATATTGTATATTAGTATATTTGTATTGTACACACATAGTGTAAAGAAAAAATATGCCGTTCTGCACTACGCGGTAATTTAATGAATACTTAATAATCTAAATTATTTATCATATTAATGCGCTTATAGAAAAAATACATCTGTAGAGTACCACGACAGTTTTAGGCTGAAATTCTAATCATAAAAGAATCATTATATGCTAGTAATTCTGGTTTGACAACGTACGTGTATTATAATTAAATAGTTATATATAATGAAATAGTTGTAAAGTTGTTAAAATAGATAAGACTCATGATTGACGTCTCTAAATTATTTTATTTATTTGTTTGTCTTAGAAAATCGCAACAGTATCGTCAACAATAAAGTCACGTATACAATCAACCCCAGAGGGTTAACTCTAAACTTGAGTCGAGGTATGAATATTTACGAAAGCATTAATTATTTTTTAACTTTCTTGAGCTTAAGAGGATTTTCTTAGCAGAAAGTACTGAATGACTGTATTTATTTTTAGTTTGAAACTTTTCAGCATCGTCGATATATTTTTTATAATTTTGCGGAAAAGTTTCAAATTAATGACGGCGGGTTTTTTATAATGGCTACCTATGTTACCTATGTTATATACTTGCTCTGTAAAATCAAAATAACTTCAGTAAATTTAGTTCTATTTGTGGAGTTTATAAGATAATATACAAATATTACACTTTTTGATATAACATTAAAAATTATCTTGTATATTTGAGACAGTGAAACAAAACTTGTAAAATATAAATAAAATGTTCGAAAGTATATCTGTATAAACTTAATCATTAAAAGTTTTTATGTTTATGGAGATAATAAATCCATGATTAATTTCTCCATATTTATATTTTCATATAATTTTTTATAATAAATATATGTAAATTAGGATAAAGAGGTATTTAAGTTCCTTTAAGCCTTATCTGAAACTACAAAAACAACGTCGTTTTATTTTAATAGACCAATTCGTCATTTGGGCTGCGATAAATTTTATCTGCCCTGAAACAGAATACAATCTACTGACCACAAGACTAACCATTGAACATAAACTGACCTAATAAAACAACTTATATTTACCCTACTTTTATTATAACACCGTAGACGCGTAGCACTTCGTAGCACGCTACGAGATAAAATTTAATTTGCCTCACTTAATGAGAAAGCACGACAAATAAGGAATAACGTGGCGAGTTTGATAGTACATTCAAATCTAAAAACATTAACTGTAACAACGTAGGTCTCGAGATGATGTGGTAAGTAGAGTGTGGATATACCTTGGTTATTTTAAATAAAAATTTTTTTTTCATCAAAATATAATTGTTATATGAATTAAATAAGAAATTAAATATAATTTAGTATATATTTATGAGAGGCTGTCGTGATGCAGCTTTCATGATGTAAACGCGACAGTTGTAAGCTTTATTCCCTCGAGGGGAGATTGAATTATTGTCATTTTCGCCAGGTAAGTTCCGCCATACAACATGCAATGTCTCAAAAGGTGTAAAGCGAGGAACGGATTGTTTTAACAAAGGTGCTCTTTGCTTATATGCGCTATACAGTGTAAAACTAAAAAATAATACTATTATTGATTCAGAAAATAAATTAAGAAATACGAATAATAATAATAATAATAATAATTTATTTAATTAAATCTGAATCTAAAAAAATACTATGTTTTGCAGACATGAGAAATCCAGTATATTTATTGAATAAAATTAGCATTACGTTATTATATACAAAATATATATTTAAGCTAGACATGATCTTATCGAATCGATCAAGTGTCTCAAGTAAAAAAAGGTTAAAATTACCACTGGACTAATTCATTTCATCAACATATCGAAGACCTGAAAATAGATAAAAAAAAAAAAACAAAAACAAAATCTAAAATATCCATACAATTCCATGTACAAACAAATTTTCGTCTCATTTCTTTTTTTTACTGTACAGCCATAATCGAAAGTATAAATATGGTTTAACCGTGCTACGCCTGGCAACGAGGATAAACTTACTCCGTGGTTAACCTGTTATGAAATATCAAAGTTCTATCCAACTCTCCCCTTGGGCAGGGTATATTAGAACTCTAATCAGAAGAAACTGCAAATATCTTCGTTTACACTGTTTATACAGTTATTAGATTATAAATTGTGATGTTATCTCGGATTTAATGTGAACGTGTATATAAGTTGGAAATTAATAATTGAAACTAAATGGACTTTGATCTACGTTATAATAATAAAATAAAATCGTCGTAAGAAAAGTTTGTCGTTTTTAAGCTGCATCTTTTAGTTTTCAACTAGCTCATACCTGCTGATTTGCTTGCTCTCATAGTGAAATGAAAATACTTAAGAGTTATGTATGACATTCACATATTTGGAGTTATAGGTGTCCGACGTATCTTTTACCGAAAGTATACAGGGTTACATGGAATCGATGTATAGACTCATTCGAGCACTTAGATTTACTTAATTCGAACCAGTAGATCCTAAGATTAGCGCATCCCCCGAAACTCTAAAGCTTAAGAAATTGAAATAAATATTATAAAGCTTGGACACTTTGATATCAAGATATTGCATATTAAATAGCTTTTAGGTAGTAAAAATCCATCATTACTTAAAAAAAAATTAATATTTGAAAAATGTCCCGCGATTGATCAAAATTAATTTTACTATTCCAAATTTAAGTAAATTTTTCATATAGAGAGCATATAAACACGTAAACATATCTACAGAATCAATCGGTCCCTCAAGCCTCACAAACTATGACCGATTCAATGGTCGAAACACAATCGCTATAAACAAAATACGTCGCGTATTTCAGCGTGTCACGATATCGTAATTCCTAGGTCAGGCCTGGCGAAGATATTGCTATATTTCTGTCAATGTGCATACGAAATAAATACTTTTAAATGTATAGCTTGGCCTGGTGTGCATTTTTGGGTCTAGTAGGCGCAATAGGATTTAAAGTAAGGTGTCATGAATTTTAATATAAAATGTGCTGTCCTGGATAATACACTAATATTATATGGAGGTGGTCACCTCCGTGTTTAGGATATGGGAAATGTAAGTTCAAATATAATTCATAAAAAAATATATATTTATATTATATGTATTTAAAAGAAGTTAAAGATTTTGTGCACCTTATTTCTACCATATCTGTATTATTTATACCGTATCTACCATATCCTTGGACAAAAAACGTTTAAAATTTTGCTAATTTTGCTAAGCGTGCCTTCGCCCGTAATAGAGACGTTGAAGAAACGTCCAACTACGAGTACATTAAATAGTTAATCTGTTTATATATGAAACATTATTAAGTACCAACTATTACAAAAAAAATCTTTAAGATGCTTAGCCAAATTCGTTAGAAAAAGTATAGAAGTAAATGAATAGATTATAAATAATTAAAACCATTCTAAATTAAATACATTATTTCCATTGAAACCTACACCATATCTTCTCCCAAAGTGACGAATTATGAGGATAATACAAAAACAACCGGCTCGAAGGACCATCAATAAAACTATCAGCAATAACCGATACACAATCGCAATAAACTAAACGCAACTACTGTACTGTATGTATGTGTGAGTATGTACATGTGTGCGTTTGTATACATGGATATAATCATGTATGTATGTATGAATGTATGTGTTTATATGCGTGTGTGAGTGACGATATGCGTCTATCACGTGATCACGTGATATCGTAAACTAGCCTTAAACAGCTTTGCTGGTCCAATAACGATACTGACTGATTGGTGAGTCGAATTATGTACGGAACTTTATGGGGATTTTGTGATAATTATGGTTTTATGGGTTCGTTCAGTAGCATTGTTTTAGATTTTTAAAAGTTTTAACTTTTTATAAACGATGTAAATCCTTTAATTTTCACGTTTATAAGTACTTACTTTAGATAAGTGTTTAGAACTTTTTTTTTATATTAGAGTAAAATTTAAATCAACATATACCACAAGAATAAGATCTAAATTAAAATTTTAATTTTTAATTTTTTTTTAATCCGTCGCGACGATATCTGCATAGCGTTATCTATACTTTATACTTATCTGACTATAGTAATTTCTTATTAGAAAAAAACCTGAAAACGCTGAAACCGTGACATTCCCGTATTTTGCAGGTTAGTTGAAAAGACTTAGCAGTCTCTCAAAGTACTTATAACTTTTCGCATACTTGACCGTACTTTATCTCCAAAGAAGAGAGAAACGACTGTAATAAAAACTTAACCTTCTGAATCAATTAGAATTCACATGTCAGAAACCTTGAATCGACAACCGCCACTATAAAAGATTATATATACATATAAGTCGTAAACTTTTTCCTACAGAGATTTCCTCCCAATTTTCCCAAGATAAGTATGACGTGATAATTAGCGGAATTGAACGCCGCACATTATCTGCTAACTAGAACAAGAAAATAAAACAACTGAATCTTCAATCCCCCGAGTGGGATAGAAATCCACTGCCATCCCGTTTACAATCAGACGCTATAACGCTGCGCCGCGAGGGTTTCCACATATATTATTTACACCAAATTCCGTAGTAACTAACGAAATAATCTAAACCATTAATTTAGTTTTAGTTAAATTAAATTTAAATGAAAGCTTACAAATAGTTCGCAAATACAAACTATAATTATTATTATCGACAATAATTACTGAATGTTTATTTGTCAATTACAGTGTATCCCTTAAACAGTGTTTGTGGATATTACAATATAATATAATATAATTATGAATTGCTCACCTGGTACTGTATACAAGCGATTTGTCCATTAGGTCGAAAATAGTAATGTAATTTCTTTTAAATTTTTTCATACAATTTGAATGGAGTAATAATTAAATATTGAACGTTATAAGTCAATTCTATAACACGTAATTGTTATGAGTCCAGTTTCCATTCAAATTATATTAAATATATTTTATATAAAGTAAAGAATACAGTTAAAAAAGTAAACGATGAAAAACTTCAAACGCTGTATTAATATTACAAATGACACGATATACCACAAAAAAAAACAGATATGCCATGTGACATCCCTAACTTGGAGGTAAAAGAAAAAAAAATAGATGACATCACTAATTTCTTAAAAAGTAGAGAAAAATGACACATCATAACAATAGAAAACCTTTTGTATAGAAACGAACTGTAGTACATGTACGTACATACATATATATATAATAAATAATTTTGTATGTGCTGTTGTTGCTCGTTAAATTAAATAAGTGAGTCGTTATGTTTAGCTAATTACGGTAAATGGACAGACAAATCGGATAAACATTGTTATATATGAGCATTACGAGAGCACTGCCTCCCGACCGCGGGTGCGCGCGATAATGGCCACTTGGCTTGGCTGGCTTGGTTACTGGTAACACATATTTTATATTGTTAATTCATCAAGGTTTTTTTTTTTACTTTTAATAATTATTTTTTTAAAAAAAGGTTTAATTTAAGCCATTTTTATAAACAGCAGTGTTAAATCATTTCCTTAATTTATATTTTCATTTTCTTTTTTTTTATACATATAGCAGAGAAGGTCTCTGAATTATCGAATTCGGTTGGAAAACAGAGAAACTAGAGTTAAGTTACTCCACTTTCCATTCCAATTCGAAAAACTGTGAGTATATAATTAAATAGGTACTAATAGATGTTACATTTATTCAGTTATCAATTTCATATAGCTGTGATTTTAGTAATTATTTTACCGGATTTTATTTAAATTTAGGACGTTTTTTCCTTACAAATAATAATGAATGCGATTAGACAGATTAGAATAATGAACCAACAATTTTTATTAACTAATATATTATAAATCTATAAGTTCCAATATATAAGAAATATATTAACTATCCATATATTCAAAACATTTAAAACTTATCGTCTGTACGCTCACATCTTCTGAATTACTGGACCGATTTAACTCAATTTTTTGAAGACTTGAAATACCTGATGTATAATCGACATGGCCTTAGCAAAACGATGACATAAAAGTCGAAGATCAAACATCCCATATTAAAAACTAGATGCTTCATCCAAAAGTCATAGAGTCCACGCGAACAAAGTCGCTAGAGCAAACTAGTTAAAACACTTAAATCCAGAAGTAACATATAAACGTAAAACTCCAATTCAATTATTATTCACTTTAAATATAAAATCCATGACAATTTATCGAAATACATTGTCAATAAAAACTTTAATGAGGTTAGTATTTTATGCCCAAAAATAAAATGGCTACTGTATCGCATTATAAACCAACCAATGTAAAGTGTACGCGTAATTATCGTAAAACGTCACATGTTTATGTATTTTTAATTCCGCCGTATATAACCGAGTGTGGTGATAAAATGGCGTACAGGCAGTATGGCGGCGATTCGGAAATCGTTGGACAGTAAAGTTGTTTTAATGTGATGGCTTTAGTATCGCGTTGCTATTTTGTGAATGCATTTTCGACTTTTATTTTCGGGAATAGATAAAAGTATTGTATAATAATTTCTTGTTTTTCTTGCGGTTTGCGTTGCTATGGCGATTTTTTTCCTTTCATTTTGTATTCGGATTGTATTAATGAAGCGATTTAACGCCTTTTTTATAGTTGTTACTACAAGCGTGATGGGTACGGGTTCGATTCTTATTTAGTCGAATAATATTTAATATAAGTAATATTCATTCATTCATTACCCTGCTCTGGTAGACAACTGTTTTGAAAATTGGACAGAAAGTCTTAACCCTGCTATATGCAAGAAGAATATTTTGCATGAACCTGTAAAAAAATATATTTTACTCTATTTATTTTAAAAAGACAAATAATATTCAATATACACGAAAGATATAAATAAAATACAAATGTAGCTAATTTAGAAATCTTACCCAAGTTTTTACTTTAATGAAATATTTTTTTCGTCAGCTCTTTTATATGTATAAAAAGTTCTTTGTAAAGTTTCAAGCCAAAAATAAAAGAATAATCAAAAATGTAAGGTATTCATTCTCATTTTTTTTTATTTTTTTCTCTGTAATTAAAAATAATTTTGTCACCATTTTATTTATAACTAAATAACTTTATAAAGGAAACCCTTAAAATCGTTGTTTACCGAAAGTTAAATATCGAAAGCAATACGTAAAAGTTAATCTTCAAACGTCCCCGAGCGGGACAGATTTTGAAAAAACACCTGAGTGACAACCGTCCAGATAGTGACTGTGCTTTTGTACAAAGCCAAATAAAACTCTTTATTGTAAGGCAACAAAGTCGAAACTCCCTTAATTTTATGGTAATTAACTTGGTTCACATCTTTTCATAGTAAAAACTCTTAAACCGAAGGAATACGTTTGAAATTTCAATTTTTATTGTACACTGTAGTTTGTTATGGGATGGTATGACGATTTCGATTTTAGTTTGACTTTAAATCGTATTCATATAGGTTTAAGGTTGAAAATGCATCAGACAATTTTGTATACAAAATCAGACATTTTCCTATGGACATGATGTCAAACGAACAGTGTGTTACGTCATGATAGAATCGCCTGACAATTTTTGACGTATACAAAATATTTAAATGAAATTATTTTAAAATATCTTATTTTGAATTCTTATCTTTGGTGAGAGAACAAACAAGTAGAGGACGGAGATAGAAAATGGAGGACGGTCTTGATACCTTATCTTGATAAAGCTTAAAAAAGGCTTATTTTTCTTTTTTTTTTTTGTTAATTAGTTGAATAACCTGTAGTTAGAAATAGAACCGATAATTGACGAGGAAATGTGTTAATAAGTTTTTTAAATAATAACAATTATTATTATATATATAATAATAATAATATTAGTTTACTTAATAAAAAAATACTTGATTGTTAACTTATAGGTTTCTTACAAGTTTTTTTGTAAAGGTTCAAGCGTACATTTTACAAAAATTATATAAATTATCACAATATATTTTTTACTTAGCTTCATATAGTAGCTAGCTAGCATATAGTAGGGTAGGCAGGAAGAGCTTTAGTGTCACAACTCTCCGTTTTCCGCGGCGGAATTTAACATATAAAAATTAATCAATTCATGCAGAAATCGAAGCCACGACCATCGTGTTTACGGTCAGATACTATTGACTACAGGTTCAGTTAAGAACTATTGTAATATGAAGATCGTAGCTTCAAATCCAAATAAAACAAAAATATCCATTATATTTTGTTTTAATTCCAAAGCAATAATATAAAAAACCTAATTACATGACGCTTATACTCTCATTTAGTACTAATTAATAGAAAAACACAACACTATACAATACAATACAATACACACACCCGTCTCTGCTCGTTTATTCTAATTACAGATAATTATCGTTACAGTTGAATCGCACGCAGTTTTAATTCGCAATGCAGCGGCTAACGAGCGGAACTATGGCTTTTTGATAATGTCATTAATACGGCTTCCATGTTATTGCAGGTAGATGGACGGACAAATCGATATATGTATATACATAATTATAGCTCAAATTAATATATTGGTTGGTTTTATATTGGAATTTATTATAGAGAATGAGGATTAAGCTGTTGGTGCCACGTTTCTACATATGTTAGTAGGTCATTTTTTTATTAACGTGTACTTCAAGCAACTGCAAAAGGACCGTAACTATTCAATATTACAAGTGCTTACATGGTGGATGTTGTCCAAACTATAAAGTTTTGGTGCCGAGGTACAGTGAAGCGTCTGACAGTAAGCGCGACAGCTGTGGGTTCGATTCCCGCTCGGGGAAGACCTACACGCGGCTTCACATTCTTTAAATATACGGTTATTCATTTAATAAATTGAATTGCGTTTCACATTAGATGTTCAGACGTTCAAAATAAATTATAGCTTATTTGGGCTGAAGACCAATAGCTATATTATAAAAAAATCATCAAAATGTCTAATAGTTTTTGACACTAATAATTTTAGACAGACAGAACAAAAATTTGAAGACAACCATTAGTATTTTTCTTTATTTTATATTCAATGTACAGAGTTGACTGTTTACAATTTCATAGATACATCTTATTTGCTAGCATATTTACATATGTATATATCAGTACACTTTATTCCACCAAAATTCAGGAAATTGCTTGGCATTTGGCAGAACTCAACTTTGTCTCATCGATGCAGGTTACACGAGAATATGTCATTCCCCTCACGAGAGGATCGAACCGATGACCATTGTCTTTACAGTAAGACGCTGTACCTTACCGCTACAATAGCCACGAAGGTATAGAAAATATATTGTAATTCAATATCAATAAACTTTAAAACAAAGTTTTCCACATTATACCGTCACGTGGCACCAAATATAATAAAATATCATATATATATATGTATATATATATATATATATATATATATATATATATATATATATATATATATATATATATATATATATATATATATATATATATATATATATATATATATATATATATATATATATATATAATATATATATATATATATATATAATATATATATATATATATATATATATATAATATATATATATATATATATATATATCAATAAACTTTAAAACAAAGTTTCCCACATTATACCGTCACGTGGCACCAAATATATTAAAATATCATATATATATATATATATATATATATATATATATATATATATATATATATATATAATATATATATATATATATATATATATATATATATATATATATATATATATATTGACCTTTAACCTTGACCCACTTTACCATCCGATTTTGGACTTGGAAAATTTGATACTGTATCCTAATCCTGATATCCTTGCCACGATAACCAGGACAACGAGGAATTACTTTAGACGTGTAACATCTAGTTTGGTTTTTTTTAAATGAATTACTTATTTTAATGTATTCAACAAATGTAGCACAAAGCTCTGCAAGCTGCAGTTTAGGCGTGTACACTGGGTGCTAAATCCAACGTACACGCGTGCAATAGGTGCGCCAGATATTGCCAATAGAGGGCAGATTTAAGATGGCCGACGTCGACTTGCCTTGTTTTAATTGCCCGGTTTTGCTGGGATTTTATAGAGTTGTTTAAATTTTAATTATTGTTTTCTTTAATATTTCATAGTTTCAAATATCACATGGAGTCTATAGTAACCAGACTATAGTAACTAAACAAAGTAAAATCTGATTTACATAGGTATCTTAAAAAAAATTGTATACGTAAATAATCTGCCGTAAATTTAAAACGTAAGGCTAAGTGGTCAGTGGATGAAGTGAGCGAGTTCAAATCCTGCTAGGTTCAAACTTTTATATTTTATTTAAAAAAAAAAGTTGGCCTTAGTGTGTGGGTGTATTAACACTTTTAAAATGACTTTTTTGTGCGTAAAAGTAGAAATAATAATTACTAATAAATATATCAATACACGATCATAACGTCTTAACGTCAGTACATATATACATTTAACCTTAACTATTAGATAGAACAGCTTTTAAAATTAAATATATTTGGGCATCGGCAATATAAGAAGAGGGAAACTAGTATTAAGACACTACTTTCTATCTTATTTTCATATTACGCGTTATTTGAAGGAACTCAACACCGCGCTTTGTCTACCAGAGCGAAAAGCATATAAAATTTAAAAAGAATCGAATTCAAACCGCTTCGAAACATTGGGATTCAAACCTATGAACTTCGCGTATAGTCAGACGCTGTACCACTGATCGACGACGACTAAAGGATGAAGACGTTCGACCGAGAAATAATGAGCTTTAAAGTTAGTTAATCAAAATTTATAAATAAAAAAGTTTATGTTAATAAGCAAGTAGTATAATTTGAAAACTACACGAACCTATTTTTCGGTGAGGCTAAAGAATTTTTCTCCAGTTTTAAATATACATATACAAGGAAAGCGAAGACAATGCCTTGAACTAAGAGAGGGAAAATTTTCACCGAAATTTGGTGTAATTTGGCTCTTATTGTTCCGTATAACCATTGTTATGTATAACTTATTAGAGGAAGTAACGGTTAATTAAAAAAAATATTACTTGTTTTTTCTTTCTGAGAGATAGAAGCTGTGAAATTATAAAATTACTAAGATATAGCTTAAAGATATATATAAATATATATATATATATATATATATATATATATATATATATATATATATATATATATATATATATATATATATATATATATATATATATATATATATATATATAGCCTGCAGGTAAATATTTTATCTGATATTAATTTAGTACAATCATCATAATAAACTACCCATTTATTTCTTTTAGGCACATGTATATATATGACACTATAGTATAAAAAATAAGTAGTAACTTCTTAGTCCAGTCAAGCCTTATATTGTTCTCCAATTTCATTAATTTAGACACCTGGCGAGCTGAGTGATGCAACATAACGTCACGCTTTAAACTATCAGCCTAATCAGTCTTGGTTCCTAGTGACGCATCTCTCCGTCTCCGTCATTGCTTAGCCCTGTTCACAAAATCACATTTTGGCCTCAAACAAAATCATTATTACTAATCATATTTATATAATTGATTTACAATAGCTTCTGGATGGAGCTAAAAAAAATGTACCTATCATAATTTCCAGCTCAATACAATTCCATTTGAAACCGCACGGCCCGAGTTACAGTGCAGCGCGTGTGGACAACCGTTCCTATTGCGACGCAGTTTATTGCGTCGATATCGTTTGACAATCGCCGGACAAACCGGCCTTGTGAGTTTTGTGTGTTTCAACAACAGCACAAAACTACAAGTGATATATAGGACTTAGGGGATTTGCCTAAAATTTGTTAGAATGTATGATTTTGGTGTCATATGGGAGTAATGGAATTGGGCCAAAATTAATTAAATTCAAAATATTCTTTATTCAAATAGGCTATTGCAAGCACTTTCGAATCGTCAAGTAACATAAGTGTCAGTATTGACAGTCCTAACAGAAGCTACCACCAGCCTTCTGGAGAAGTCATTCTTAATGTTCACATATTTTTCTAAATTATTTTTTCGTTGTATGGCAAGACGAAACGGTTTAGTTACGCCAATTCACAAGGAATGTCTCTAGTTCGGGTAGGAAATGGAGAACGGAGTATCTTGACACTAGATCTGTCAGCCTGGGTATATGGGTATATGCGAATTAGAACGCGAAGATAAAAATATGATCCTCACGTTTAACCCCATATATAATAATAAGTTCATTAGTTTTTCATTTTCCAAACTGAAAGACGAATCCAAACACTGCATATTTTCAAACTAAAACAATATTATAAAAATGAGCTATACACAGATTCGTTCATAATATTCCTTAATAAACTGGATTTTTGTAAGCATTAATGAATTTTCTAATCTGATGGCAATTCTGATAAAAAGAGCTGTCAAGAAATGCAGCAACTCCACTTAAACGTTACCATTTTATTATTGAATACATTGAATAGTAATTGGCATAATTACATAATATATTATAGCCCTCAACTCCCACATACAATCGTAAGCACTTACTGTGTCACAACAGCTTCAACTGGAACAGTCAATAATCGAATCCCCGATATCATCACACCATTAATACGTTGCATCTACATAAAATTTAGGCGCATCACTAGCCGTATATCGATAGGGAGGAAAATTCGACAAGCTATTCTGCGGTATAATAAATGGCCATTATAAAATAGAAGGTTAAATTAGAATTTGGTCGTGATTATTTATCATAGTAGTGAATGGTAATGACTGTACTAAATATGATTTAGGATAATCATGTATAGGACGCGGCGGTGATTCATGTTGCACGCTAAGTAATTATGTTTTATGATTTTATTATATTCTGAAGTTTATTTGTGATTTTGGGCTTTTAATTAATAAAAAAATTCAAAAAGTGACGCTTTTCCTCATCGTAGGATAGGCCAAAGGGCAGTAATGTCATGACACTCTAGTCTTCACATTCACATTCTTGTTATGCATCCCTAAGAGATTTCGGATTATTATAAATATTGTCATCGTGAGCAATGATCACCTCTAAATATTCTTTAAATATATATCTAGAACGACTCGAACACGCGCTTCTTAAATATCCAAGCCCATAAGCCTATTAAGTTCACATCCTCAACGGTGCTCGGTTTTTGGTTGTAGTCCTGCTCAGAGGGCTATTTTTATTTTCCCGCTCTTTCAACACAAAACATGTAGCCGAATTTAAACTTGCAACTGATGCAAAAACTACTTAACTGTATGTTAAAAATAGAGTGTTTCGTCACTACGTGGTCTGTGTCCACCGACCACGCCAACACAGCGAATGAAAATTATTTGCCGCGTTCATTCAATTAATTATATATTTTTACAAGAATTACTGGAGTAACTCTGAAAAAGTTTTCCCAATCAAAAAGCTATACTAACAAACGAATACAACGTAAAATCTCATCACAACTCACACCATAGGAAACTAAATGAAACTTCTAAAATCACATTAAACCAAACAAATCAACAAAATCACGTGACCATGACAATTTGGCCGCCAATTAACTGCTCAAACTGCATACGGCACTAAACTGCAAATAAATCGCGCCGTATCGCCGCGATACGATGCTATGAAAGCTTTATACATTACGTTCATTTTGAATATGAACGGCTTTGTCACCGGAATTTGAGATTTGATCTTATTTTATGGGACATGGGGTCTGATAGACACCATGTGGTAAGCGATAATGTGAATAATATTGGTTATATTATGTATATATTATAGTAATCTGATTAAAATTTCAGTTAATCATAGTTTCTGTTTAAACATTTTATTCTTAGTTTTCTTCAGCTTTTGATTATTTTATTAAAACATGTTATGTTTTGCAATTTTAAATTCATTCATGCCATATGTATACGAGTACTTACTATAGACATAATAATAGACATATTTTTATAATAGTTTTATCATCTTTATGCTCCGCACCGCGTTCTAAATGTATAAAACATGTGATATTATACCTCATAAACACAAGACAAACCCTATTAATACCACTACAGCACAATTTAACCCTAAAAACGTCCAAAAACCTCATTTACCGCCATTAAACCCTAGCGTACATAACTTACACTATCACAATCTACGGCTAAGCCATAAAACTAGACCGATCAAAAACTGGCGTACAGAGAGGCGTAAATCATATGTGAACAACGAAACAACTGATTATATTCGCAACGGGACGATAATGGCGGGACGGTAATGAGCGGCCGTACAGCATTATTTTGATTTAATGACATGAAATAATAACAATCAATGTATTGAACGGTAGGTTTTAGTTGAATTTTGTGATATTATTCAATATATGCTGTATGTGATGATAGGTGCGGTGCACCTGGCGGTAGATGACGGATATACAATATATGTATGTATGTATGTGCCATATATGGTCATAATTCTAATATTATTAGTTTAGAATAATATGTATTAAATTTTAGTCTTGTTCAGTTTAGGATTTCAATAATAGAACTGATTTTAATTTAAATTAACAATGAAATTGACTTTAAGTTATAATAGCATATTAATATTTCAAACTGCAATTGTTTTGCCTTGTATTACGATCGATTTACAGATAAATATCTTTCCATCGAAAGGCGAAAGTTGTATTTGACGAGCCCTTTAAGTTAAAACAAAATGAAATGTAATCTATCCATCCATATTATATCCTATTATTATTAATATAATGTTCGATGTTGAACAGCTTCATTTTGAAGGCCAGGTTCCACTAACCTTTCCGTGGCGCTTTTGCCCCATTTGCCCCATATTGCAAAAAAAAAACATGTTTATCATAAGTATATCCACAAAATATAAAGGAGAGAGATGTAAACCATAGAATTCAACTAGACACTTTCAGAAAGCTACAATAACAAAAATATGAAACGAAAAAAAACTTTGGCAAGAATATAATAATTACTGTACAAATTAATATCATTTTATGAAAATCTGATAAGAGTTTTCATAGACGCTCTTGTCTAATATAAGTTATAAAAGTATATTTTTTAGTTCCTTTTATTTTTAGGGTTCTAATTTTTGTCACTTAACAAGCTGAAGAGATTCGATTAACTCACTTCCTCTTTATCATTGACTCGCTTTTATCTAAGGCATCGTCCTTGTCCAAGGTAAGTAAGTGTTGTATATAGAAACACGACCTAATCTAATTGCTCGTGACAACGTGACTATATGTATAGTCTTATACAGCCAATAGCCTAGCACAACAAATGGACTATACAACACATACAAACTCATCATATTCATAAAATTAGTATATATATATTAAAGATAAAATCCTCTTCTTATTAATTTTCCACTTAACATTACTGCACAAAAAACAATATAGCACACGTGTACCATATATATAATTCATTACACAATAAAATTACCATTAAATCATGTAAAGAAAAAGTAAATATCGTTTGTGGGAGGGGGGGGGGGTGGGTTGGTTCTAGTAAATCACACAGTAAATCACACAAAAAGAAATTGTACAACATAAACTAGGGTAAACTTATGCTCTTTCATAAACATCCAAATCTACTACCTTAATCTTATTATTTATGGGCGAGTGTAAAGCGTCCGTAGCAATTAAACGCATCCAGTGCCGGCCGTGTATCATATACTGTAATCCGAGGGCTAGAATGATAATAACAAAAAACAATAAAAATAACGAATTACGCCGCGAACTCGGCTTGGATCGTAAGAGTGTTGCTCAGCGACTGATATGGAGACTGCCTTGCCTTGCCTTGTTTTAAATGAAGCGGATCAATTGCGTATATTTAGGTATTGTAATTTTTTTGGTAAGTGGACGCTGCGAAGACCATGGTCCGTGGTAGACTCAAACTACCTGTGGCCACGGACGAATTATCAAGTTAAAAAGTTTCATTAAAAATTGATGTTGTCAAACTTTGCCTAGTATGTTGTATTGTAAAAAATATTTGATTTCCACTTTTTTGGATATTATGTGTAATTTTTTTTTAGTGATAACAAAATGCGACTAAAATTATAAATAGCGTGTAATGTAAGTAAGTAATTATATTGATGTTTTTTAAATTATAGTTCTGATTAGACGTTAAGGAAATGAAGTTCTCTGTTATATTGTATTATGTGGACGATATGAGAGAAAAACGTTGAACATTTAATTTACTTATTTAAATTTTAATGCTATTTATCCGCTATGTTAGCTATCCGCTGTTTTTGAGCTTTTTAGCTTATTAGAGCTTATTTGAGCTTATTAGAAAAAAGAATAATTTTCATCCACTCTTACAATGTATGTATTCTTCATATTTAGAACAACAAAAATGCATATAAACGGAAATGCATAAATTGTTTGAGGGGGAGCTTTCACCTAAAAGAGAGGCATGGAGACGAAGTAATAGTTGAAAATAAAATATAACTGAATATATTATCTGCAATTTTATCCTATTCTATTTTTTTTATTCTATATATTATATATAAATAGGTAATTTCCATTTTATTTTTCATTTTTTACGAATACTACAAAATTTTTTGTAAAAATCTCGTGTTATTACTAATTAAATGAGCAGGCGTTTATCGTATATTAAGGTAAAACCAAAAATCGACACATATAGTACGAAAATTTACTACATTTATCGACTCCACACTTCCATTCGTATCAAACCGAAGTTCTGTTTACGCTCACTCTTAATATGGGACAAAACTGTTCGAGGAACAACAGTTTTTGTACATTTTATGTTCTGTGACGCCATAACTCAGTCCGATGACAAGACGCCCTGAGCCCATGATATACTTCCAGCCCCCTAAAGACACCCCCTACCCCCAAAATACTGGAACTTGCCTTGTTTATATAAGGCAGTTATTTTTATTTATACTTCTGTTTTATTGGTTTATTGCGTTACGGATTGTTGATCCCGTTCTAGGTTTAAGAGCAACTTATGATAAATACCTTTCTTGGACTATGTTATTACTAGCTGTAGTCGGTTACTCCGTTTGTATTGGTATATAATTTCTTTGTAAATCATAAATGTAATCAATACATTTTTTTGCTTGGCTATGACTTTGGTTGACTAGCCGACAGACCGACTAGCCGACAGACCGACTAGCCGACTGACCGACTAGCCGACTAGTAGGTTGTTAAGAAGTTGACTAGTCGGCGGACTAATCGGCCAAGCGTATTATTTGTAGTGTGTGGATAATTGAAAAATCCCACGAGTGACGAGGAGGGCAACAGCCGAGCGTTTCTCGTAGTTCCTCTGTCTATACAAATAGATATATTAGACTTTTTTGGCAACGCTACCAAAAATTTGCGTCTAGAAAAGCCGTATATAAATATACTTTCTTCTTATACTTGTTTAGTTATTAAACTGGTGTAATTTAGCAAAAGATTTTTTATAATCTTAAAATGTACTATATCGTTGATAAATTGAAGAAATTATGAGTATTGATATATAAATAATATTTTGTAAGGTTTCATATTATACTACACAATTTTCCAATTTTCTTCAGAGCACATTTAGATGCGTTAAGACCATGATAACAAAACAAAGCGCAACATTGAGTTACGCCAATCAACACACCATCGCTCGAAGCTTAAACTAAAAGAGGGCAGAGGAGTGTCTTAACACTAGGTTCCCTCTGCCTACACTGCCAAATAAAAAAACATACATATATCTAGAATATATATATATATATATATATATATATATATATATATATATATATATATATATATATATATATATATATATATATATATATATATATATATATATATATATATATATATATATATATATATATATATATATATATATATATATATAAAAGACAAAACTACCCTTAAAATGTTAAAATGGAATTTACCCCATCCCTACATCACATACGTAATAAGCACCATACAATTGAACATAACAATCAGAGCAACGTGTTTAGTTAAAACAAATTTATGATAGTATTTGTTGGTCGTTACAATGAAATACTGATTTAATTACGTAGCCACCTCCGCTAAGCAAGCGTTATATATCGCTTCATTCTATACTTAGAATAATAAACATTATCGTTATTTTATATCATTTTACAATTATATTGTATTATTGGGGCTGTCGTGACGCAGTGGTGCAACGGATGACAGGGGATGGGTTTGATGCAAATTAGGACGAATGAATTGTTTCAAGGTAATAAGACATAGCGCGGCGTTGAGTTACGCCACTGAACGCGTGATTTTTTGGATTGGAGAGAAAATGACGGATCTTAACTTCACTCTGTCTTCCGTGCTATACGCGATATATAGTGTGACGTTAAAAAAAATATGTTAAATAATTGTGAACGCGATGGTCTCTAGTTAAATCTGCAACGAGAAGATTTAATTTCTTTATTAGAACATATATATATATATATATATATATATATATATATATATATATATATATATATATATATATATATATATATATATATATATATATATATATATATATATATGTTAATATTATGAAATATATCTAGAACTTAGTAGAAATAACAAAATACAATAATTAAGTTGTTTACATTAGATTCTATTCATAAAATAATTATTGAACTTTTAATTTTCTTTGTATCTATTATTTTCAAAACTAAGTAAATTTTAAAATACCGGAAATTATTAACCACTAAAGATTTAGCTATTATAACAGTTAAATATATAAAAAAAACAAAGTGATTAACATTACTTTCAATCACTTAAATCGTAAAAACTGCAATAATGGCTTTTAAATGAAGACAAATACACTATATAAAACAAATATTTTCAATAAACAAGTAAAGAAAGAGATGGATGTATACAATATATAATATTGCGGGTCACGCGTCAAAACCAGTTCAAGTCACACTATCGACGAAGACAGTACACTACACAAAAATGACTGCAATCATCGATATCGATGAAATTCTATCAGAAAACGAGCAATGGAAGAAATTGGAGGAGGAATGGGGAATACCGATAGACTTAGAAGTTGATGGTGAAGATGACACACCAAGAATCAAACCAGTTTTTAGTTCGTCAAATCTGAAATCACCTACGTTCGATTCGTCGTTTCTTTTCAATAAAGTGAGAAGAAAAATTGGAAGACAGTTATCGAGGAAGTCAACAAATTCCGCTTTGGAGTATAGCGATTTTGTTAGCCATCTACGAGAAGATCCAAGTAAGGAATCATCCAAACAGTTTTATTTCGTCAACGGTGAAATAGCTTCGGCTGCTTCTATAGAAGATATTTGTGCTAAAATAGATGATATATTTAAATCTATTGAACAACTTTGCACCGGCACTATAAAGAAGAAAGTTCCGGAGGTGGTGCAGTGCAGTATTTCAGCAACAGATCTATCTTTCGATGACACGAGGGAAATGACAAATTACAGTGAAATAGAAAGGCATATCGATGAAGCTTTCGAAGAATTTGATGTGTCGGGAATCAAAGGCGTAGACCAAAGTACCTTGGACTCAGTGACGACTTTAGTTAGAAAATTCAGTCATGCGTTGAACAATCCAGCAAATCGTTACAGTCCAAAAAGAAGGAAGGAGTGTTGTGACAAGTTCAAAGATTTAGCTGATTTTTGGAAAAATCGTGCTTTTGAATGTAGTTAGGGAGTTAAATGTGGGTAGGTATCATACGATATTTTTTGATAAATAAAAATTTCAAGTGTTTTATAATATAAGTAATGCGTAAGTTAATTTTATTGTTTGTACATAAAGTACTTAGTATATTTGAGTAATAAATTCGTTTGAAATTATTTAATAAATTAGATTTAAATAAACGTTGTATCTTATCATTTATCCCTTTAATGTAATTGTTTTTATATAAATCATTTGATGTGTTCAGTTTAGTACATAATATACAAACATTTGTTAAAAATAATCAATTTGTACATTTTTCGGCAAAAGTTAATATTTTTTCTCATTGATGTTAGAAAATATCTTTTAGTTTTTTTTATAGTACAACCTAAATAAAAAAAATTATTATCTAAGATAAGAAACATAATATAAGTTATTTTTCAATATTA
Organism: Dione juno; assembly: GCA_037127375.1. Lineage (NCBI taxonomy): Eukaryota > Metazoa > Arthropoda > Insecta > Lepidoptera > Nymphalidae > Dione > Dione juno. The sequence continues at coordinate 1,874,142 of JAXRJS010000041.1, forward strand.
ATTTAAAATTATCGATTAGATTTGATCAGGCACTTATCCTAAACCTAAGAATAATATATATTTATTTTATTATCTTAACATCTTGTCTACGTTTTGTGGGGTAGGCGACACATAATTTAGTCATAAGCAGTGACTTTTTAGTCTCCTAGCACAGACCTAAAGAAGGACCCATCACTAGAGGACTTTGGGAAGGAACTTGTTTAATAAATTATAATTTATTTATTCTAACTTACACTTTATTATTCTATCCTTTTGTGTAAAATTATACATTAGGATGGTGAAACCCAAAATACCAATTCTATTGTGGGCTCAAAACCAAGTTAACGAGGAACAGATTCATCAACAAAGAGAACATACCCAATGCAAATTTACACACACAACACCATAATATCATTCAACTATTACTACAACTATACTATAAAGACAGCCATCAAAAAAATTGAATACCTAAGACATCTAACAGCAGCATCCCAATTGAAATATCAATAACACTTAAATACTTGCTCCAGCATAAACAAGACAAATATACCTATTACTTAATTACCTGAACGCAACTAATAGAAATTCATGGTTCATTAGGCAAAGCGCGGTACGTTCGTCCACAGTGCAAGTTGCGCGCTAAATCATGGCCAGTGCCTGTGGACCTATTGACGCGAATATACCGATATATATTTAGTACGGGACAGAAGCGTTCAGTGTACTTTGTAGTTAAAGTAATACTTGGCGTTGTTTTCTATGCTCATTTTAAATAGAGAACTCAACGCTGTGAAATGTCCATTCAGAGCAGTTTTTTTTTATATTATCAATATGTAATCTGTTGTTCTTGATCGAGTCAAATATGCCTTTTTATTTTATATATTTTTATATAGCCTTTTTTAATATCCAAAAATAACAATTATTAAGTGTTTTTAAAACAGTAACTTCATTTTTCATTACATCTATATTTCTTAATATCTATCTTCAACCTTAAAATAAATCACATCTTATCGGGAGATAAATTGTGAAATTTAAACTAAGCTTTCCTTCTTCATTCGCTGAAGCGTATCAATAACCAATAAACGCCCGTATGTTTTCAATAACCCGCGCACTGACCGTAAGCAGAAACTTATTCCTCTTGTTCTGAGAGTTGGGCAGTTTGTCAATTTATGAGGCCGGCACAATAGCACGAGTGAAGGCAGATCCAGTTAATTTAGTTACGTTACAGGATAAGAACAAAACATTTTACTTCACTCGTATCATATATCTTACGTACATATATATATATATATATATATATATATATATATATATATATATATATATATATATATATATATATATATATATATATATATATATATATATATATATATATATATATATATATATATATATATATATATATATATATATATATATATATATATATATATATATATATATATATATATATATATATATATATATATATACGAGGTTACATTCAAATGAGTATTAATTCATGGGTATTTTATTATAAGTTAGGTTAGGTTAGACACTTTTAATGATATATATTTATTTAGCTTCACATTGTATCAAGACAGGGCACTCCATTCCTCTCTTTACGTCTAACTTTCGAGATATTGCGTATTGAGTGACGGAACTCAACGCCGCATAGTGTCTACTATAACTGGATCATGGAAATAATTTAATATTAATATATTTAAATCCAGTATAAGATATTGTAGATTGTAATACATTTTAAATCCAAATATTTAAAAAAAAATGTTGAAATAAATAATATCAATTACAATTTACTTTAACTAATAAAAATCATATACATATATATTATTGTGATACAAAAGACAAGCGAGCAATTCATAAAAAGTATAGTTATCTGGTACAAAGAAACATAAGCACCTCACCTCTCCTCTCCTTAACCTCCTCCTCACCTCCCAACCCTCCCCTCTTCACCTCTCTTTAACCACTGTTCCAACACTTGTGTGAAAATTTGAAATCTAATCTGCACTAACGCCTAAATTCTATCAACTCGTTAACAAATGGTTTCAGTATGAATCTAGTGTTTAATTAGGTGCCTAAATTGTGGTTGCGGACAGCGACTGCCCTGAACAAGTTATAGCACGTCCGTGAGTGACGCGGTAATGTAAATGTTTGTAATATCATCTGTCATTTAGATTTTTAAGTTAAAGTAGAGGAAAAATTAGTACAAGTCGGTAGTATATATACTTTTTTTTAGCTTCCAAATTTGAAACAATGCTTGTTGAGTGGCGGAACTCAAGGGCCGTTCTGATATGTGCAGTGAATCCACAGACATCACGTTTACAGTCTGACTCTGTCCCACTGTGCAACGATGGCTTCAAAAACAGTTTGGCAAAGAACTTGAATTACGTAAATTATAATATATGCATGTTTTAATTATTTTAGTCATTATGAAAATTATCAATGAAGGGGTTAATTAAATTAAATACATAAAAAATGAGTATATATTTAAGTTACAAAAGTTATATATATATATATATATATATATATATATATATATATATATATATATATATATTATATATATATATATATATATATATATATATATATCTCTTCTTCTTCTTCCTGGCATTAGTCCCGGCTTTTGCCAGGGTCTGCCTTCCGACTAAGACCAATCGGTCCATATGAGTGGCGAAGTGGTTTTTAGTGGAGCGATTGCCATCTGACCTCCAAACCCATTACTGGGAGAAACCAAGAAAGGAAAGGGAATAAGAGGCAGAAAGACTTGGAATATAGGGAGGGACACCACTTACATGGATTGGATCGGGTTATGAAAGTGGTGGCTCGAGGTCCCGGGGTCGCGTACCCGTATGCCGGAAACCAAATATCGGACAGATAATTGGCTAGACACCCTCTGAGGGTGGGATATATATATATATATATATATATATATATATATATATATATATATATATATATATATATCTATATATATATATATATATATATATATATATATTATATATATATATATATATATATATATATATATATATATATATATATATATATATATATATATATATATATATATATATATATATATATATATATATATATATATATACGATAAAAATATTTCAATTTAAACACCCTACATATCAATTTATCTATACTTAGTAACGAGCTGTCCAAAAATGAATGTCTTTTGGAAAAGTTTTCTTGAAAAAAAAAACAAAGTGTCGCTCCATTAGTGACGTCCGCCCGTGGGCCCGCTCTCAATCAATTTAGGCGAAATCAACGAATGAAGTGTTTTTTAATTAATTTTATGAGTGAACAGCGCTAGGATAAGGAAAATAGAAAGTGGAAAAATAGATTTTGGTACTTTTTTTACGCTTTAAATTATTTTTTTTTACATTGAAATGTGTGGTGTAGATTCTATATTTTTTTATTTAATCAATGTGGATATGATTGATTTAAAATTTGTACGTATATTATAATTATATATGGACACGTGTATATAATTAATAAATATTGTAAGTGTATTTTTTTTATTTAAGCTTCCTAAAGCCTGAAGTTTTTCTTGAAAATTTTGAACTTCTATACACAATGTAAAGATAATGTGTGATAAATTGATATTAACTACACTATCTTATTGTCACACTCCATGACTCATCCAAACCTTTTGTTCCATTAAGGCAGTGGTCTGCTTTAGGAGCCGAAAAAAAAGCGTTTTTTCAACATTTTTTTTGAATGGGAAGGAAATGATTGCGGTAAACAAAATTTTGAGACGATAGTATGTTATATTCAAGCTTTAAAAAACAATTTTTATTATTACAAATTATTGAAATTTGCCAAAGTTGTAACGATTTTTCTGGGGGGCCTGGAGTGTGCACTCGTAAATCGGTGCCGGTGATGGAGGTCGTGCGATGCATCTGAAACAGTGGAACCAAATTTTTTTTTAGTTTTTATAAGTTCCTTTTCTATATGAACTAAAAAAATACCGAAGAAATGACGAAATTCCAAATTTTTTCGAAGTTTGGAAAAAACATTCCCTTTTTTGAAAAAAAAAATTCACTTTAAGTTGCAAAACAAGTAATTTAAATAGTACTTTTGTCCAACTTTTTTAGTTCAAATAGAAGACAATTCAATACTGAAGCTAGATCACTTTGGTTTTTTTCGATCGGACATATATTGCTTTTGCTATCGCCGGCACCGTTTTCCAAAACTTGTAAAAATGAAAACTCGAGAAAACGGGCTGTAAAGTTTTCGGTCCAAAAAAATCTAAGTTTTTGGATACTTACACTAATTAGATGTTAATCGGCTATCCGCTTTTTCCACGATCCATCGCCCGAAATCTTCAAATGATTCGCAGGTCTTCCATGTTCAACGTTTTTTTTTTTCTCTTCCATGACGGCTTTTTCGCAGGTACTCTCGAACAGTGTCTTCGACGCTGCGTACAAATGCTCAATGATTTGTTGATAAGTAGATTTTGTAAAACCTGCACAAATATCCATAAGGCCGCAGAATACGTTTATCCCTTCTCGTCCGATACCAAGAAGCCTCATAACAAAAACAATCCGTCTGTTGATTTCGTAGCCGGTATTTATAAATGGTCCTGACTGGATTTCGCGTCGACCACACATACACTGAACAACAATTTTAAATCCTAGGCCTCGATGACCGCTTTCTGCAAACGTTAATTTTTGTTTGCATGATCTGCAAATTGCGATTTCCGAAAGAGCGAGAAACACCGAAATGAATTCAATAATGCGGTAGCAGTGCGATGAATGAATAATGATATCATCGCTGCTTGCTGCCTTCAACTTTTGTTCACTGCGACTCGTATGTAAGTCTCCGTCGTCCGATGATACACTGGTAAAACGATTGCCGTGAAATTTTCGCTTTCGCGGTTCCGCAGCACGCTGTCTTTTACATCTATCACCTTTCGGGTAGCTCGACATTTCGATGTGCGCTCGACAAAATACAAAATGAAACTGAAAGTTGACACTATAAATAGCAGTGTAGAGGCCGATTCCGAGAGCTATAGTTTACCGTTATATTGTATACCGTTATCCCAACAACTACTCAACACAGACCTTCTAGAACCTTCAAATAATATTTCAAAGGACCGTCCAATCTTTTCAGGTATATACGAGTGTAATCAAACAATAGAATACACGAAGGGGCGGAGCGCGCGCGCTCGGGTCTGCCCGAGCATTCGCACCTGCTCGACGCTCGGCCACTAAAATTGATGTAGCTTCGAAAATATGTCGAATTGGCCTCTAAAATTTTGAACACATATTCTTGGATAGTTTTGGAATAGATTTAAGACAAAAACGAAAAATCGATTTTTTGAAGCCTGTAAAGCAGACTACTGCCTTAAACAGCGGATATCACCAAAATAAAATCCAAGCAATTTCTACTGTTTACTAACTTAACATTTTTAGGCTCAAAAAAAGTTTTAGCAACGACATCTCCACAGCATCGTCGTTCTTGACATCGTCCACGCACTAATTCAATATAGCCGACGTAAGCCATTTGCGTTCGCGCTTGACGCATCGCCCGTAAAAAAATCAATTACGATTTTTTGATAGCGGTCACCAGGTAAATGTATGTGGAGTTGAGATATTATATTTTGTAATAGTACTTTTTTTTTTATATCTTTAAAAATATTTACTACATACGAGGATTGGTTTTCATCATTAAATATAAATACGAAAAAAAATATGGTGTGTTCTTTTCACAAATTTCTTAAAAGATTTATTTTGGGATTATGTAAAATTAGACTGATATATATGTAATAATAATATTAATAATATATATGTAATAGAAGCAATTTTCATATAGACCTCATTTCGGGGGATAGATCATTTTCATTTATCGATCTGGTAATATAGAATGTGTTGATAGTTCCGCAATTTAACACGCTATATATGAATCTCAAGCGGAGAGCAAAGAGATTTGACATTAGGTTTTCTCTGCCAAAACTGACAAAAAAGAAACAAGAAATCAGTTTATATTCAACAGTACTGACTAGCGCTTAGCTGACATTAGATCAATAGAATTTTTTGTATTGAAATTAAATTTAAGAAATTCTAGCAAGTTTCAGTTTCTTCTTTATCTTAACGTTTTCTCTTGACTGAAAAATATATCAGCAATCAGTCCAATAAGAGTTTAAGAATACATATATTTAAACAGGTTTTAAAAAGAAACTAAAGTCTCTCTAATTTTAAAAGCAACCGTTGCTAGTTCGATTCCCACTCGAGGGATTAAATTATATAAAATTTAAATTTTTTCCTTGCTCTGGTAACAAGAACAAGCGTAAGTTTTCGTCTACCGGGAATCTATAGAAGAGTCTATCGCGGGATACAGAGTGTTGTTAAAATAAAAAAAAAACTATCCTTATAAATAAACAAAGGAAATAAGTAAAGATAATGTGAAAAAAAAGAAAACTCAGTATAGCTAAATACTTCATTATAATAATATGCTCTTTATATCTTTTATACATAGAAAATAAAAATAAAAAAAAAAAAAAACAGAAAAGCCATCTCCACACCAACCACCGCTGTCTATACTGGACATTTTTATAAGCGGCATTTCACACGACGCAAATTGACGTCACAATCTGGAGTTAATGCGATGTGAACACGGCTTTATGTGACACGTGACCAGGTGATGACAAATTACTTGCCTTAATTCGTGTAAAAAAATGGCAACACTTTATCATTTTCTTGATTAAACGTGTGTTGATTTAGCTTCTTTTATATTATGGCATTTTGACAGACAGTCTAAATGACGGCTGACTTTCAATGGGTTCTTGTAATCCAATTTTTATGCTGCGGGACAGCACTGTAAACGAGATGGTTTTGGGTTAAATTCCCACACAAGAAACTCTCTCTGCCTATCCTGCTTTGCGGGATAAAACGTAAAGCTGAAAAGAAATAATATATGGCTTCACGCTGTATCCCGCATATAACAGGACAGACAGAGAACCTAGTGTTAAGACAATCCGTTCCCCAATTTCTGCATAATTTTCGCAACATTGCGTATTGACTGGTAACGTAGCTGGAACCTAACGCCGCACTTTTTCATGTTACCACAGCGAGAAAAATAAAATAACTAATTGTCCCAAGTTGGAATCAAATCCGCAACTATCGAGTTTACAGTCAGACACTATACCGCTGCGCCACAATGGCGTAAAAGTTATCAAAAAAATATACTACTTATAAAGATTTCCGTAATTTTCACATCCGTTAGAAATTACGTTCTTTAAAATTATGAGAAACACGACAGACAGTTTAACTTTACGCAACACAAATCTACTTTAAATCGAATCCACGTACAAACCGCTATTATATCACAGACCGGCATAGTTCTATAATTATTGGCAACTTGATATTATATTGCGTGTGCGCATTAACGACACCTGCGCCTAATGTATGTACGTAATAGAGATGATTTACTAACCGCATCAAGTTGGATCATCGTTTGAATTATGGCAGGGAAAGTTTATATCATATGTGTGAAATAGATAGGCTAGTAAAGAATGATTGGGGTTTTAGATGCTGTAATTATACTGCTGTGACAAATCGCAGCGTTGAGTTCCGCCAGTGTCTGGAATTCAGGCCAAAAATGAAGAGGGTAAGTTTTTTAATGATTTTATATTCGTATGGGTTATAACTGAATAAAAATTAAAAAATTAAAAATTTACACTGTTCTATGTGAGAAAAGGCGTAAGTTTCCAATTTACGCTTTATAACTCAAACATAACCTATATCTATTGTCGGATATAAAAATCAACAACTTTAAAAGCGAGCGCCGTTTAAATAGACGAAAGTACACGTATGTTAGAAGTTTCAAGTTGAAATCGAAATTACAGAACACAAATATTAATATACCAAAAATGTAGGTAAATTGCAGTAAATTATAGAAAGTATTTATTAATAGAACTCGCAACCGTTACCAGTTCGACTGCGTCGTGAATAAAGTAAATTGTAAGATTAAGAAGAATTGGCTTCGCCTCAGTCAATAAGACGCTATTCAGCAGTAATTCAATATTTCGAATTCAGCAGCTACGTGTATCTTCTTGATATTAGGTTATCTCTGCCAAAAAAATATAATATGAGAACTAGAGAAGAGAAGTTTAATGCAATGTTCCCATTAGTAGACCGTACAAGCAACAATCAGGCACTCAATCGGCCCGTGTCCTCGCTGCCCACAAATTACTTACGTTAACGTTGCTTACCGGGCATCACCTGAACTCGATCGGCTTGGATATATATATGAATTTATACTGGAATGGATATGTGTACTTGTAAATTCTATTCTATATCTTCTTTTTTTTAATTACATACTCTACTCGCTTGATCTTCCATGTAGCAGGGTCAGTCAGTCAGAAGGAGCGTCTCATTTCGTTTACAGTCAAATATTGTCTTACTGTGCCTATATCTTCATTTTTATTATTTAAAAATAAATTTTTAGATTTTGATTTCCCAAAATAAGTTAGAAAAACATAAATGGCCTAGAAACACTACTTTACAACTTATCCACCTATTGAAGAGATATTTTATATTTTATTTCTTATAAATAAAAGTATATTATAGTAGTGCAGTAAAAAGACAAACAGCAACGTCTACGTTACTACATACGCCAAGGGAGTTATAGATATTTTTATTTAAGCTTTATAAAAGCCATCGTTGCACAGGTATAGCGTCTGCCTGTAAACGCGAAATATGGAAAGTGGTGGAGTGTCTTATCACTAGGTTCCTTCTGCTTACGGTTCCCTGTTCCTACCTATATGCAGGATATACCGTGACGCTTAAAAAATATGTATATGTATGTAAATACTAAATATCACCTTATTGCTTAAATGCTTTTAGGTTGAGGCTTGCTCAAAATATCGTAGTAATAATAAAGAAGAGTATTATCTGATAGCTTAGGCACATCGAGTGAATGAAGTATGAAAAATTTGTAAAAAAGCATATGATACAAGAACCTATAAGAAAGCGATACGAGAACCCACAGTAGACCTTTGAGAACACGGTATCTATGATGTCAGTGAAAGGTAATGTAAGAAGCGGGAGGAAGCCATAGTATCATCCTCATCAGGTAAAAGGTATTGCTTAAGAGTATATATATATATATATATATTATATATATATATATATATATATATATATATATATATATATATATATATATATATATATATATATATATATATATATATATATGTATATATACACAGCCTAGAAAATGTTTGATATACTATTGAATAACAGCGAATTACTAATTTAATAAAATATTATCTGTGTCTATACCAAAACATATTTAATAATTTATATGAAAATTAAAAAAAATACACTAGGAAGTATTTCAAATGTGAAATACTATCGAGATCTAAACCAACCGATGACTATATATATTATTAAATACCTTTCAAGGCCACATCCAGGGTATCTAACAGAAGGACCTATCAATTTATGCTGACAATAAAGCGATGTGAACACAGCCGCGAATTAGACGAGACTGTTAGAGATATGGGCCACATGTGTCACTTTGGAGCCAACGTTGGTGCACTAGTATGTTGGCCAACGTTGTCGCTGCACCTTTATATAGCGTAAATTAAATTAAAATTTTCATTAACGAATGCTCTTACCAACTTATTGCTGACTGTAAAAAATCTTGTGAGATATCATTTCTATTTCACTTTCCATATTATTTTCTGTTACCAACCTGTTTTAGTTTATAAAATTCTAAATTGTTATACTAGGATCATCCCGGTGCAACAGCACGGCGTCTGAATATAAACCCGATGATCGTGGATTCGATTCACTGTTGAAGAAGTAAATTAAACATAGCGTTGACTTCCGCCATACAACACGCATTGTCTCGACGTAGATTTCCTCTGCCTAACCTACTATATGCAGGAACAACACACCAAAGAAATTAGACTCAAAAAATATATACTTAGCCTTGTTATACATATATTCAAATAAAATATATGGTAAAAGATTTTCATCATTAGAAGGTTCGATTCCCGCTCATTGCCAAACCCTCCACTATCACGTACATTGAAAACTTTGGTTATATACATAAATTGGGAAGTCCGAGTCAACAACCGAAATCTACTATATACAGCAAGTACATAACAGCAGTTGGTACTAAATAACACACGTTTTAATTTATTATGAAACTTGCATACAAGATGCACTTGTGGGGACCAAGTTTCGATACACCGAGACTATAAATTGATAAGGGCTGGCGGACGGTTGATATATTGGTATTAGATGTTAATACTTGGTACTGTTCAATAGACAGTGTGAGTTGGAGGTTGCATTTGGAAATTAATTTTGTAATTTGTTAGTAGTACTTTATCCTTGAAATTGAAACGAATCGAATTGTTTGGAAAGTTATGGGTCTTGGATGTATCAAAATTTTGGAAGCAAAATATCCATAAGTTATTTTTTAGCTTAAATATGGTTATTTTTTAGCTTTAATATTGAGCTTAAATATGGTGTCTGTGTTATGATGATCATACGATAAATACTTTTAAAATTACTTAAAACTAGACTTTCAGACTATATAGCCATAACTTATTTCTTTAATATAATCTAAAACTATATAAGTAATCAAATTAAAAATACTGACCCACACGTAGACCTCTCTATACGAAAAATTGGCTAGGCCAACTTAATTTCAATATAAAACAAATTTAAAAGAAAATAAAACCGTAAACCTTAAATGAAATACTAGAATATTCTCTTTAAAAAGCATAAGCATTCATAAACATGTCGCCATTATAACCATCATATCGCATGATATCGCACAGTATCGCACGGTATCGCGCGGTATCGCACCGTACGATGCACCTGGGAGTGAATTAGCGCTGACATGTTTATGCTCGCTGCGTCGTTATTACGCTACTTTTCATAGTAATTAGCTTGAAATGCTATATACGCTTTGTAGATTGTAATAATGTAAGAGGTGTTTATGGGTGAATGCTTTGTGAGGATAGTTACAGGTTCGAATATGTTTCTATTAAATATAATGTATAGAATATAAATTAAGTTAAATATTTTCAATGCAATTTATCATGTATTTATAAATAATTTTTAAATTATCAATTATATAAATGTTTTATGGTCATGCAACAGGCTTCAATAATAAACTCCATCGATAATTAAGGGGGAAAATGCAGAACAGCATAGACACGGGCGGAAAAGGTATTTGGAAATTAAATCATTGATAAAAAACACATTAAAATGACATTCAATGCACTCAAATTGCATTTTTATTATACATACCTATCGGTCGGGTCCCTAAATACGTTTGCTATAATTCGAAGCTTCAAATTTGGAAAAGTGCAGAATAAAATGTCATACAAGATTCCTTCGCTTACCCTGCTATATATAGGATAAGGTCCTAAAACCTGAATCAATGCACGCAAAAACAATCATCGTACAAATATTTTATTTATATGCTATTTACAAATATTCTGAAAATTATCTAAACCAAAACACGTTATGGAATATTATTATGCCGTTATAATAATAATAATGAGTGTGTGTTGCGTGTTGCTATAGTAACGTGTAATTCACTTTATACAAGTTTTTAACTTAAGAATATATAGACTTACTATGACAAATTATATTCATACAATATTTGTAATTATGTATTGGAGGCATTCAAAGCTTTTTCTACATATGTTAAAATAAACAATACATACATATATCACACTCTAGCTTTCAAACTTCAAATCTATTCAATTAGCCAGTCACCTTAAACAAATTCCGCTTCAAATTAATCTAACCTCCGCCGCCCTACCGCCCCGCCCCGCAGCCCCGCCGCCCCGCCGCCCTACACTAACAGAGTGGGATGACCATTCTTCATTACACAAAGGAACTGGCCTTTTGTCTAGCGGCCGTTCATTTGTGATTGTTCACTACACTTACTGGGACTTGCGGGATTATTACGGACATATGGATTTAAGATATGCTAAATATTATTATATTTTTTTTAAATATATATTCAAAATAAAAAGAAATTCAATCATTCTTTTTTAAGCATAGTTTTAATAATCGATAAAGTTTATAGCGTTATGGTTCAAAGTAATGAAGGTAATTCCCAATAGGCAGATAAGTGTGTATGCAGTGCTATATATTTTATTAATATGTTTCTTCCACTTGTTTTAAAATCATTGCATGCTGTATAACTGGCAGTTTAAATAATATAATAAAGCAAAGTATATATGTCATAAAAAATATATATTTACATACAACATTTTAAAATGTGTTACAAAAATATTATAAAACAATTTATTTTTTTAGCTATACACGATATCCCGCATATCGAAGAGCAGCGAGAAGGAAATTAGTGTTAAGTGTCGTCTACTGTACAATGTGTGTTGAGTGGCAGAACTCAGTGCCGAGCCTCACCTTGTCACCAGAGCGAGGAAAATCAAAATATGTTATTATCCCCGACTGGGAATCGAACCCACAGTCGCCAGTTCACAATCATACAAAAATAAAACAAATAATATATCAATTAGCGGTAAATCTAAAATCCGTTACAGAATACACCCGCTGTCGCTCCAACCCTGTCAACGAATCCACAATACAAGCTGACTCGGTGTCAACGACCAACAATGAAATGATTAATGTATTGCCGAGATTCCATTTGTAAGAGTGTCCTGCATTATTAATTAACACATTATATTTGTGTTTGTGTGTATGTGTATGGGAGAAGAAATGGTTTTTCTATCATTGGGCTTTGGTGACCAAATTGAGATTGAGCTACAAAAATTGGTATATTTTGGAGTAAACATCTTCCACTTTTAAATGTCTGTATATACTCAGATGCACATGCAACCGGTCACCTATATATTGTTATAATATGACATTAGGACTTTTAATTTCTAGAGGTCATCCAGATTCATCGTATGTCAAAATAACTTATGTAATATTTGCATGGCTTGATCATTTCCATTGAAATTTGTTAATGTTTGTTCAGTTGAAATGATGAAATTTACTTTAGTTCTTATAATACTTCATATAACAATTTCATTTAAAATAATCGGCAAATCTTACTTAATTATTATACCTTTTATATTATACCTACGCATTTTAACCCACTAAAACTCTAGCGATGACCTCCTCACAACGGAAGGGCCCGGAAAATCGGTTAACCTGCATCCGAAGCACTTCCCACATGACTTGCTTTGCTCCAAGGAGGTTTGAGAAAGATATGGTACCTTTTTTTCCTCTCTCTCTACACAATCACATCACAAGTAGACCAAGCGATGTAAACTAACACCAGGGAGATCGTTGAGCAGCTTCTCTCTGAGATAAGACTGTCACACAGTAGGTGACTACGGCAACAGAAGATACCTAATCTATAGCTGCGTGACCTGCCGAGAAACTAGTTTTCGCGGTATTCCTTATAATGAACCTGGAAAAATACTTTTTCACTCGATCGGGCATTCAACCCATAACTTTCACGTTTTTTAAATTATTTTTAAACTTAAATATAATATACTTATTTAAACTATAATTGAAATCACTAACATATGCTAACATATACATAGGTTTACTAGATATCTTAATTAATTGACATACACCTTGACGCTCTTTTACTCTAATTGCAATGTGCAATTACAGTACAGCTATTTTTATAATATTGTTTTACATGTCTCGCATATATATTATATATGTACACAGACAAAGAGAACATAATAATATATCATCTCATATGTACTGTCCCAGGATTTACTTACTAGCGATTATTTTCTATTATCATCTAAATAAGAGTGCAATATATTTAGCAAGTAATCTAGTTCGTTTTTCTATTATTTTATTTATGGATACAGAACTTGTTAGGCAGTACTTAAGGCCAATACGGTATTTGTTATATATATATACATACATGCGAACAATTCGTATGTTACCTATATTATTATTGAACGATCGAATCAAAGGAAATCTCTTCAATTACACTAAACGGCAATCTCGGCAAGCGACAAAACAAACTTTCCACGCCGGCACCAGCTCAAACCGCCTTAAACTGCTTTAACCGGTGTGAACCGGTTCAAGCTAGCTTAGCTCCATTTGCATAAAGTTCTAGACTTAGGTTTGTCTTAATTGTTCTGTGTTTGTGATATCTTGTCTAATTTTAATATGTACAATTAAAGTTCATTTTGTATAAAGGTAATTTTACCAAAGTAATATTAAACGTTGTTGGTCGGAATGCACCACATAGCGTCAATCATTCCTCAAATATCAAAATCTTGGAGTTAGTATAAGCAAAATGAAAGTCGTTTTAATTAAAGTTGGATATGTTCAAACATGTAGATAAATCCGGTAAAATTATTTCGTTATCTTATATAATATGCTAACATGTGCAGACACCAAAAACGTAAGGCTATAAATATTGCATCGTTTACACTCAAATCTTTAGTATTTTTAACTAAGTAAACCATACAATTAAGTAGAATGTTAAGTCCTCAGAATTATACCATATTTTTAAACCTATTGTTAATAGTAGAAGGAAAAACACTAAGTGTATAGGTCGAGATAATAATCTGAACAAACGTTAACAAAATATATAGACTACGTCACCATATTGATTAGATAAAGTGGAATTTCAAAACACAACTAAGAAAATCAAATTCATACCAATATACGGACATAACACTAGAAACGAATCCAATATATTATCAAACCAGTTATAAAACAGATACACAAATGCACGTGTGCACTGATCCATGACGGCTAACACCTAACACGCTGCATTAAACATGCTAGAATCTTTACTAGTACATTTGGGACATTTGCGATTCTATGGAGCCACACTGACATTTCGCTAAAAGGGTACAGTAATTGTCAGCCTCTTTTATTTTTACCCCGGTTTAGTTTACGCCTCGTTGATCCTAAATATGGCAATAAATTAACACGTGAAATGTGTTATCAGTTGTAATTTTTTAATATTCTCTCTGCTTCAAGTATATTTGATTTCAATTGAATGTTACTTTGTAATCTCTGTTATGTGATCATTTTTAAAAAAGGTTTTATTAAGTTAATTTAATATAAGGGGAAATATACTTTTATTGTGTAGTATGTATGTGTGTGTATTGTGTATATATAGTGTAGATATAATATATAGTAGTATAGTAGTATAGTGTAGATATAATATATAGTATTTATCACTGATAAATTCAGCATTTTTTATTTATTTAACACGCAACAAAAGTAGGACCGAGAAATTAGTAGGAGAAGAGAATTTAACCATCAGTAATTCCCGGTATTAAAATAAGATTAAAAGAATAAGAATTTTCTAGTATATTTTTACGTATTAATTAAATCAATTACTACTATAATATACATTCGTATTTATACATCACAAAAGTATGTCAAATGAGTTGTTGTTCAGTGGCATAACGCGTGAACCGCAAACGTTACAGCAGTGCAAAGTTTACGAACTGGATTGCGCTGGATTATACTGGAATCTGGCGGTGTGATCCGGTCGGAACTGGTTAAAACCGGTTAGAAGCAGTTAGGTGAGATCGCGAGGTTTACAATTGGTATTATCGCAGCGCAATTGCGGTAGGCGGGTGTATGAATGCTAGTTACTAGCTTGATGTTAATTTGCGGCTTTCGTTGGTTAGATTTATGAGACGCATGTGTTATTTAAGCTTTGCAGGTGGATAGGTAGGCTAATTTGTTTAAGTTCGATCAAAGTATCCCTATTCACGATATTTAATATTGGTAAAAACGTCGTTTTAAGTTTGTTTTAATATATATTGATATCTACAGTATATTAAAATATTCTTTTACATCTGAGTATAGAATAATTAGGACAGCAGACTACAGAAACACCTATTGGCTATACTTAAATACAAACACTCTCCGACAAGTATCTGAACCCAATCCTACAATAGCATATCATTCAAACACGTATCGCGTTCACCACAACAACACGACAAATACAAAATGGCCTACAATAAATACTAAATTATAGGAAAATTTACATTACAACGAAACTAAGCACAGATGATATATAAGTGAAGTAAATCATACATAATCCGCATTCATATTGATTCAAATCATCAATTTAGCTCACCGGCTACAGGCAATTCAGGCAAAGCATACGCTCTTAAATCAATAGGTCTTTGTTAAGGTATCCTAAGTGCCATCGAGGCCTGATTTAATATAATGGCTATACACATTAGACGATCAATTGGTCATCAATTGTTAGGTTAATTTGCAGTAAATACTCACTAATCTCACACGTCAAGTGTAGATTCGGTGACGACGTGTTCATATATTGAAGCCGCTAGCTGGTTTAGGTTATTTTTGTATTTTTAATAAGTTCTTTCATTTTCGCGGCTTTCATACCCCATATTTCATACCCATATTGAATAAAGTTTTTTAACCGTGTTACCGTGCTTAGTTTATTTTTTATAAGCCCGATATTGACGATTCGAAAGAGCTTACAATAAATAGCCTATTTGAATAAAGAGTATTCTAATTTTTTTTTTTTTGATTTTGATAACACTGTTCAATGATCCCTCTCTTATATACGTTATATCCGTTCTTGAATTATTTACATTTGAACTATGACCACTAACTAGGGACTGGAAAGTGTCTGGAAACGTGACATTCCAATCTTATTTTTTTTTATTATTATTACTGCAAGTACAGAAACATATGAAGACAGTCCCTTCGTTCTCGTTCTGTTGTATTTCGTCTAACTCGAATATATAACGAGACTTTTAAATATTGCTGTATTAAATTTCAATAAAATATTAACTATAAATTATAATTTAAAATAATCATACCCATTAATTCGAATAAGAAATGAACTGAAAACCAACCTACCTAGATGTAACCGACAAGACCCGCCATGACGACGTCAAAGTTGATTATAAAATATATATTTTTATTAGGTATATATTATTATATATTTGTCCCATATATAGCTGGATTAACTTAAAAAGCCTGGAACTTAAATATCCCTCTCTACCATTCGCTTAATTTGGAGAATGGCATTGCTTATTGAATGGCGGAATTCAGCAACGTTAAGCGCTACATCAATATTTTAAAGCGTTATGGTTTGGGCACAATGAGAAAATGAGTCGCCACACTGGCTTTTACTACTTTTACTTTATTTACCCTTGATGAGACCTTGATTCACTAATCTCTAGCAAAAACACAGCAAAATAAATAAAATTAAACCAATAAAAATTTCAACTAATGCTGCTGTGTCGTAATTATCATTGATAACAACTTCTCTTCCTGCAATTCATTAATATCTTATGTTAAGAGTATCTATCTTGTGATAACAATGGCCTATCAACTTAGAGCAATCTTTCAAGGGTTTAAATAACATACAGACTGTACTTTAACAATAACTGACAACATAAGAGATGTTCTAAATAATAAAACTTAAGTTCACACCAAAACTTCATAAAATGTAATTATAGTATAAAATGCTTAATTATTATTTTTTTCTTTAAACACTTTATTATCTATATCATAACAAAAATATAGATCTAAACAACCAAACTGTGTTATAATTTAACACGCCAACCATTTTTCTTGCAACAATTAATTACTAGTAATGCACCTTACAAATTGCCAGGCTATATCTCATGGCGACAACAGCCTATCAATATGTTCTAAAGCCGAATAGCCGGCGTAAATTGAGACGCTCGATTTACTGGCATTGCGCCTCAAGACGGTACACGTTGTCTGTCACTCTGGATTAACTACTACACGGCTGGGACATTAATTGGGAATAGACCGTCTTATGGTAGCCCATTTGAATCTGGATCTTTAGTTGATTTATTACTTATTTATATATAGCTATATATAGCTATATATATATATATATATATATATATATATATATATATATATAACATATACATATATATATATATATATATATATATATATATATATATATATATATATATATATATATATATATATATATATATATATATATATATATATATATATATATATATATATATATATATATATATATATATATATATATATATATATATATATATATATATATATATATAACATATACATACAATATATACAGCCAAACTTCGCTCTGTTTACTCGCTGTAATATGTGGTACGTTACTTAGTCAGTCGCTAGTAACAATATTTAAAAGTATTCGATGCCAGTTGCTATATATATGTAATACCTAATTTTCATTTACTGATTCAATGTTTTTCCTGTCCAGACATAACAGCTATACAACAAAAAAATTTCAAATTCATCCAGTAGAACCGAAGATATGCGTGTTCAAACAGACAAACGGCAGCCCAACGTATGACTGGAAACGCGAGGGCTGCGCATTCGATTCCCGCTCAGGGTAATAAATTATTTAATTTCTTCACTTTGGTTAGAAGATAAAACGCAGGCATTGAGTTCCGCCATTCAACCACGTAATATCAAATTTAGAGCGCGAAAAGAAGTGAGTGTCTTAACACTAGCTTTCTCTACCTTCTCAGCTATAACATATGCGGGTTACAGCGTGAAGCTTTAAGAAGAAATTTATGGCAGCACAGACACAAACATATCTGAACATGTCCCATTCCAAAATAAAATCCAGACATATTATAAATATCTAAAAAGAAGACCTAATAAAACACCTGTTCCATAAAAGATAAATCTGCACCAAGTAGAATACATTACTCCAAAGAAAGAAACCTGAAAGCTTTTAACCGTTCAACCTTATATCAGGCGAGTCCCCTACGTCCGTGGTAATAACATAAACATGACGGTACACTATTAAAACTTGGACTCGTTCAGTAAGCCGAAATATTATTCGACTACCTTCCCTCTATCTAGTATCGGAGGCAGGGTTACCGAGATTTGCATTTTTATATTATTATATTATACGTTTGTTGGTAACTTTTCTTAACTCAACTGTTTACGTCCAGTTACTTTTGGATTTAAAACCGTGTTTGGATTTGTATTGGAATTTGTAGTATTGTTGTTTAAATATTTTAGTTTCGTGAGTCGTGTTCGTTTTTATTTGAGTTCTGTTTGTGTATTTAGCGTATTTTATGTGTAATGTTTTATTATGATAATTATTTATTGTAAACATGTGGTCTGGGTGACCATATTTTATGTTCTATTTCTCCTTATCTCTTTACATATAGCAAGGTAACATATATATGTTCTTGCTTAATATTTGTGTCGACATAGTAAATTTAGAGATATTCTGAACAGCGAATGCAAACCGGTGAGTATAGTTTGAATTCACACACATTACATTTTAATACTAACGAGATTATTATAATGTCTATTAAATAATATTACTTTCAAGTTTTGTCATATATAGGTTAAATTTATAAATGAACTAATAAATGTTACAAATTATCCAATATTTTCAAGTACAAATACAAACTTCAAAGTTAAAAAGTTCTATTTGAATTTAATTTTGAATACTCTTCTATTCAATAAAACCCAGTACAGCGATCTGAAAACATTAACCTCAAAAATCATTCTAAAAACTGATAACCCTACAGCGACTAGAGTCCGGTAGAGTCCGATGCTGTCTCATAAACATGGGCTTGTATCAGCGCGTAATCTGGTGGATTTGTCGATCAGGCAGGCTATCCAGTGGCCAGATTTGTACGGGGCTTTGTCGGCGATGGGAGGCATACGTTTTGCTTTTCTTGTCCTCTATTTATTGGTCTGTGCGGCCAGGTGCAATGATTATGTTTATTGGGTTAGTGATGGAGGATTGAGGGTTAAGGTGAATTTGGATATTTAAAATGAGAGGCTAAAATTAAATTAAAATCTTGAATCTTGTTCGCATTTTAGAAGAAATCGATTTATTGTGAGCTATTTTTAAGGTATAAATATAAGATAAGGCTAGTAAATTTTTTATACTTGCTAAAAAAATTTTACAAAATAATTTTAAAACCAATCATCATATTGGTAATCGTTATTGCTAAGATTTTTTTTATTATTATTACTTATTTTTATATAAATATTAGTTATTGTTTCTAATTATATCTAAGATTACTACTATAGTGAAGAGGAAACCTAGTAATCTATCATTACATTCTCCATTTTCTGACATTACCTATGTATGATGAAAACCAACTTTGCACTTATTCTACCCCATAACTTAAAATATTATATATTTTAAAATGAAAATATTTGCCAAATGTGAAGCGTGAATACTATTAACGCCTTAGTCACGCTATATAAGTCGGTCATAGCATATAAATACTATTACACTAGGATACTAAAAGGGCGTTCACGTTGTCCAATAAATTAGAAGAAGTGACGTAAGCAAATGTACTTTGTAAACAAACTAAAACTATATAACATAGTTAACTTAAAGTGGGATCGTGGACAAACATATCCCCATATCTAAATGTAAATTGCCAATCAACCTGTACCTGGGTTGGTCAGTCAGTCCCTACCGGACATATTTAAGATATTTTATTTGTTTCGATATACAAAAGCCTTATCGGCGAATGTGAACTTTTATTGTGTTCACATTAGGGTATTTATTAGAAAAGGTTATTTTTTTTTTTGGAGAAGATCTTTTTTTACTATTTCTAAGCTAACATTATCCGGGAATTTAACCAGTATTTCATATTTAAAGTAAATTTTATTCATTATTTAAATTATTTTTGTTTTTCCAAATGAAAAATTTCCATTTCCAGGCACTTTATCTTGTTTCCAGAACGAAATTCACGAAAATTTATTTATTTATATCTCCCTGAATGGGATCGAACCCGCAACCGTCGCGTTTACAGACAGACGCTATGCCGTTGTGGCATGAAACCCCTTTTCCATTTCCTTCAACATATAAATGATCTACAGTTTTCTCAAATGTTCTAAAACACAATTTATTTTCATGATGTTTGTAGAAAAAATAATAAAAAATGTAATTATATTATTGAAAAAAAAAAACCAGTATAGTTTCAGCATGTACGGTATTACTTAAAAACCCGGTAATGCTGATAACAGTATTATATACATATATGTGTAAATTATTAAAGGAAAACCTTATCAACCGGTTTAATGTTTCAGTATGCTAGTTTGAACGTGTTGCTATTACACGGTCACAATAAACAAACAGCTGATGGAGGTAGTTTTAAATACTCACGATCTCCGGTCAGAGGTAGAGGTAGGGCGATGTTACTCGTAGGCCACTGAGGGATCAAAGCCTATAGCTACTTTATTCTATTGTACATTGAAATAAAAGGTTACTCATATATGGTTTTATTAACAAGATGGCTTTTTGCAATGATTTTTTTCTAAATGGCGAATAAAATTATTAACGTCATGTAAGTGAAGTCCAAGTAATTTAAATATTAGTTCTTGAGTTTAAAACGTTCAACCAGACATATCATTTATCATACAAATATACATTTATTTTGGATTTTATTAAATAGGCCAAATTATTTTAATGACATTTGATTTCGTTCGATATATTAGGCATAAATACATAAATTTCAAATTCTTTATTTTTTTCCCCTTAATAGTTAATTTACAGTTTATTTTATTTCAATCGGTCCATAAATAAAAAAATCATATATGACAAGACTGCTACAAAATAACTGTTTTATTGAATTTGCATTTTATTGAAAGTTGTGGGCGCAGCTAGTCATATAATATATTACAAAAAATAGATATATACTTATTTCAATTGCCATTTTTTAAACATATTAATTAAGGTACTACCGCCTATGCAATGCGTATATAATATACGATCATTTCGAACTGCCCCTTCATAGTAATCCTTCCAAATAAGTTTCCCCAAATTACACCAATTAGAACGTCAAAATTACAAATTACAATGGCCATAGTAAAAAACATTAAAAACATAAATAAAGTGGAATGACAGCGTTGTAGGACCCTCAGCTCATAACGACTGTCGTTTGGTGTCATCTTGTATTAACAGTTAACAAGATTATCAGGCGATTTTAACGGTTTTTCCCCGAAAATTATATTTTCGATGTTGCCATATTTCATTTTGTAATTAGGTATGTATGGTTTAAATATAGTGTGTGTGTGAGACAAGCAAATTAAATAACTATAGAATATTATGAAATATTGCTTAAAATAATGGTTCAATTGAAATTGCATTGAACACTCTAGCTAAAGAAGAATTTAAAATAATTTAATTATATTTCTCCGCTCTACTTACAATGTTAATGACTCCAAAAATAATCTTAAAGTAGTGTTGATTTTTGACACTACATTTTTTTAACTTGTTTACGTCACAGACATAGCATCCGTGTCTACTTTTGATTTAGTTTTTTTTAACACTAGGCGCGACCTACTCTACTTTGTGACAGAAAAATGTCACTTAATTTAAAAATATATAATATTATTTATTATTCTCCTGATTTGATGTTCAATTTGAATTCACTATAAAAAAAACTAAAATTGATCTTTTTTTTACTTATTTGGCAATCTAAGGCTTAATTTGTTATGTAATTACTTTGAACATAGATAAAAATAATAAATAAAGTTTTGGTGGAACAATAAATAATATTTTAAATTAATGCTAATAGCGGCGGTTGGCCCAAGCGTTAGGTAGACCTCGTAACTCAGCTGTGACTCTTCCCTCCTTAATATATGAATATTTACCTGACTATTATCCGTTATTTATTATGATTACGGGATAGAGTGATGGATAAACGCTATCCTGTAAATGGCCGCTAGTACAGTATTGAGGTTTCATTATTATCCTTGCGGTTTTCTTAGTATAATTGTTCGACAAATGTTTGTTATTGTAAATATTATTAGTATTATATAAGCGGCTTATTAGAGAATATATAAGTAATTGGTTCTCTCTGCCTATCCCGCTTTATGCGGGATAAAACATGAATATATATAAATATATATATATATATATATATATATATATATATATATATATATATATATATATATATATATATATATATATATATATATATATATATATATATATATATATGTATAAGCTATGTAAGCTATCGTGTTTATAAAGTATATGAACAGCAGCTTCAAAAAAAATGATATAAAAATATTAATGACAAAGTGGAGAACAATTCAATGACAATATTGTTTTGCAAAGAAAGAAAATGCCCCTGTAGATACCGCCGTGGCGCAGCGACACAGCGTCTTACTGTACCCGAAGGTTGTAGGTTCGATATCCACTCGGAGAGCATTAATGTTTTCATTACCTCGCTCTGGTAACAATACAAAGCGTGGAGTTAAGTTCCGCCACACAACACGCAATGTCTCAGAATTGGGTAGGCGAGGAACGGAGTGTCTTAACACTAGGTTCCCTCTCCCTATCCTGCTATATACGGGAAATAACGTGAATCAAAATAAACCAAATACAAAAGTCAAACAAACCCCAGTACGTGTATACAGAGTGGTTTTAAAGCCCAAGATTTCAATAAGCAGGCAGTGTGTCATAGTTAAAATTGGTAGAACTTAAACAATGCAGTTAAGGTCCGCTCAAGTTAAGCAACCGTGAATTATAGTTCAACTTGCGAGTCTTCATATTGTTTACCTTGTCGAGCGTTTACCAATGCTAAGTGATTAAGAATACTGTTATATGGACGGCATAGCTGTGGAGACGATGAATTATATATTATATATTTTTTTTTTTAGGCCAATTTATATTGAAGTGACAGTAGTTTCAGTAGTATAGGAAGCTACCACCAGCTCGAAAGGCAAGTTCTGAGGAGAACCGGTGAGAAACTCAAAAAGGAAATATAAGAACCTATAGTTAAATTACTCATCCCTTGAAATACCTATAATTCTAGCAATAACTAAAGCTGCAAATATTTCTGTTAGTAGCGCATATCCTAAGTTCCTACTTACGTCACAAGGACCTTTTAATATGTAATATTGAAATCAGCAAGTGGAAAGTACGTATTAGTAATCAAACACACAAACTAAAATTACAGCCCAATGTTTCATACAACAATACCGAGTCCATAGATTTCTATAATCGCAACGAGAACACAAGATACAGTTCTAAATTCCAACTTAAACAGAAGTAAGTTACGTGAATCGGTCGATCGGCTTTGTGAGCTAGAAGGCAATTATCATTAATTATTATTAAATATGACGTTCGTTTGATAAACGGCGACCGATAACTTGCCCATATAATTCAAGTTTTGGGGTGGGTCTCAGACGTGATTCCGTTGATAACCTGGATGGTATCTTTTAAGTTAAAACTTTAATTATAGTTATTGTTGGATAGCTTTTTGATTTGTATATGATGTATTAACTTAAGTATAGATAAACAGGGGCTTCGATCTCTTTAGCTCTGCTCGTATATCTCACAAGCACCCAGATCGCTTCAAACAGAAATAGGTTTGAGACGCTTATGACAGTGAAATCTTCTAGACTTTAGGTTTTTATGTAAAAATCACTTCTATATATTGTTTTATACAATATAAAGAAAAAGTTTAACTTCACAATATAGCAAATTACATAACATAATCTATGAAGGATATACTAAGTGTCGGGACAATAGAAAACGAAGATAATCGTCACTTTTTCAGATAATTGTTAATATAACAAATAAATAATTAAAAAGTAATATAGAAGACGCTAGAATGGAGCCCTATTTCAAGCAGTAATAGTTTATCTAACGTGGTTTAAAAGGATATCATTTTGAACGAGTCTTACAAATAAATACATTCTTTTCAAATAAATAAAAACATATAATATATTTGTGTTACTGTATAGTTTTTTTTTATTATAATACCTACCTATAGCTTTGACCTCCGGAATTCTCTCCGGTAGTCTAAGTGAAATAAGAAATTACTAAGAGGCCGTTCAGATATGTACATGATACATAGTACTAAGTACTAAGTACTAAGTGTTCGATATATGTACCTCTGATCGCAAGTTATATCGAAATGACGCTATATAACATAGCCTACAATTTAATATAAACGTAATAGTCCAAAGTGTACAGAAGAGTACCTTTATAATAAGCTAGAAGTAACCAACAAGCTAAACCCTGCTATTACCACGTATCGTTCAGGTGTACCTGAACAATCGTACTTTGTCAATCTTGATAACGCTTAACAAACAAGGTGTATCGAAGTTTGCACATCCACTCAAATTTGTTACGAACTCCAACGGTTAATGGGATGTAAGGATGGTGATTTAGGACGAGGATGCTGGTAGATTTGATGAGGTATCTTATTTGAGAACTCGTTACCGATTTTCTTCACATTTAAGGGTTTATTTTTGTCTGTATGTTTATTTTTTATCGAATATTAATTGGTCAGACCATAAACATTAATTTAGACTAAAGCTATTTGTTATATATTTTAATTCATATCAAATAGATAGTATCGGTTCATTTAAGAAACATATATGGTACTTTTCTTGTCAAATCTTCTTGAGTCGCTTCTCTCATCACATGATCTACATCCTTCTAATCTTCAGCATCCTTAAAAAAGCGAAGCCCAAGGTAGTATTTCGTCTAGAGAACTAGAAAACATAAAATTATGATTAATTTAACAAAAATTATTATTAATAAAAATATAAATGCCACATAAAACTTTCATAGCTGTACGTACAGTACCAACAATGTCAGCGCGGGACTGTATCGGAATGCCTTTGTTTGAATCATATCTTGGATTAACGCAACTCGATACCCGATAAAGCTACATTAACCAAGGAGCTACATGCTAATGGATGTACTTACTAAAAAAATATCTTGTGGAGATATTTTAGTGAATTCAAATTATTTGTTCTGTGATTTATTTTTATAATTTTGTAGTTGAAACTATTTTAAATTACATATTATATTACGTATCGAGATTCAGTCAACTCTCCATTCTCGACTTTCCTTAGATTTTACCATAATTGGTAATTCCAATACAATGATATATTAATAAAAGAAAATATTATATCATGGCGATAATTAACACTTCTTGAGCAACTGCCTCTTCGTTTTATTGGCATTTTGGGCCTTTTATTACTGAATCGTGATGGTGTTTAGATACTTATCTACATCTTGTATTGAGGTGGATAAATGAGTTTTCTCTTGTTCAGTACTTTCCATCTGATAACGCTTTGTCCTAACGCTGTTATCACTGTTCGATTTAAATAACTAAAAACTTGCTAATCTGGCTGATCTTGATGCCTTTTGGTTCATTACATATTATGAGTTCATTCCAAAAATAAATTTACGATATATGTATATTTTCTACATTTTTTTTATATATATGAACGTGTATATAAATAAATAAATAAAAATAAAAATATTAGATTACATAGATATTTATTTCAAAAATTGCCACACAGATTGTTTTGCACTGGAATTTACCAGTAAGGAATCAGGTGACACTTGAGTTGGGAATATCTTATTGCTCCAAAACGAATATCAATACAGTTACAAATAATAATAATAAGATTGAAAATATTGTCTGTGTGTGCGTTTTGTGAGAGGAGTGGGTGAAATTACACATGTGTGTAGGATGATGAAAATTAAGACAAAATTAGGTAATTCTACACAAAAAGCTCAACTTCCTCATATTAGAGTATATATTTTATTGAATAAGAATATCTTTAGCGTAAAAATAAAGGATGATTGAATTCAAGTCTGTTATAATCTGAATTTATGTACATAGTTCCTGACACTGCATATTTAATATGTAAACAATACGTTTGCGTATAAATATTTTAAAATATATATATTTTAAAATGAAAGTATTTTCATACGAAGATTGTATAATGTAAAGCTATACAAAAAATTAAATGAAAAAATTTCAAAAAATATTTAAATTGAAACTTTTAGAAAACATGGAAGGAATATTGACGATGATTAAATATAAAACTAATTTGAGTCTTTAGGACTTCGATCTATTTTCAGCTTCACATATAACAACGTAACTCCCCCGAATGGGGATTGAACCCACAACCGACACTTTTTAAATATTATGACCAAAACGGCTTAAGTACAGTGCTTTAGACATAATAAAAATGATATTGATACTGTATTTGTATAACAGCATCATACAATAAAAACTTGGCAGACATTTATTTGGATTGATCTAAACACTTGCCGATGCTTTGTTTAATTTAATTCTAATTAGTGTTTCGACTTAGAACGTGTACGCAATAAATAATAACAAAGTTAAATAACGCTTTTAATAATAAATATAAAGTTCAAATTCGTTTGAAAATTGATATTAATGTATTGTTAATATTAGTTATTTTATTTTGAAATCTATGGTGTATATTTTTAGAGTTGTAAATCGAGTAGTTTTTTCGAAGGGTCGCAAAGAAGATCGCGCCCTCTTACAAATTGACCGCATTAATACGGCAAAGGGGTAGTGTCTGTTCGGTGAACACGAGCGCATCACATTTAGATTAGATTATAGGATTTTTATGAAAAATTAAATAGAAATTATAAAACTACATATTTGTAAGGGAAACGTAATATTTATTTTTTAGAACTTTCATTCATAAATTAGTCATACTATACAAATAGTAAAATTAATATAACTTCCAATCTTTATTTTATCCACGAAATGACCCTGCAATTTTACAACGCAAATGCGAACGAAATCGCTCCGAAACACAGTAACTAAGGATCTGAAGTTAAGTGAAAAACAAAAGGAAACAGAAACACTTGCACCACATTCAATCGTATGTACATTAATCGAGTGAATTCCGGTGTCGATTCGGTAACGGGCGCTGTCGAATGTTCGTCTCGTAGCAGTCGTAGCGTTAGATCGAGTTGAGTGTATCTACGTAAAAATTGATAAAGTGGATTAAAATATTGATTATAGGGGAAAGGTATATTAATTTCCTTTTTTTATAAGATATATTTTTATAGTATCAATAAAAAAGAGACCGTCCGAGAGAATTATTTTCGTTTTTGGTAACAATGTTAAGCGACTTTGAGCTCCGGCAGTCAACAAGCAATATAGTATATATTAGTAGGGTAGTCTAGTATATCTATAATAGGGTAGGTAGAGGGAATCGAAACAATCCTTTTCCCATATTTAGTCTAATTTTGATACATTACGTGTAGACAGATCAGAGCGAGAAAAAAAAATATTAAATTTTTATTTATTTAGAGAAAGTAAATATAAATTAACACAGACAATATCATTTAACCTTATATTTTGAAATAATTTAACAAATATATATAAAAATACGTCCAATTTCTCGTAATTTGTCAATACATAGACTGATTCAACTTAGAATCCACCGTAACGTAAGTAACGGAATGTTAATTTAGGAGAGGTCAATCTATTCTACCTTTTTAAACGGATCTACGACTGCCTGTCGGAGGCATCAACTTGATTAGACCGATTCAAATTGTTAGATTGTTAGTTTGCAAAGTATAATTACATTTTGGACATTTTGTGGAAGCTACAGGTTACGTTGCTACACTTTTATATAATAAATGAGATTCATGCATGAGGCTATAGTGGAACAGACCTCACATCACGTTCACAATAACAATAATAATATATAATTGTAAGCTGATCGATGGTTCCTTACTGTGGTGGGAAAAAACGCGGCGTTGAGTTCCGCTAGTCAATACATAGTGGCTTGAAAGAGGATGGATTGTTTTGGCTACACTTGGTTTCCCCTGTCTACGGGATGAAGCGTGAAGGGGAAAATAAAAAAAAATATTTCTTTATAAAGAGACTATTTGCTCATTTCAGCATCAAAATTCATTAATTTTCATATGATCAATTACAGGTTATATAACAAAATCATCTGAAGGAACCTATCTTGTAAAAAGAGTGGAGGGAATATTTCCTCCCTCCCTCCCCTCTTTCTACAAGTACATAAGACACTGACTGACTGACTTCCTATCCATTTTACCAATTAACAAATACAAAATCGTATCAGTAATTCTATTTGTTAAGTACAAAACGTCATTAGACAAATGTGCCTGTTTAATTCTCGTAACTTCCGTAACTGGAGATGCTCGTAGTGGAATGTTGATAAAGTATTGACGACTAATTTGCTATTTCCTCCCTTCTAAGTTGCTTAAGAGTAATTGGAGGTGAAGGAACGTCTTGTGATAGGCGAGTTTGTATTGAAAATTAAGAAAAATGTGTATTTCTATCTTAAACCGCTGTTCTGACATTAAGGATGCGAATAATAGTTAGGGGCAAAATTTGAACTTGTACATAATGGACAGATTTTAAAAGGAGCTAGTTTATATTACTTGTATTAAGTACTATATCAAACAATATATACCTTACTTAAAAATATATATTTCTTTAAATATAAAGTTTTTACATAAAACTTAACCTAACCTAACTTAACCTATAAACTAACTTTACATAAAATCAGATGATTGGTAATGACTACAAAATATATACGTACCATAACGGCATTCTGCTAGAGGCTTTGCCTGCAGCAAAAAAAAAAAAAAGAAAAATAAATGTGATCAAATTCACAAGCATCATTTACATACATGTACTTCCAACTGCACTATTTTAATATTTAACACGATTTTAAATAATAAAACATAAACAGACAGAACCTATATGCGAAATATAAAAGTTTATTCCACTTAAAACTAATCACTTATCAATAAAAACACATAGAGGAGCTCTTGTCTAAAAGGAATTAAAGAACAAAGAGCACAATACCGACGGTATCGTGGATGGTGCTATGCAAAAAGGCGCTAATTTCCTCGAAACCAAAAAGTAGTAACGGTTATGCGTTGCACCAACGCGTTTGTCTCGCGATAACGCGCGCTTACAATTAGTCCGGACGGCTTTATGCAGGTAGGAATTAAAAGGTGCCATTTTTTGTCTTTATTTTCTATTTTCTCTGGCTATGTGTAGAAATATCGTAGGCTGTGATAGTTTAAGTTACAAAAGGTATTATTTTAAAATATTTGTATGTTCTTTTTAATATAATATAAATAGTATTTAGAAAATAAATCTACAGAATATATTCAACTTACACTTTGACTAAAATATAGACCTATAATAGTCTATGATAATATTAGGAAGCTAAAGAATCCGCTAATTTAAAAAAATTAAGTAATTACTACAAAAATTTTCGAATGCAACAGACAGCTGAAACTGTGATTTTTTTCTATTTTATCCTAAGAACTACATGACTTCTGTAGGTAAATGTTATTTACCCACTTAACATTTTCCATTTACCCAGCATAGCATTAGTATATATGTATGTTATATAATTTACATTCTATATATATATATATATATATATATATATATATATATATATATATATATATATATATATATATATATATATATATATATATATATATATATATATATATATATATATAACACAATAAAGCTTTTTGCATCAAAAGAAACCTAATGAAACCCAAGCATCTGTATGTAAAACCGTCCACGGTTGCAATTAGACGTGACTTGGCGGCTATAATCGTTAATGTTTAGTACCGGCCACATATTTCTGTACCTTTGTGCAAATGCGCCTTCTAGCGTATGCGTTGAGTGTTGAGACCAATCAGGAAGCGCCATTCTAATAACCGTTACGATTTTGATGTAGTATTTTTTCGTTTTTTCACAGTTTCTTTTGTTATTATTTATTTTTTTTGTATCAATCCACCGCTATTGCTGAAATCCACAGTGCGTACGGTGTACGGAATTTTTAGAAAATAAAAAAAAATATTTTAGCTATTAACTTGCTACGCGTTTTGTGCGAACTTTATTTCGCTTACGATTGCAAAGGTTTTCAGAGTTTAATATATATATATATATATATATATATATATATATATATATATATATATATATATATATATATATATATATATATATATATATATATATATATATATATATATATATATATATATATATTTTTGCTTGATTTTTTGTTCGTAAATAGAATAGAATTAACAATATAGTTAATGAAAAAAATATATACATGACATTCATAAAAAATATACTCATATATTAACAATTTTCATAGAAAGAGTTTTAATTAAAAACGATCAAACACTTAATTCCAGTTATTTTTCCTCCTATATAAATAGTGTAAGCCTTTATACATATTCAGCCTCGCTCATTAACCGACACATATCGACGCGAGTGATTTCTCTAGGGCGTGCTTGGCGATGGCACAGAACGCGGGCCACTTTTATTAAGATATCGTCACGAAATAAACGTATCTACATTTTTGGAATGAAATAGTTAATTGATAAATATTATATTTAATTATATAATATAAAAACATAAGCTTAATATGATCCAAGGCATTTTTTCACTAATAGTTCAATTACATTTTTTTACTAAAAGTTCAACGATTCTTGTGATATGTTAAACAACATATTCTTCTCAGTTAGTATTTTACAATATGATTATATGCATTATTCATTTATAGTAAAACTGAAACATATAAAACATAATTAAACATTCACGCGTCGACATTAGAAAAAAATACAAAAGGTGCGAGAAAAAGAAAAAAAAGCCACACAAACATTGATTAAATTACACTCTTTATCTCCTCAAATCACTGCCGTAAAACTCGCGAAGGAAAATAAGCTGAAAATATAAAGCCCACGTTGGGCGCCAAAACATCGCCTATTAAATATTCATACACCGTAAAAAAGTTCCGAAAGACCGGTCGGAACTCATCAAATTACAACTTGCTCAAGTTATCAGCTACGAAGGAACGAATATTAAGAAACGAGGGCTTTGATTACATTCAATTTTATTACATACGCTAAATGAAAAATAGATTGATGGATTAGAATCGATTATATGATTTTGGTGTGACATTATTTATGGATGCAATGCCTTTTTGGGCATATATTAGTATTAATAAGATTTTTATTTCCTCCGTTTTGTTAGGAAACGACTAATAGGTAATACTTCTCCTTCTTGTGAAGGCGCAGTGGGACAGCGCCTGACTATAAGCACTATAATTGTGGGTTCAATACCCAGTGGAATAAATTTTCATGTCTCCTCTTTGGTGAGAAAGCTATATAGCTATATAGAGGATAAGAATTAAAACTGAAAAGATTCTTTCCATCACAAGCGTCTGCGCCAGTAAAATTTATAGCAATCTTTTAATAAATAAAATTGTATATTGTATATTGTTAATTTATAATTTTTAAATATCATATAGAAGCCACTTATATTATATAACATTTATATGTGTGTGTATTTATATTTGTAGGTAAGAATATTCTTTGTATATATTCATTTTAATTAATTGATAAAGTCAATTATGTAGTCCTGTCATTAAAGTATTCCCAGGGAGACCGGCGGCGTCGAGCGCCCGAGGCGAACTGAATAACTTTTAATTTCTTCACCGCAGACATTGACGTCAGATTGCAATTGGCGGGAAAGTTACATCTCACAGATAAAGAGAAGTTTTTGAATCTAGAATTGTGTAATGGACATTCGGGTAAAGGTCGTTTAACTCGCTGCGACGTTTTCTACTAAAGTTTTATTTGGATTATCATTTGGATTTATTAAAATTAAGAAGACGAACAAGAACTCCACTTAGATCAAATATTATGCGGTTTGTTATGAACGCTTTATGGTATGAGATGAATTAATTGTATTATATGTGCTTTGATATTAATAAAGATATTATTAAAGTACATAGATTTCCCTAATAATTTAAAATTAAACTTTCTATAAATTATATATTTTGTAGGCCAGGCATTACATTATATATAAAGTGAATTGTTTATATTATTAATTTTATTTAGATTTACCCTCTGTCCCACATATAGCAGCGTAGGCGGAGATAACTTAATGTCAACACAGCGTTCTCCCCTTTCGTCCGAATGTAAAATATTGCGTAATAAGCGGCAGAGCTCAGCACCGCACTTTGTCTTACCAGAGTAGTAAAACAAAAATAATCACAACCCCGAATAATTACCAAGCCTTGTGACTTCTATACTTTTTAGCAATAATGTGTATATAATAATCCATAGCAGTGTTATTTAAGCATAGCATTGAGTCTCACACGTCTGAATTACTTAACAATGATATAAACTACATTTATTTGTACAAATTTTGCCACTTTTAATCAACTTCACGCCACAAACAGACATACAAATACAATTTCATTGATTTCCCCTGCCAGTGCTAATGTTGACAGCAATAATCGTGATTCGGAAAAAGCCGGTCTATTACAGACTCAGCGGATCGGCCTAATGACACGTGTTAGACGCCTAAACAATGTTTTAATGCCGAAACTCCCTTACGTAGATGGGTGGATGTATTTGTTTAGGACAAGCTAACAGCCAGCCGTTTAGCGAGCGACCCTAGCGGTGTGGTGCAAGGCTGAATCGAAAATATGGTGGGATTAAAATATGGTGGCATAGCTGATATCGAAAATATGGTAGGATTATTTCAAAAATATAATGGGACCGATTGTTCATCTGATGCTTGTGGTTTAGATTCCCACTTGAAGAGATAATTAATATTTTTCGGTTGCGAAAAATAAACGCGACGTTGACTTCCGCCGCTAAATACTCAATCTCTTGGATAAAGCGTTACTAGCGTTAATAAGCAATAAAAAATATTTTATTAAACATGCACGCTGCTATTATATTACCTACATATGCCTTAGTGGCATGATTGCTCACTATGGTAATTGCGTTCGTTTCCATAATTGAACCGAGAATGCAACAAATCTTATTAGCTACTACTTCAGCTTTATTTATCTTTAAGCGGGAGCATTATATTATATAGAGATATCTCGTTTTGTAGTTTATACAAGAACATATAGTTATCGAAAAGGTCCACAAAATGGAATATTACCATTGTGCACGAATCGCCAAAACCGCTACCGTTTCCCACTTATCCCATACAAAATGAAGCGTGATACAGGTGTGATATTAAATGGGCGTTGTATACAGGGTGTTCATTACGATATTGCTGCGACTACAGCGAATATTGCGAGCGGTTTTTATTAGGGACGTCATAACGGTGCCCACTTTTTTGATGAGAATTGAAAATATGTTTGATCTGACCGCCATTCTGCCGATTGTACCAGCACCTGTACCTGTATTCTGAATGTCGCTGACGCGTTTCATGTATTTGTTAGGTTTTTGGAAATTGTATTTGGTATGTACAGTGTTTGTGCGCAGGCATTTATTAATATATATAATTTTTTTTAAATATATATTATTATTTATTAATATATATTATTTTATTAATTTGTAGTTTGTTTTGGCGATAAAAATATGTATATGTATATAAATATAATTTCAGACCTTAAATATTTAGTTTTTAAAACAATTTAAGCTTTGATAGAAAAAACGTGTTTAGATAAAGTACACAAAAAAATATAATATTATATCAAACTACAATTATATAATTTTACCAAGAGAGAGCTTCTTTAACAATAATTAACATAGATACTATTAACGTGTCGCCGATAAATGGACAATCCTACATAAAAAAGAAAATTATTTGAACCAATAGTTTCTTATCATATTGTAGCTTATATATTGTAGAGTTTATATTTATAGTATTAGTATAAATATCAATTCTTCTATTAAAAATTAAAGCCTTAATGTTATTTACATTAAAGAAAGACAGATATTCTAAAATTATACAATACATATATGGCTTGAATTGAACACAATTTTTTTTTATTTTTAATTTTTTTATCATTCCATCTTTAATCGTACATAAAAAATGATATCTGTAAGAAATACAATAAAATTCTCTTTATAAATATTAAAAGGATGATTTTGTATATTAATATTATTAAAATGATAATGACTTTATCAAAAACGTATACATATATATATATATATATATATATATATATATATATATATATATATATATATATATATATATATATATATATATATATATATATATATATATATATATATATATATATATATATATATATATATATATATGTATATATATATATATATATGTTTGTATGTATGTCGTAACATTTTATAGAAATATATTATATATTATGTTATATATCTTTATAATCTAAGAAACGATCAATCTATACCAGCGGGATGCTACCAACGTACAATGTACATATATGATAATAACTATAGACGATTAACCGTAACAGGTGGTGGGAACGACCGTGAGATACGGTTATATTTATGTCCGTATGTTCGTCCGATCGTAACTCAAGAAATATATCGATTTTGTCGCCACTACTGTAGTTTATCGACTAAACGTGAGTAACATATTGTTTTAATATTCATTTTTTTTGTTATTTATGTATATATCGTACAGTGAATGATAAAAATTTATGAATGTTTTTTTGTGTGAATATTAAAAATATATATATGTAAAGTGTACACATACTACATATATTTCTTTTCTTTTATACAGTCCCAAGAATTCCATGTTTTAACATCTATCTTCCTGTGCATTTTGACTTATTTATTAAAATTTAATTAAAAATAATCTCTTTTTAATACATTTTCCTTCATTTTAATTCATTAAAATATGTAAATGAGCTTATCAATTTGATTTCAGATAAAAAATAATTACACTTTAATATTAAAATATTTATTTTGTATATAATATCAATGGTAACTTTTTAAACGTAATTCTAATGATTGTTACTTATATAAACTGTACTTTCGAAACAATAAAAATAATTAAGTACAGTACATTTAAAAAAAAAAACAAAATAGGTATTTAAAAATCATATACACAGTGCAAAGGCGAGTTAATCACTACAAGTGATCTCTTAAAAGTACTCGTAACATTATAAATTGAACTTAAAGAAAGTGACTTTTGTCGACGCATAAAAATGCTTAGGACAATACTGTAATTATTTATACATACATAATATATACATATGTACATACATACAAACACAGATATACCTACATAATTAAACACACAGACTATATTCTTTAAGATTATACTAATATATTGGATTTAATAATTATTTATTTGGAAATAAAAAACCTTTGTACATGTTTACCACAAATGCACAATAAAAATTTTAATTAAATATATCGATATGAAATTATAAATGCTCACCCTACCTTTATTAAGGCCATTACAAGGGTAAGCCCTACATCACGTATCCCTATGGTCAGTACGATTTTGGGAACAAGATTTCACACGTATTTGAATTTTAAACTATAGTTTGTCATATAAATTCAATTTTATGTGACCATAGGGTGTTCTGTTTATGTGCAATATAATTTCTATGTGGATATATTATTTTAAAATGGGAATATTCCCAGATGAAACTTGTTTTAATAAATATCTTGATTGTTGATTTAGATATAAAATAGTATACAATGTGCAATCTAGCACGTAATGTAGCAGAGTATGTCTAGGTAGAGAAATTCTAGTGTCAAGTCTGGACGGCGTAACTTAACGCCGTGTCTTGTCTCACTAAAACGGAGAAAGGAAAATAATTTAAGTTAAATTACTCCCCCTAGTGACCCATGACCACAATGTTTTCAATAAAACGCTGTTCAAGTACGTATTATGGGCTCAAATGTCGAAAAAGGGGTTAAATTTCATATTGGCTATGGCTATATGTTATTTAAAACAGTTTAAACTCATGAAGAGTATGTTAGTACGTATAGGTATATACTATATACCAATACGTACAAACTTAAGCTTAAACTTAAAAATAGCTTGAAAAACCCAAAACGTTATCTATGTATATTGTTCGTGTTGATTTTTTCAAAAAGCACTCGTTCATTTCTTATAAAAAATATTTGGGGTTTTTACTTATGTTATTAAATATATATCTATAAAAAAATAAATTTCGAACCGAGAACCACTTTCTTTTTAAAATAGGTTAAAAACTAGATAAAAGACATTAGCATATAATATATAAAGCATCCTGTAGCATAGTTTTGTAAAATAAATTGTCGTTTAGCGAGGCCGAGGGATAGAAGGGTTTATGCAATTAAGTCAGCGCCGTAAAGAATAACCGTTTGGACACGGATTCGAACAGAACATGGTGTCAGAAGTGTTGGGAAACAACGCTTCTAAAATATCATACTTTAAGTTTGTATTGTCACAGTGTTAATTGTATTATGTAAATATATTTTGTTTAAATAGGTATCTTTATTATTGTAGATTAGCTGGATTTTTCTGGTGTTTCCAGAAGGTATCATCTTATATATTTAATATTTATTTTAGCTTGATTCCCAATGAAAATGTTCATGACAGACGGACTACAAAGCGATCCTGTAAGGGTTTCATTTCTTCCTTTTGAGCTACGGAACTCTAACGATTATTATTATGATTGCCTTCCATTTATTAGATCATTACGCTTAATTATTACTAAGAATATTTTTGCTTATTTTTTTAATTTAGCTTATCTATTTTGATTCTACATGAGGCGATCCAGAAAAAGTTAAAGGACTTTTGTTAAGGTCCGGCCATTTCCGTATTTCGTCTAGTTTATCTGGAGTTAATTAATAATTCTTTATGAGATGTTCCAGAACTTAGATTTTCATATTACAATGAGACATGCTCATCACGCTCAACAACTTTTACTAGAGATTTCTAATAGTTTAGATGTTCTATTGTGGTTATACATAAGGTAAGGAAAGTGTTAATCACGTACAATAATTTTTGTTTTGGTAGCAATCATTAGGTAGATCCAAAGATGTCCGTGTACAAACAGAAAAATGTGTAAAAAATCATACATTCATATTCTGGTACTAGTAAAAAAATTGACAAAAGGAGTTAAAGCCTCATGGATACATCCAGACGTATAGTTCATTGCTTGAGCTTAGTTGATGATTGATTGCTAAGATTTATATTTTCCAAGCAATACTTTTAAGATTTTGTTAATTACTTAAAAAATGTAAATACCTATATATCTTTACAGGCATTAGCAATACAAATTACAAGAACGTAGAAGATATGTTGTACATATATAGAAATTTGGATATTTAAACATAATATGTGACACAGTTACACTCGAATCTATTATCGAATACGTATATACATATATTAGTTTTATCAATACTTTTAAATGATGCAATATAATTTTAAATCAACATAAAATAAATACGATAACAATGAATCACAATAGAAAAGTTTTGTTTAATTTAAACTAAAACATCGTCCCATGTCGATTACTGCGCCAGTTGCTTTAATAGCAGGTCTACACCGAGTCACGCCACAAAATACTAATTCTCTTTTACAAAATGTACCTAACTTTTCTAATTACAACAAATGTGACGATACGGTTTTATTGTAATTTTGTCTAACTGGAACGACGCCATGCCATGAGCGGTTGAACATTATGCTTATTTATAGACGGAAGTGCAGTTATACTTGTAGTAGCATTTAAAACATTAATTTCAAGTCAAGAAGTCGTAGATACTTCTTTGGAAATGTTCAACGGTCTGTTTTTTGTTAGCCGTCAGTTTAGGTTTGGGAAATAAGTGTTTTTGTATGCACGTACGTATATATTTTTAATAATCTAATGCAAAAGTAAGTTGGAAGTGTGTATGTATTACAGTTTCTATAAAATGTCCAAATTTGTTTGATTTTTCAAAACAATTATCCAAGCGAAATAAATTACTTTTTATTTAATCATGTTTTATTTACTTTCATATCTTCCATTTTTATTAGCGACTGAAATAGATATTTAATAGGTATTTAATTTTTAGATCAATCTCTTCATATTGATATATTGAACATAACGCCATAGCCGAAAAAATGTATATGCATATTAAATGCATATTATATGATGATAATATCAGACCATTTTCAGGTGTCCGAATATAATAAAAAACAAACTATTTTATTATTTCGAAAATCCTCACAAAACAGTTTTAAAGCGAAATCTTAAAATCCAAATGGGAAATACAAAGCG
The DNA here is from genome assembly GCA_037127375.1 of Dione juno. Classification (NCBI taxonomy): domain Eukaryota; kingdom Metazoa; phylum Arthropoda; class Insecta; order Lepidoptera; family Nymphalidae; genus Dione; species Dione juno. The sequence continues at coordinate 1,912,934 of JAXRJS010000041.1, forward strand.
AAATTCAACTGTACAAAGGAAATTGCTTAATAAATAAGCTAATAAAACGGAAAATAGCAACGAGAGCACAATGACCGAAATTAATACCATAAACAAAATCTCATATGCAATAGACAATAATTCGCACGCGTTTCCGAACGTGGCAAGATGGCGGACCTTTTGGCGGGAATCGTTGTCTAACGGTAATGGCGTCTTTTTACGTTACCTGCTTTCTAATTGGAAATTAGGAGCCTAATGTGTAGGGCTAATGTCAGCTTGAACTGTTATTGCGGACCCGATTTACGTATTTATCTGTCTTATTTAATTAGGCAAACGCAATGTTTTATTTGTTCCAGCAAATCGAAATGTATTTGCTTTTATTTATTCTTTTTTTTTATTAAGATACTTTAATGTTTTACATTGACAATGTCAATGTTGTCTGTCCAATAATTTAAGCAAAAAGCAAACAATCGTGTCTCCTAAGATGTCTTTCTAAAATATTTTCTTTCTAATATTCTAAAACAATACATATGTTATAAGTACCTCACAAGCAGTTGTTAAGAATTCTTCTCTTGAGAGAGAGTTTTAAAAGTCGCTAACCAACGATAATAACAAAAATCATTAGAAAATGAAACTTTAACACGAGCTTATACCACTTAGTCCTAAACAAATCATATCTAAAATCTGATTTATCCTTATTTTAATAATCAAATATTGCTCCCACCCCCACTCATAAGCCGCCATTAACTCAATATAATGCGCCATAAAGCTATAAACCACCAGATAATATGCATTAGAACATTAGTTTGGTAACGGCACATCCGATTCGTAAAACGGTTGTAATATAGAAATATCATACTGAATTTTTTATTTGCAAATTAAAATTTACTATATAATAATTTTATATCTATTTTCTATGGCAACACGATGATATCTAAAAATATAAATGATAGTCGACCACACTATTTTTCCAAACGTAGACTCTCTAATTCGGGCGAAAGTAAAGAACAAAGTGCATTTGCTAATTTTACCTATCTTATATTACAATATATAAATACTCTATAATCAAAATAAATGTCTGTACAGTTCAAAAATACCAGCAGACAACAAAATGTAAACTTTTTGATTTATAAATATTTTGAACCTAAATACACTCTCAAGCGAAGTCACAAAGAAAAAATGCTGCGTTAAGTTCCGCCACTTAACACGCTCTGTCTTGAATTCCAGCCAAAAGTGGAGAACAGGATATCTTGATTCTCTCTGTCTTCCCTAATATACACCAACATATAGCTAAAAAATATATAGATACTTAAACTGTTATTTTTATATACCTAAAAATTGTTATATGTCAATAAAACTCTTTTTTAGTAAGTGACTAATGGTAACGGATAATGAACAGAAGAAATTGCACAGCGTAGAAACCAGAAATTCGGCATGTGACGACCCAAATGCAAGGACCCAAGTCCTTGGTGTAAGTAAAGCTGTTAGAAGAAGATTATCTGGAATTTCAATGAGAACAGAAATAAGATTAAGAACCTCATTTTATAGTTCAAGCAAATGAATTTGCAGGCTAAATAAAAATAAATAATAACTAAAATTCATTTACACCATTTCCCAACACAATTCTAGGTGCGTTACTTGAAACTGACGAGCCACTGTTTTTATTGCGCCAGTCATTACGGGGTCCATCTATCAATAGAAATTGCTGTTTATTTGTTTTTATGGTGTTATATTTCAATTCTATCTGGATGCGCATCTGGTGTTTGCTTCGAAGATGACAGCTGAATAGAAGATAGGTAATAAAAGAGGTTTTATAGCTTTTCTTGCTAAAAATCATGTTATGGTGGGAAGTAAATAATAAATCTTAACCAATTTGACATATCTTTGTAAGTCTTTTTCACACTGTATCAAGCATATACCGCATATACCGCATGTACTACATATAAGAGGATAGGTAGAAAGAGGCTCGTGTAATTTGAAACTAACACTCTATTTTTCACTTTCCGCCAATTTTCAAAACAATGCATATTGAGCGAGGGAACTTAATACGACATTTTATTTAGTAACCAGACCAAAATTTTTTTTTTTCACTCCAAGAGGAACCGAACCTACAAACGTCGCGCCTGTTAAGTTTTATAAGTGACATAGGGACCTTTAGTTAAAATTGGATGATTATCCATGATGCGTGACAAATTTCTTAATATTATTTAAATTTATATATTTTTTGAGCTTCTAGGAATAAAAATAAAATATATATAATACAATTTTTAATCAAAGAGTCATTATTTAAACTATTTTCACATATGAACGTACATTCAAAAGAGCAATACCTGGTCAACACTACAGAGCTAAAAATAAGTTGCTTGAGCTTCATCTATATCATTTACGTATTTCACTTAAATTCTCAACTACATATTTAACTTAATCTAAAAACAAAAATATAAACAGATATATATTTACATAAAACGATTACATCAAAAACATTGTTTAGTGCAAATTAAGCCCCCAAAAAGCTTTCGTACATTCCGCAACAAATGCCATACTAAATTGGCAGAAGCTCTTGATTCGGGGACGATGTTTATTCTGAGGGGAAATATTGACTAAAGTAACCGATTTGAATGCATACTTGTCCGTCAGTCAGACGATATCTAGCGAGAGCGGGCGCAGTATTCGGAGCCAACCCCCCATTGTAACTTGGCTGGCCCCACCTCCTACCCCTCACACTTTTAGCGGTAAAATGACCAGGTTTTGGAGCTCAAGTAATATTGGTTGTAGAATTGAACAGGCTAACTTGTCACATACGCGATTAAGCCTGATTGTGATGTAGGCCGGGATAACTGTTGATTTGATTTTATGTTTCATCGAAACGTCTGTTTGTACGCTTATAGCTTGTAAACTCTTGTTTGAATCGAGCTGTATCGACATATAAAATTGACTATTAAACGTTTATTATTGTGTATCGGTTACAGATTGCAGGTTTTGCCGTTACAGGTTATTTAAGCGTTTGTTCGATTGTAAAGGTAGTTGTTGGGGAAGTCTATATTCCAAAAAAAATCTATCATATAATAATACAATAACCTAAAGATATTATCTGTATAACAATATTTATTCCCATATATGAGATCTAAATAAGTATATTTGGAACCAATTATTATTTAAACAAAGCAAACCGAAATTAAATACTAAAAATAAACAAAACAGACCGAAATTCAATAAATTCTTACCACAACATAACTGGACTTTACCTCATATTCACTTTACATCCCATTTTAAAAACAATATATAAATAAATATTATTTGCAACGATTGGAACGGAGAAAACATAGCATCGCAGTCATCATAAACAAGAAACGCGGAACACATTACCCGGAGAACTTTCTAGAAACCGCCCGCCCTCAAACGTGCCATAAATAAGGGGGGCGCAACAAAAACTCTCGCAAGCATCACCTCGGCACGTCACCCTGCTCAGATTTCATTACCATAAAGAACTAGAAGCCTTAAAACCCCCTAGCAGTGTAAAAGGTGACGTATACCGACCAGCGCAGGAAGAACCGCCGTCTGACACGATTTTACCCGTTTTTAGTCTAAAATTTGAGTTGCCAAGACGGGGGCGGAAGTCCAAGGTAGATAGGACGCTACCAATCCCAGAGCGGGACGGTCCCCGCGTCGAAATGTGCCGTAAATCGTCATAAAACTGTCTGGATCCATGATGTGACGCTGCCCCGGGGTAATTAAAGGACAATTTATAGTTTTGCCCGATTCCCCCTTTCGTGGAGTCTCGCCCCCCTCGCCTCTCATGTCGAAACGCGTCTGTTTAGTTTTTCTCCAATGCTTTTTTTTCCTAATGTACTTTGTAGTTTTCCTTAATTTATGAGTTTATTAGTTAGCGTTCTAACTTTCGATGGATGGATTTAATCTTTTTCCGATTCATCGTTAACGTTAATTGTTTACGTTAACGTTAAGATTTCAATCAAATGTTTGATTAAACAATATGATACTAATACTAAATATATGCGGTCTCGTACTATCTTATCTCGAAACTCATCAAAATGCGATAGTAGTTTCAGTTACCGTCGCTTAAGCCTAAGAATACGAATAGAGATTCCATAAAGTTTAGAGCAATGTGCATTTCTAGTAATACTAGTAGAAATTTAAGTAATTCAACTTAAATTAAACTCATGCTTATTCCTAATAATAAAGACTTAGTGAAATAGTATTTTAAAACAAACTTATTTTGTGGATGATGAGATTCTTTTTTTTACACAAAAGCTTATCAAAATAATTCTGACGGTTATGGCCTTCATTTCTATTTGGAGGAATTAATTATTATCATTACCTCGATCTGGTAAAAAGAGAAAGTGCAGCGTTGAGTTCCATCACTCAACACTTAATATATCGAAATCTCAAATTCGAAATATAAAAAAATATCCAAACAAGTTAAATGTAAATAGGAAAATATCTGTTAAGTATTAAGTTATTCTTCATTTTATCCATAAACATATCACAATCTTAATTTGGCCCCCTTTGCTTCCCCTTAATTAGCACCTTACGTTCTATAAGGCGCTTCGTTACGAAAAAGTAGCTTAAAAGCTTCGTAAGGAGACATGTGGGATAAACCACTGTGATTTATATTTATAAGCAAATCAGGGACCGGATTCACGTTTGATTATGTGTTTTGTGTGCTTGTGTTTATTATGTAGTTCAGTATATATTTTCTTTTTTTAGTGATGTAGGCTGACAGAACCTATTGCTAAGATACATAGTTCTCTATTTTATGGCTATTTAAGAACATATTGGATGATAGAAGAAGAAGAATTGATATTAAGATTTTTTTAACATAAAATCAATCGATATCAAAATTGATTTAAAATATCTTCAAATGTACTTAAATGTGTAAATTACTTCTATACACATATTTTAAAGCTGAATGATCTCAGACAACACCGATTTAAATTGATAAATTAATTTTGTGTTGTATAATCCGTTTATCGAAAGCAAGATGAATATTACTTACATCATGTAATTTGGTTCTATGTAACACACTGTACATGCGATCCGAGTTACTTGGTGTAGTATAAACCTATAAATAAAAGATAATACAAAATTATTAATAGAAACATAAACAAATTACAATAAAAATTCGTATCATACTACACTCGTCATTTTGAAGAAAGGGCACGTAGCGTCGTAGCCTCGTAGACGCACTACATCAGCCCCATTGAGACGTAACGAAATAAAGAAAATCATTTTAATATCCACTCGATACTGCTGAGCCTTATTTATAATACCAATAACACTTCAATAATGACAACGCTTCGGGCCAACGTAAGATGATCTCTTACTGGACAGACAAGATTATAGTCCAGGGAGTAAAAATATTGATTATTAAAAATATTTATACTAGTCCAATTAGTAATATGAGTAAGTTTATCTTGATTAATAAATTAAATAAGCTTGTTATATGATGTTAAATGTACAAGTAAGAAGTGAATAAAAATTATTATTATATTATTTTAAGTGTTTGTGAATATGTATATTTTTAAAAACAATAAATCTGTAATCACAAGCTGTGTTTCCTTGACTGTAAAATTCAATTTATTATGGAAAAAGTGTAATTATAATAATAATTGACAGTTAAAAACGATCCACAATAAATTGATAAAAATTATTAAAAAAGAAATCTATTAACAACTCGAGAATACTACAAGTATAATCTTTAACATTCGGCCCCTGGTCTACACAAAGGGGTCCGCATCTGGTCGGGTTGCCGTGACGATTTCCTCGATTTATAGTTAGGATAGCTGGGGTGCTGTTGGTCACGTACCAGCCCCAATGATTTGGGTGTCACGTGTGTCATTAAATTGATTTGCTCTGTAATTGTCTATTGTTTAATTCACCGATCTAACTATACAGCTTGATTAAACAGTATATATGATTAATACTGTCTTATTTAGAACAACTTGTAGCACGATATTTTTTTTTTGTGGATTATGAAACGTATTATCTTGTTTTATCCTTCCCCGAAGCAATTTCAAGAAATCTTATTTTATTATTTGTAATATTACGATATTTAAGGCAAAAGATTTTTTTGTTGATGTACCATTCATTAACTTTATAAAAAAATTTCCTTTTACTAATGGTTGCTTGTTACATGTACTTTAGGTTCTCACTTCTTGCCAAAATTCATAATTAATTACCATAAAAGTCAACTGGTGAAGAAAAATGGTCGTAACACGACAGACAGATAGACAGATTTTCAATGGAACGAATCTATAGAACTCTACAAATCACAAATAAATACGATAAACTGCCAAAATTTCATCAAACGCCATAATTCACAATCCCACAATCCCACGAGACTACGCCCCAGTAGTCACAGACACGAGCACAGGCACATTCGTAATGAAATTATCCATTAAACTCAACGGAGCACGTCAAACGAGCAGAGTTCTTGCTCATATCTCATCGAACTCTGAACGATTCATAATTGACACCATTACACTATATCATACCGTCCAGCCGTGGAGAAGTTTTGGTAATTAAAAGGGTCATCGGTTAAAATTATTATACTACGTGCGTCACTTGACTTCGCTTGGATGCGAGCGGTATAAGTTACTGGATAAGTTAAGCAATAGAGATTGTGTTAGAAATTTGACAATATAACGTTTTTTTTACTACTAAATTATTTTATTGCTATTTCAAAGATATTATTGTAATCCATCCGCTAGTTTCTAGGAAGTCGTTAGAAGGATGATATCTTAATAAATAAGAATTTATAAAGAATATTATTATTGTTATATCTTTTGAATGCCAATAGGTAAACTATAACGCCAAATTAACGTATATAATAGGCACTACTTTTAAAGAATTTACATGGGATTTTACATCTATACATATGTATATAGGCAGAGTTATAAAGACAAAATAAATACTTTAATTTATATGACTTTACCTATAAAATAAAAAAAATATCATAAAAGTGTCAGTAGTATGGGAAAATACAATTAGCTCGGAAGGCAGGTTCTGCTGAGAAGAGATTCAACAGTTACTCTATTTATAACAATCATAACCTTCCCGAGTCTTCCCCAGGGAGTGTCTACACTACAACACCATTAGTTCTAGGCACCAATATCCAAATACTATTCTTGAATATACTTGTAAGCTTTGGGTATTAACTGAAAAATCGCTAGTACTACATACAAACCTATATATACTATATAAAATTCCCCCGAAAGTCATTTAGCGACAAAACCTAGCAAAAGCTTTAATCTGAATAAGCTTCATAACGAGAATAGTTCGTTAAAAATTAAGATAAGTAGTGAATTTATTAAGTTTTTATCAGAAACTCATAAGGCTAATTACTGTTGGGTTTCCTCTGCGGCAAAATTGCAGAGATTGGGCGGCTTTCATCTTTAGGCCGTTCAAGTTTTATTCAAATGCAGTGGTTATGTACGGTAAATAAATAAAAATTACATATTATGTGAAAATATATAGAAAATACGGGAAATTCGTGAGTAAATATTATTTTAGTATGCACTTCTAAATTGGAACTTTTCTTTTTCAATTGATATTTGTTTTAAATTAAGATAGTAATATTAGTAGCAGATATAGTTTAGTAATAAAAAAGGAATTACGAATAATCATAATTCTAGAAATGAGTCTCTTTTGTGGAACATTTTTTTTTAAATGGCATTAGATTGTCACATTATTTTTCGCCCAAAGATAAAACAACTAATATCCCAGAACAAAATATGATCGTTATATCCATAACTCTATATGGATTGAGAAATAAATATAAATCCTGTTTTAGCTATGAGCTGTTTCATCATATTAACGAAAAATGACTATTTATGTACAAGTTACTATAAATCGAAAACTAGTTCAAAATAAAAATAATAGTTACTCCATAAAATTCCTGTAATATACAGCGTGTTTATAATACGCTGAAGTATTCACAGGATAATATAGGTTAAGTGAGAGTTGGTCTCGCGCACCAAAGGTTCCGTATCACTTTCATTATTGTAAGTCAACGGGAAGTTAAACTTACAAAAGTTGACAAACTTAGGCTTGCAGGTGTCCACTTCAAATTTTCCACTTCCGAAATTCAAGGAAACCTTGAAACAGTACTCGTGAGTAAAGTCTATTTATTACACTTTTCAGGAATATATAAATTATGAAATTGTATTGTATTTGATTAAAATTGTAATTAAAATTAATTAATTAATATTTAAAAGAGCAACTTTTGAGTATCTTGCCAGCTCTCTCTCAGCAGACTGCTTTCAGAACCAGTGGTTCATTCGACGATTCAAAAGTGCTTGTAAAAGTATTTGAATAAAGAATTTTGAATTACATTATATGTTCCGATTTTTTTAAGCAATATTTTCATACTAAAAATGCAAAGACCAGAATAGTTTCGTATTAACCATGAACCAAGCCATAAAATTATCATCAACCCAAAAGTACAAATAAGAAAGTCAATAAGTAAAATTAAAAAAAAATCCAAATGTTTACAATCTACGCCTGTATAAGATATCAAGTTTGCAAGTTGACTGTAGTCACCATAACTCGCTTAAAAATGTGATATTATTTACTTTTAACAGTTCCAGTTTTTATACTAGTAAAAAAACAAATATACGTGCAACCGTACGACGGTTTGATTATATATTCAATCGAGGAAAGAATTTTATTTGTCATTTGGTTAAATAAAATAAACACAATGTCTTCAAATGACCATAAGCTTGAAGTAATTAAAATATAATATATATTCAATAGAATCCATTTACTCATCAAAGCGACAGTGACCATATCATTTTCTTCATGACGATGACATATATGTATATATATATATATATATATATATATATATATATATATATATATATATATATATATATATATATATATATATATATATATATATACATACATACATATATATATATATATATATATATATATATATATATATATATATATATATATATATATATATATATATATATATATATATATATATATATATATATATATATATATATATATATATATATATATATATATATACATACATATATATATATATATATATATATATATATATATATATATATATATATATATATATATATATATATATATATATTATTATCAAATATATCCCTAAATATTATAAATACCGAACCAGAACTCAATTAGACTTTAAAGCTATAGAATTATATATATATTATGTAACAAAGATTGAACTAATAAATTATTATAATTTCTTAATTTATTTTAAAAGAATTGAGCTGTTAATATTTTCCGTTTGCTAACATTAGGTTTCAAAAAAAAAACTAATTAGGCATACTAACTACTAGTCATTTCCAAACAGTTTTTTTTTATATTTTAAGTTTCAATTAACCAGTATACTAGCTATAATGTAGTAAATGTAATAAATATTCAACGTAGTATCATAGCCGTATACAAGCTGATCTGAGATTTAACGACGATGGCAGGTGCGTTTAGTGTACGGTGATAGTAGTTTATTTATTATCTGTTGCTTAATAATTGTACCAAATAAATGCTGAATTATATAATATATTTTATATTTCAATATTATAATGATTTTCTATTGTTCTATTATTAATTAAGTAATGTATTTAATGCTATTATGATAAATAATAATAGTAAAAATAAGTAACGTTAAATAAAAAACCATGTGAATATGAAATATAACTATAAATATAAATAATCTGTTGACACTAGGTTCTTGACACATAAGTAATAAAAAGATTCCCGTGCCTATCTATTTGATTTATACCTAAATATACTAATATTACGTTTATACAAATATCTAGACAACGACATCGGCAATTAAAACTATTTCTTTTTTCATTATACTTAATTTAATTTTAATTTAAATCTGTTCTTAAATTATTTTCTATATCTAACACAACACAACACAACCCACAATGAATACAATATTAATGAGATTCTTAACTAAATTAAAAAATTCGTAAAGATCAAAGCTCAAAAATGTTCTAAGATAAACCTTCAGACCCTAGATGGACATAAATAACACCCGTCTGGATTGTCAACCGGCCCCTAATTTACTGCTAGTAATTAGGAGTTTGCACTTTGCCAAAACGATTTGCATCGATCCATTCAAACGACTTATTATTACTCTGTCATATATAAAGGCGATATCTACTCTATATATTAATTATCTGTACGTAACGGTATATATTATAAGTATTGATCTACTTTTAAAATTATTTTTTGTTACATTTTTAACATTGTTATAGTGAAAAGATTTTAAATATAAGTGAAATATGATAAATGAATGATTAATTTAAAAAATATATATATATAATAAGTTTGTTTTAAAATAGAAGCCGACACAACATATTTAAAACAATTAATTAACAGTGTGTAAAAGTATTAATAAACAATAGTAAAAACTTATGATTTATCACAAAACGTAATTAAATATGGTGGGAATTACCGATTAATACTAATATAGAGCCGATTACAATTTAACTACATAAAAACGTACTTACGTTTGTTTGATGTTTTTATATTAATTAATGAAATATTCATAATACACTCAATATAAATAGGTACTTTAAATTAAAATATTATAAAACTATATCTTGGAATTATTGCATGACGCCATCTTACGTAACTAATGAAAACGAAGCTAATATGAAGCTTACTATAGTAATGTATTTTAGTAATATTATTTATCAAAAGGTGGCGTTGCTATACTTAATTTCATAATATTTTAAATTTGATTCTTGTTTGTTATTATACAAAAAAAAATATTAACACCCTTTTATTTTATTACAATGTTATTTATTTTATTATTTTAAATAGATGCTACTTTAGTGTGTAATAAATGTAGATTAATTATGACTACACTGATTTTCGGAACGTTTCATTGGTTTTGCCGCGCTTTTTTGACATTTCGAAGTAACTTAAATTGTTGATTGATTCGAAAATAAAATAAATATTACTTTAATACTCGTAGAGAATATTTAAATCAAGTTTTTATAATACATAACAAACTTCTTATTTTTAATATGGATCCATATGAAATAGAATTTATAGGTGAAAATAGAATAGCTAGTATAATTCCAAATTTCTCATACAACAAAATATATTTAATATGTGGTGAATTTGGACCGTTTCGGGCTGGGTTACCCATGAACGTGCCACTTTGGTTAGCTGTAATGTTGAAACAGAAGCAAAAATGTCGTATAGTGCCACCGGATTGGATGGATTTGGAAGTTTTAGAAAATATCAAGGAAGAAGAAAAGAAGTCTAGGTAAAGCCCACAGTGATTTTTATACAGTACCTATATAAATAATAGTGTTTAATCAAACTTGTGATCTATAATAAAAACAAATATATTAGTTACTATTATATAGAAATATTGTTTTGTAATTACAGATTTTTCACAAAAATGCCAAACGAACATTACATGATTGAAGCTAAATTAATCTTAGGAGCTGCAGCTGAAGATATTCCACGTTCACTTGAAATAAAAACTATTATAAAAGACATTTGGGATATCCGCATGTCAAAACTTAGGACTTCAATGGATGCTTTAATGAAATCTGGCGGATCTTATGGTAGATTAGACCATTTAACAATGATGGAGATAAATTCTGTTAAACCACTTTTACCTGATGCGATGGATGAATTGTATAGAATTAAGATGGTAATATTTGTATTTCTTTTTATTATACAATTACTTTGCAACTGTGATAGCTAGTATCGGACTAAATAGTTAACAACTAGTGCTAACATTTTTTTGTTCTTTGATTACTGCCTATTTTTAAGGATTTATTAAGTGGGAAAATCAAGATCCCCTTTTTTCAACTTACAAAAGTTCTACACTTTAGATTACAATGTAATTTCAATTTAATTACCCACAAATACTATGGATTCAATTATACACTGTCCCGCTGCACTACATTTCTTTATAATATATTTTTTAATATTAGTTGGAAATACTAGTGTGATCTATTAAAACATTACTATGGCTATCTTATATTAAAACATTGTATACCTGATATCTATGTAGATAAAACTACAATCTCTTGGTAGAGTAAGTGGCCTAAACTTCATCCACTTAATATGTAGTATCTCAAATTATCATAACTCTATGCATACCCTAATATATGTAAAGCACCAAAAAAATTAAATAAAACTGTAAATAAAATCAGTAATTTTTATAGTAATTTTATCAATTTTTTAATAATTCTATTTTTATAGTAATTTTATCTATTTTTTAATCATCTATTTATAAATCAGTAATTTTTATAGTAATTATAATAGTAATTTTTACATTTCAGATGAGTAGAAAAACTGTTCCAGCGAGCTTAAACACATCCACATTTAGCCAATCAGGAGGTTCACAAAATACATGATATTTTTAATGTATTGTATTGGGAAATTGTATACATGTGTTTCGTTATTCTCAAAAAATTTGTATGAAATGTGATTTGGGCTAATAAAAACTAAATTTATAAGCCAGCTCTGATTTTACTATTTTATATTTTATTTTTCAATTTGATACATTATTTGTTTTCAAATCATTTTTCTATACTTTAATGTAAATTAAATTGTGTAATTGAGATCTCTATTAAAATTAGTATATATTCATACATTGTTGACTTCTAAAAGAATTTTGTATAGACTTGAAACAGTTCTTGAAGTTTAATTATAATTAATAATAAAATAAATTTGTTTTTTCAATATTATGTTCTTACTTTAAAAAAGCATGTTTTAATAATAAGGATAGTTCATCTTCCATCATTCCAATGACCATGGTCTATAAAAAATTTAAATTAAAACAATAATAATGTTAACTAATATTAGAAATATCCTTGTAAATGCTGTTTATATTGTTAAAAAAGTTGTAAAACCTTTTTTTGGTATTAAAAAATAAATTTCAAATTTACTCCAATATGATCTTTTTAGACTAATTTTCTACCTTAAATAATTTGTTTGTCATACAATTGTAGCCTATATGCTATTCTGATGTAGAAGCTATATTACTCTAAAGTGTCATATAAATCTGTTTATAGTTTTAGTAGGATATATATTTTTATATAATTGTATCATACTAGGAATAACTATATATTTTATTCACATATCTATTTTTAGGCTTTCGTACCTGAAAAAAGCGGAACGCCGGTCACTTTGTTGTACGGCTCTGCCTGTCTGTATGTTCATCTGTCAAGACCATTTTCTCCAATCGTGTGGTATTGATAGCCATCATGCTGAAATTAATAAGAGTTATCTAGATTTATGGTACCTTAGAGCACAGAAAAATCAAAATTCAAATTAAACACATATAGGATTTATGATTGATTTTATAATCGCATATTTAAGTTTGTCCTTAAAATAATACTTCATTGACCTAGTAATACTTCACTGATTTATGAAATTTGATAACAAGTGAAATCTTACAATATGAATAAAGGAAAAAGTCAAAAAATTTATAATTTATAAGTTTAACACAGAAATGAACTATTACAAAAATATGTCTGTAGTTCATTTTATACAAAATCAGTGGATACAACCGCAAATTTAAGTTTGTACATTTTTAAAAGTTTTATTTTAAGATGAGTTATCACTAACTCATCTCAAAATAAAACTTTTAAAAATGTACAAACTTAAATTTACGCGCACCGATAAGCTTTTTTATTAAAATCTATTGAGATCGTCGTGGCGCAGCGGCATGACACCTGCCTGTAAGCGTGACGGTTTTAGGTTCGACTCCCACTCGGAGAGGATGAACTACTTTCATTTTCCTCATACTAGTAACAAGATAAAATGTCACAAGAAAGTAGAGACAGAGTGCTTTAACACTAGATTACCTCTGCCTACCCTGTTTTATGCAGAATACAACGTGAAGCTAAAAAATCTATTTAAATTTATTTTATAGTTAATTTAAAGTTAAATTCTGAAACGATTTCATTCGAATTTTGCATAACAAACTTTACTATTTGTGGGATTATGTAGAACTTTTCCCTCCATAGTGTAAACTAAATTCTTGTATTAAATTCTTTGTTGTAAATGCAACTAAAAAAAATATAAAAGCAAAGGGAAAGATGTTTTCAATTCATTTGCTCTCTTTCATCTAAATACTGAGTTAAGCTTTACTCAGTCCAATGCTAGGCGAGATAGTTTTCATCCATATGTAGATCCATATCCAAATGGGCTGTTCGTAAATCTCAATTACTTAATTTAAAATATTGTTGGATATATATAACCCTGTTTGGGTTAGAATAAAAGATTTGTTTAAAGAAAAAAAATATATTTTTTATCTTATTATCAAAAATTAAACCATAAAATGAGGTGTATAACAACAATACAACATTTGTGTACACAATGACGCAATTTTACCTGATGAAATGAAAGTTACACAACAGATTGACAAATATAAACTACTAATATTTATAAATTAAAACTTAAATAGAAAGAGACTTACAAATGCTGTATAAAATAAGTAGTAGATATATCTTGTAACAAAATGAGTAATATATATTGTAGATAAATAAATATTTATTATAATATAATATCATGTTTGTTACAAGAAAAAAACACTTTCTCAAACTAATCTCAGTATTTGCATTTTCTTTTAAGCTCAAAAGCACATTTGGCGCAAAAATTTAAGTGTCAAAAACAAGATTACCAACCTAAAAATACAAAGTTCGTATATAAACTGTTGTGTTTTTTTAAGTAAGCAGGTTATGTTTTAATAATATATGTTGTACATAATTTTTTTACAAGTACGTATTAATTGTTATACACCTCAGTGTATGGTACACAATTTATCTAAGCCTAGACGTAAACGTAGATTCTTAACTAACATTAAATCTGTTGGTTAGTCTTGTTGTTACATAAGGTAGGTACTACACATACAAATGACATAAAATGCTAACTTAAGTTACAAAATCTAGGATATTATTAGACAATTATAAAATTTAAATTCAAACAAGCATTTGTTCAGTTTGTAAATGTTAAAGTATTTTAATTACTTATTCTACAAACTTATAAAGATATTAAAAAACAATATATTAAATATATATAATAGTACATAACCACACTGCTTGAACCGAACCGGGCTTAAAATAATGTTTTTTTTTTCTGGAATGTAACAATTAAGATTATTTAAAACGAAACGTTTCCTAGAGATCCACAAAACCTGACATTCAATAAAAATAAGTGAATTTTTCAATAATTTTCATATAAATTTACAAGAACAACTAAATATGACATATATACTTTTATATAATTAATAATAACAGCTTAGCCGTGTTCATACGTTTGTTAACTTTGCCAAAATAATGTACACTATGATTATTGCTTGCAAAGTCATCAAAACACTTTGGTCTAACTCCAGCTTGTAAACACACAGAAATATGAAATATTTTTATATTTACAAAAAAAAGTATTTACATTTCGTATAAATTAGTTTAGAAAATATATACATAGATCTGCCTAAACGACGTGACCGAACCGTTTTATTGCGAATGAGGTTAATGCATTTTTTAAAGTGCCTTTATGTTATATCTGAAGGCCAAAAAAAACGCATTAATTATAGTAATGGCAACACACAATTTTTGCAGTGTCCTATAAAAATGTGTGTACTTTAAAAAATATATGGCACATATCTAAAATAAAAAGGTAATACATATTTTTGTTAGTAAATCTATTTCAGTTCGTCATCATCTGTTTTAAACGGCATTGAAACTCAAGAGATCTTCAGTGAAAGGATAACAATGCAGCGCTTGCGCTCTTATAAACTAAATATTTTCAATTTTAAAACAATATATTTTGACATGAAGCCTGTTGAATATGAAGTACACTATAAATAGGATATGAACAAAATACGGAAGCTTTTTTTGAAATCAAAATACTTTGAATCATTGGGAGTGAGATTAATGGCTATGTTTGTATGAAATATATATATACAAAAAAATATAATTCTTTATCATTATATACTGATAGTTTTAATGAACTAGTTGTGTTTCTGTTTTTTAAAATGAAAAAGATACCAAATAGTGTTGTAAGGCTTATCGATAGCTCCAGTCTTATTATCCTTAAATTACTCACAATATTTACAACTTATCCTATGACTTTTACATTAATACTAAATAACAGTGACTATTTAATAATTAAACAGCTACAATTTTGCTTGGATCCACTTTGACTCTTAGGAACATGACGTCGTCTTTGACGAAATTTCTCTTTTTTAGCATTTCGTGTGAAACAAACCTTGGGAAGCCAAATCCTAGCGCGTCGGGTTCCTTCGACGGTCTTTGGAAATTTTTCCATGTTGGATCGGGAACGAAGCTTTCTACGATATTGCAGGCGCGGTCTGGGCTTGAGCTTTGGTCGAACAGCGTGAAGGAAACGGTGTGGGAGAAGGGCCAACGTAGAAGAGCGTCGTACTCGCCGGGCAAGATCTTAATGTACACGGACATGTGAGTCGCCTCGCCTGCGCCGTTGCCATTTAAAAAGAGTGACGCCTGGAAATAATAATACAAAAAATTAGATATAAAAGTACATTTCAGCTTTCATTTTTAATATCTAGTTCAACTGACAAGTAATTGTCAGGTATACAAATTTGTATTTTAAATGCTTTTCACACTTTCAACTGTATAACGTAATCTAAATCAATGTAATTAAAAAACACTATGAAATACCTTACTAAGTCATAACAAACAGAACTTTGAGTCACGCGTTGATCGTTATTTAGAACAACAAAAGAACGATAGCGACTACACAAAATAAAATGTATATTTAGAAGAGTAGGGTGTAAGTGACTAAGCGATACTAATTCAGATATTGTAAGACGACGGTTAGTCACAACTCACGATAAATATAATGTTCGTGTTTACAAACAAAAGGTACGTAATAGAGTGTAAAAATTCATTAATAATAATGATTTTGTAATAAAGATTACTATTAAGTTTACTTGAAGATATTTTATTTAAAAAAAAAGTCCTTTTTTCACATAATTATGCTAAAAAAAAGGTAAGATAAAAGAAAGAAATACATCACTATTTACCGACATATCTATCAAAACCAAAGTGACATTGACATTTAAACTTCAACAACAGACAAGTTTTAAAAAAAACAAGACAAACCTGCAATTTATATCCATATTGGCTTGTATAAAACGCGGGAGAAGTAAGTTCGAAGCCTTCCTTGCATTTTGCTTCAGCCATTTTCGCCGCCCAGTCGCTAATGCGCCATACCAGAGCCCCTGTATAGTTGACAGAGAGACGTGCTACAGCGACTCTTAGGGATTCTAGCTGACGGGCTTGACGAGTTGCGAGGGAGGAAACTAAGGCCAAGTGTTGTTGTGAGCTCTCTTCGTTATGCCTTTCTAGTGCTTGTCTTGTTCCCTGTAAAAGAAAATTAATATTAATGTTGTTTTTGATTTCTAAATTTGTCTAGAATGGTGTATCATAATCATAACATTAGGTTATTTTTGATTTTTATAAAGATAAGTATCTGAGTAAATTTAATAATATATATTATCTTATATTTTTTATATACATGTTAAGTTAGCCTTTAAATGTAGTATATAATTTGGGTAATAGTATTATTAAATATAAGAATTATTTTTGTATACAACATTAGCTTATTATTAAGAAAATTTAAAAAAATTTAAATATATGGACAGTCTTTACTTTTTTATTTATAAATTATAAATAAGCATAATATTTTACATTACTATATCTATTAAAGAAATGTAAACAAATTATTTACTTATGTTTATATATAAGTTAGTAAAAAAATTTTGTAATAATGTTATCTTCATTAATTATATATCAGTAAAGAGTTCATTGCATAATCATACAAGCAACATGCAATATATTGATGTCAATGGCACGAAGCATTATCTTACTTGCATTCAATATTTACTTACTAAGATACTATAGAGTAGAAATGTTTAAATAAAAATTAAACGACTGTTACAATTACATGTAGATAAAAAATATACATTATATTACAAGTAAAGAACATTTATAATAAAATAAATATTAAAGTATTATTTATATAGATTTTTTTATATAGCAATATAAGTAAATATAGTAAATAATTTATTCAGCTAGCAAAATCTTAAAATTTTCTTATAGCAAGGATATTAATTAAAAAGATACGGTGGATTAGCAAATAAAATTTCAATTGAAATTGCAATTCTACTTTCAGAATATATTTACATAAACATATAAAATAATAAGTAAAAAGAAAACAAACCTTGAACCTGCACCCCGCGTCTCTATACCCGCACGGTACCGAGCCAGCCGCGCAGTGCTCCCTCAGGTGCACGTCCAGCTCGTCACGTGTCGGTTGTGCTGAGCAGCGTTGGGGGCAAGGAACTGGGGCCCGGGAGCAGAGGGCGCCATGTGCTGATACTGTATCCTGGAAGAAATGCTTTTTTAGTAATTTGTTTTAAAAAAAAAGTATATCCTGCATATAGCAGGGTAGGCTGAGGAAACTTAGTATTATGTTCTCAACTTAGGTCCAATTTTCGAAATGCTTGTTGAGTGGCGGAATTCTACGCAGCATTTTATTTTGTAGGGAGAAATAAAATAATTTTGTATCCCATATAAAGCTAACTAAACTTAACACTACAATTTCTCTGTCTACCCCATAGGTATGCAGGAAGACCTAACTTGTAATATTATGACAACAATTTCAATTTAAGTAGGAATACTTCTTTAATATTTGGATAATATTTTGGATTTGAATCCCCTCATACCTGCGTATACCGCTGTCCACAATGTCTGCAGGGTACTAAACGTTTACAGCAGTGCTGCTGGGCGTGCTGCTGCGTGTGACGTCTCTGCACTTTGGCACCGCACTTGTTCTCGCAGTACACTGGCTCGTGTCCGCAGTTGCCTTGGTGCTCCTGGAATCAGGAATAAGGTTTCATTTTAGTGTTATATTAGTTTATGGTATCCGAGAATCGTTTTGTGGGAAGTATCCGACGAGACCGTGTAAAATAGAATGCTTATTATACATTTAAATCTCTTAAATAATTATCAAACCAAATGTTTCACAAATAATATATACGCCGTATATAAATATTTGCTAAAAAAACATTGGCAGCTCAAATTCGACAACCGTTTGATATTACACAAAAAAAAATAAAGATAAATAATCAATAAAATACAGTAATATATACAACGCTGAACTTACCTCCAAAGCGCTGCCAGAGAACTCCTTGCCACAGTGTTCACAATTCGCCCGGCGGCGGGAGCAGGTGTACCGCAGGTGATCCTGCATCAGAACACGAGGTATCATTGCTCCGCATTGCGCCCCACAAAGCACTGCGTCGTGCTTGCACGTGTTCAGATGTGCCTGGAAATTGGAATAAATTGTTTAATAAATATATACATAGATATATATTATTATTTATTCCATATCTACATTAAATAAAATTTAGAAATGTTTTTTTTTATTATTTTGCGAGTGTCACCTTAGAAGTAGTTGGTTTTAGAAATAATAGTTCTAGACAGGTTTAGATCTTGTATAAAATATAACTATATTTTAATTATATACATCTAACAATTTGTTTATGTATATAAATATATATATATATATATATATATATATATATATATATATATATATATATATATATATATATATATATATTTGTACGTATTACAAATGTCCCACAATAGTGTTATCAGCTATCCCAATGTTACTCATGATAAAATTTAATTATAGCAATTAAATCTTATTACTTTCTAAACTGTGTCAATCATAATCAAAAGCGTCTAGGTCGTACAAACATGCGAATCTCGAATGCCTACATACTATTTAAAACTACGTATAGTTACTATAAACGAATGCGGGCAATAATAAAAAAATGTATTCATCCGGTCGTAGTTTCCAAGAAAACTGAGTGGTAATTCACTATTTTTTCACTTTTCTCCTATTTCGAAACCTAAAGCTAAAACCAAATCACACATTAAATAGACCTCGGATGACTAATATAAATTCTTCAAAGTATTTTGAGCAACAACTATAGTACTAAGAAATAATAAAAATGTTGTGCGCACGCGCATTAATATTGTTAAATATTTACAGCCAAGCTTACCTTCAATTTGCGGAGTTCGTCTGACCACTGGCATCCTTCCTTGTGATGGATGCAGTACACCACTGAACCCATAATCGTTTTCTCCGATTCTGGATCCGGGTATATCTGGAAACAAACACACATACACTTTAGCAAAAGTTCTCCAAAATCACTTAAGAAATACAACTATATTTACATTATTATTCCTATTAAACAACTGCATCGTCGTCACCTTCTTCAACTTATTTGCTATATATTTAAACATTTTGATATAAAAAACTTTTGTACGCGTCGTGAAAACCAAAGGTTGCGTATACGACTGATGGTAGCGCGGGCGTCCGTGTAACCGATTAAATAGGACACGGCGTACTAAAATAAACCAAAATTGTAAGTATCAACAGTACCGTGCGTCCGAATGTGGAGCACATTGGAAATATACAAAATGGCTGGAGCGAGGAGATTTTCTTTTTGCAAAGAATTTTAAGCACAGGAGCGCTCCTCGCCAGTGCTTGACTCTAAATGCTTGCGTCCCACTTAACATATCGTTATCTTTATGGGTGCAACGAACAGATGTGACCACCGTTCCCTTGTTGTGTCGAGATAAGCGTGATTTTTCACTTCCCAAACCAGCTGGGTAATGAAACGGGCAAATAAACTCTGTTAGTCTTCCGAGCTCTCACACATTGCAGTTCATTTTTCTTTGAAACGGTCTTACGTAAAGAAGTCACTTGCTCAGGACCATATGGAAGGCATAACGCACTAAATTGCTTGTAAACAACGCTAGCTAACCATTCGCAGCATCCCAAACATCTTTTACTATGTGAGATGTCAAAGATTATCTTGGCAGGTGGCCGTTTGAGATATATTTCGTAATCCAAGCGTGGTCTATTATATAATTTGGCTACACAAATTAGAGTTGAGCGAGCATTGGACTAGAAACCATTCATTAAAACGAATATATGAACTGTAGTGGTACGAAGCGTGTCTATTTACAAACATTGATGCATGTGGTCATCGGCATAGCATAACCGTTGATCTCGCTATTAATCCTATAAAATCAGATCGAATGGCCAACCTGTATCATATCAGGGAACTTGAGCTCTTATTATTATAGGATAGAAATGAAAGTTCCATGGAAAGGTGGCAAGGATAGATGCTCTTAAAGTCAGCAGTGTATAAATTTACAAATATAGAATGTTATTTGTGTCGTTTTCTAAAAAGATGGACCGCGATGTGTTCAACTCTCCCGCATCGCTCAATTATAGAACGCGTTGTAGCATGGACCGCTTAGTTTCGAAATGATCTAAGTTATACAGCATCTGGACCACTTGCGACGTTCTCGAACGGTGGATTAGCAAAAAGACAGATGGAAATGAATGTTTCTAAATTTTCTGAGTGTCGTATTAATTATAATATGGCGTTACGTGGGTATATTAGAATTTTTATTTATTCTTTGTTTGTTTAATGAGATTTGTTCATAGTATTAAATTTGCTTTATATATATATATATATATATATATATATATATATATATATATATATATATATATATATATATATATATATATATATATATATATATATATATATATATATATATATATATATATATATATATATATATATATATATATATATATATATATACGCTTTATATTTGCTAAAATTTGCTTTATATTTATATATATAATTTTGTGAATTTAATCAATTTATTCGGACAAACGTTCAATTGTTTATAATGAAACATAGCATATATATAAATAGGATTTTGTATTATGTTGTTATATTGTGTATAGAATATAAATGTAAGTTAGATTTTAGTTAGTTAGTTAGTTAGTTAGATTCACAATTGACATAACGTTTTACATTTTTTAAATTAAAAAAAAAATGGTGAAATGCAAAATATTTATAAGAAGAGTGATATTTTTGCGTGTTCGTTAGTTTATCAAAAAACTCATGTCATTTTAAGTACATCAATAGAAATAATTAATTAATTAACATTGGTATACTTAAGCAAGGCCACGGAAAGTCTTGTAGCTCATATGTATTATGTAAATAGACAGTGAAAACGGTTTAGGAATGCAGTTTAAGCGAGGAACGCTTGAATTTACGCACGCCTACGCTGATATGAAAATGAAATATTTAACTTTCATAGATATACTTACAATTTAAAGAACTAAAATATACATACACATATACACTATTCTATTATTTCGTTAACTTGAATACTTTAATTATAACAGTATTTGATCGGAGCGAAGTTAGTTGCTGATCCTTTCAGATAATCATTAATCAAGATGGAAGACTGTAGATGTCTGCCTGTGAACGGGACGGTTTGTGGGTTCGATTCCCACACGGGGAGATTTAATAATTATGATTTTCTTCGCTCTGGTAACAAAGCTCAAGTAAGTACTTAGTAATAAGTTAATAATAAGTTAATATAGGTGAAGGAAGAATTTTTATTGGATCTCTTTTTTTACATGTGTCCTCCTTCGTGTATTCTCCATACAACGTGACATTGGCGAAGTGAATTGTGCTCAACTGGCTCCCGCTCGAAACGCCATTACTGCAGTACATAACAGAATAAGTTAATACTAAGATCCTTAAAAACGAAAATACTGAAAAAAAATTCTAGCTTGCTTTTTCGCTTTCTCCCTCAAAAATTCAATTTGGGATCAAACCCTGGCCTTTACAATCTTTACAATCTCGATGAATGCAGTCTAGATACGCTAAATCTTAATTTTTAAATTACTATTGGTGTATAATGCCTATGTAATGTATAATACCTAACTATATATATATATATATATATATATATATATATATATATATATATATATATATATATATATATATATATATATATATATATATATATATATATATATATATATATATATATATATATATTACAAAATCACTTGCTTATCAATTTTAGCATCATATAACTCAGCCTAAAGTACGACCTGTTTACGTATTAGGAATAAAACGTACCGACAAAGCCACCGCCTACTTTAAGTTGCAATCACCCACGTCTGTTGATGACCTCTATTGGTCCTTGTCGTAAATATGGCTAATTAATTAATTTTTATGTTGTAATGTTAATATCATACGGTATATTTAAAAGACGCTAAAATAATGTTTTTAACAGATCAGAGCTTTTTCTAAAGAATTTAAAATATTGCATATTATATAATAATATATAAGTAAAATAAATATCTATCAGTATGTTATATTATATTTCGTTATATTATAGTTATATTTCGAGAACAGTTTCTAGACTAAATGGACTTGGAATTTTGCATTGAAGTCGGATTACTTTTGATGTAAATTTATTCGTTTTACGCTGTCATACAAATATCAGTGTAGGCAGAGAAAGCCTAGTGTTGAAGCACAACATTCCTCAATTTCCGCAATAAATTGAGATATTGCTTGAGTGGCGCAACTCTACGCCGCGCTTTGTCTATATGGTGGTAACCGTGACGGTGTTACAAAATACCTTAAAGTGTCAAAAAATCTTACCGCTTATAACATGGAAGACATACACTATGGTATATTAGAATTAACAAATCCATATTTGACAACGTTCTAAATAGAAAGTATTCTCAAAATGGTTGAATCAATATTTACATAGGTACATATATACGGCTATAACGAATGTTTTATTATTGAATTGGCACATATACTAGATATTACTACGTATAAACTTAGAGCTTACTTGAAATTGTAACTTTAAGTAACTAAAGCTTTTTAATCTATTTAAAATGTATTTACAATTACAATATTGTGGTACATCTCACTGTACCATGACGGCGTACAATATTTGTTTTAGTTTTATAACACACCGTCTTGCCCTAGCACAGGTTAAGGGCCTTTAATTAAGTCTTGACGTAAACACAGCGAGTTTACAATAAACCTGAACTTGACTGCTTCAGAATGCAAGTGATGATAGATTCTGAAATACCTTAGCTAAGGCTGCTAACACACTGATATATTCAATTTTGAATATGATCTTTAATAGTAAACAGTAGCTCAGTTGGCAAGTGCCTTATTGATCATTACATGCCACAGGCGGAGTATAACACTGTACATGACATTTCGTAAACGAAAGCAGAAAGCTCTGCTCTTTAAAATAGAAATTATTATATATATATATATATATATATATATATATATATATATATATATATATATATATATATATATATATATATATATATATATATATATATATATATATATATAAACGGACAATGCGTCTGTACAGTAGGAAAAAACCATAATAACCAAAAGAAAAAGTATGTTTGCTTCGCAATCGTGATATCTATAATTGAAAAGTAAAATTTATTTACAATCAAACACAAGGGATAAAAGAAAAAAAAATATACAACAATATCGCTTGACAAAATGAAGTCAAACCCCCCTCCAATCCAATTCACTTCACAAAGGCCATTAAAAAAAAACGTTTAAAGCAATATACAATACTTCAAGTTAAAAAACGTCAAGATCATTATTCCAGCGGAAGCGAGTTCGATGCCCGGCGCGGGGCTAGCGGAACCTTACTGTGGAATATGTAATCACTTGTTAAACTAATTATGTATATTGAATACATATATTACCATTGATTTCTTGTGACCAATATTATTGTATTGTTGTACGATACGATCTGTAGCCTGTAATTACATTTGCTTGGACAATAATACGTAAATATATAAATAAAGTAGTATTTTCCCGTTACCTTTGGAATTTCGGGAAATTCTCCCGCAAAGCTCTTGATACACTCCCCAAGGGAGACTCCCCATATATGCCAATTTAAGGTTTCTACATCTCGTAATTTCAGCTGTGAATGGCACAATCATTCACTTAGTGTGCGAATAGCTTTACAGTTCCATATGTAGAGGATACAAGAATTATTGTGTGAATTCTTCTTTATTTTCTTTTCTTATATACATAACTATATACATATTTATATTTACTTAAAGCAAAATTTTATTACAAATCTAACAATTTCAACGTAACTCACGCTATACGGCCAAAAGCTAATACGTAAATATTATCTCCATTCAAAAATACACATCAATGGACTGACAAACAATTAATCATCGTTCGATGTTAATGCATAGCTAGTTGTTTTTTGTTTATCCCCCGTCTATCACGCGCCGCGCCGCGACTCGCCGGTACTGCGCCTACTTTGTAAATTAAGTCAGTCTTCAACTACTGAACCGAATTACAAAATTCAAAGATTTGTATGGGAAATATTTTTCTTTAGATAAATTAGATTTGACTGTTGCTCTTGCTGGCCGTCATTTAAGCTAAAACTATCCCATGACCATACATAACTTTTCTACCGTATTAAAGAGTAAGCACAGAAAACAATTGAACTCGAAGATTCATTCAACTTCAAACAATTGAACAATTGAACTTGAAGATTCATTCGATTTCTTGCGAGAAAGTTCGGCGTTGAGTTCCACCACTCAACACGCGGCTTTGAAAATTGATAGTAAGTTTTCTGTGCGTATACTTTTATACGGCAAAAGTTATATAGGCTATACTAACTTATCCAAAGAAATTTAAATATATATATATATATATATATATATATATATATATATATATATATATATATATATATATATATATATATATATATATATATATATATATATATATATATATATATATATATATATATATATATATATATATATATATATATTTTGAACGTGATATAAATTAGGTGGCTGTCAACGCGATGAGCGGATCTCGGGTTACTGTTTTAATTCCAGGATCCACTTTGTTTTCTATATTACGAAAACAGTGTGACAAAATAGCTTTTCCTTACCGAGTTAAGCGTATAAGGTTCTTATACGCTTGAATTGATTTACAAAGCATTTTTGTTTCTATTAGAAGAATATTTGGATTGAATTTATAATGTAGCACTATATTTCAATTTCAGTAAAAACAGTTAATATACTTTTAGTTTCATTAATATACTTTTAGTTTCATTAGGTCCAAAAAAATAAAAAGCACTCTGGTCTGGTCTGGTCATATGAATGACAAACCTAAGCTGACATTTCAAACTATTTTTGTATTTTTTAGGAAAAATAAAAGTTTTGTAAGATTTGAATCTGTGGTACTCTCTCTGTTGAACTGAACCTGTACCTCAAGTACAGGTTCAAATTACGCTATGATATACTTTGTAAAAATTATTTTCTTTACCAAGTGTTATTCCAGCACTTTAAAGTAAAGTTTATTTATTTTATATTTTTTTTTATTTTATCTGTGTTATATCTTTATAATATTAAGAATAATATTAACCAAGTGTTATTCCAGCACTTTAAAGTAAAGTTTATTTATTTTATATTTTTTTTTATTTTATCTGTGTTATATCTTTATAATATTAAGTGTTAAATTAAATCCAAAGAAAGATAAGGCTATATTTTAGAATCATATATTTACGTTGTGGAGTTATATCAAATATGAATATTAAGAGTACCGCACGTCTAAGTGACACATTCTTTTGGCGACTTGCGTGTGCGCATGCGACGGCTGTGGGCACGTTCACACTATTTACGCAAGTAACAATGTTTTAATGTAAGCGTTAAAATTCTTTGCATGTATATAAAATTTTAAAAAAAGCCATAATTTATGTATAAAATAGAAACGAGAAACATACATCTGTATTATATCATATATATATATATGATATATATATATATATATATATATATATATATATATATATATATATATATATATATATATATATATAAATATATATATATATATATATATATATATATATATATATATATATATATATATATATATATATAAATATATATATATATATATATATATATATATATATATATATATATATATATATATATATATATATATATATATATATATATATATATATATATATATATATATATATATATATATATATATATATATATAACATTTTTAACCCAACATCTGAAACACAAATCGTTTCAATCTATTATTAATGCATATCACAATTCACTCAACTAGTGTGACCTCTCGTAAGTCGCCTGTCACTAACCGTTCGAGTTCAATTGGATAATCTCAGTCTAAACCATAGTTTATTCAATTTCTACACTATTCCTATAAATATAGAACATAATTTCCAATGTATAATGTATCAGGATTTATAAATTTTGTCCTATAAAGCCTAAAAGAAGGGGTTAAGGTCCAAATTGGCATATAACGTTATGGTAATAAAAACGCAGTTTGATCGACACCGGATATCGTTATTGTTGCGATTTGCAAGTTCCTTTGGAAGTCGAGAGAATTTTTGCTAAACTATTTTTGGTTTTTAAAATTTAATACTAGACAAGAGCTGAGACTTTGATATCTTTAAGCATATTTGTAAGTGTAAATAAATATATTAAATCCAAATAAAATAATATAAGCATACAAAAAGTTGTTTTGTCCGTTTCCGTTCGTAATTTATACACTTGTTTACATACAATAAGTATAAAACTACTGATAATTTTTATATGTATTTTTATAAATTTTAATATTTTCAATGTAAACTCTGAATTCCTAAAACCATTGTTTATAATAATAGATATGAAAAATTATATATATATATATATATATATATATATATATATATATATATATATATATATATATATATATATATATATATATATATATATATATATATATATATATATATATATATATATATATATATATATATATATATATATATATATATATATATATATATATATATATATTGTTCCAAAATATGATACTGCGTTAGTATTAAAATATGTTCAGCTTATCTTAATCCCGCGTATAGCAAAGAAGGCAGAGGAAGCCTAGTGTTAAATAACAAACAAAAACAAAGGAATCGAACCCTCAACTATCGCGTTTACAGTCAGACGCTACTACTGAGCCATGTTGGATAAAAAATAGATGTTTTTATACATATATTACATATCTACAGCAATCTCCATACATTTTGTAATCTCGTACAGCATTCGTTATGCAAACCTTTTGAAAGTAATGCGGTTTTGAAGCTAAACAGAACGTGTCTCCGGTACTTTGCTGAGACGATCATAATTATTATTAAAAAAAAAACACAAGGATATTCTTATAAATGGCCAGATAATTTACGATTTCTATGTAATTATTATAATGCGTTAACTTGTTTGGTGGAGCCCGCTGATCTTGGGAGCTACTCGTTCGAATTGATAAATTGATTTTATGTTAGATAGTACATTTATCGCGGAAGACTATAAGCTATGGGCTATAGGCTATTTTAGATCACTCGATGTTACCCGCTTTACCTACGATCTGAGTTACCTTAAGCACTTAGAATGTGTTACAATGTGTGTTTATTCACATTTCGTTTAATTTAACAATAGTATAGCAATAATAAGCAATATTTTCATTAAATTTGCGCCACTGTTTAATTTTATATACATACATACATACTAATAACGGTTATAAATACAAATATATTTAAATAATGGCTATATCATCTGAATGAAATAAAACTAAGTACTAATGGAAAGTGGAATTAATTTATTTTAAAATTAAAACTATTAACAAAAACAGTAATTTCCAAAGAAAAAGTTCACATCGATGTACAGTATTGAGTTTATTGCCATTTCAAATGTAAAATTGTTCTTGCATCCTTTTCTAATTGGCAGTTAATGAAAGAGACAGGAACTAACTGAAATTAAACATGATACGGTATTCAAGTATACAGAAAGCACTAAAGGCTTTAAAAACTTGACCCAGATATAGACTATTACGGGTATTGTATATTTTTTTATAGAAAAAAAATCTAATGATGAAGCAATATTTACTTATAGTAAAGTATTAGTAATAAGTAGTAAGTGTTTATTTACTCGTTGTTGAAAGTGTTAATTTAACGAAGATGTCGATGTAATATAATCAAATAATCAAAATTCTTATTCTTCTATTAGATAATATATATATATATATATATATATATATATATATATATATATATATATATATATATATATATATATATATATATATATATATATATATATATATATATATAATCTAGTAACTGACCGGATGTCGTGTCGCAGCCTCTAACGGAAGTATCGCAATTTCATCCTATTTTTAAACTTGCCAGCGTAATTATTATGAAGATGGATTTCTTTAACATACACGTAGAATAATATTTGTGTGTAGTACTTTATACTTTTGAGATCGTGCCTTGTGGAGTACTCTGGAGGAGGCCTACGTCCAGCAGTGGACTGCTATAGGCTGATGTGATGATGATGTGATGCTGGGGTTACTACTGTAATTCTTTTTAATTTAGCTTTTATAAGAACATGTAATGATTTTTTTATTTGATTAAAGAAACATATATGGCAAAGTGCCTGACTGTAAACACGACGGATGTGAGTTCGATTTCCGCTTGGAGAAATAAATTATTTTATGTCCTCTATTAAGCTCTATTATGAAGAGACCGCGCGGCGTTAAGTTCCGCAAGTGACTCAACACTAGGCTCCCTCTATCTACTCTCTCTCTCTATATCTGTCAGTCAAAAAGTGAGAAGCTGATGTTCTTAAAATCTAATTGTAATTAGCGAACATAATACCAGAGAAAAATTTCTTGTAAAATTCCCTTTCTATAAAACAGAATACTATAAAGAGACTGTCAAGTTCACGATCAAAAAGATAAATTAAAGAAACGTTATTATTTCACATGAATGCTCATCAACAATGGAGTTATGTAAGTCATGTAAGTCCGATCTGACTGACGATAACGCTGTAGACTATGGGAATAGAAACATAAACCATTTTACACACAATTAAGTCTAAGTTACAGATTAAGTGATGTTACTTAAGTAGTTACATTTTGTTTGTACTTTGAAATTTTGAATTTGCAATATTTCGTTTCTATAATTTTTTTATTGTAGAATATATATATTTATATATATATATATATATATATATATATATATATATATATATATATATATATATATATATATATATATATATATATATATATATATATATATATATATATATATATATATATATATATATATATATATATACATATATATATACATATATGTATATATATATATATATATATATATATATATATATATATATATATATATATATATATATATATATATATATATATATATATATATATATATACATATATATATATATATATATATATATATATATATATATATATATATATATATATATATATATATATATATATATTAATAGTCCATGCAAATGAGGTTGTGGGCTATTATTATACAACTTTACAATAAAAACTAATAGAATAAATTAACCTAAAACTTATTACTGTCATTTATTTAAAAGACATCTACACTTGCACGTCGTTTGTAAATATCTAAAAAATTTCAATTCAGCACTAATATAGCAATTTCTATTAAATAAAAAAAAAAGTTGATGTACCAAAATAGGCTCCACGATTATTTTCGCAATGTAACAAACTAACTGCTTAAGAGTGCGAGCGAGAGCGAGAACGAGAGCGAGAGCGAGAGCGACCCACATCTAGTGTTTGGATATATCATACATATGTATGTATGTATGTATGTATGTATGTATATATGTATGTATATATCTATGTATCTATGTATGTATCTATGTATGTATGTATGTATGTATGTATGTATGTATGTATATATGTATTCAGTACCTTCTAAGTATTTATTTATTGAAATACCATTTTATTGCTATATGATGTATTTTTGTTAAATTCGTTGAGTTTTACTTTTCGTGTTTTTATCAATACTTTGGAGTTGAGTAATTTTCAAATATATCTAAATTTATAATAATATTACAACAATAATACAAATTTGCTTCACGCTGTATCCCGCACATGGCAGGGTAGGCAGAGGGAGCCATAGGTTGAAGGAACCTAGTGTTAAGACACTCCGTTCCCCGCTGTTCGCCATTTGGAGATATTGCGTGTTGTGTGGTGGAAATCAACGCCAATTTTTTTTAAAAATTTTATATAAGAGAAAAGCTTCAGTACACTATTAACAGAATAAGTAATATATAATGTCAATCATGACCTATAAAAAAAATAAGACTTAAAAAAAGATAACACAAGTAAGATGCAAAAAGTATTAATTATTAATACTATAATTATAAACATATTAAGCCCATATTTCAAATCTATTGAGCCATTAAGCAACAAAAATGTAAAGATATGCAAATTTTGTTGTATTTGACAAATTTTATCAATCAATAGTTGCGATTCTAACATTTCAACAGACCGTATTATATGTTAACATACATATATATACACACATACATACATATATATATATATATATATATATATATATATATATATATATATATATATATATATATATATATATATATATATATATATATATATATATATACATATTATTAGATTACATTATTTAACAAAATTCTTGTGATGAAACTTGCTAGTTTGCAAGTCCTTGGTCTCATAACATAATATTGTGGCTTTCGACATATACCGAATACAGTGACAATTTAGAAGTGGGGTATATTTTTTTTACATTTTTATTAAGTATACCGTATATACTGTAACGCAATGGCCCAAAGATGGTTGTTAATTATCAATCTAGCCAAAATGATTTCAAATTCAATTTTTTTTATATTTATATCGTGGTCCGTGCAATGAGATAAAAGTGGTCCTCAGCCAAGAACAGGTTGGGAACCTCTGCTCTAAATAGAGAAATAACTAAATCTTTATCCATAACACTCAAACAATCCTTACAAATAATCAGACAAAAGATTTTTACAGATAAATCAAGCTACAAAAATGTAAACAGTAGCTTTCTACATAACCTTTTAGTCGAATTCTAACGGATACGATCTTAGTGGGACGCCGGACGGTCTATCTTATTACGGCTAACTA
Organism: Dione juno; assembly: GCA_037127375.1. NCBI lineage: Eukaryota > Metazoa > Arthropoda > Insecta > Lepidoptera > Nymphalidae > Dione > Dione juno. Next base: position 1,944,963 of record JAXRJS010000041.1, read on the forward strand.
TGGTTTAATAACGACATTAGTCCATATCGTTGAATCAGACTTGTTTGGACTTGTCTTTTAATGTAACGGGGCATTCCAGGTGGTAACAGGTTGTAACATGTAAAGACAATAGTCTTGTTGTATTAAGAATGGGTTACTCCACCTATACATTTTTTATCTGTAATGGCAAGTACAATATACTGATATCTATATTTTTATAATCTGTACATAAGGTTTTTTGAAGGGAAATAAAATAGAAATTAGCTTTTTAATATTAAACAATACAATTAGAGGAGAACGGAGTGTCTTAACACAAGGTTTTCTCTGCCTACCATTTTATATGCGGAATTAAGTAAAGCTGACTATAGAAAAACAAAATCTTTATGTCTCTCTATTTAATATATCATATAACATATAAATATTAAAAAGTCACATATATATATATATATATATATATATATATATATATATATATATATATATATATATATATATATATATATATATACATATATATATATATATATATATATATATATATATATATATATATATATATATATATATATATATATATATATATATATATATATATATATATATATATATATATATATATATATATATCACACACAGTTTTATTTGTATATATTACTAACACTTTGTACGTGTAATAAATTTGACACAGTCGAAGTTCCCACGTCTCTTAGCTCTCGACACCCCTTTCTAAGAACCCTTGCTTAGTTAACTTCAAAGCTAATTACGGCGGTTAAATTTTAAACTACACGGTTAACGGTTTAGTGTTGATAATAATGGTGAATAGTTAATCTATTCCATAAAGAAATAATAGGTAGGGCTTGTCATATTTCAGACAGTTCAGCGTTCGTCTGTAAATGCCAAGTTTTCGATACCTTTTAAGAAGACAAAGTGCGGCGTTGAGCTCCGCCACTCAATACAAAAGGTCTCGAATATTGAGAATTTGGAAAAATTGTCTGTATGTGATATATGGTTGTGGGTTTTATCCCAATTGGAGTTAATGAATTATTTTAATTTCTTCGCTCTGATAAGAAGAGAAAGCGCAGCGTTGACGAAAAACGGAGAGACATAACACTTAGTTCTCTCTGTCTATAAATATATATTAGAAAAAATTACCTATATTTTAAGCAAAATTCCATACAAACCTCAAACTAATCGTACAAAAAGTCAACGTAACTCATTTTAGTGGTACACAAACAACGCACAATCACTAACGAAAGATCACTAGACACTAAACAAAAAAAAAAAAACATATTGGCTAACGTAACATCGTGTTGAGCCACACCCGATCTACCTACGCCGGATACTTTATAAGGCAGGTATTAACAAGTTCACATTTCTATATTCTATTCAAGGCGCTAATTAGACGTGAATAGTTTTAAATAATTAATTATTTGTAGACACTTACGGTTATATCTATAGGTACTATCTGTACTAATATTATAAATTTAAAATCTAAGGAACTATTGTTGAGAAATTTAAAAATATTTTTATAAGAGAGTTTTGATGTAAGCTGGGTTCAAGTTACCCAGCGTTTTTAATGTCTAATCTAATCTAAAAAGCCAAATTCGCTCTAAATATTATAAATTTACAAGTCTAAGTTCATAATCAATAAAAGAATATAATAATTATTAAGAAACTACCACGAAGCTTAGTGGTCAATGCGCTTGGACGGTTTCCAAAAGATGCGGTATCAAATTTTGCCACATTTATTTTCTTTATACGTGTCAAAAAAAAATATGTTAGTATGGATTAATACTTTAAAAATACTTAAATTTACTGTATTTACTTTAAATAATAAAAATAATATATATATATATATATATATATATATATATATATATATATATATATATATATATATATATATATATATAAATATATATATATATATATATATATATATATATATATATATATATATATATATATATATATATATATATATATATATATATATATATATATATATATATATATATATATATATATATATATATTTATTTTATTTCAAAACGTACATACGAAACTCGTATGAGCCAAAACAACAATTTCACATTGGCGTAAGTGAGGCAAATCTTATATAGAACCGGTCTTAAAAGTAGGCTTGTAAAATTCACTTCCTATAGCGTACAGACGTACAGTGTAGCTAATACTTGCATACGATGCTCTCAACAAAGGGGTAAATGTATAAAACAGTTATTGGTTCAATTTGAGGTCGAAAATATCATTAAATTTCATAGTTTATTGTGAGGTCGTTATGGGTCAGTTTGCATAAGCGTCGTTGAATGTTTTTGTATGGGTTCAAGTCATATGTGAGTGAAAGATCTAATAGGTATAGGCTACAAGCTATAGTCTATAATTTTATATGCGTGGACTATAAAATTATAAAATCTATGTATTTCCATTTTTTTCATTGTTTCCATTGAAAAATTGAGAACTTCAATTTTGAAACTTGAAGAGATTTTTTTAATAATGCCAAATTTCATGTTTGTAATTTGTATGGTGATTTCAATTTGTTCTGTTCGTTATCTGTCAGTCCGCTAAATAACGAAATAATTTTATATATAGATATACCTATTATAATTATAAAATTCTATATTGGTTATATTAAATATATATTCCAATAACAAATGTAAGAAAAAGCTATAACAATACTAAATAAAATAGACCAAACACTTAATCGGCAGTCCATAGACAATTCATCAACTAAATCATACTACTTAACTTAAACCAATCGAATCACTTTAAAAACGGTAGAATAACATAATATACTGTAATAATAGACGAGCAACAATCAAACGAGTGTCTCACAAAAGCACAAGTTAACCGTTTCTTAGCCCGAGGCGCGGATGCGCTTTTTGTTTTTTCCATAGCCTCCGTGGGAACGTGAGAGAGGACCATATTAAATTCAAACCAATACAAAATTTTAGTTGCAAATTTTGATTTATAATGTTTGGGGCAATTCCATTATAAATAGAAATCAGTGTTAAGACACTCCGTTCTCTAGATTTCGTTTAACTTAGCTTTCGTTTAACTTAATGTTATTACGTGGCGGAACTTAACGCCGTGCTTTGATTGAGCTTAAAATAAGCTTAATTTAAATATTTATTTTTATTTTGTGAGTGAGTATTTAAATTATAACAACTGCATTAACATATGTATACATCACAGAATGGCATTTTCAATAAAACATTTAAACCTAAGGAGCCAAGGGCACTTAACAAATTCTGATCACAATGGCGACGCGAATTTGACAGCGAATTAACGTCAATGAAGGGATGGTAATTAAGCTCACAACCGCTTATTGTTTAAAAACGATGGTATCTATGAGACAAATGTAAACTACTAAACGTTTGATTTCCATTCGAAGGAAAACTGATATTTATAATATGAACAAAGCCATCATGGAAAGAATTATTTATTTTAATTTCCATACTCTAGCGAGACACTAGAGTTGAGTCAATCCACTTATTGCCACGGAGTGTTTTACTACTAGCTAATCTCTGCCTACTTACTCTAATAAATACGAGAAAAGTGTTAAGTTAAAAAAAAAACTTGGAACGAGGTATGGAAATGGAATCATGCAAATAATTATTTTATGAAGCTTAGTGAATCCTTGTAATATTTAAGAATATTTTTAATTAAATGTATTGGGTACCATTATGTTATAGTCAATTAACATAGTAATCATTATATGGTAAAAGAGCAGTTTCTTATCAGCAGAACTGCCTTCTTGAGCCGGTAGCATTATCATTCGACGATTCAACAGTACTTGCAAAATTCTATTCAATTAAGTAATGTATTTTAATTGAATGTACCATAGCTAGCTTGAACACCCAAACAATGATATACTAACAAAAACAATCCGGTAAAGTTTCGTCTTAAGTGATTTAGCATTCAGATGTGCAACACGGCCGCACCGATAAATATTAAGGCGAATCGCGTACGCATTACAACACGATGACTAAACCGGCATATTTTCGACTCTCACAACCTGTGTATCGTTAATGACTAAGGCGAAGTATTGGCTTTGACGTGACAGTCAATATTCGCCTTTTACATTATTACCAATAGATCTATTCATTATTAATATATACAATTATTAACAAATTATTCTAGCTAAATTTAATAGTAATTAATATTATGATTATATGTATATAAATAAACATAATCGACGATTCGAATAACTGTCAACAGCAACGACCATTGTTTAAAGATAAAAGCCATAGATAAAATAAAAGAAAACATATATATAGACAATAAATATACGAAAGAATAGATAATTATAGACCAATAAAAAGTTTCTCACAAATGTCACAGAGTAATAACTTAGTGGTCACTCAAGATATATAGTATACAGCATGAGTCAATTTCACGGCATACGAACAAACCGACTCGCCTTGACAATGACTAAAAAGTTTAATAACAAAAATTAAGATTTCCAACTAACATTACTTAATAAATATGTGTGCCAGTGAATTAACTGGAATGGCATAATACGATACGCTCCAAAGATTTTCTCACAGAAGAAAGACCCAGCTCAATTGTATATAAAGCGCTATGCATTTAAATTTGAACGTTGTTACTGTTTTTGTCAAGATTATTGTAGATTGGGTGATAATTTTAGTATATATTTGTTAAGACAATCTAAGCTTGATAAGTATGAATAGAATAGAACTCGTTATGAAGGTCACCGGATGTAGATGCGGTCAAATCGTTATCCGCGATTGGTTTAAAACTAGCATCCGGTCAATTGAGCATCAAAATGGGTAATTAAGAATTCATGTGTGCAGATAATAAATCAATGGGAGCTAGTGAATGACTAATCCAAAGGCAACAAGCTTATATTTCGGCTTTTAAAGTCTTGAATTAAATGATAAGTAGGTATATTATATTCGTATCACATGTACATATAGATACATTTAGGTATATGATATATATAGTATATATACGAAATTTGATAGTCAAATTAGAATCTTTATAATATAGACGAAATCTCAATCTTTCTTTAGGATATATATAAATATTCTTTGAACTTTAAAATGTAAATGGTAAACTTGAAACTGATTATATTTTTGTAAGAATAATAAAAAAAAATTGTGTTGCACCATATCCCGCTATATGTTGAGTCATTTGGTAATTAGTGGCGGAACTAAACGCCGCATATTGTCTTAGAGGAAATTAAAATTATTGATTCCCCATCACAAGTAACCAACTGTTAAATAAAAAAAAAAATTATCGCTAAATAAATAACTTGTAGCAACGTGGAGTCAATGTAATGTGAAACAGGACGGAAGTGCTAATGAAAATACACCGTTATCTGATGACCAGCCGACAGTCACTATGTATAGCAGATTGATAAATATTAAAATTGTAATGAATTATATTAAGAAAATGATTCTATATATTTGAATACTTCCATGTAAATATATATATATATATATATATATATATATATATATATATATATATATATATATATATATATATATATATATATATATATATATATATATATGACAAAGAGCTGCGTTGAGTTCCGCCACTCCACACGCAACCTCTCGAAAATTGGGCGGAGTGTCTTAAAACTTTTTTCCTTCTGCCTTTCCCGCTTTATGCGGGATATAACGTGATCTCTTCATTTTTTTAATTTTTCTTATTTCATTGTAATAGACGAAGAACAAATAACACTTATATATGAGAAATGTAAGCATTAACATTGACTAAGGTTGATCGAGTTACGCTATTCAAATATCAATAGGCATAAAAGGCCACAAAGAGCTTAAGCATCTTTCAACGGACAGACGGAATAATTAAAGGTAGTTTATTATTAAATTCTATCATTTATACAAAGAATCGTTCAAGATGGACGGAAAATGATACGTTGCCAGTTATTTATTGTATCGTAATTACGGATTAGATATGGCATGAATAAAGGATAAGCCCTTGTATGCATTTTATTTCACACGATCGCTCACTTGATCGGTATAATAGAGTTTTTTATTATAACTTCTCCTCAAAAGCTTTGAAAAGTTCGTATCTTTGGTTACTGTTTAGATATATAATATAATATAAGTTAGATATAAATAAATATTGTCACGCTTTTTCTCATATATAGCAGCATAGGAGATAGAGGGTAACTAAGACTCTCCGTTCTCCAATTTTCGAGACATTGCGTGTTGAGTTGCGGAACCCAACGCCGCACTTTGTCTTCTTACCAGAGGACATACAATAATTCATTATTTTTAAGCAAGGCTAAGTAATGTATTGGGCCTTTCCGTCCTTAAGACTGTTAGACCCATTGCAATTTCATCATTATCTATTTATTAGGTTAAATATTGACACTATTGTTGAAAATTTACGACTAGATCAAGAGATCACCAAAATAGTACTGCATAAAATATCAAAGGCCCTTTGGGGACCGAGAGCCTGTGCTACAGACGTACGTACACCAACAAACATTCCCTCGACATATAACAGACAACAGACGCAAAGGGGAGATTTGTTTAGATGAACACAGTGTAAATAAATCTTGAGTGGCCTTTGAACTACTTTGGATATTCATTTTTTTAAAATATCAATATGTATCGACTGCTTTTGTAAGGTGTCTGGATTGAGCGCCAGCGCTTAATCATTTGAGAGAGTATAATTTTCTATAACTCGTTTTAATAATAATTAATATAATTGATTTTTTTTTATTTTGCTTTACTCTATATCCCGCATTTAGCAGGGTAGGCAGAAGGAACCGTAGTTATAAGGAACCTAGTATTAAGACAGTCTGTTCCACACTTTCGGGTATTCGAAGTATTGCGCGTTGAATGGCGGAGCTCAACGCCGCGCCTTGCCTTGTTGCCAGAGAGAAGAAAATGAAAATAGTTAATCCTCCCGAGTGGGAATCGAACCCACAAACCGTCGCGTTTACAGGCAGACTTACTGCAGCCTTACTGGGCAGTTTACTGGGCCTTTGCGCTACGACGGTCGTCAAAGCTGTACAAAGATCTGACTAAAATGAGTATGAAGCATTATAATTTGTTGACAATGTAAATATATAAACGTAAAACGTCATCAAGCAACAAAATATGGATTGTTGTTATTCTAGCGTATTTGATTACAATGCAGTGCAAAATATTTATTCAGTTCAACAAGTTTCTAGTTCATAATAAAATTAATTTCTACTTCCACAGAATTTCCCTTACAAAATTTGGTGGAAACGTTCAAGTTTCAGTTTTTATACCATATCAAAGTAAATAAAGAATTTTTGAGAGCATTATCCATATTGACAGATACCTCAAAAGGCTTTCGGCAACAAAAAACTAGCATCTGCCACGATCAGCTGATCAATATTAAAATCATGGCAGTCCATTCTCATTCAGGTAGGCTTTTTTCAATAGTCAGCTGTTGCGCGTGCCTAAAATCTTCAAAGACCCGATAGTCCAACATCTGCTGTGGCAGGTGACTCGCATTCACCAAAATTACAGATACCTTTAGAGATATTTCGAGCATCTGCCGTTTTACAATAATAAATGGTATGAACACGCTCGGTACGTTTTTGGGCATAACAATTTTACAAGTTTCTGGCGGAATATGTGAAATTTGAAGCACCTTTCTGTGGAACAGCGTATTTGTACAGGAGTGTTGATTATTATGTACGTTTTTTTTAGTGTATTATTAATTAACCTTTCTTTTGTGTCAATTAACGGTGAATTTAAGTCAATGATGCACTCGTAACAATTTGTTATTAAGAATATATACATTACATTCATATACATTTAATGAATGTATTGTTTGTTTATTGAATTGATCCTAAATGACATAGTTAAATAAATATAATGGATAAACCGAATTTTACTTAATAACGTATATTGAAGCATTTTGAAATTAATTTGGATTTACCTATATATTTAAAAACCAAACCGAACCAAACAAATATGAAAATATAAACCTTTGGCAGCAATCATATTACCAGTTATAATATCAGTATACTATCTCATACATCCGGGGCTTATCACTTGTGAATCTTTTTTTCGCATCCGTACCCATGTGTTATATTGAATATCTTGGCATATTCCGAGGGTCATATCCGTTAGATATAAGCATATTATAAGCACGTATTGAGTTGTGACATATATATATATATATATATATATATATATATATATATATATATATATATATATATATATATATAAGACTAGTCTGTTTATTTTAGGTTATCTTGTTGACAAGATAGGTTTACTTCCTTATCTCGTATCTGTAGATAATGTTATAATCTAACGAGATCAAATGTTAGAAACGCCTAAATAACAAATATACATACATAACTCATCCGAGTAAATTAGATATATAAAACTGTAAAATATAATCATTTCTGTAAGTCTAAGCGCGGCGTTGAGTTCCGCCACTAAAAATGTACTGATGTAGGCGGAAAGTGGAGAAAAGAGTGTCCTTATTTTGTTTTTCTTCGCCTACGTTGCTATGAAAAAAGTGAACACGCTTCACTTTACAGCTGCTAACCCACAAGCATACAGACTTCGCCACACTAAATCACAATATAAATTTGTATAAATAATATTTATTGTAAGTAAATCTCTTAGCACAGTGTGCTCTTTTTACGTACCTTTGCAAATTGCTACATTAGCAACCACGCATTAAATACAGCCTTCAAACATAAATATAATGTAATATTACACATGTTTCAAAACTATGCTTGATAGTTAGTACATACTGTCAATCTATGAGTATATATATATATATATATATATATATATATATATATATATATATATATATATATATATATATATATATATATATATATATATATATATATATATATATATATATATATATATATATATATATAAAATTAAATTGTAATTTGTAATTCATTTATACCTCTTTTAATAATAATCTTTTGTTCATCAATAATTAAATAAAACACCAGTACCAAAAGTCCGTGGTGTGTTTTAGTACTCTGCGTATAGTGGTTTAGAGATATCCTTGAAGGTTGAATGGTGGAGCTTAACACCGCAGTTTGACATTTACCAGAGCGAGTTCATGCAATTACTTTATTCCGTGGAAATCGAACCCATGGCCTCGGCGCTTACAGTCAGGCGACATAAATACAAAATGTCAGTAAAAGTTCTGTTCCCACGTATGTAATTCACCTGAGCGTCGTTTCCTAAGCAAATTAACTGATTTTAATAAAATTTTGTATGTATACCTCAATAGATATCTCTGGATGTTTTGAAAATGAAAATAAAATTAGACCTGATAAGTGGCGCTGTAGTCGATACATGTTGTAAAATACCAGCAAATTTATAAGAAATCGTGCAATTTTTTGTTTATAATGAGGCTTCTTTCTTAACAGTATATATATAATACACTAATATATTTAAAAAAAAACAATTTCCAAAAATACCGCCTTGAAGTCCTTAAGTCCTTATTTTAAATAATATACAAAGAAATTTGCGGTATTCAAGGTAGCTACAATTTACAGGTTTCTATAGGCGAGCTCTGAACAGCTGACGGCACAAAAAGTGCACCCCCTTTCATCCGACTACGCAATGCCACTTGCATTACTGTAACTAGCACTTAAAGCTTTAAGAATTGTAAGTAAAAATATATTAATATACGAATTTTTACGTGTAAATTTCTTTCCTTTACGCAAAAACCATTAAAGTTATTCTGGATTTTATATTTGAGTAATGCAATTCAACATTAAATATAAATATATGTTTGTTTGTTTATGTATATATCGAATCATGGTAATTTAGAGTTATTTTGTTAATTTAGAATATTCTAGAAATGTAGGTTATATTGATATAATAACATTAAAATTATAAACTTACTGTATATTATAATGACAATTAATAATGCTGTACAAAATGTCCTCAATGATACTGACATTTAATATGGTTTTTACGCGCTCGAGTCTATTAGTATTGAATGAAAATTAATAGACGTTTACCTTTCTTGCATCTATGTACCGTTTTGTTTTAATTAAATGCCATGATACTTAAAAATTAACTATTAAACTATTGAATAATAATCAAAATTGATACTAAATTGTCTTGCCTAATTATTAAATTAAAAAAAATATAGCCATCCATTTTCAAATTAAAACATGTGTATATTTGTGTGTCTTTTACAAAAAAAAAATAGATAAATGTATAAGTTTACTTTATATTAACAGCAACTTATATATAATCTGTAGGTATGTCAATTACAATAATTTTGTTTTTAATTAATTCCACAGATAACGAACAAATATAACTTTATAGCTCAACAACGAAAGTGACTCCAACATATTATTTAGGTATATTATTGTACTGTGGCGGAACGAAACATCTGCTTGTCAAATTCCACTGTGCCATGTGCAAGCTACTGGTGGGAAGCGAACCGTACACACATACGAATAACTCGAAAGATGTTAATCGTTGCTATGTCACGTGACGCAATAAAAAAAAACTACAAGTTAGACATTTGACAGATAAATAATAATTTCTAGTTAAATTCAATTAATTTGTAATGTTTTCACAAACATATATAATAAATATTTAAATCATACATATGACTATAATAGATTTTGTTAAATAATTTATTTTTTCTATTTTATTTAGCAATCATATATAAATGAAGAGTATTTCTAATTCCTTTATAATGTAACTAGCTTATTATCTTATCAAATGATATATAAAGGCAGGCCTATAATACATATTATATAATATGGCACGAATTGCAACTATATTGCAACAACAATTTTAGTTTCATAACCTAACTTTAACATCGGCCATTGAAACGCAATCCGCATTCCTCGTTTAAAATTCGCACTTAAAAATAATTTACCGCCAACAAATGACGTTTGAATATTTTATCTTTTTTTTTATTTACAATCATCCGAAGACAACGCGCTATAAAGCCAAAAGATTTCGGATTGATGGCTTTCTTTATTACATATTATGGTTTTTTTTATTACACAGTTCTTAATTTACAGTCGAAGGGACTTTTTGACATATTGTTAAATAAGAACATTCATATATTTTATTAGTTATTGCAAAAGTTTATGGTTGTAAATAATATGGAATTGGTTCAAAGAAACACCATTAAAATATTGAAATCTGAATGAATTAAACAACTTTGAAACTTTTTATTGTTTGTCATAAGTTAAGAAGATTTAAGTATGAAATGTAAATGTGTGTATTGTCATGGTAACTAAGACGACTACCACCTGAACCATTCTTATTCTAGTAAGAATATTTGATCTGTCATATTATTTTAATATATAATAACTGTTACTTTATTTTAGTTTTATTATTGACTAAAAACTAATTAAAGAGAGGCGTAAAATGTACGTGAAGATACGTGAGTAAAAAAAAACAAATACATATAATTAAATCATTATTAAATTTAAGCTAAGGCAAAGGTTTAATCCCTAATGTATGCTGAATAATTATTAACTTACAATTTAACAAAATATTAGATTATACAATAAATAGAGCAAAGTTAAAGTAAGTAATAATAAGTTATATTTGGGTAGATTTATAATTGGAGAATATTTTATTGTAGATAAAAAAATAATACAATTTAAATTGAAAATTCGAAAGTATAAATGTCATTTATGCGTGATTTTTTATCTGTTTTCGCCTTTACAAATATTTTTGGCATAAATAACCGAAAAAATATTTTTTATAGATTAAGTATATATTTTCGTTGTGCTAATAGTAGCCTGTTACAATAAAGTTAACTCCAACAAAGTACTATAGTGTTAGTATGAAATACAACAATCACTTGTTGACGTACTTTCAAAATACTAAAATTCAAAGTACTAACACTACAAATTTAACTGTTTAACAGGCAATTTTATATAAGTCCTCATAAATTTTCAACTTATTATAGATTAAAACTTCAGTACATAGACCTAAATAATTTTGAATAGAATTTAGAAAGGTATTTCATAGGTGAAAGTCATGTGCTTAGCTTATTGGTTTGCAAAAACTAGCATCTCCGCGCGGCCTTGCCAAGGTGACTGCAAGGGGGACATAACGGTGCCTCGACAGCCTCGACGGCGACATCATACTATGCATCCATTGACAAGTTACAAAGAAAGAACCACTAATGTCCGGGTACAAAACCTTCAATATACGTAACGTAATTTTATGTCACGTTTTTTTTTCTACGTGGGAAATGAGACACGTATCCGTCATTTCCTTTGGAGCCAACTTCACTTAGTACCTTGATTAATATGGAGTTCAGTTCATCATTTTGAACACGTACTTGCTTGTCTTTTATGGGAAACCCAGTTAGAAATAACTGTTACGGTTAAGGGTCTAGTTTAGCGATTGTAAATATTATGCTGTGGTGTGAGAACAATGGCGAATTAAGATGCTCATTCATATTTCACAAGATAACCGTATCTTGCATAAGTTAAGTAACAAGTGGGCTTATTAATTAAGTGTAATGTTATGTAATGTAATTTAATTTAAATATTAATGTTGTGATTTAAATGTTGATCAAATATATAAGATTTCATTTGAAAAACTTTTAATAAGTTTAGAAACTTTCAAACAATACTTGCAACCGCCTGAATACTTTAGGGAAACACGATAAAGCCTCGAACGTATCTATGGATTCAACCTACATATTCACAAAAAAAAAATAGGGTGCAACCCCAAAACATTAGGGACTTACTATTTGACTGATCTCTGTGATAGGCGAAATTGTTTTATCGGAGCCTTGCGGGAGGGACGAGGCGCTGGGGGTCGGCGAGACCCCTGGGGAGGCCGGCTGGACATTGATGACGCTTTCCTTAGACGTTCTGTTCGGAGACAGCCTAGCCGGAAAGCTGAGCGTCTTCGTCCACTGAGATAAGCTTCGCACCATCGTGCAACACTCACTTACACTGAAATAACTCGCGCAATACGTGCGCTCGCTGCGACGGCCGGCGAACGAGTGGCGGCTGGCGATGCTAAGCTAAGTAAAGTCGGATCTACACTGTAGCGGTTACTTGTACTTGACGCAGCTTTACGGAGCTTCGCTGTAATGTCATAAGGTCGTTTGTCCTCAGAAACGTTTAGGGCTTGCCGTGTGGATGTAACTTTATTGGTCAGTGATGAAACTGGTATACGATTGGATCTTTTGCAATCTTTTGTTTATAACTTATTTTGTATCAGAATTGAGACTTGAGTTTAGTTTTTGGGTTACGGAAATTTATTATTTTAATATATTGTTGTTTATATATATATATATATATATATATATATATATATATATATATATATATATATATATATATATATATATATATATATATATATATATATATATATATATATATATATATATATATATATATATATATATATATATATATATATATATATATATATATATATATATATATATATATATATATATATATATATATATATATATATATATATATATATATATATATATATATATATATATATATATATCTCCTTCAATAATTTTTTATTCTGATACTGTTTTAATCCTATCTTTATACCAAACATTATTATAGCTTTTCCGTTCAAAACTCATGCATATTACCCAAGTATTAGTTACGGTAAGTATGTAGAATGAATGCAAAAAATAACTGCACGTGGCATTCTGGAAGAGGGTGGCAACTGGCACCCTTTGATTGAATCGATATAAGCGAAACGAAGACCATATCACACAGTACCTCATCATTTGGGAATAAAATGGATAAATGTCAAAGTAAATAGTGAAGTGGAATTATCTATATGTAATTTTTTATTTTTCATATTTTTAATGTTTTTTGTCTGTGTCACTTTACATTTGATTAAAAGAATAAAGATTCATATTAATGGAAAATAATAATATATATCGAAACTTATTTCTTAGTTGGAAGGATAAACTGTTATTATAATTGTTTTTTGTTTGAATCTATGTACCTAGACGCTTTTCTAGATCGTTTTTATACATAGGACTAAAAAAATTATAGTCTATAGTATTTACAGTTTATCAATTTAAATAAAATTATCATTAAAGTTATACAGTCTATTACTAAAAAGCACATTTCGAAACAGGTTTAAGCATGCGTTTTGCTCAGGATTTAGTTTAAAGTATCAACATGTCCGTGCATGTCTTAATAACGTATTGTTTCTGGAACCATAAGAATAATCCGTTGATACTTTGTTGGCTTTACTTACCCATAATAATATATTATTAATAAACATTTATTACAGTTAGTAAGTAACTTACTGTATTTAAAATGCTTAAGTAAGTACTGATTTAAGTAGCAATAATACGTTTAACTTATTTATGTCCAAAGATAATATTAGCATAATAGACCAAAACGTCGCACTTTGTGTAATAAGACTGGATTGGACCAGACCAATACTTCAAGCACAATAACTACCTCGAGTGGGAATCGAACTCGTTACCAAAATATGACCCAATGCCAAAACGATGGCATTAAATACCACATTGAAAGTATATAAATATAAATTCTTTCCAAAACCATCTTCACCCTGCATTATTCTGCGGCATTATATGCAAGTTGCAGTGTGCACTTCCCGCACGTGCGAGCGCAGCTGCCTGATCGCCCACTGCGTACGAGCTTGTGCCAACAGACGATATTAAAAAAGTTTATGTATAATATTTAAAAGCTTTTTATAATTTCGATATGTTATATAACTTAGTTGTCAGAATTATTTACTTGAAACACATAACAGGTATAGGTATGTTTCTTTTCATTTTAAAGGCTTAAAATAAAACAAAAAAATATAATATTATTAATAAATGTCATTTTAAATTATTGACTTCTATATAAGTTCATAATAAAAGCTTGTACATAATTAAAAACAGTACTCCATACTCCAAGGAATCGAACCTACTCCTCATTTATCCCACCCTAAATAAAATAACGTAGAATAATAAACATAAACAAACTTACTAACACTCGTATCGACAGTAGAGGACATAAAAAATCGAACTATCCTTACATCCTGTCGTTAATATAAAGAGGTCATTATGTTCAATAAGAACTGCGCTTCAACGGAACACTTATCAAGTGAACCCTATATTTTTGTACGAGAACTATTGTTCAAAACTAAAGTTTAGAGAAAACCCCCATTAATATTTGTATAGGGGTTACAGCATGATTGACAGTGAATTTTTGGGGCTAGGAAACTAATTAAACGTCATATTGAGTGTGTAGACGCTGCATCAGAGGTATTGATTGACTATACGTAATGACTAATTCGGGATTGTTTAATATTATAATTGTATAATAGTTTGAATATTTTTGTTGTCTGTGCTCAAGAGGGACTTCACTTCTTCTCTATGGTAAGTATGACAAAACGCGGCTTTGAGATCCGCCACTGAAAACCAGGGAATAGAATGTCTTAACACTAGGTTCTCACTGCCTATCCTGATATATACAAGACAGCGGGAAGCTACAAAAAATGAAACAAGTTAGAAAGTATTGAGCTTAAGATTAAATATATATGTATATTTGTCTAAATAACAACGTTTTTCTTTACTTAGTTAACTTATGTACGTAATATACGTATGCAGGTAAAAAATTGTAGTCGTGAGGCAGTTAGGACCTCTAACTCAAGTTAAAGATTGTTAGTTGAAATAGTAATTTATGTTACATAAATGTATAAGATAACTTGTTGTTTTTTTAAGCTATACACATTAACCCCAACTAGCAAGGAAAACCTAGTGTTAATATATTCTGTTCTCCATTTTTCGTAGGAATTATCACAACAGAGAGTGTAATATTAATGAAATAATAATAATTAATTGCCCCAGGAAGGAATCGAACCCATAAACACGCTACCTATTTTAAATCAGACGCTATCCGTCTGCGCAATAATTGCCTCTATATCTTTAGTATAATATTGAACGCTTAGTGATGTACCACTTGATTATGTCATGATGCAGAATTCTAACAAATTAATTTTATTATACGGGTTAGAAGCAAATCGATTTAGAAATTGACCTTAGTTATTAATACGTACATATGTACATATGTTTTGAGTCACCTGTTCACCAGCTGCTAGTATTTCGCTCAATTAATCTAAATTCCAAGTAAATATTTCGATATGCATACATAGTATATGTAGGTAACTACTTATTGAGAATTGGGATTTTTCTGACGATTCTATAATTTATGCTTTAGTATATCATATATCATCAATCAATTTGATATATATATATATATATATATATATATATATATATATATATATATATATATATATATATATATATATATATATATATATATATATATATATATATATATATATATATATATATATATATATATATATATATATTTTTTTAAGTTTCACGCTGTACCCTGCAAATAGCACCGTAGGTAGAACGAACCTAGTAAATGCACTTATTCCCCACATAGTTTTTTATATATCAGTTTCACAACTTATCTCGTATCTGATAGGGTTCGAATTTAATTTTTAGTTTAGTTTAGTCTTATCACACTGATAATAATAAATATATTTGAATGGGGATGGAAACCACTGCGTTCACAATTAAGTCCACTGAGACATGAACGTCGCCAAATGATATTTTTAATTCAACATTTTATTTCTAATTTCTTTCTAATAAATATAATGTAACATAATTTAATTATTGTAAACTACAAATTTATATTAACATCACGAAATGTAGCTTTTACTTGATATGTAAAAAAAAATAAAGCTTTTAAAAACAATAATCCCAGTGTGTAGTAAGTAGTTGTTTGAGATCTTGTAAACGTCAGTGTGATGAATCTTTAGCACGCTCCCGTTTTACGTCAACCACGTGTGTGAATTTAGTATTATTAGAGCTTTATTTCTTCGAGTAGTTGTACAATATATTATGATTGAAGTAGAAGAAATCGTAGAGGTATATTAAAGAAAAAAAAAAATAAAACCTATCTGAATATGAAATTAGTGCGTAGGCTTGCTAATTTACGTTTATCAATTTTGCATAAAATTTACTTTACGACGACCTAAAATCATTAAAAACTACTTTTATAAAAAATATGATTAAGGCTAAAAAGCTGTATGGATGGATGGAATACTATGAGACCGTATAATACTATTCGTGATGTAGCGGGGCAGTAGCCCCGCCTCCACACGTAGTCTCGAATTTGAGTGGAAAGCGAAGAACGGAATCTTTTGACACTAGATTATCTCTGCTTACTCTACAATATGCAGGATACAGTGTGAATATAAAAGAAAAGAAAAGAAATAAAGAAAAAATCTTCTGACCAAATTAATTCACAATTTTTCAGTAACAATGGCCACCCTACTCCCAACACCGTAATATCTAGAGGGTGTTATTATTTAAAACTCTATATACGTATATGAAATTAGTCGCCCGTCAATCTTTTTGGCACTATTTTAGTATACCATAAATTATATTGTGACAACGCGTAGCGTGGAATGAGAATGGCGTGGCGGGTAATATTAGTATGTAATTACTTTAAAAGTGTCATAAAAAATCATAAAGCGCCATAAACTTTATGCGTATAGTTACAATGTTATAAAAAAGCTTTTAACTGAAATATTTCATTTGTTTATTTTTTTTTTAAGTTTATCTCTTTTTATGAAAGCTCTAGGCTTTAATATTCTTTTTATAATAAAGTTGCTTCTTGGCGTTTATCTTTTAACTACATAATGGATTTGAATGCGGTTTAATATAATATTAGATTAAAGTCAAGCATATTGGAACTCTAGTTATCTACTCTAGTTTTTTAAAGTACCGTATCTAAGCAAGTAGGATAGGTGCCTACCTACCCTATTACTAAGCTCAGCTATCTGTCTGTCCGTCTGTCTGTCTATCATTTACCAGGCTGCATCTCATAAACCGTAATAGCTAGAAAGCTGAAATTTTCCCAAATAATGTATTTACGTTGCCACTGTAACAACAAATACTAAAAATATATTGACCATAGTGGCGTGTTTGAAATTATATTATTAATAAAATGTAATGGCTTGGAATACAAATAATATTAATTTTTATAAAGCTTTTACAATTTTCTACTCAACCACATACTTTGTCTATGAAAGAGAATAAATTTGAAAATAATACAATCTTCTTAGAGCGGTTTGTACCCACCGTGTCACATTTGCATACACTCAAACAATGGGACCGCCGTTACCTCAAGCTTATTTTTATGCCTACGCAATGGAATATGGATGACATATAAAAAAATTTACTATATCTTATCTGTAAACAAACAAAGAAACAAACAAACAGTTTACATATATATAGGGAAAATTAATATATTTTCTTAGTATGAATCCTCATTTGGCATAATAATGTAAAGTACATTTTTAAAAAAACATTAGCAAGTAAATATATTAGGGTAGAACAAATACTAGTTTGTAAATGTATTGTTTAATGAGCTGTCTTTGATAGCTCCCTGGGTAGTGACGTCATTCCCACACTATTGTTACCAAAAGTGACACCCCTAGCTTTAACCGTAAGTTAAATTTATGTCAGTTTGCACAAAATTTCCTAATAATTGCATTTCATTTTGTAATATTTGTACAAATTAGTTAGTTAATTTGTTATCTATAGTGCTTTGTTATCTATATATACATAGATATATCAGGTAAAATGCGATTCACCTTTCACGCTTTTTATCACGCTGTATTCCGTATATAGAAGCAGCGGGGTAGGGATCTTAGTTTTTTTTTACAGGATAGAGGTCGTTCGGGTCACTTGATGGTAAGTGATCACCGCCGCCCAAGACCAGAGGTACATTACCGGTTAGCGGAAGAAGGAAGAATTGAAGCTACTACTACAACCATGTCGCTAACATTCCCTGCGCCGCTGCGCCTCACGCCCTCAACACATTCAATGCCCATATAAAGCAGTATGAAAAAACAATTCGTTAGCTGCATGTTCGCTATATTAACTATTTCCGTAAATTTGAAATTTAATTATCGCATACAAAATCGCTTCCTATAGCGTTATTGAAAGTTCGCGTGCAAAGTATACAGCTCACCCTATGAGGTCGTTTCATTGTTAAAAAACATTGTACTAGGGGTTACGACAAGCACGACTGGTCTATATAACATTTTGTAATTAATTTTTGCTCTAGTACTGTTACTTGTTGATAAATTTGAGAGTAGTTACCCAAAACGCACGAAAATCAATCAATCAGAAAGAGAGAGAGAGAGAGAGAAGGAAATAGCTTACCATGTGATGATCCAAATTTTATTGTAGATATACCAGGTACACCACTCCTTACTTCTATCCAAAAAAAACCACCATCTTGTCTAGCCTGACAGTAGTGCATTCTATGTATAATACGAATGTACCTCTAGAAATTGAACTGGCTACCATAAAACAGGCTTGAGGTCGACTTAGCGCAGCGGTTGTGCGTTCGATTCCACTCGGAGGAATGAATTCTTTCATTTCCATCAAGAATCTAGACAAAGTGCGGCGTTGAGTTCCACCACTCGACCAAGTCTTAAAAATTGGGCGGAAATTAGATAACGGAGTATATTAACACTAGGTTCCCTCCATCTACCCTGCCATATGTGTGAAAAAGCGTGAAGCAATTTTTTTAAACTATTTTATTCATAAATAGGCTTAGCTTAGCCAAATTTCTACTTATACACTCATTTTACACGCACCCGTATTTCTATAACTAGGCCACTCCTTGCCATATGCTAGCCCCATGCCATTATTCAAACAAAGGCTCAACACCATGTGTGTCACGAAGAAAAAATTAAAAATAGCGGGCTGACCCGCCCCATGTGGCATTTTAAAGGGATTTTAGCACATGTGAATAAATATATCGATTTATGTGAAACCCCTTAAGGTTTTTAGGAGCTATTGTTCTTTTTAATGACCCAAGTAGCCAAGATGTTACGGTAGACCGCTTTAACGTTCTTCGTCTACGTAACGTCTTGTATTCTTTAGATGTGCGATGGTACGGTTCAGATTCCAATTAAGTTGTACTTATGTATATAAAGTACTATGATGAGTAATAGTATATTAAATATTAATTAACGTAAAATCTAAATGAAATCTATCTGAATCGTCTGTAATGCTTGCGTTATTTGTAGCGCCTAGTAGCATTTTCCATAAGGCGAGCAAGAGAGAATTAAAACAGTCTATTTTTGAGCGTTACTTTGTAAATGTTCAACTTAAGAATATTCCGTTACTGAGCGACAGACAGACAACACAGCCAAAATTAAGCGTAAAAACCTGAAGTTTGGCATTTTGGGTCCTTGGGCATTCCCCAAAACTCAACAGGAACAGGATAAAACAGGATTTTACGTTTAACAGTCCAAGCAAATGAAATTGCTACGACTAGTTCAATATATTTCATTCACATTTATCAATAACATCGTATTATTATGTAAGAGTTCTACAGTCCATTTAAATTATAAAAAAATCGTGTCCACGCGCACGCACTTACCGGAGTATTTGTTGGACTTCGGGTTGACCTCTTTGGTTAATAAGTTTTATTGTCTTATAATAATTGTGGACGTAGTCACGTCGCGTGAATACGTGATTGATTTTTATAATTTTATATAACATAGGAATTTCTAATTCATATAACGTGATATGAAAGCTTCAATAAGCCTGTGGCGAAGCTCTCTAGAGCCGTAGCTCGCTAGCTTATGACTGTCTAGATAAATAAATTTAATAACATTTTCTCAGAGAATGGAGTTTTTAGACGTAGAGATCTCTCTACCTTCCTATAAATAGGAAAAAACGGGAAGCTGAAAAAGAAATAACGTTTTCAATATTTGTTTTGTAATATATATTTTGAGATAAATTCTTTGTGTATTAAATGTATAGTATATATTTGTTTACAATTATTATCTATATTTTAAAGGAGAAATAAAGTGAAGTCACTCTGTTTTACTATTTACATAAAAATTACGAAAGATGTTTGATAACAAATATATATTATGTAGCGCTTCTGTCAAGCAATGAGACGTGAGTCCGCTCTGGTAAAATTAAGTATCGCGTTGAGTTTCGTATGTAATGTTTCAAATTTTCACAAAGTGTCTTAACATGTCGTGAAATTGAAAAAAAAGATTCTTAAAGACAATTCTATGACATCTTAAATAATTATTCGATAACTAAAGCCAAATAAACGATAGACACTCTCATCCATAATGTCCCATTTAAAGGTCATTTAGTATGTGAAAGTTTAAAACCCGGTAGCCCATCCATCCGCATCTAAACACACATTAGGCTTATCACAAATTAGAGTTTCAAACTGGCTGTCAAATGTAAGTGACAGTTGTAATAAATGTGTCATGGAATTTATTTTTTTTTCACGCGCCATCAACGTCACATAACCATGATTTAAGAGTTCTCTGCCCTTTCTTTGTTTCATTTTCAAATTAGGAACGGTTGATTTTAAAAATAAAAATCTATGATTGGATTTTAAAGTGACTAACAAATCGTTATAACGAGCGATAATGCGTTCGGTGCATGTAAGTTACAAGTTTATGTGCATTGTGCATTGCTTTTGTTTGCCACCATTAAAACAAAAGATAAACGTAAGCAAGTGCAGGCATTCACATTCATTTTGGGTATATGGTTCAAGTAGATTTATACTTGCTGTGGTATTAACGAAGTTCGATTATGTAGTTATGAATTAACGTGATTTGGTACCATTTTTAATATTTATACAAAACTTAAATTATTAAAAATTTATATAAACTTGTTTGTTTATTTTAAGATAAAGTTTTACTATACTTTGCTAAAGGGACGATACCAAATAAATAACTGATATTCTTAAATATAAATGAATTAATTAATATTTTACTTAGGTTATATATATATATATATATATATATATATATATATATATATATATATATATATATATATATATATATATATATATATATATATATATATATATATATATATTAGTCCTGATCATAATCGCCTGTCTATCACTACATTTATGAGCGTACTTATATTCTACAATCCGGTAAAACGGTTCCAAAATGAGTGACCCATTGACACATTGAAGCCACGGAACCATAATGCGCATGTGGTACCAATATAAAATAAATAAACTAAGTTAAAAATTTCAAAACATTTGCCTTTTACATCATAAAAAGTTTACCGGAAAAAAAATTAAAGAATTAGGCTTCATAAATACAATCCTAAGTCAATTTCATTACCAAAAAAAAACATCAGCCATACAATCAATCCAAGTCGTTACTCCCGCGGCCGACCAGATGACAGATGTTATATAATTTTATTCTGCCCACCGTACCCTTACGTCTAACACCAATTACATCGCTGACAATATGGTTAGAGGCGTGGAGGGGCATAATTTCACTAATTCATTTGACAGGCGACATTTTACTAAACCGCACCTATGCAATGGCTGGAACATTTCTATTTTATTCGTTTTTAGTTATTAAATATTAGGTATTTTATATATTTTGCTATACTTTATTAATAATTGTACTCCAAGCAGTTGTGGATTCGAATCCTAGTCAAGACAAATTACGTAAAATATTGTATACGACAATATAGACAATATTTTGAAATTTTAAATTTTTTATATAAGCATATATCGCATATCACGAAGTCATCATAATTTGTAGACAGAGGTGTAAAAATGAAAAAAAAAAACTATAAATATATTTAGCTCCGACTTAAGAGTATTTACAATTTCAAACTGAAACTCAATATTAAAACATAACAATAATAAAAAAAAGTTATTATACTGAATTCGTATTTACAATAACAAAAGACCTTCAATAAGTTAAATTATCCAACTTCCGGTAACAGAACGCTATTATCAATTTATCAACGCTCGTACACGCAATTAAAACATTCCAGTCCCATCCATCCCCCATCCGTATGTATGTATGTATATAAACGTTTCAACGAACTCAATTTTAATATATTTCCAATAAATTCGTTTTTAAAATAACATATGATATTTCTAAATTTGTTTTTACGAAATATTTTTTTCATAATATATAAGGAGAAACCATATACTATGTCTTCTACTTTCTCTTTGAATTCTTTGATATTGCGTTATGAATGTCATCATGCTACACATTGTGAAACAAAACAAGTGATCTAGTGTAATTAGACACTGTAATCTGGAAACCATAAACTAGTGATCTAGTGGGATAAGACCCCAAAATGTGGAATTTTTTCAAAAGCCTTCTAGTGATGTAATTAAAATTTAAATATAATATTGAAATACGTACAATACTTGGTATAAGAAATACTATGTAATATATATTAATTCTTATAAATTAAATACAAATTCTACAACACAATGGGGTCTGGGGTCAGCTGTGTTGTTCAAAAAAAAAAACGACAGATGTGCCATATTGCTAACAATACAATGTTTAAACGAATGGCTAACTTGTAACATCGCTAAATTGACATTAAATAAATTATTATTTGACCATTGAATTTCTTTATTAAATTTCAATAGATTTTTTTAATAAATTTCAT
The DNA here is from genome assembly GCA_037127375.1 of Dione juno. Taxonomy (NCBI): domain Eukaryota; kingdom Metazoa; phylum Arthropoda; class Insecta; order Lepidoptera; family Nymphalidae; genus Dione; species Dione juno. Next base: position 1,968,459 of record JAXRJS010000041.1, read on the forward strand.
TTGTGTTTACAGCTTTATGTCGTAAGAAGGATTTATTTTAAGATTTCCTTAAATATTTATAAATCACAATGGATACGTTGAGAGAATGAGTCATGAAAGAATATTAAAAAAATATATATGAAGCAAGAGTCAATGGCAAAAGAGGTAGGGGGAGACCTCGCTTGACCTTCTAGTATACAGTAACGACAAATCTAGAAGAAGGTTCTGTAAAAAGCACAAAGATCCCCCGGAGGGCATGAATGAAGAGGTTAATAACAGAGGGCGAGAAAAATGAGATTTAGACTAGAGACGCAATTGATAATCGCCCTCCCGTTGAATCAACCAGATGAAACCAGATTAAATTATCTCTTTTATTTGCATCATAAGCGATATAATATTCAAATAACCATGACAATATTTAAAAAAAAAAACCATAACATTCAACAAGAAAATTAGTTAAGGAATTTTATCGCTTCTTAATCTGTGGTCCAATTAGGGGTATTTATGTAAGGCAGGGTGGTCTCACAAAATGTCGAAGCTATTATTTGTTGTACGACCTCCGTCAATTAAAATATGTCAGTTACTGCGTTTTGTCGCTGCGGTCGACTTATAGATGCCAGTGGTTTAGATACCTACTAAATATATTATATATACTAAATATAAATATATTTTTTTTAAATCACATTTATGTAATCAAAAGGTGCTCCCATTTTCAAGCTTGATCAAAATAATACCTGTGCATCATAAATTTTATATTACAGAAATAAAGTGTTAGCTATATTAGATTTTTTTTAAAATTTAAGCTTTGTTTTTTTTCTATAACTTCCACTTTAGTAGATTATAGTCAAAATGTTTAGCTTCAGAATAATATACTTAACTATAATGTATTTCTAATGATCGTTGTAGAACATTGTAAATAGATTTATTTTAACATAAAATAATAATTTCAAATGAGAGCAAAGTAATATATAATTTCATACAAATATTTACATACACAGCATATATAAACTATATTATAGTGTACCAAATTCAATGACATCAATGTAACTCCACAGTCCCATAACGCCCTCACATTCCAAGCGTTACCGTGACCGCCATTGTCAAACACATTACTCTTCTTTTTACAATTTCACTTAATAAATTGTATCAATATAGACGTAGGGAATATATATTTTTCTTTTTTACTACGCATGCGTCGAATTAATTTTTTTTTGGCATAAGGCTATTATTATACATGCTTCACATGCCTGCATGAATCTTTCGCCTTATCTATTATTATCAAGTTCCTCTACTTGCCCTCTGGGATATCCTCATTTTCAAAGCTTCCCTACAATATGATCGATACTCTGTTTTCGAAGGTCAACCGAGGTCTCCCCGTACTGCTTTAAGCATTTACTCTGGTACGATATATATTTTTTTATTATAGATACTGCTATTTTCTTTGTTTATTTAAATAAGGATTTTAGGGTTCTTTTTTTTATTTATATGTAACTAAATAAATTAAAACGAATAATCCTACTCATTTACAAATTACATTTTTTAATAGCTTTAAATGAAAAAAAAGTCCAAAAGTATATATATAAACGGATATTACCTACAAAACATATCTAAGCTGGACTATTACTTTATCTAATTGGCTATAATTAGGGAATTAAATTCGTACATCGTATGAAAATTTTATGATTTAAATAACAATAGCTCCAAAGGTGGCTATCATAATGATTATAGATAACATTTTACTATGTCTAGGTTAATTGCTTGCGGCGTTAGGTTACGCCGAATTCGAGCAAAGTCAAGAGTCAAGTGATTAAGTAATGTGAAGATATACATATATATATATATATATATATATATATATATATATATATATATATATATATATATATATATATATATATATATATATATATATATATATATATATATATATATATATATATATATATATATATATATATATATATATATATATAGGTAGTTAGAATTTATTTATATATACATATACATAGGTATAATTGATTATAAGAAAAAAATATTTCGTTTTTTATTTCTAGAACCGAGCGAAGGTTCCGTCATCAAGAACCGGTAGGTGTAGAAGTGTCCGTTATCAGAACAGGTTGAAGACAGCCAACCGTCACACCCATTATGTGACTAAAAAAAATTATACCAAGATCAAAACCTCTGTAGCTCAGTTGAGACTTGTTTGCTTTAAAATAATGATCGTAGCTTCAAAATCTTTAGGCCATCAAAGCATTGTGGGAATTCATTGGTTGGTACCATTTGCTCGCCGTAATATGTCAGAGCGCGGCGTTTAGTTCTGCCAATTACATACAATATGGTATAGAATTTGAGTTGAAAGTGGAATAAAGAGAGTTTTGACACTTGGTTTCCTTTGCCTGGTCTGAAAATCCATATTTAACTATATATTTTGTATAATCTAGTCACCTTGCGTAAATTGAAAGATATGTAAATAAAAAAAAAAACATCATACCCTTGCTCTGGTAGGAAAACGAAATACAACACGTACTGGCCGGAAAGTGGAGAGCGGAGTGTCTCAACACCAGGGTACATACAGAATAAAGCTAAAAAAACACTTTTAAACCTCACACAAACAACTTTAGTGTGTGAATAACACTTAAAAATTATAAAATCTACTAATTGACCTGTTATATCATGACTATAATAAAACTATTTAGATAATTGATTGATTAATAGGTCGCGGCTACAGCAATTAATTTTGGCATTGCAAATATATTTGAACGGCCTTCCTTTGAAATTTTTGGAAATATTTTATTTTATAACAGTAGTTTATTATTCATTATTAACAATGCACTGATCATATTATAGTATAGTAATTTTAAAGACTTAGCAACCTACAAGACAAACTACACTATAAGAATTAAATGCTCTCCGTTAATAGTTAACAAACAAATATGCGATACATTCGCGTTAGTCCGAGAACGTCGATCAAGCGAGCGAAGCCGCGAATTGCCGCTAGTCTGTGAATATATCAGTATATTATAAGAACCTCCATTTTTAGGGTTCCCTGCCTAAAAGGTGAAAACGGTAGCTAACCTAACCCTCCACTGTCTGTCTGTCCGTCTCTCTGTCTGTCACCAGAGTGTATCTCATAAAGCGTGATACCTAGAACGCTGATTTTTTCACAAATTATGCATTTCTATTGTCGCTATAATAACAAATATTTAAAAACAAAAACAATGAAAATATTTCGTCAGCGGAATACCTATAATGAAATAGTTATAGAACCCTCGGTGCGCTAGTACTACTCGCACTTGACCGATTTTATTACGTTAGTGTGCCAAGGGACAATCTTAGTGTGCATTTATTTTTAAATGCACAATGCTAGTGGTATGTACATATGTTTAAAATAAGTACTGTTATGACACATGACTTATATCACACAAGAACTCGAAAACGGACGGAAATGAAGCACGAAGTGAATAGGTTACCACTAGGTTTTCCCTATTTTTACCTATACTTGCTAGGTAATAGGTAAGTTATTATAGGAGCAGGTAAGTGTTAATACTTACCTTGAAACTTTTAGGTAAATATTGTAAAAAATATTGACGTATAACTTAATGTATAGATTGAACACAAATTTAAACGTATTTATAAATAAGGTGTTTGAATAACAAGGTCGTCTCAACGGTTGTAGCGTCAGCATTAAAACAAGGCCTATTACTCATAAAGACGTTACTTTTTTTTAAATTATATATCATGAGTGAATTAAATGAGGAATATATGCGTTTAAATTTGTTTTGTATGTTGGCCAGATAGCGGAACTGATGTTTATTTTTTTTAATTTTTAATCTATATGCCGTGTACTAAATATATTTTTAGATTTTAGAGTTATGTAGGTACAATTTTTTGTATGTTTAAATTTAAGAACTTTCTTTTTTCAAGTAGCCCTATAAATTTTTTAGCTATTATAATAATTATATTTTACGTATGAAAGAATCTACATTTGCGAAATATTCCAAAACAAAAATTACGACTACAATTAAAAGCCTACTGATTGATGCCTGTCTACACAGGCTAGGGCTAGTTGACATCAGCGGGTGCCCTCTCGTGGCTCCTCCCGAACATCGGGAGCCCCGGTGATCAATGCCGCCGTCTGTACGCCGGCATACTGAAGAGCATGGCCCTCTGCGGGGCACCGATATGGGCGGACTCACTGTGTCGACGGGAGAACGCCGCTGCCATCCGCAGGCCACAAAGGGCCATTGCACAGCGGGTGGCACGGGCGTATCGCACAGTGAGTTTTGCGGCGGCGTGCATTCTGGCGAGAACTCATCCTTGGGAGCTCGAGGCTTGGGTTCTCGCCAGAGTGTACGAGTGGAGGGCGGGTCAGAGGGCGCTGAACCAGCGCCCGGGCCCAGGAGAGCGCGAGGCAATCTGCCGGGAGATGAGGGAAGCCGTCACTCAGCATTGGGCTGAGGACCTCATCTCAGCGCCGTTCGAGCGACGGCTGCTGGATGCCATCGGGCCCGTCCTGGGGGACTGGCTCGATCGGCGACATGGCTCCCTCTCCCTACGTCTTGTGCAGGTGCTGTCCGGGCATGGATGCTTCGGATCGTACCTGCACCGGATCGGGAGGGAGGAGTCGCCAGCGTGCCACCACTGCGGGGCCGCGGTGGATACGGTGGAGCACACTCTGGTGGTGTGCCCTTCGGGGGCTGAACCCCGCCGCGCCCTGGTGGCCCTGGCAGCCGTCGGGGTGGACCTCACGCTCCCCAGCGTGATCGCCGCCATGCTCGGCAGGGAGGAGGCATGGGCGGCGGTAGCCTCCTTCTGTGAGGACGTCATGTCACAGAAGGAGGCGGCGGAGCGCATGCGGGAGGACGACCCTCTCGTAGCGCCGCTCCGCAGACGAAGAAGGGGTGGAAGGCGGCGGACTCAACGTCCGTCCTCGACCGCCCCAGGGGGTGATCAGCGGGCGACAGGCGTGGGGGCGCCACCGCCCGCATCGCAAGGATCACCCCACTCGTCGGACCACAATGGCCGTGCACTCCGGCCATTGTAAAGACCCCTTCCCACGTGGGAAGGGTGTGAATGGCCTGCCGTAGGGCAGGCAGTCACCGGCGAGGGCCTGGACGCTATGGACTCCCAGGCCCTCTCCACTCAGGTGAGGTCGGAGTATCGCTGGGTATTTTTAGTGGGTGTACCGGGAACGTCTTTACCGGGGAGTCCTACATACCCCTCTCCCGCCCCCCGACGGGGAGGGTATGCGTAATGTGATTTTTTCCCAGCGTCAAAAAAAAAAAAAAGAAAAGGGCTAGTTGACATATTATATCGATTACATGAGAACTATAGGTTCAATTTCCATTTTGTATTATATAAACAAATATTTATTTTTTTAATATCTAAGTATATCTAAGCGAAATTCATTAATTCAGTAGGTACCATTCGAAAACTTAAATGAAAACGTAAAATTTATATATTTTTTAATAAAACTATTCCCACAAAGGCTATCTACACGCTAAAAATCACATAGATCGTTAGTAGAAAGAATGTCAAAGCGGTGTCTTTATGAGTCATACATACATACATACATAGATACATACATACAGACGTCGATGTTCCATCGGTGTGCAAACAAAACGAGATATCTAATGAAACTGAACTATCTTCTGCCATTTACAAATAACACATTTAATTAAAATATTTTTTAATTATTTAGAAAGACATAATTTTTAAAGTTTTAAGTTATTTTTATGAAATACTTTTTTTTAGGTATTTTAACCAGCCATTAAACTTGAAAGAAAAGTTCAATTGCTTGAAACTTTTTTTTTAAATACAGAGTTTTTTTTAAATTGTTTTCTATAGATTCGCTGCCTATACATCAAGTAGATAGGGTGTTTTAATATTATATTTATAAAAGAGAATCTAGTATGAAGACACTCCGTTCTCCGCTTTTTGCACGAATTTGAAAAATTACATATTAAGTAGTGTAACTCAACGCCGGGCCTTGTCTTACCGAAGCAGTGAAATTAATATTATTCATGTCCTAAGTAGGCATCGAACCCACGCCCATTGCGTTTATCAACCGTTGCTTCACTGTTCCACGTTTGACTTTACTTTCATTATACATATAAGAAATGAAATAAAAAAATGAAACTTTAGAAACGATGGAGTGACTTGTCACTTTGTCACTAGCTTTTGTTTGTCATGCCCGTTTATGCCTTGAGGTTTTTCTTGTTTTACAACATAATTCATTTAAATTGGCTAAAACTACATGTGCTTAAGTTTCTGAGAAGTGAATATGAGATATATATATATATATATATATATATATATATATATATATATATATATATATATATATATATATATATATATATATATATATAATATATATATATATATATATATATATATATATATATATATATATATATATATATATATATATATATATATATATACTGTGACTTTGAAATATTAGATTTTTTCCAAGTTGATAAATAATATTATTGATACTAAGGTGTAAACAAAATTAAATTAAATATATTTTTGTTTGTTTGTTTATATGTCAAAGAAAGCTTAATTGGAATTAACTGATTAGTATAGCCGCTACTATACAATATATAACATATGTATATTTTAAATAAATATAAAATAATAATATATCTCATAGCATTTTCAAAGGTTTTGTATATTATTTGCTACGGAGAATTTAGTTTAGTAACATTTAGTTTAGCCATTTTCATAATAAAAACTCATATAATAGTAAGCTAATGTGATCATTTTAAACGATAATACAATAAAAAATGCAAAATTTGCTCCAAACTTTATATTTTCTACAAACAAAGTCGAATGTATCACATAGCTTGTTAACAAGTAAACGACCTATTACATTAAACAATCGTATCCCACAGTTTGTTTGCCATCAAATTTCCTCAAAGGAGCGCGTTCAATTCCAATGTTGTTTGTGCATACAATAAATTATGTCGAAAAATGTATAAAATTTTATTACTCAGTCAATATGCTTTGTGAATGTGAGAAATGATAAACGATATGTGACAAGTTTATGGTGCAATTGAGACTTTAAGTAATATTAAGGACAGCGTCTGACTGCAAACGCGTAGGTTGTGATTTCAATTCCCATTTGGGTCGATTAATTATTTTTTCCTTTCTCTCTACTTTGCTCAGATAAAGCGCGCGGCGTTGAGTTCCGCCACTCAGCACTCAATCAAATTTGGGCTGTAAGTGAAGAACGGAATGTCTTGACACTAAGTTACTTCTCCATACTAGACTGGGAACTACTAAGCTTTTCTTTATTAACATTTCTATCACATCTCTGTTAAAGCTATAAAAAGCTTTAAAAATATTCAATCTGTCCACACTACTATGTCAAAATTTACGATCTTCCAAAACTAAGTAGTTTTTCAATGTCGCCAATTCCTTTGGATGGATGTTACTATATTAGATAGTTTATCTTTTCGGCAAAATTCCTATCAATATTGAGCTTTATCGATACCATATAAGCGCTATAGGATTCTTTGAGACTCAACGCGGGTGGTGTAACAATTAACCTGTAAATCGTAGTTTGACACCTTGTTTATCAATTAAGAGCAATGATCTAAATTGAATCATATATTTATATGAGTAAAGCTTAAATTTGTGTAACGTAGCGTATAATATAAATGATTACGTGTTACATATTCTAATTTAGATCTAAGGTTTGTAAATATAGAGCTTAATTTGCAATGTAAAGAGAGTAACTCTATGCCAGCGGTTGCACGTCGCAAGTCCTTTGAAAATATTTCTATAGGATCCGACAAAATGTTCGTCGCATGGAGGTCCTGGTGGAGGTCCAATTCTTCGTAATGAAATTATTGGGCGGCGTCGGCGTCGAGTGAACAAATAAAAGCATGAGATACGATAAATTAGGTGCCGCCTTTAGTTATCATGGTGTAAATTTATTGTACCATTTTGGGAGTTTGTGTTAGTCATCACAGTGACACTTTCTTTGGGGCAAATTGTTGTGTGATATAAATATTGATTTTGTGAAGTTAGTCAATTGGGAGACTGGCCTATATATATATGTGTGGGTGGTAAGCCCTTGTCGATATATATATATATATATATATATATATATATATATATATATATATATATATATATATATATATATATATATATATATATATATATATATATATATATATATATATATATATATATATATATATATATGTACTGACTTGGTTAGGCTATTTTGTTAGATTTTAGACACTGAACTCTAGAACAAAATTCTTGTAAATCTGTAGAAAGAGAAAGAAAATGTTACTGTCTTCGTCAAAGTGACTGAAAAATTATCTATAGCATGCATTATAGAATAAATTTCATAAAAGTATTTAAACATCATTTCATCAAGCGCATAATTAAGTTTTGTAGGAGCATTGCCTATCCGCTAACTTCCTTCCATCCATCTATTCCATAGACAAAAAACTATAAACCTATAAAAAATCAAAATACAATAGAAAACTCCATAAGAAAATAAACAAAACTTAATCACCTTTTACCATTATTATTTTTAATCAACCATGTAGTTAGTTGTCACAGTTAAATTGGCTTCTGCAAACAATGGCACTACAATGAGTGTCGCTTAAACTGGGATATTTTTTATTACAGGTAGGTCCTGGTCAGTTATTTATAGTTGTTGCACATTTTTAGTATGTTTTTTTAACGTAATGTATGCCAAAAACAATTGTTAAATAAGATCTTGATCTTTCCAGTCCGTACTTGGCCACTTCTACGCCTGCTCATTTTTTTATATTCCAGCACCCGAATATATATGGAATATATTACTTAATTACCATATATTTGTAATATCAACTGTATTTTTTAAGATTTTTACACACACACCAGACATATTCATCAGTGCCTTCTTTTTTGCTCTATATTTTTTTGATTATGACTAGAGTATAATCTGTTTACAAGAAAATTTAAAGCTTTTACAAATCGGTCATCTCCATTTTAATCCTGCTACCACCGTATCAGCTAAACATTCCTCCACTATACCATAGGGACATAATTCATTAGGTATTATTATGACAATTAACTTTACAATATGCTTTTATCACCTCTCCTTCCATTATATATTTATCGCTTGCATCAACCGTGACGTATTTCGTCACACCTTTGTAACTGTTTGTCAGCAAACAGCATTGAAATTGGACCGAAGGGTGAGTTTTACTAAAACTATTATTTAGGGGGTGGTCTTTTCAAAATATTGTATTTAGGGGTGTTAAAACTTAGAGAAAAGAGTAGCAATATAATAAAAGCTACTTTATAATCAAGCTTATACGAAAGCTTTGTAGGGACTTGTGATGTTGTATATAAATTTATTTACTAGAAATATATTTAATACATCTTGTCATTAACAGCTGTTAGAAAACAGTTCGAATTTCAAAACATAGCATTCGTTAATACCTCTGACTCTATTCTAATTCAGTCCAAAAAACCTTTTTGGACTATCGAAGACAATTACAACGATATTATAAAAGATAAATAAGTCCTTTTGATGGGTAATAGCGACCACTGGTTACCTAGCCGTCCTCTGACTAGCCGTTTTCTACCTCTACATAACTATATTGCTGAGGAAAGCACAAACAGCTACCGCGTATTGCAACCGCTTTATGTTCTTGTTCTTACAAGTAGATTTTAGTGTGATTCCTTACCAACCTTTAAAAAATTAAAAAGCTCTCTTTATGATGGTTTTCTAATTTATAACAAATAGGTACATATAGGTACATATTACTGCATATTTTATATGAAAATCACTTTGAACCTCCTTTACCAAAAACTGGCGTCTTTAATTTTTTATGAGTCAAAATAGATCAAAATAAGGTTCAGTTTTAATTACAATTGTAGCAATAATCAATCTAAAAACTGACAATAGCACAAAAATTTCACATTCTATATCTTAAAAACGAGTAAATCGTCCCAACTAAACTGTCATCATATCCTTAAAAAAAACATAGTGATTGATCACTAAATTCTCTTCATGCACCTAAAAGTTCTAAAATAATCTATATAAATAAGCCCATTTCACAAAGCACCGCACAGTGGGAACATAAGTTGTCAACCCTTGAACAAAAGCTAATTCCAACGGTCATTCCCAGCCACCTGCGTTATCTTTCAAGTAGTGCTTGTTCAATTTATTATTTACGATAAGTATTGCTTTTGTTTTTATATTGTTTTGGGGATTCGGTAGTTATATATGTTGTTACATCTGTTTATTTTCTTTTTTCTTTGTAAGATAGTGAAAGTTTACCTTTATTATGGGCTATTTACAGGACATATTTAGGCATGAAAGTATAGGTTTATTTTTTGGTTTTACACGTTATCCCTAGCTGGTTAGCCAAGGACCTCTTTCGCCTCGTCCACTATCATTAACCTCTTCATGCTTGCCCTCCGAGGGTGTTCATAAAGCATGAACACCCTCGGAGGGCAAGCATGTGTTCGTGTGTGTACGTCATCCTCCAGTATCTTCAACACTGTGGTTTCGAATGTCGAATTCGAATGTCGGTCTCCCTTTATATCTCTTATTACTAACTTTTACAAACATTTTTTTAACCATTCATTCATCATTTTTTCTTTCCACGTGCCCAAACAAAGCACGTTCTTTTTCATTCTAATATACATATAAGTATTTTGTTATATATAAATACTTAAATAAATAATTGCTTCACGCTATTTCCCGCATACAATCAGTGTAGATAGAAGGAACGTGTTACCCATTGCGTGTTAATGCCAGAATTATTTTAATAAAATACTTCATACTAATATGCACTAATAATGATTTACGTTGACAATAAATATATGTATAGAGAGGATAAGTGAATTGTATATAAACGGACATTTTAAGTGGAGTGCAGACCTTTTTAACTCGTCTGAAAGAGATTACTCTTTTAGCGATAAGCCTGTTATACTGTTTTAAATAATAATATGATATATTGTAACTTAAATAACTTATCTGGTGTACGGTAAGTTTAACTTTACTTTTACATTGTTTCATTAAACAATCTTCATCATACTTACGCGTTTCTAGCGAGTTAAGCACAAAGATTAAAATATTCAATTATATAATAAATAATAAATAATTTTAAATTGAGCTATAGTAGAGTATAAGACTATATACAGAGGGATACAAGCGTTAAGACACTCCGTCCACCATTTTCCGCCCAATTTTGAGACATTTCCATGGAGTGGCGGAATTCAACTCCGCGTTTTATCTTATAACCAGAGCCAGGAAATAAAATAATTAATTAAATTAAAAAAATAAAATAAGACACTATCTGTCTATAAAGGCAATGGTCAAGGATTAGATACACCCGTCCCAATGGTTGTCGCTTACTCAGTCAGCCAAAACAAATTGCAGCGTTGAGCTCCACCACTCACCGTCTCATATACAAATGGAGAGTGGAGAGAAGAGAATAGAAAATCTTGACACCAGATTCCCTCTGCCTATTCTGATATTTAATATTTGTGGCATACAAAGTGATGCACAAATTGAATATTTCTAGAATAGCATATATATTGTATTTAATATTATGTTTACCACAATACTTTTTTTGTATAAACAGAAAAAACTACCGTAGCTATTTCCACGTACAGTACCTTACTTAATCAGTTAGCCATACTCTTGTCATTTAAAAATTAAACGTAAAAAGTTCGTCGCTCGGCTTCGGTGAGCTTTTGTTTACTTTAAGTTTTAAATTGCAATGCGGCTTGCGTGTTATCGGTTTTGGACTTTTTGTTAAGCTCCCAGCTCGACTTGCTTCATTGTTTAGGTACTACTGTTACGAATATTTTATTTCCTTATCATTGTATGGTGATAGAATGGATAAATTGTTGTTTAAATACAAGTTACTGTTAAGTTATTTAAAGCTGGATGAATTTCAATATGGACCAAACACCTACCTTCCTTTGCTACGTCTTTTCTCTTCATTAATTAGAATTAGACAATTAATAATACACCAAGATAATAGAATGCACTAACAACACTAGGTTCTTGGAGCCTATGGTTCCCTCTGCCTGTCATGCCATGTGCCATGTGGATACAGTGTGAAGATATATATATATATATATATATATATATATATATATATATATATATATATATATATATATATATATATATATATAGATATATATATATATATATATATATATATGTATATATATATATAGATATATATATATATATATATATATATATATATATATATATATATATATATATATATATATATATATATATATATATATATATATAATATATATATATATATATATATATACGCTCAACCACATTGATCTCAATTCCCAAAACAAAATACACCTAGATAAGAAATAAAATTATAAGCGAACCTAAAAAATTGTTATAAACTATAAAAATCCGTAAATGTCAATTGTAAAGACCGTAGCCGGTACGCTTGCAAGGTCGTACGTTCGCCTCACGACGATTGCACGCTTTTTAGAAGGTGTAGTTAAATATTATATATGTATATGTATATGAAATCGTATGTTCAAGTATTAACGTAGCAGCGCGGCGTTAAGTTACGCCACTCAAGAAGCCTAGAATGGAGAAGTGTAATGCTTCTCAGCTTCCCTCTGTCCTGCTGCTTGGCAAATGGCAGCTTCACTGCCAAATTTTGGCCAAAGCTGCCATTTAACCAAGTACCAATAAATGAGCTTGTATTTCATTTCTTCTTCTCAATTATAAGGCAGGGTTAGGCAAAGATTTGCGAAGAGGTTTTAGCGAAGTCACCTCAAATTTAACATTTCATGCCTTATATATATATATATATATATATATATATATATATATATATATATATATATATATATATATATATATATATATATTCTTTTTATATGGAGACACATTTCTATTATCTGAATAAAGTTTGGTTCAATAAAACAAAATGGTATTTTCCAACTATGTTTTACATTCATAACTCAAAATTTTTCATATATTTCAAATTTTTGAACTCTATTTCTCGATTTTTTTTTGTAAAACTGCTATTTCTAAATTAATTAGTACCTACAAACATAATAGGTTCCTTGACCTTAACACTAACACTTTTGACTTGACATCATTAACACTTTCTCATCCTTATTAATAACCTTTCAAATATTGAAGCGTTTTCTTTAGAATAACCTTTTTAACAAAACTAATTAACTTAATCATAATAATTTCTCGACGTTCGACAAGTGGCAGGAGGCAGGTGCAAGCAAACTGTAAATTGATATATCAAGACAAGTATTTAAAGTACTCGTCTGAGTAGCTTTCGACTAGTTGTGACATGTCCGCGATACGACCTTGCCGCGTCCTAGCGGGTCTATCTTGAGTGTTATGAATGAAATTATGCTGTTATTGAGATAATGAAGTATTGTATGTTACAAAAGATGAAACAGTAAGTTACTGCAATACTTTACAGCTATGTAATGCAAAAATATATTAAGTTACATTTTATCTACCTATCCCGCCATTTCATTTACGTGTAACAGGATATTCTCTTATAGTGAAGACCAATAGGGTCATTTAATTGTTCATTTTCCCCGAGTAGGAATCGAACCCACAAACCGTCGCGTTTATAGGCAGACGCTGTCGTCTTTGCACCACCACGGTAAATTAGTATCAAAACAATAATATATATATATATATATATATATATATATATATATATATATATATATATATATATATATATATATATATATATATATATATATATATATATATATATATATATATATATATATATATATATATATATATATATATATATATCGTGGTGGACCGTCGTGGCGCAGAAGCAGACTTAGGTTTCTTCAACCTACGGTTCCTCCTACCTACCCTGCTATGTGCGGAATACAGCGTGAAGCTAAAAAATTACCATAATCTTATTATTTGTTATTTATTTATTCTTTTTATAATTTTTCAATTTTCTACACTCGCCATGCTCGATATTTACCAACAATTTACTTAATTAGATGGTTTCAATACGGTGCGAACTTTCGTTATGAATCGATTTGAGATGCGCAGCTTTCTATTCAGCTGCTACTTGTTGAGACTCGTTATTTTTTTTCTGGCCTTGGTGTGGAATAACGTAATTTATGCTTATTAGCTTCACACTTTACTCTAAGTGGGGCAGCCAGAGAGAGCAGAGTGCCAAACGCTACAGTCTCTGTACATGTACCTCGTCCACTGTCATTAACCTTTTCATAAATAGGGTATTCTTCACTTTTTAGGTGACCTTCCTCCAGTATCTTCGACACTGTGTTCTCGAAATTCAACCAAGGTTCTTCTTTCAATCTTTATATCTCTTACCATTAATAGAGTGTGAAATAATACTTGAAAAAATTATAAATAATATCTTTAAGTTATTAACTTTTCTAAGATCCTCTCTTGACTTTTCCAAGAAGGGATATCGATAAAAAGAAAACACAACACTTTTAAGTGCCATTTCGGGCAAGAAATGAACTTTATATAACAACATACAATTTTATTACTGAATACCTAGTGTTGTAAGTTTTGTAGATATATGTATATGTAGAAGTGACTTCGCAAAATATTCAAGGTAAAAACAGGCCATATCAAAATGAAAATCAAAATTAAAATATTCAATATTCAAATAGGCTATTACAAGCACTTATCACCTTATATATATTTAGTCAGGCAAATACGAGAATATATATTTCGAATACTTATTTGTTATTTATAAAGCAAGATTTCGTACAATTTTTATACACATTTATATAAATTAGACAAGCTCAAGCTACACCATAAAACGTCAAAAGAATGATGAACGTATGAATATTTTAATGATTTTTCCATACAAAACGTGTACAGTACATACATACGCGTGCGGAACACCTTGCGCCAGATGTGCGACCAGCTGCAATCATTGCTTCCAATCTCACCTTTACTGCCTTCAGCTAACTAAAGTGGTCATTCACAATATGTATAGGAATCTGTTGAATGCACCTGCCAGTAGCCAACGAGAGTAATTTTGTAATTCATAAATAAATATCTATGAATATGATTACACTAATGACATGTTAGCTTAATGGAATAGTGTCTCACTATAAACACGATGGTAGTGAGTTCGATTTCCACTCCAAGTAATGCAATGCTTCCATTTCCATGTAAAACAATACCGCCATTCAATACGCCATACTTTAAACTAGGGCGGCAAGTGAGGAACAGGGTATCCTTACCTGGTAGTAAAAGTTCCTCTCTCTAGGTTCCTCTCTGAATATCCTGCCATATAATATTATTATTTTAAAATATCAAGAGATGCTATACTGATATACATATACGTTCAAATCTCATTGAACTAATATCAAACCAATCCTCTCTGTTGTTTAATGAATGAATGTCAAAAACAGATTGCTATGTTATCATATACATATGTATATCTATATAGATCTTCTCTACTTGGGTCAAGATTTGAAATATATGTATGAGAAAATAAAAATATACAGCTTAAGCTATTAAAATTGGATATTCTCACCTGAAACGCTCAGTTAATAAAACCTGTAATTATCCCACAAAAACATAACCGTAACCGAATTTATGGTCAAATCCAGTTGACCTTGAATAAGTATTTATAGATCTATTTGCGGTATTTTATACAAAAATTTATTATTTCTTAATACAATTCAATTATTTAAAACGAGAGAAACTCAATCTACTTCTCCCCTCTTTCCCCTCCATTATCGAGACTTTACTTACTACTTGGTGGAACTTAACACCGTATTTTAAAAACTCTTGTATTTATAACTTGAGTATTAATAACTTTAAGCAACAAGTTCCTCTGACGCAACACAACTACTTATAGAATATTAAGCAACACAAAAAACCTAAACAAATGGGAAAGTTTCGATCTAAAACCATTTAAAATCGTCAGGAGACTAACAAACGGCTTCAACTCAAAATTCATCTGAATTATTCATCAGTGACAGACAATGGTGTAAGAAACATGAGGTCAATCTGTGTTACGTAAATAAACGGTTTGTGGTTTAAATATAATCTGAATAGGTAGTTTAATATATAATAAAAAGCTTTTCAGAAAGCTATTTGTTATGTATAGTTAATTTATTTTATTTCTTTAATAAGGAGTATGAGTATTCCAGGAAATCTCTTAGCCCTTACTGGAACTGTAGTGTGTACCAACCCTAACATGCCAAATTACAGATTTCTACGCGAAGACGAAACAGATTAGCTTTATTCACGTTGATAATAGATAGATAAGTTACGACGTACTGACACAGCGTTGAACTCTTTACCTTGGAGATACTCAAAAGCTCATATCATCTATTATTTTTAATATGTTTTTAAACGTTTTACTATTTTATAATTGCGAAACCGTCTTTATTTAGCCATTAGTCACACAATAACTACTGGAACAATTTAGTATAGTTGATGAGATTTTAGTTTGTTTTTATAAACTAAAATACAAAAGTTGTATATTAAGTTTTAAAAGCTACTTAAGTAGGTGGCGTGTATATCGAGATGAGTCTGACCTGTTTATTTAGTTTAACGCGCTAAACTCAGAAAATACTGATACGATTTTTAAAAAAAAGTTGTATTCTATTTATTGAGGAAGGCTAGACTAGGCTAGGGTAGGCTATATTACGCTTATAAAGGCTGGGCTATATTTGGAATGTGACATGTGTCATATATAACTGATATTTCTAATTAACTAGACTAATTAGGGAAACTAAATAATATATAATAAACAATAACAACAAAAATAATAGACTTATATATTACAATTTTTTTTAAATAAATTATAAAGACTTTAACAAAATGGTACATGAATTATGACCAACCTATTTTAATGGTAACCATGATTCCTTTTGTATTTCCCAACGGTCAAGATATGTCCATTATATAACTACAATTTAAAATGACTCCCATAAAGACCGTATTATGGGGTAACATCAAAACTCCGTATAGCTGAATAAATTAAGTTAGAGCACTCACAACCTACATATTTATAACGTGGATTAATGATCTGTTATAAATCACACATATTCAAACAAAACGTTTCGAATATATATACGAGAGAATCTATCACATTGTCACGTAATGTTTCATGGCTATAGTAAGAGCACCATACATTTAACTTTCAAGCGAGCCTCTTTTTCTTGAGCATTTTTCTAGCTTATAAAATATTAACTCGACGCGTGCTTGGATTTTTAATGTAATCTAAGTACTCTAGTATATTAAACTTTAAGTATTTAATCGATCTCAAAAGAAATTCTTATGAACTTGTCACAATTTTTAATGATATTTTTGTTTTATAAATAGGTAAGTGAATATTTATTACTTATTTAATTTCAATAAAACTAACTAGTAATGTGAGAAGTTTTTCCTAATGGCTGACGCAAGAATGTCTTAAAACTAGGTTCCCTCTGCCTATCACCTACCCCTGTAAAGTACTATAAGCGGGATATAGCGTGAAACAAAAAAAATAATAATAAAAATCCATTGCATCATGGCCACAATACTCTAGTTATCTGAAGTAATCATAATCTATCACATGGAGTATTTATTGGTCGCTCTAAACGCTATGGCTTCTTGACGCTTCAAAATTTTACTTGTCACTTTAGGGTTAGTCTAATATTTTATGATTTGTATAATAATATTATTTTGAAGTACAAGTTAAGTTCGTTGGATATTTATATTATGTTATTATTAACAACTGACCTTCCTTAAGTAATTAACAACAGATGTAGACAGAAGTATTTTTTGGTAATTTAATAGATTAATATATACATTCCTTTTAAGCAAAATTATCACAGAAAACCTTTTATAAGAAAATATAAAAATGCTATAACTTAAGTGTAAAACTGTAAGTATGATAGTTGCAATAATTTCAGCTAAGAAGTTCTGCTAAGACAAGCCGCGGCGTTAAGTTACATTACCCAAAAAAAAATTTTGGCTGAGATTGGAAGGTGGACTGAAATTTAACTCAAACGTTTTCGAATAAATTACCATTATAAAGCTTTTAAAGTTAATATTAAAGTTAAAGCTTTTACAATAATGATTTTATCAAACATAGCCTAGAAACACCCAAACAACTTTCTTCATACAAAAGAGTCAAACGCGTGACCTATGGCTATGATTCAGAAAGCATATATCGGGAATGCGTTCAACTAAGCTGACATTGATATGTAATGAAAAGGGCTTTGTTCAGAGTATACATTTTTGTGTGTGAAATATTTTTTAAAATACCTCTTTATATATTGTACAAGTACAGTAGTAAACAAGTTCCTACCTTTAATTTTTTTTTTGTAGAATAATATAAGAGTTTCCATGAAACGGGTGAGCTGTACCCATCTTAGAACTGAACCCCAAAAATTATTCAATACAAAAATAAAACAAGGGTAAAAATTAAAAAAAAAACTTAAATCAAAAAGATCAAGTGTGTACTTGATATGGATAGCCAAGAAAGATATGCGTAATTTTCCATAATTTTTGAATTACGCTACGTATGTACGAGTATAGGTAGTATAGGTAAATTCCGCTCAACATTGTCATTAAACACATAGACGTCATTAACACACTGGAAGCCACAGGTCTTATGGAAAAAATATCCTCCAAAACACGGTAACGATGTTCTTGACAACTAATAGTTCTGCCACTAAACAGTAAAAGCTTCTATGATGGATGGTTAGTAAATGATGCACTTCGTTACAAGTTCATTATGCCAATACCGCTTAGTGCTTGAGTCGTTGGATATTTATCCTGCTAATATGATAATGTGTGTGTGTGTGTGTGTGTGTGTGTGTGTGTGTGTGTGTGTGTGTGTGTGTGTGTGTGTGTGTGTGTGTGTGTGTGTGTGTGTAACAGTATAACCTACAAGTCTTCTTCTTCTCTTTATTTATGGAGTTTCGTCACGTTGAATGGAGAACACATAAAGCATAATGTACGTTAAAACGATGATACATTACACCATAGAAGAATGCATGTTTAAAAGAGATCCAATCAAAGTCAAAGTCATAGTCCACAAACGTGACAGGCAATCCAGACTCGGTGAAATTAATTATTTACATATCCCCGCTCTAGGAAGATGGCACGGCGTTGAAGTCCACGTCTCGCACAGTTGCGAATTCTTGGTACCACCAGGTTCACTAGGTCGCCAGGTTATCTGCCTATCCCGCTATGTGCAGTTCATGAGATACATAATAAACAAAGAATTAATAACAAAAAACTATATTGCAAGCGATGGTAAGTAACTGTTCTTATTTAAAATTTTAATTCAAAAGAGTCTGTTGACAAAATACTATTAAAATTAAAGCATTCCTTTAAACAGCTTAAATACTGAAGTCCTTACATTCTGACCTATATGTATGTTGTATGTATGTGTGTGTATGCACATTGTATACGTAGATAAGGGGATAATCTTGTATAATAAAGTAAATTCTAGCGTGAGAAAGCGATAACGCAACTACTCACATTTCTACTTTGCGGCATCTTTTTGTATACATAATTAGCTTATTTCTTAGATGTTATTAAAAATTATATACAATCTGTACAATCTTTTGGCACGAAGGCAACAGGTTCAAATTAAGTATTTACTATGTCTTATTAATTTAATGGAGATTGAAGGTATTCATGACGCAGTGGGATTGTGCTTGGTTGTTAACAATGATTGTGGATTCGATTCCCACCTGAGGGAGTGAATTTTTCTTTTAATATATTCCTTTCCCCCTCCCTCCTGTCTAGAAAGGAAACAAGGTGGCGTTGAGTTCCGCCATTCAACATGCATATTGCAAAAAATTGCGGAAAGCGGACGCAGTGTCTTAACACTAGATTCCCTCTCTCTGCTGTATGCGGATCAAAAATCAAGAATGTTTGTTTACTACGATAGGTAGAGGACTCATCTATAAATATTTCTCACGAACCCGACCCTCAGGCCGGAGCTAGTGAAATCATAATCTACATACATATTAATACAATAATGACTGCATATCTCTGATCCCATTTCATTTCCAACAAAGGGCCTCTATAGAAGTTTTTAATTTCAATAGAGCGATGTCAAACGGTCATCGGGCGTTCCTTCACGTCCCCACAATTGTTTACAGCTGTTTTACATTAAAAAGGACTGAATAAAGGCGATCCTATAAACCCTTATGAATATCGTCAAATTGGGTTCCTTCAGAGTGGGTCAGTGAACCCGATGGTTAGATAGATTAATCTTCTAATTTTAGGGTTATTCCTAACGTGTTATGTTTTATTTATAAAAAAAATGTATGTATATATTTTTTTTACATTTATTTTTTTACTACTAAAGTAATATAGAGAAAATTTAGTTTTAAAGCACTTAGTTCTAGCACTTAGATAACTTAAAAAGTCGATTGGAATAATAAGTTTGACATTTAACGTCAATGTTCAAGAATTATATGATATCATACATACATTTTAATGGGCTCTATATACATACATATTCCCCTAAAGACAATGGCACTGTTGTTGAAAACAAAAAAGCAAAAATGTAGTTTATTCACACTTTTTTGTAAGCTTTTTAAAACAAGCTTCCGTTTAGAAACACCCTAAAATCCCTTAGTACATATTAAAGAATTTATTAACGTCCAAATACGTAATACATGAGATAGAGATCTGTTGTCAGATGCGATCTGAATCATTCCATTGAGGTGGACTTAAATATTTATATACTGTACGTACGTCTTGATGTGGGACAGCTTTTGTTTTGTTTCTATGATAATAAATTATAAAAGACATGACGTAGCACAGTGGTTGGAGTCGATAAGTGTGGATTTAAATCCTTTGAGAATCTGTAAGCGCGAAGGTTGTTTCATTTCCTCACCCTGATAAGAAGGTAATTAGGTAATAACAAGTAAATTGGTTAGGTAATAACGAGTATTATTGAATCAATTTGTATAGAAATTTCAGTATTTAGTATGGGACTGACCCATAGAAACTAGGCTCGGATGACATGTTTATAGAGAATTGGAGGCGAGAAAGTCGAAATTTGCTCTTTTAAACAGTAACTTTACAATAAGTGTAGAAAAATCGACACCTCCGATTAAACATCAAAAAATATGAATCAGTAAGTGAGTAAGGGTTGGGCTTGGAGTCTCGCGCCCAGGGTTCCGTACCAATCATAATAGCCAACACAGATAACAAAAGTCATCGGAAAGTATAACTATGGAAAAAATAAATAAGCTACACATATAAGTTTGTGGTGAGTTTTTGGGTAATATAGCTCTTAGTTTACGATTTTCCTTGATTTTTAGTGTAATTTTAAGTTGACGAGAAGTCGCCGTTGTCTTTCAAAATGCAGCAAAAAATTTAGTATAAACGTAGTATATCCTTTGGCTGCGTTTACTTCGAAGTTTAATATTTTCAGTAGTGCAAGGGATAATGACTGATGACCACTACAGATGGACAGACAGAACGACAGTTGTACAACTACGTAATTCTATAAGGATGCGTTTTACTTTTTGAGGTACAGAACTCTACAAAAGTGTGACACTCCGTTTTCCACGCCCTATATCGAGACATTTCATGCTTAGTGGTGGAACACAGAACTACGCCTTGGATTGGCACCAAAGAGTTTAGTTTTCCATACGTCATGACTGCCTGAGCGACACGACGGTCTCACTTTTAGTGTTAATTATCAAAAACATACATATATATCAATACAATATATATATATATATATATATATATATATATATATATATATATATATATATATATATATATATATATATATATATATATATATATATATATATATATATATATATATATATATATATATATATATATATATATATATATATATGTATATATACAATATAATATATATAAGAAAAAAGACTATTATCGCTAGTACTCAATTGGTTTACACAAAAGGTTTTATTTAAGTAACCGTATATGCTCATTGTAAAGATTTCACGCATGACGTGAGGTATCAAGTTCAATTCGATTCAAGCTGATTACAAATTTTAATATGAAAAGGGTGAATAGGATGGTTTCTAGTTTTAGATCGAGTTTCTACGTTTTTTAGCATATTATTATATAATCGTTTTGTGTACTTTTGTTAGTGCAGCTGCTGTTTGAGCATTGGCTTAAATTTCATATGTCCTATAGTCTTCAGTATTTAACTTTTACAATAATATATACTCCACCTATAGCAGGGTAGAAGAAACCTAGAGTTAAGACACTTTCACACACGTTCTCCACTTTCCACTGAATTTTCCAGATATTGACAATCACTTGAAAGAATTATAAATTATGAACTTATATTCGTTTTTCTTGATTAATACAACCAGCCATGACGCTGAGTTTCAAAATTTATAAATTTACAGACTATGGCAAGTGCTTTTCATTTGTCGAATGAAAAGCTATAACTCTATAGCTCGGAAGGCGGTTCTGCTGAAAACAGTCTGTTAAGAATCTTAAGATAGGCTAGATGATATTTAAATTATATTTTTTTTCATATGTTTAAATCCTTCGACATTCAATATTTTTTAAAGTGTCCATCCTGGTAATCTTAGTGGTCCGAGCGCTTGGGCAGTTTCCATGTGGCGCAGATTCGATTTCCGATGTGTTCAAATTTTTATATTTTCCTTAAGTATTCATCAATAATTGAGGGAAAACGGTGAACAGAGAGTTTCATCGCCAACATTCTATCTGCAGGCTCTACTAAATGAAGAAAATGCATTATAAACTTAAAACAGCTAACATAAGTACGTACTTTTACTAACTGGCTAAGTTATTTAGACGTGAGCAATTTAGTTCCTGTAGCACCGGTTCTCACGACCCGCGTCTTGCACGCGTATTACTTGCATTGACGATGTGGAAGTATATTTATTCATCTATTTTATTTTCTATGTCAATGATTATGTGTGTTAGAAAAGCGGAGAGTTAAGTTAACTCTCCGCTTACCTCACCAGCTAGCTATTTTTTAAAATAAGTCTGTAATATTGGTTGGTGTCAAAGATGCGCGCGTTTGTTTCTTGCTATATTAGAAATTTTATACACTTTCTAAAACTGTGTCTTTCCTTAGTGTGTAATGATTTTAAAAAGTAATAAAAATGTTAATAAATTTACCAAAACAATACACAATGTTTTTGTTAGAGCGAAAATTCGAAATCAGAATGACTGCTCTTTAAAATTGCAATAATGTATGAGATGTGAAACTAAATAATCTGGAACATAAACCAGTTAAAATTTAAAAAGAGCTTGTTAATGAAATTAATATAAAAAGTGAGGTACAAATGTTTTTTTTTTAATTTTTTTTTTTTTTATATTTACACATAATCGTCAAAACAGCATCAAAATAAAATCAACATATAAAACCTAAAATCAGGAAACCTCATTGGAATAAAAAGAACAAAAAATAAAAAAAAAACAATATAAAGTCCCCTTCTGTCTATAGGCCGACTAACCCGAATGAAAGAGATAGCAACACAACACTATACGGTTAGACAGAGATAGCGCAACGTCAACACAACCGGTTAGCATTGCAAGGTCGCAGCGCGGGGTAAATGACACTTCCACAGTCGTGCCAAAACATCATATTTCTATACTACAATATATCATTTTTATCATTATCACATGTTATTTTGATATTTTTGATAGATCAATTGGTTCCGTTCACGATCGATATGTTGAGAAAACATTTTTATTAATCATTTTTTGTCTAAAATCTAAGAGCTTTCTAAAGCTAAATCGTTAGGAATTGAGTGGTTGGATCTATAAGTAATATTTCTTTGTGCTAAATGAATATCATAGCTTTTCAAATATCTGTAAAGGGAGAACCTAGTATACACAAACATAGGTATAATTTTCCTTCAATGAAATTATTTAGGGGTAGGGGTGAAATTCAAATTTTAAAAAACGTGTCTGTACGGGGTAGTCAGCGATACCCAAACACACACACACTACTTATCGATAAAACTTTAATAAAAAAAATACCAGTAACCATTTATCCAAGCTATATTTATCCAACAATTTATAAACAATTTATAACAACAAATTTATCATACTATATTGTTTTTAAATGTATGTACTTAAGTGAATTATTAATTACAAAAAAGTGAGTAAAATGTGATTTTATGACCGCTGTTGCGAATCCCTTACAATTTTATGTTTTAAATAAAAAACTAAACAGTAATGTGAATAGATAGTAACATAATATCATCTCATATATGTAGAAATTATTGGAAAATTAAATATTAAAATAATTTTAGTACATACTATATATCAATTTGTGTGTGTTTTTGAATATTAGTCTGAAGTGAACTGAATCCTAAATAAAAACAAATTGCGCTGCCATTTTATAAAACAAACATAATCATAAATAATATTATTTAAATACAAAATAAATAAATTTGCTTAAAGATATTTATTAGCCATAGATATTGTCCTGGTCTCTGACTGTAAATGCGCTCCACTCGCGCTTCGAAGCGCGGCGGTGAGTTTCGACACTGTTTAAACACAGACAACAATGCTTTGAATTGAAAGTAAAGAACGGAGTGTCTTGACACTAAATTATCTATAAATATAATTATAGAAAAATACATATTTAATGTGAGTCATTTTCATATTTAATAGCTCATTTAGATTTGTGTAAGTCACGATTTGAGAAAGAAAAGCTCCATGAGCTTTTATGGGCTTTACGCTAGTGTTATCATACGCTTGGTGTGTTGCTTTATAGTTCACATCTTAGAATGTTATAAAGAATTTGTTACGGGACCATATTATCTCAGTAAAATGCTTTATACAAAAATAAAGTTGCATCGTACGTTCTCATTGATTAAATATTCGATAAAAAATTGTATATAATTAAATAAACATAATAAACGTGTGGCGTCACGCGGAGCGACACAGTGTCTGACTAAATTTGATACTTGGGGGTTCGATTCTCACTCTTGACATCGACCTATATTTATTGTCCCCTGGCAAAGCGCGGCGTTGACTTCTGCCATAAAGTTCCCTCTGCCTACCCTGCCATATATGAGATACAGAGTGAGGCATAATCGATATTTATATTCACATTTTCGATGTCTAAACTTCCAAAACAGCCGAATTAATATTAACAGACCTTTTTCAACGTTTTTGCCTTTAGCCGCTTGATCGATGCTCTCCGATTTACTCTAATAAAGTATACAATAACGATAATTGCATTCAAATTAGTTAAGCTGTTTCTGAGATAAGCGTGCACAAACGCCCTGACAAAAATTTTAAATCATTGTTTTGGCTTCTAGCATATTGAAAAATACTTAATGAACATATCCTATGTACAGACAGCGATAAGTTACATTTGTATTATAAGTATAGATTATGCTCAAATCGTAAAAAATAACTCGCATATCTATCTATACGTTTTTATTTAAGATTCTATAGATGAGTATACACACGAAAGCAAATCTCTTAGTAAGGTAGGCGTAATCTAACAATGAAAACCAAGCTACAAGATGGAGTACTATAAAAAAAACTGTGAGCGTGTACTAAGATGATGACAAATAAAAAGGAATTTTAGAAGCAATTACTTTTTGCTTCTTGCTTCAACTTAGTTGTAGTAACGCTTTATATTGTATTATTATTATTATTATTTACTTGGATATGTTGAATTTTTTACTAAAAATACATCACTACTATGGCGTTAATCAGTTGGTATTATATTTTTGTTTTTTTTTTTCAATTATATTTATACAGTATTGTTTTTTTTTTCAGTTAGTGTCTCCGTCTACTTTGTCGTATCATAACGGGGAAATAAAAATAATAAATGTCTTAAGCTTTTAAGTTTACAATCAGACGGTGTGCCCTGCACCACGATGGCCTCATACAGGCTTCATATGCAAACATTGCCCAAGTTAGCTTTTATTCCATTTTTTAAATTGATTTAAAATTTCAATAACTTTACGTTAACTTATCTACGAGAGATTTACTTTCGTATCGCGTTAAAAAAACAATGGTGTTACATTCGCAACGAAAGCGTTTTAGAAAGCCAAAGCTCCATAACATATACAATACGACATAGTAAAAACAATAAACAGTTTCCATGGTAACGGTGAAGATGTCCGTGACTCTATTCATTATATAGTTTCCAATTCCCATGGCCATTTGAGTTTTTCACATAAATCCACGCTGGTTTTGAACAATTCGCGATACAAAATATATGGATTCCGCGCACGCGTTTACGATTCACACGAAGCCTAGGGTTGTCCAAAATATAATGAAAATATGTAATTAACGCACTCAGAGACGATATCAAATATATTAAATAAGATTAAATCGTTGCTAAAAAGCAATTGGCTTAAATATAATTTAACGTTTTTAAGTGCAGGTGTAATTAATAATAATAACAATATTTATAAACTGGTTTGTACTGGATCAGTCATGACGTAAGTAACAGTACATGTTTAATAAGTAAATACCTATACTGAAACTATTTGAACTTTATACCTTGGTCTTGGAAAGTGAAAATTATTCATAATAATAATATTTAATTAAAAAAGGCAAAGTATTGGATTCCGCCATTCAACACGCAATGTCTCGGAAATTGGGCGGAAAGTAGAGAACGGAGTGTATTAACACTTGTTCCCTTTGTCTACGCTGCTAACTGCAAATTATTTATTAATTTACATGTATATTTTATAATAAAAGTGCCCATAATATTGACACCCCTATGATCTGTTATTTCAAATTCAATTACATTCGTGTTAGATAACGTACGGAATTTAGAAATGTTAATTCTTCTTCTGGGAAATGTATTGCAATTAGATTTTACATTTTTTTTAATATTTCCAAACGGTAAATTAAAAAAAATCTATAGCTTCTTGTTGTGTATACACCACAGTAGGCTTAGAGAACCTAGTGTTCAGACACTTCGTCCACGCATATATAAAAAGGTTATTTTAAAAAATAACTTATTTGTTATTTGTGATATTTAAAAATATTATGTGATCACTATCACCACAAACCGTAATGATGGTCACGATTCCATTAAAACTGTATATATATATATATATATATATATATATATATATATATATATATATATATATATATATATATATATATATATATATACGACATATATATATATATATATATATATATATATATATATATATATATATATATATATATATATATATATATATATATATATATATATATATATATATATATATATATATATATATATATATATATATATATATATATGTATATATATAAATACTTTTCCTTGCATGAGTAGAGAAAGTGAATCTCATTTGCTTACTTTAAAACAAAAAAAAAACCTAATTAAAAAAGTATTCTTGTTACCCTTTACCGGATTTACTTAAAAAATAAACATAACAGAAATCTGATCTTTTGTTTATATCTCCTTTTGAGGGTCGTTAAAGTACAATAAAACATTATTATAGTCGTATTGCGGCCGCAGAGTGCGCGTGCGCATGTTATATAAACAGCGCCATCTAGCGGCAGGTGGACGAACTACTTTATGGGTTAGACCACCCATGTTGAGTGTTAAAATATAGAGGACGTTACAATCTTACCGAGAAGTCGTGGTTAAAGTATTTACCTAATAGTAATTTATTAAGGATAAATTATATACTTTAACTTGTGTAATATATAGAGAAAGCGCATATATTGGTATCTTCAAGTCAGGAAAAGCAGTCTTTTGAGAATCATATTGAATTGAAAATTCTTTATTTCAGAAATTTCACATACGATAATTAAATTATAAATATATACTTATGTATATGATTATTTCTAAGAATCTTACCTTAGCGTAGTCAACGGGAGATGCATTCACGGGGCTAGTGAATAGACCCTCGCTGTAACAAAATGAAAAATTAAATTACAACACACGATTTACTACTAATTTAAATTTTACTCATCTAATCATTTATTATAGATAAATTATAATAAATATTTCAAATTTTATACCTACATGGATTTGAAGATGTAATCGCCACGTACAATTGTATGATACTTAGATCAACTTATCTTAAACTTTCGTGATTTTTACACATTTTAAATGAAACTTTTTACCGGATTAACAGCTTTTACAGGATTAGATAGTCTTTAGAATCACAGGGCACAGGTGGATTTAAAAAAAATTACAAAACTGTACCATACTGCGACTAATCCAGTAAAAGAGTTTTATTAGAAATATTGATTTATCATACCCATTCGTTAGACAAGTATTACCTACATTTTATAGCTGATATCCAAATATTTTATTTAGTCATAGCCTTAAACGCTATAATACCCGTGTCAATAGTTCTCCTATATAAAGCTATCGATATTTTAGCAGGCTATGATTAGCCATACATAGCTTAGCTATATATTATTATTTCAATATTATGACATTACAGACACTTGGGACGGCTTCACGTTGTATCCCGCATATAGCAGGATAGGCAGTGTGAACCTAGTGTTAAGACACTCTGTTCTCAAGTTTCCGCCTTTGGAGACATTGCGTTTTGGGGATAATCACACCCGCGCTTTATCTTGTTACCAGAACGAGGAAATTGAAAATAATCCACTATCCCCGAGTGGGAGTCGTATCCACAACCGTCGTGTTTACAATCAGACGCTTAGCCACTGCGCCATGACGGCCCACAGACATTTGGTTCTTATCATTTTTTCTTTGTAATCATTTTGAACTCTCGTTATCAATATTAATTATATTACTATTAATATATAGAATGAATATTGATGTATATATAATAAGCTAATATAAATAATCTAAACTCATCTAATTAGTGCCCACTCTAGTGTCTTTATGACGAAACATACGTAAAGCGTCAATGGTCATAGGTTCGAGTCTAAGTGGAAGCAATTTTGATAATATTAATGATAATTTTTTTTTTTGAAATAAATGATTCTTTTTTCTACTGTTACTAATTTATTGTTTGTATAATACATATGATGTACGTTTGGAATTGAGCATTTCAAATTTCTTAAACTTATGTTGGAGAAAGCTTTAATTTTTTATAGATTTAATTTCTAGCTGTTATAATGAGCAGCTGTAACAAGTCACGGTACCTTAATAGAATAACATTGTTGTCAGTCTGTCTCTCTGTATGTCAAGGTCATTTTTCTCCAGAAACCGTAGTGGTAACTAGTGAAAATTTAGAAAAAAAATAAAGAAAAAATCAAAAAATCTGAAAATTGGTAATATATGAGGTTTATATTTATTTAGTTACAAGAAAAAGCATTACAAATTTATATATTATTCGTTTCATACAAAACTAATGCAGACGACCGTAAATTTAAATTAGTTAACTTTCATTTAATTTAATTTAAGTGAATCAACAAATTGGTACGGAACCTTAAGTGCGTGAATACGACTCGCACTTGACCGGTACATTTTTTTATTAAAAGTGCAGTACAAAGATAAAAGAAGCATTATCTGTGCAAATGTATACAACATTTGCACTCTTAATGCATCTTTAGCGTTAGACACGCTAGTTAAGGTGTTTATACCAGCGTATTAATTCATGACATACATTTTTCTAATATTATTTAACATTATTTAGATCACATTTTACTCTGAAAGCAAACGTAAAGTGTAATTTTTTTTCACTTGCATTTTTTTTATTGGTTTTATAATTTTTTGTAAAAAAAAATTAATATGTTCTAAAATTAAGGACCAACCAAAACAAGGAAAATAAAGAATTATTTAATATCTTGTATAGTAAACAGAAATTATCAAAAAAATACTCTTTCCATTTTCCATGAACGCCTGTAAGGCTTTGTTTACTTCATTATTCTCTCTCACCAGATATCACTAATAGTGATAAGGTCACCTCTACATATATATATGTATATATATATATATATATATATATATATATATATATATATATATATATATATATATATATATATATATATATATATATATATATATATATATATAAAAATTTTTGTTTTAGCTTCACCCGTATCCCGCACATGGCAGGGTAGGCAGAGGGAACCTTAGGAACCGTAAGAACCTAGTGTTAAATCACTCCGTTCCCCGCTTTCCGCCTTTCAAGGCATTGCGTGTTGAGTTATATTTTTTTATTTACTTTTTTATCGTAAATTGCACTATTTCTTTAATATATATGTGCTTTAAAGAATTTTATCTATCTATATATCTATCTATTTTTAACTTAATTTAAATTAACTTACTATATAATATTTAAAGAATATATCATTTTTAATAAATATCTATTGGGTTATTAGGAAAAAAAACACTTAAGTAACAAAAAATACTACAAAATAAGTAAGTGAGTAAGATTACTATGTTCTACTTTCTTTCTAGTCGTAAAACCGCTGGTATATTAAAAAACAATTAGCGAATTCTTGTCGATACTTACGTTTGTCTTTCTTTTCTTAATTAGTAATAAACTTAATGTATGAGAATAAAATTTTACTATTGATACTCTATCGTGATGACTAAAATACGTATTTACGTCTTTTAATTGATGGTGAGAATTGTGGGCTTAAATAAAAAAAAAAGAATGGAAAAAATAGATATATAATAAAAAATAAATAAGTAATAATGGCGATCCGTTTTCATATAAAATCTGAGACATTGCATGTTGAATTGCGACTCGATGCCGCCCTTTGTATCACTATGGGTAAATATTTTCTTATATCGAACACCTTCCAATGGGAATAGACTGGACAACCATAGTGCTTACAATTATGAGCTATCCTATGCTCATATGCCAGGACTCGTTAATTAGTACTAGTGTTTGTGTTGTGGAAAAGTTTCAGGTAAATCAGCTTCAGATAAGATATCTTTCTCTAAAATGTATGAACCGAATGAAATAAAACAAATCGGTTAAGTCGTTGCTGACATTAACGTGCACAAACATACAGATGAAAAATCTAAATCATGTCATTGGGTTCTATTGCATTGATAAATGCCCCTTATAATAAATTTTATTACATATCTTCCGTGTACAGCGATCAGTTATATATTTATTGTATGTATAGATGTAGATTGACTATTTATCATCACAGGTACCTATATAATAATGACTTTTATGAGTATTTTGTATTTCTGCAATGAATATTTTTGGACTGTCGTGGACTCTGATGGTTTGTGGGTTCGATTCCCACTCAGGGAGAATGAATTCTTTACATTTTCTTCGCTCTGTCAACAAGGCAAAGCGTGGCGTTGAAACTCAAAACTCGGATTGTATATATATATATATATATATATATATATATATATATATATATATATATATATATATATATATATATATATATATATATATATATATATATATATATATATATATATATATATATATATATATATATATCTTCTAAGCTCCTCCAGTCTTAACACTAGGATAACTTGCTAAATGCTAGATACAGCGTGAAGCTAACAAAAAAAGTCCAACAAAACCATCAACTCTTTTTCCACAAGATAATTAGTAAAAAAAAGGCATCACAAATAAATTACACAGTAAAATATTTCACAGACACATGTAATTACTTTGCGGCACTCGCTTGAGATATATGAGATACTCGTATCGTTGTTTTTGTCGCGTGATCGTTCGTCTCTACAGTGTTTCCGGTCTGCCGTTTTGCTTAATAATCGGTATATTCGACGCAACCGTGCATGGTCTCCGAATGATTTATTAATATAGATCGTGTTTATCCATCGTTAATATAATTTAATGATAGACTATTATGTAGCTATGATGGGAATTATTATAACAAATTGGTCGTTTTAGTTAATTTTTTTATGGACTTTTATTTTTTTATTAAATATATCTGGTGAGAGTCGCATCAAACATACTATGATGAAGTACGACCCACTAACAGATGACAAGAGTAAAAAAATGTGGCTTATATTAATACGTGAAGCAAAACCTTTGGACCGCTTTTTACGAAAATTGCGCGGACGGAGGAGTATGAAGCTTAGTACACTAATAGTTTATGTGTAGGAGATGTGCATATATTTTTCAATAATAATGCTTATAAAGTATATTCAATCAATAAATTACACACACTACCGTATGTTTAACAATATAACTTTTGTATAAAGTGACATACACGTTGCTATGGCAACGCGTGTTTCATACGTCGAGTCGACGGGTCCTCTAGTTTAGAGTAAGTATGTGTACGTAAAATCATTTCAATTATCGGTCAATGAATTTGTTCAGAACATTGAAATTTTGTTAATCACTATTCAGAGATTTAATTTTTTTATAGCGTAAGTAATTAGTTGATTTAAATCAAAAAGTATATTAGTATAGATTTTATTCGATTATAAAAAAAAAACATGTTTCAACTTGTCCACGGTTACACGGTCGTGAATGTATTGCTTAAAAAAACTCATTTATTTGCAGAAACTAACAATGAATCTAAAGATATTGTAAACAATGACATTAAGAAAGTGAGCACTAAGGAGATCTTACAAAAGTCTTCACATTACAATAGTAGGTAGGTACATCACTATTTATTTACTATATATTCTAAATACAGGTATCGGTTCCATAGGGACCTGTTGTAACCTAAGATTGTAAGTAGTATAGAAACCACATAGCGGGAAACGACCAAACCACAGCTAGCTGTGAACGTTCAATATATGTTAAGTAAATCTAATTATATTGACATATATAAGTTACGCTATAGTAGCTTAGTGGTAACGTGCTACGTTGGGAGGGAATTACAGGTTCGAATCAAGGATGCATAATTCAAATAAATTGGATTATTTTTAGCAATATAATAAATTGTGGAGTATCATTGTACAATTGCACAAATAACATATAGCAGTAGAAATATGCAACGGGAACATAGTGTTAAGACACTCTTTGTTTTGCTGCCCTCGGAAATCTCGCCGTGTTTTTACAACAGAGAAGAGAGATCATTTGTAATTTTCGATACGCGTTACTTCTAATCAGAATAAAGAAACTCTATGATATATGTAAATATACCTAAATATTTCATAGAATAGGATTTGAACTCACGACTCATAATTGATAATGATACATATACCATGATGTTGTATATCAATTTATAGGTAATTTGGTATAACTCGTCACAAAATGACTGACTGACACACAAAGCACAGCCGTAACTACTGAACATAGAACTGAAATTTTAACTTTCAAAATTTTTAATACGAGCTTTTATATCTCACGCAAATGACTACTGACTTAGTAGCTATAAGTATCTATTTGTAATACCTATGACAATCCACAACATTTTTTATTGCTACTCCACTCTTATTAGTCATGGCATAGTGCTAAATAGCCTATAGCCTATAGCCATCCTCAATAAATGGACTATTCAATACAAAAATATTATTTCAACTCGAACCAGTAGTTGTTTAGATAAGCGCGTTTAAACAAACAA
Source organism: Dione juno (assembly GCA_037127375.1). Taxonomy (NCBI): domain Eukaryota; kingdom Metazoa; phylum Arthropoda; class Insecta; order Lepidoptera; family Nymphalidae; genus Dione; species Dione juno. Next base: position 2,001,853 of record JAXRJS010000041.1, read on the forward strand.
ACAAACGCTTCAGTTTTACGTTATTAGTATAGATTAAAAATCATATATTTTTTATGAACTGAGGAAGTTCCACTTTAATGAGATATATTTATATATGTATACTATAAATGTCTGGATCCACGCTTTCTGAGCAATATATTGTATTAAAAACGGTAACTATTAACTTATGAGGCATGCAGCTATTATATATTTTATATAGATTATATAGCAAAAACATTAATTAATGCTTTATTAATAAGAACGTTTGCTATAATACTGATATGGGCATAGAACATCCGATTATTGGATTCTTTAAGTTTTAAAAACGATAAGGTTCTATGTCCGATGACTATTTTATATATATATATATATATATATATATATATATATATATATATATATATATATATATATATATATATATATATATATATATATATATATATATATATATCCCTTTAATCAATATTAATTGTAAAATATAGCATCACTTTGCCTTCTTGCCCAAAATATAACCAGCACCTTTACATTTGTCATCTATTCCCTTAGGCATCTACTTCAGATATTTTTAATTTGTTACACACATTTTTTACACATTTTTTTTAATTTATTCAGGCTGATTAGCTTCGTCGAGTAGTTTTAAATATATGCGTACAGTTTGTATTTACAAATACAAGTTTATATAGAAAGATATAGAAAGTATATATATGTGAACCAAAGTAACTAGGTAAAGTGTTCAGACATTTCTTCTCCATTATAGCCTAAAATCTAAGTCTAAGTCAAATATATTTTTTTAAAAATACTTCTTCATTTTTTAATTTTTTGAACGTCAAATACTTTGTCACAGGTTAAATAAAATTAATATATCAGACCTGAGAAGAACCGGCGGAATACTCAGCTTTTTTGTCTATTTTTTTTTAATTTTCAATTAATAATTAGTGACCATGATACTTTTTAAACTGACTGGGGCGAGCATTTCACTTCCATTCATAATTTTTTTTTAATATTTTTTTTATTTACAATCAATCATATGTACATATGAAGTATGGACATCGTGTAAACGTGTAAACATATTTAAAAAAAAAACGATACTGATCATTTAGTATGCTTAATTGTCGGACCGTAGTTAATGGTCAAGTTAAATAAACCAGAACCCAATACTGAGGTAACTTTACTTTGTAGTTTACTTTGAAATTTAACGCGATATTTCACAATATAAAGCCAAATTATGCACAAACTTACAATTGCAACGATTATATAATAATTGTAACAAGGCAATCGAATTGTTGATATAACAAATGTTAGTGTCTAATGTTTCTTTTATTTTTATACATCACTAGTCTTTCTTTAGTGATGGAAAATTACAACACCACTATTGCTTACTGTTAAAAGAGTAACTGTATGATTATTTAAAATAAAAAAAAAATGTCATATGACTTTGATGTTCATTCTTCATCCATTCAAAGAAAACACATATATACATACATATTGCGTAGTACATTATAAGATTTAGTTCAATAGCCGTATCCAAATTCTATATAAGTTCTTAATTATTTATTTTTAAGACAATTCTAAATAGTATTTATGTGAGCATTTTGCAAGCATTTTTGAATTGTCGAACAAAATGCTACCACTACCATGGCAATTCTCCCAAGAAAAGCCCAAGTTCTTCTTTTCAGTTAGTAAGAAAAATCTTTAAAAAAAGACAAATTACTAAATTTAAAATACGCAATAAGCATTTAAAAAATATATTCAATAATACCCCTGCGTACGAATTATTATATTTTCTTGAGGATTTTTTTTTAATATATATATATATATATATATATATTAACTTAAAATTTCTCGGCTTTACAATAGAATATCAAGCTATGTTACGGTCAAACGATATCCCGGTTATCCTTCAATGTACTCGTATCTAAATAGTTTACGTAAGAAGTAAATAGTGTTGCAAGTCAGACAGTAATAAATGCATAATGCCGCATCTCATTGACACACATAGCGAATTGTTGCGATATATGTATGTATGTATGTACGATGTATGTATATATTTTGCGATGTATATATATATATATATATATATATATATATATATATATATATATATATATATATATATATATATATATATATATATATATATATATATATATATATATATATATATATATATATATATATATATATATATATATAATCCATGAATCCACCAGCGCCAAAGAAAACACTGTGGTTCAGCTGTCGTATTCTGCTGAAGGAAGATTTCTTATGCACTCGTGACCCCAACCTGTGGCGGTCCAGGAGGAAAACAATGAGTTCTAGTACTTAATGTGAAAGGCCCACACGATAAACTTCTTCACGATTAAAAAATATCGGTCAAGTGCGTACCAATTGATTATAGGTTTTATTATTTATGTTACGGGCGTAAGGAGGGAACGGAGTGTCTTAACTCTTGTACCCTCTTATATATATATATATATATATATATATATATATATATATATATATATATATATATATATATATATATATATATATAAAGGTATTACAATATATTCTTATACAAATTCAAAATTAAGAAACGCAATATGTATTTAATAAAACCTATTTACTTAACTTGCTCAAGATAAAAATGAACAAGTCTTAAAAAGCTGTTTCTATAGAACTAAGTCGGCGTTACAAAGTCATCTGATAGCTTATGAAATAGAAGGCCTCTATTGTACACAGCACATATGAAATATAATTTCTTTAGTAATTTGAGTTAGAATTATCTCTAAGTCAAGAACTATATCAGATATTATGTAAGCTAGAAGGTGAGGATTCGAATCCCGTTCGTAAAAAAATAAAAAAAAAATTCAAGAGATTTTTTTAAAACTTTATAATATAATAAGTATGTTTATAGTAAATTAAAGTAGTAATATAATAAATAAGACACATTCATTAATAGATCTCGTTTGGGGTTCCGTAGTTTTTATCTTATATGCATATGTATGCGTGTACTGTATAGTGAATACTTCCTCATATTAAAATTATAAAAACTAGATATGCTTCTATAAAACAGTCTTCTTCAAAGAACTATAACAATGCTTATTTATTTTATAATTTTTTTTTGTTACTATAATATCGAACATTTATATACCTAACTTTGGTATAAAATACAGTTGTAATATAGAAGAAGTTGTTATATAAGATATTATACTCAGGTACATGTCCAAAACTAATTTAGATTTTCTAGACGCAAATAGAGCTTTATAATTTTTATAAATAATTAAGCGTAACTTGAGCTTTATAGTTATATATATGCATACTAAAAATTGCTTCAGTTAACTACATGTAGACGAAAACAATTTAAATATAGTTAATTCTTAAAAATATTTTATATATTATTTATTAATTTCGTTTTTTGCATCTGATGAGATAAATCGCAGAGCTAGGTTCCGCCATTGAAATCTCAAGAAAAATAAAATTAAAATTTCATTCTCACAATAACTACTAACTACTTAGCTTCCTTTGAATGTATAATGATGCGGAAAAAGTATGAAGATGTACATTTACATTTAACTGTATATATAATTATACATACATCTATAAAAAGCTTTCCTGAACACAATTGTGATGCTGTAGATATTGACAATATATCAAAGTATGTACGTCGAAGCATCAAGGCGGGGATTAGAGAACTAAGTGAAGTGACAAGTGTTGTAGACACTTGTAAACAAGTCGTCAAAATACAACGCTTTTATATACATAAAAAGTAATAATTAAACATGTTTACCATAGACAAATAGACATGGTATCGTAGATGACCGTTAGTTCCCAGGTAATCGGATCTTCCTTGCAAACCAGTCCTTCCGCGACTGTAAACACTTACTTCTATTTGGTCTTTGATTTACATTGATTTTAATTTTTACTGTTTTTTTTATAATTTGTTTACTATATATATATATATATATATATATATATATATATATATATATATATATATATATATATATATATATATATATATATATATATATATATATATATATACATATATATATATATATATATATATATATATATATATATATATATATATATATATGTATGTATATGCAGTTTTGCTTATATATGATTTGTAATACATACAATATCTTTATATTAATCTAAATTTTTATTTTTATCTTAAATACTAATTCTAGCAATATCCTATACTTTAAGCCTTTTTTATTCATTGAGAAACAATAAATAAAAAAATGCTTTTAAGTTTCAAGCTCCACAATATTGTATGCACTTACAAATAATAGAGCAAACACACTTGTATCCAGACGCATACAAATGCATACAAATAACTCACCTGTTCACTTTAAACAGAAGTCCCACTGGGGTCATCTCAGTTTATTTAAAAAATTCCCCTCACTACACTTTACAGCACTGGTAACGTCAATTATGACAGTTTAATATTCGCAAAAAAAAAACCTGTCACAGATTATCCAAAATATTTTTTTAATTTTTTTTTTGTAATTTTTAGAATGAAGCAGCACGGTGTAAGTCCTAATTTATTATGAAAATGGATTCGATTCTCGACTCGAATGCACAGAGGTTTGATCGATGCGTGGTAACCGGGCGGCGGCCGCGAGTGGTATGGTGACAAAGTCAAACAATGGTATAATTATTATACATTACAACAGGTGCCATCAACAATATTCTGTTGCTAACACTTTTAAATATTAAATTATGCAAGAATTTTTTTTGTTTTATTTATTATAGTTTTTTTTTAATTTGAACTTCTTTTCAATGTTAGGATGTTTTTAACTATAGGGATTATATGTACACCTGTAGTGTGTAGAGGAAATAAAGGCAAGCAGGTAATTAAATGTCATATTTACAAAAAGCTGACACCGTTTGCTTGTATTTTTATCGTGGGAACAAAATACTCGTGCATTAATGCCTCACTAAGAATCTTATAAATATTTTTATGTTACTAATTTAATAATATTTCTAAACATACTCATTTGCCAATAAAAGTAGTGAAAATTTGTTATATTTGTAATTTTAAATTAATTCTATAAATCAATCGTTTAACTCATAAAAGAAATGTCTGTCTGTGCGTGATGTTTTGGTTCGACATTTAGTTAGGCAGTGAAGAGTACCAACATAAAGAAAGGTTTAATTATCAGGCTCTTTGACCCGCGGCACTATAAAATATAAATTAAAAAGAATATATTACACTTATAAATTATATATGTAAATGTTTTTTTTTATAGTTGAAAGCACTTGACCCCTACGAAACACAAGTACAAGGCTGCTACTTCCCATCCTTTATGGTTTTATTACGCCACATCCGCGCACGCGCACAGGATGCTACCTTACAAATATATTAATACTATTTAAATACACCCTAAATCGAGTGTGATAGAGTATATTTTACATTTTATTTACAAAATAATGAACATTAAGCTGGTTTTGAAGGAAGTCATATAGATGTTGTTAAGAAAACTCTTAATACTTAGGCGATAAAATCGATTTTCTTCAATATTTTTAATCGAATGGTCTGGTGTATTGTCGCCTCAAGTATATTGTCGTATCATAGTTGAATGTTTTAATAACAATGGCGCCTGTTGTCCATTTTAGAAAGATGCCAATATCGCATGTTACGTGGTCAGTACACTAATCAAGCGTTGTAGTACTTAGAGACGTCGATTAAAAATTAATTATCATAAATTATGTTAAATATACATAGGACATTTTATATCAGACGCTGTAGTCGAGTCTCCGTACATTAAAGTGGATTAAAATAACTAATTTAAATTATATAAAATTTACAAATACAAACTAAATTACGATAAGACTATGGCAGTATACGCAACGATCATACATATACGTATATTGTACATATACATTATTGTATTGTACATAAATGTACATATACGTGTATTGCAAAGTAAATTGATCTAGTAAATAATATAAAGTATTTTTTTTTGGTTACAGCAAGAATCTAGACTTCGTTGTCCACGTTACCGACCAATTTTTATATTTGTGAATATTTTTTTTTGCATTTTTTTATATGCAAGTATAAATATAGAGCACAGTGTCGGACTTTTCAAATTGTGAGTTCGATTCCCACTTGGGAAAATGAAAAAAAAAAATATACCAAAATTAACAGAGTAACTCGATCCGCTTAAAACAGTAGATTATGCATGAAAGATAAATAATAAGCACACCTTTGGCTAGAATTTGCAAAAAAAATAAAAAAAATTAGCCAAGAATTTAATTAAAAGGCTTACCAACGTGCATCGAAATACACATTTAAAGGTGTACGTAAATAATAAAAAATATATACGATACATTTAAAGTGAAGAATGCCAAGAATCCTCTATACGGGTTTGCATGAGAACTATATGTGGACAGATGTCCATCATCCACACGTCCAGGCCAGCGGTTAGACCCGTCTGTTATTTATAAGTAATTGATTAAGCGAACTGCATTCTGCAAAATGCACTCGGGATTAGGCACTAGTGACTATCAAATTGCATTCTTAGGATGTCAATTCTATACTAGTCTAGTAATTCACTTTTGTTTTCTTCATAAAATAAAAAAAAAAACTAAGTGAATTAGAATTTGTATTTAGTTTTAAAATTTATGATCTTATACTTTTTATTTATTAGTGTTTAATGTTATGATTATATCATATATAAAATAAATATAACAACTAAGGAAATATAAAGATGCTGGTGGATTCTAAGTAAGCAGGTTTGAATTTTGCGTAACTTTAAACGCGTAGCGTTGAGATAATTTTTATGTATTAATATATATATATTTTAAATAACTTAATTATTGTAATTATCTACTTAAATTGGTTCAAACAATATAACTTACGAGTTACTAGTGACCACTTAAATAAGAAACTAGGAACTTTGATGTATATCGGGTTATTGTCCTAACTTATCGAGGGTACCGACTTTGGTTCCTGTTTGCATTCCACCACGCTCATAAAGCTTGAACAATGGCGTTGGAATCAACCGTAGTACTTCCTGTAAGTGTAGAAGTTACTTTAGGCGAAATTCAATTTCAACGTATGTATATATATACAAATTGATGTCTTCGGCGTTGCTTAAATAAAGTGTAAATAGCTTATGTAATGGATAATATTAATAATATATTTGGTTAAAAAGTCGTTACATTCAACAAAAAAAAATTATAAAGGACAACTCTATGGATTTTGTGTGTTATACAATAACATGTGCATGTTGAAAATTCTTAATTAAAATCACACACACAAAACTTTATATATAATAACTGGATACAGTAAAAAGATGTTTGTATAAAAAGGAAAATTATTTGTTCTTATATATAACGAATTTAAAATCTGATATTTTGTCTTACTATAGCGAGAAAGTCAATATGAGTTATGCCCTCATGTTCGGATTGAACCCAAATACCACCGTGATTACAGTCAGACGCTGTCACATGTAGCATCGCAGTGTGGCATTTAAAATGATTAAATAGGAGGACTTAGTGATAAATCACTACTTTCTTTCCCGTTTTTGTGTATATAATGTAATTTGACATCAAAATTTCTCTAATTAGACAAGGGACTATTATTTTTTTTTATTTTACATTTTAAAGATTGTATACGCTAAGCAAAAAGCTAGGTTTACAGCATTTTCGATGATAAACGTATAATTTTATTGTATAAATCCGTTACAGCAATTCTTATAAAATGTAACGTATGTGAGAAAATAAACAGTAAACCTGTCCATTGTTAGATGTTATAAAGAGATCTGCTATTGTCGTGTAATGTGTATGTCATATATTTTTGTGATACAAAAATATATGACATACACAGAGTGACAAGGTTCTTATATGTGAGAACATATAAGGTGCTACCAATCAAAAGAAAGGTGTCCATAATATTTTAATAACGGATGTCCTGAATGGCCTTAGCTACCTGAAAGCAATGTAATGTCCATTAAATGCGTAATTACGGTCCAATTATATACGCCGCAACATTGTACTACCTAAAATATACCCCTTGGGAATGTTTTTCTTTAATTAATTAGAGTATATAATCATAAAAGCTTTCAATTTTAAATGAAAAAAAGAAAAATATTGCGTTTGAGACTACGTGACTGTGAGAAACTGTCTTACTGTACACGTGACGGTTGCAGGTTCGATTCTCATTCGGGGGAGTTGATCATTATTATTTCTCTACTATTTTCGTCAGTTAAGACTCAATCAGCAGTATGTTAAATTGCAGCATTCCTGCTTCGTGGAGAACGGAATTTCTTGACACTAAGTGCTCACAGACTGCATTTTTGAAATATTTGCAGAATATTATTAAAAAAAATTAATTCAAAAATTAAAAAAAAAGAAATTGAATAAAATATTATAAAAAAAAAGAAATTGTCAATATGAAAGTTATTATTTAATCCAGCACGTTGTGAAGGAAGACAGACTCACGACTCTATTTCATCCATTTAAAAATGAGTCAACTCTACAATTCATTAATATAAAAAAAAAATCTAAACAATCTTTTTAGTGGCTTCAACTAAAGGAAATGGCAAACGTGCACATGTTATTACGAACATGACGTTTTAATTTCACATGAAACATGCATTACGAGGCGGGGCAGTGGTAAACAATAATTTTATGACGCGGCCAAGGAAGCCCATGGTTAAGTTTAAGTGGCATCATATAGTAATAGTAAATAATTACAAAGGTATAGAAACTCTTGCGAATGCAAAGTATCAGAATAAACCAACTAAAAAGCTAGTTCGATTCCTGTGAATATCATTACAGATTATATAGATATATAGATATTATAGATTAAATAATTTGAGTCCATATAGTGGAAAATGTTACACTCGATCATTTTGGGATCGATTCCTAAATTTATATATAGCTTATGTCTTTATCACTATTGGGGTAGTCAGAAGAACGGATCGTTAAAGGGTACCTCTTGACACCTCTTTCGCCTCATCCACTATGGGAGAGGTACCTCTTCTTCATACATGCTCCTTATGCTATGCAACAAAACTGAAGTCTAAAAATTTTCTGTCGAAACTATTTTGTTTAATTTCTGTTTAGTTATTACATTTCATTTGTCAGCGAAGCTTTATATCATTAATACTTAAAGTCTCTGGGAAAAGAAAGTGGAGAATGGGGTGTTTAAGTGACACCTCGCAATGATAAGAGAGATGTATTGGTATGTTGTGATATTTTTATTACTTTCATAGTGTTATTCCTCACTAAGGCTAGAAAAACATATGAAAAAAATCACGTAGTGGCATTAAAAACCGCGCCTCTTGGGCGTCTTGGTTTCCAAGAGGCACGAGTTCCAGTTTCACTACATTAAACTTTTTTATGTTTTTTCTAAAAGTATGTACACCATCTTTTCCGCCAATCCAAAACGGTCCAAAAAAAGAGCGTAAGGTTATTGGTAAGCGTTATAAATTATTTTTATATCTCCAGCGTTGAGTTCCGCCACTCAACAAGAATGCTGAAGCTTTCAATATAAAATTTTCTATGTCTCGAATAAGGACACTTGTTATAACCACAGCACAAATATTCATCTATTGTCTATTAAAAAATTCCTCATAGTGAGATTTAAGCACCACTCACTTATAAATAAATATCTGCATCAGATTCGCAAGAACGATTACTTAGTGTAATTACATATATCTCAGCATGCATTTAGCTGCTTTATCAGCACTCAGTCAAAGTCGTGTGTTAATCCATTGTATTGTATGCAAATATGTTCGCACGGTTCTTGTTTGATGGATATTATTAAAATTTTAAATGTTATTGTCGTTAAAATTTGTCTCTAATAGGACATTTTAAATTTTATACTATAGATAATTCTAAAATATCATTTTGGTATAGTTCTGATAGTTTTTTTAGTATATTTTGGTATACGCATATAAATTTTATCGACAAGCTTTGTACTCGCATTTTTTGAAATCTTGCTAGATTCAATATTTTTGTAATGGAAACTATCCGGACAAGCTTTTTAAATTAGCTTGTAAATGTACTGGGGCAATAAAAGAGAATTTCTCAAAATAAATTTATACAGAATTTTGATAATGAATAGAATTCATATATAGAATAAGAAAAGCTAATAAGAACTCGTTGTAATATGTATGTTCGTATGTATAAATATAAAATTATTTCAATACCGAGTGACTGATAGACAACTTATAGCCGAAAGCATGGGACAAACTTGCAGCTTTATAGGGTCCTTGAGGAATGTAGGGGAGGAATATGGGAGGATTTCATGGTATAATGTAATATAGAAAAACAATTGCTAGAAGGTATATCCAGACTACAAACAATATACAAACATAATTAAAATTAAAAAAAAGAAACGCCATGGAATTGTCACCATTCGCATAACTCTTTGAACACGAATAGATTCCAATTTCTTGCTACGAGCACACATTCCCATGATTTTCCTATACAATGTCACCGTGATTTCTCTTCTATTATGGTTTTTTATGACATGAAAATGTGTAATGGAAGTTTAAAGTACCTACCTGTCAGTAGGTGTAGTAAATTTTATTTAATTTTAAGGTTTAATTTTACTTTTTTCGCTTCAAACAATTAATTTCGTTATTGGTTTTTCTTGCAATGTGAAGTTTGTGCAGACAGAAAGACTAATTTAATTTTAATTTCACTTTTCAATAATAGATTTTGATTATTGATAGCTAAATCTTACGCAGGTGGAAAAACAAGTATATACCAAAGTGTTAAGTTAAATAAATCCCCAGATTAGAATTCGAACCAGCTACTATCGTGTTCAGTAACAACGACGCAACAGATATCGTTAGTAATATCATTCAAAATAATGGAATCAATAACTATGAAGTAGTTATTGATTCTTGCCTACGTGATAATTTAATATAACAAATATATATGAAGCTGGTCATGTAAGAGGCATAGCGTCTGACTGTAAACGCGATGATCGTGGGTTCGATTCCGACTCGAGTTAATGAAATATGTTCATTTGCTCGTTTCCATTCCGTTACTCCAGCATCCCTCTGCTTATCCTGCGATATACGGGATACAGCGTGAAGCCATTACTAATATATAATATGTTTTTGTCCATATTAAATTGACATCTTTATGTTCGTCTAAAGTACTGAGATAAGGCATATTAGAACGGTCATTATCTAGAAGACGTAGCGATATATAAATGAAGCCGCGATGTACGACGATAAGATCTAAGACAATTAATTATTGCTATAGGGCCATCAACCCGTGCGTCATTTCGCGCTTCGTTGGCGACCAGGCATGCCTCGTATACCTACAGTGTGTTATAAAGTACGTTTGTATACAAGCTAGCTGTTGACCGTGATTTTGCTCGATAATTTATATTTATATAAGTATTTTTTAGCTTCACGCATAACAGGCATGGCAGGCATACGGAACCCAGTGTTAAATTATCAACTTTTCGTCCAATTTTCAATATATTGCGTTTGCAGGCGTTACAGAAAAATAGGTTTTCCTTGATATATATATATTTATATATATATATATATATATATATATATATATATATATATATATATATATATATATATATATATATATACATATATACACATTTTAGTTAAATAATAGGAAAAGGTAAAATGACATGTCTTAAGTGGTGATCTCTTAGAAGCCAATATACATAATAACGATTGAATTACTATACAGTCTAATACACAAGCTCGATACTACTGTTTTACTTCTGACATTATGACACTTTGTATGGTATTTGTACTCTCTTTGTATGAGTCACTCTTATCCTTTTCTCCACTTTTGAGATTGTATTCAGATTAAAATCTAAAGCTTTTTGGTTATTTTTTAGGTTAGCTTTGGGGGCAGGTATTTCTAAGTAATTATGATGAACATGGAGACGGGGCGCTAGATGTTTTCTATGAACATGGTGTATGAATAGAGGCTTTAAAAACCCTAGTGTAGATTTCAAGGGACAAAGGGACCCCTTCCATTTGAAATCCTGCGCCTACTTAATCAAATTCGAAATAAGTTCTAGAAATTAATTGGTGATATTTCTAGACAGACCGAGATCTTTTAGCAAAATGAAGAAAGTTTACGCTTCATCTTGTAGCTTTCGATGACAACTTTAACAGAAGAAATATTAGGAGGTATGTATGTATGTGTGTACGTATGTATGTATGTGTGTACAATGGAATATTACTTACTTGGGTAAGTAGTCATTTCCTTACAATGTAACTTTTCAATCATAATTTCTGAGAACATATTACACGGACGCACACATGGACACGCGTCTATATATTTGTCTTTTAGAGAATTATAATAAATTAGAAACTTGTATAATAGGCTTTTTCTTTGTTAGATTTTTTTTATTTACAGTGTTAGTGTCAAAAACCGAATAATTTTTATATTGTTGGCTATATAGTTTAGATCCGCAGTATATATATATATATATATATATATATATATATATATATATATATATATATATATATATATATATATATATATATATATATATATATATATATATATATATATATATATATATATATATATATATATATATATATATATATATATATATATATATATATATATATATATATATATATATATATATATATATATTATATATATATATATATATATATATATATATATATATATATATATATATATATATGTATATATATATATATATATATATATATATATATATATATATATATTTATATATATATATATATATATATATATATATATATATATATATATATATATATATATATGTATATATATATATTTTTAACGACAATATTAGATTTTTAATTTAGCAAATGCGTCGCAATTTTTACACTTATTTTACAAATTATAGATAAATAAAAGTAAATTAATTCTTCATTTTCTATTAAAGACATTCTTAGACAAAGGAATCCGACTGTTGATCAATCAATACTACAAAAGTGTATAATTTCGACTATATTGCGTCTGTCAGTAACATCGTAACAGAAGAGTTTTATACATATGAATAATTCTTTGAAGGATTTTCTACTACAATAGAAGTAAAGATTCATGTTAGACTTGGGAACGTATTTAAAAATACTGGCCAGAAATGAAAAACAAATGGCGGGAACTCTTTCATATTCTTCTGTCCTTCTTTTTTGTTAACAAAACAAAACAGAATGCTTTTAATCTAAATAAATAAATAATAAATAAATAAATCGTTTATTTAAACAAGTTTCTTACAATCCACTAGTGATTGGAGCCTCCTTTTAAGCATGATATTGCCTGTACCAGGAGACTCCGCTCTTCCATTACCATAAAAATAACAGAAACCTTAATCTTAGATATATATATATATATATATATATATATATATATATATATATATATATATTATATATATATATATATATATATATATATATATATATATATATATATATATATATATATATATATATATATATATATATATATATATATATATATATATATATATATATATATAGATTATTAAATTCTTTTCTGGTTCTGTCTGGTTTAAAATCTTGAATTTGATATCCCACAGCCGAAGTCAGGGTGTGTCCTGAGTCTTAAATAACTATTATCGCTTACAAATTAGGATTTTCATTTACGACAACGGCTAATTCTTCAATATATCATTAACTCATTTATTATGCACCGTCTACTTTCCGTAAAAGGGCAGCACTTAACCCGCGTCAAAGTATAGCGTAGGCTTCAGTTTTGGACTGAGCGTGTATTATGTTTATTTTGGTTTAAAATATTCGATACCTGTACATATATATGTATGTAAATTATTACTTTTTATTAGCTCAGTGTATAGGTATTTCAATTAAAATCAAGACACTTGTGGCTTTGTGGAACAGTTTCTGACTTAAGACGTGGTTGTGGGTTCCCCCACGCGGGGGATTGAGTCATATTCATTTCCCAGCTCTAGTAAGATAAAAAGCGTTTAATTAACTTACATTAAATTAATTAACTCTAACTTAACTTAACTTAACTTAAATTAATTAACGCTATTTAGTCTCAAATTCAAATGGAAAATAGAACACAAATGTCTTCATATAGATGCATTGACGCCATACTATTATTTCAATTCATTATTACAAGAAGATGCATTGTAGGGTAAACAAATAAAGACTCTACGAAGTTATTCTATTTGCCACTTTATGTCTGATTAGGGACATTGTTCTGGTAACAGTACAAGCTTCTTCTTACACTAATTGAGTGGATAAATTGAAATATTTTAACAAAATAATCCTCCATCACAACTACCTGTATATGTAGTCAGCATAGCCTCTGCTGTAAACGCGACGGTTTGTGGGTTCGATTCCCAATCGGGGAGTGGGTCATTAATTAATGATTTTCATTTTCTTCACGCTGGTAATAAGGCAAAACGCGGTGTTGAGTTCCGCCACTCAAATTCGAAATTCGAAAGGGGGAATGCGGGGAACGGAATGTTTCCCTCTGCCAACCCTGCTGTGTGCGGGATACGGCGTGAAGCTAATTTTATTATATGTATAACAATAATTTAAATATTTCATTAGAAAACATAGTAAATTACTATAATTCCACTAGAAATACAATGTAAGTGAACCTGCACGCCACTCTATATATCAACATTCCCGTAATACATGTATCGGTGACTGCAGATCTATGTTAACCACTGAGCCGTGTAACACGTTAATTTCGATTCTTGCAACAATATTTGCATATAATTGTGAATATCGCGGAACTCCCTATATAGCTCGTGTCTTATAAATGCAACCAATGGAAATTTCTAATCACAGTGACTATTTTTAATTTAAATTAATATATATATATATATATATATATATATATATATATATATATATATATATATATATATATATATATATATATATATATATATATATATATATATATATATATATATATATATATATATATATATATATATATTAATTTAAATTAAATTTTAACGGGGTGCTTGGACATCAATATATTATACTGATTTTATTAGTTTATTTGTTGTGATATATAATAATATATCTCACACAAACAACCTTTCTTTTGTTGGAGTTCTCTGTTACTTTTTCAACATATACATATATATAAAAAAATTAACCTTATATAAAATTCTTTTATTAGTTTACCGTAGTACCAATTTCCAAATATCGATTAATCGATTTTATATAAAACTTTTATGTTTCTTTGTCCATCCCGTACAAGGTAGGGCAGTCATTCTTAAAGAGGGTCCTAATCGCTTGTGTAATTGGCATTATAATAAATTACTTGCTTAGGACGCTCAATAATAAGTGCATTGGACTTTAATATATATATATATATATATATATATATATATATATATATATATATATATATATATATATATATATATATATATATATATAATATGACCAAGATGTTTAAAGGTACGTACATACGTATACGATATGTATGAGAGTTTCTCAGTACTAAAATTGTATACTTCGCCTGGCTGAATAAAGTTCAACAGTGAGAAGTAGAACATCAAATATGCATTGTCTATACAGCAGAGGGCAATTATAAATTAAAAAGCTTTCGAGTGGTTTCAATGTTCAGGTCCTGGCTCCAGCATCAGACCAGCTCGATGGTACCATATTCTAATATAATATTGTCAATTGAACGTATAACTGCCAAGTTTCATTGAGATATAAGATATAGGTACAATTATTAAAAGTAAGTAAGTTTCAGAAGCTTAGATTTTATTAAATAGTTACATGTCATCTTTATAAAAGCCTTTGTAAATACTTAAATATAATTTTTTTTAATTTTAAGACAGCCATAAAGTCCGTCTTGTGAAGTCATTTACTTTATATAGATTAAGATTTTTTTTTATATATTTTTTACGTAGTATGTTTGTATGTATATATATTGAGTGCTATGTATGGATTCATCAAATTATTCATATAGTTTATCGTATTACAGGTATTTATATATTCGTCTATGCCTGTCTACTTCTAATATTTCTTTCTATACCTATCTGTATATAATTTTAAGTGTCCTTCTCACTCTAAAGGTTATCTGGAAGAGATGGCTACAAAGCCATAAGATCGCCTTGTGTACAATGTTTTTTTTGTATTATTTATTTTTATATTTATATTTTGTACAAATAAAGAATAAAGAATTAATATAGCATACTTCTTCTACACCTTCTCTTTGATTATAGCGTTTTAAGATAACCTAAAATTGTATGACACCAAGCCCAATTTACAAATTTAACCACGTTGGAAGCAAATAGATGAAGGTAATGATTGTGACGATAGTGACGTAGATGTGGGATCTATTGATACGACAGCATTCAAAATTTAAATTAAATCAAAATTATTCTGTATATTAGTCAAATGTCAAAAGTTTATTTCGCTAATGAATGTATTCTTGAATCGAATTAATGTAAAGCCACCACCAGTTTGGAAGGCAGCTCTGATGAGAAGACCTGGTAAGAAACTCTACAGTAGCTCTTTTAAATATCAATATTACAATTATACTATTAAATACAATCATTTTTATATTCCTGAACAAAGTTCTATTTTTCCATTTTCTTTAAATCTCTACAGTGGCAAATTTTGAACAGATTGCCATAAAGTTATAAGCAATTTATTTACTTTTGGAGTCTATAACTACTTACAAACTTAACCAGCGACAACCTCATTTAGAATTAAAATAGGTTTTTTTCGTACACTTGTTTTACCATTTTCGTTTAAAAATGACGTCTCTGTCTAGGTATCTATGAATTATACGATATGACTGGATTAATAAATTATAAGGCAAGTTGTTTATTATTCTGTTCTGATCAATGGCTGCCCACATTCGCCCACAACTGGTCTAGGGTTTCCCACGCCCACGTGAAGTTTTTGTAATAATATATACATAGATATAGAGGTACCTGCTAGTACAAGTAATGTAATAATGATTAATTTCCATATTAAGTTTATTAATAAATGCTTGAAAATGTTGGGTGAAGTGACTAAAATATGGTCGTTTTAAATTGACCTGTTCGTTGCCAACAACTGAAGTTTTTGACTATGTGTCTCTAGCTCTGTTGTATATAATAAAAAAAAATCTGTCAAGTGCGAGCTGAACTCGCGCACCGAGGATTCCGTACCAATATAAAAAATGTAAACAGGAAAGTGAACTACAGACACAAGTAATGGCGTTCATCTGTGATATTAACATTGAAATTATTTCTTTATTTGTACAGTGTACTTACACTTTTTGACAAATTTTATAATTTTAGATCAATCGAAAGTACTCACCCTATAGGTTTTGATTACGCGGCGAATTTAACTAAGCATAAAAGCTCGTATCTCTAGACTGCATTGCCTTAAAAGTTAGATTTTTCTGTCCTCCAGGAGACTATAGACATGGATATTTCATATTAATTTAAACTAGATACCTCCACGTGCTATTGATAATAATAATCTTGACAGACACACACAGACTGACAACAAAGTAATATCATATAAAGTTTCCGGTTTTTCGTTTTTAGCTATAGAACCCAAAAAAAACTGTTATAAATGATAAAATATACATATAAACATAAATATATATATACTATATATGTACATACGTATATATAATATATAATATTATATATTGTTCCACGAAACAAATTAGATACGCTTATAAGAATTGATGCTGTTATCATCACAATTATTATTCATATTCGTAATAAATTAGATTTTTCATATTAAGGTCGAGACAAAGGTATTTTTTATTAAGATTGAAATATTAGTATAAAGTATATGTTAATTTTGTTTTAAATTCGATGTTGGTTTTTCATAAATAAGTAATTAGCATTTTCCGCTACGTTCATCTTATATTTGATATTTCGTCATAACATATTTGAATACCAGAGTAAGTTTTAGAAAACGTTTTTTTAAATCAAACCCACCTGCACCGGGACTAGAACCTGCACTTCTAGGATACCGTCCTTATAAGAAGCCATAGATTCAAGAGGGTGAGGAAATGAAAATAATTTATTCTCCCAAATGGGGATCGAACTGACAACCGGCGATTGTAGTTAGACGGTATCCCATGGCGATAGCTACATCTTGAATAGCTTGAATAGCTTAATCTTTGTAATATATTTTTTTTGCTTCACGCTGTATCCCGCATATAGCAGGATAGGCAGAAGGAATCTAGTGTTAAGACACTCCGTTCCCCGCTTGCCGCCTCTCGAGGCAATGCGTGTTGAGGGGTGGAAGTCAAAGCGCGGCGTTGACTGCCTTATTACCAGAGCGAATAAAAAAAAAATAGTTCATTCTCCCCATGTGGGTATCGAACTAACGTTTTGTCACGTTTATAGGCAGACGCTGTGCCTCTGCGCCACGACGGTCTATAACTAACTGTCAATTTAACTTTATAACTTATAAACGCGAAATGCCGGATAAATACTTACCAGGGTTCAAAAGAAGATAAAAGAAAAAAAAATACTTTACTTCGAATTTCTAAGACGAAAACATTCAAATATTACATTATACAATACGCAAACGAAGCTGGGGGCATCGGCTAGTTAAAAATGCTAATACTCTCAATCTGAATTTAACCTAACCCGCCAATAGAGATAAGATCTGCAACAATTATTATACATTATTAATAGTTTGTAGTGAGAATTATAAAACAGGAAGCTGTAACACGTGCAATGTCAATCTGGCGAACGTTTTATATCAGTTATGATAGCCGCCGACAGTGACGGACGATACCGCATGCATTGAACTGCGACCCCCAGACAAGTTTATATAAAGTATTTACTTAGTATAGTAGTTTCATATTAAATTAAAATAAAAATAAAAAATAAACGCTTTTTTCCATATATACAGGGTAGAGAGAGGAAAGCTAGTACTGAGCTTTCCTCTCTCTTTCCTCTCTCGTATGCACTCCATATTCCTCGCACCACCCAAGTACCCAGGGGATCCTCAGTCGGTATCGAACCACCAAGTGTACAGACAGACGCATTATTATTTTCTAATAGAATTCACAAAACAGATAATAATTAAATTAATTTTTTTTTACATTATACATACAATTTATGCATATTTATTATATTAATTATGTCAATAGCACATAAAAATATCCTGTGAGTAGCGTCCGCATAACAAACGATTATTAGTTGTAATAAATAGTAGTTTGGGGTCGTATTCAAGTTCAAGTCCTGCTCTGGTATCTGTGGGATAAAATGTGAACCTAACAAGTTTTTATCCAAATATCTCGAACAGGCAAATCCACATTTATATATTTATTTATTTAACAGATTCTTTTTTTAATTTATGAGAAACAGATAATAAAGCTAACTCAAATTTAATAGTAACGCTTCGTTAACTTGTGAATATCATATGAGGTAGTAATATAAAATTGTTTAGTTACAAAAAAGTATACAATACAGTTTGGAAGATAAATATTTAGTAAACGTGTTAAAATTCGAATGCACCGAAATTTGAACCTACGACTATAGGAAACTGTCAACGTAACTTTTAAAAATATTAAAATATACAATACTTTCTTGGGCTTCTTTTTTTAGTGTTTTTTTCTATATCCCGTGGGAGGCAATTCTCATTCTCTCATATTTTTTCCATAATTTCCACTGTAAAGTTATCATTATATTTCGCCTCAATATGTTGCAAGTTGTAAAACTAAACGCAGCACTTAGCCCTACCAAATAGATACCATAAAAATATGTAAAAAAATCTTCTAAGCGTACAATAATTATGTAGACAAAAGTGTGTATAAGAAACAATAGTTTTAAATAAATAAAGAACCTTTACGTCCACGTTTACGTTTACGTTTACGTCCGTAATTAAGGCATAAATTTTATAATAAATATTAATTTACATTCCCTACGTAGCTTTGAAAATTTCAACCAAGCCCCTTAATGCTAAGGTATTCTCATTTTTACTTCAAAAATCGACTAAGCAAGTGACACCCATTGTATAGAGCTAACTCAAATTGTAGGTGCGTAGTAAGTGAATCGTGAAATTAAATGAACAAGAAGTTAATTATAGCTTCAACAGATGTTAATCTAAAGTTAGAAAAACTGTGTTGATACAAGATCGAGCCAGCTTGTTTATAGATTTTTTTTGTCCTTACACGTTTAATATTACATTATCACTGCATTTTCAATTCAATTTAAAATATTTTAGTTTTATACAAAAAAAAATGTGCTGTGACACAGTTTACACTAGTATGGCTGCCATCGCTCTCCTCTAGATTTGTAAATATATCAGGTCATAAATACATCTAGAGTGTATCTGTATCACATATTTTACTGAAATAAAATTTATTATTATTATTATTATATGTGTGGTGTTAACTACTGTTGATGCTCATTCGATAGGCTTACCACAGTTGTAAATATATTGTAATTTTACATTAAAAAAAAGCAACTGTTGAGTTTCCCGCCAGCTCTCAGCAGAACTGCCCTCCGAGCTGGTGGTAGCTTCTAGTTAGACTGACAATACTGACACTTATGTTAAATGACTGATTCGAAAGTGCTTGTAATAGCTTATTTAAATAAAGAATATTTCGATTTTGATTTGTGATCTTGATTGCGATACTAAGTAAATTAGAGACTGGCAGGAAACTTTGGTTATAGCTTCCTTTTGGCATAATGTATAAATGTGTTGAAAAAAGTACTTAAAAAAATTTTCAAACGTTCCATGGGAAGCAAACAAATGACCAGATTTTTATTATACATTTTTATTTTATTTATTTAGAGACTTTCTACACGCAAACCAAGTTTCCAGCTAAAACTGGTTCTTATATAAATTTTAAATATTTTATATAAAAATTAAATTAAATTAATTTAATTAGCTGCATCCCGCACATGGCAGGGAGAACCATAGGAGCCGTAGGAGCCGTAGGAACCGTAGGAACCGTAGGAACCTAGTGTTAAGACACTCCGCTCGCCGTTGAGTGGCGGAACTCAACTCCCCACTTTTTGCATTGTTACCAGAGCGAAGAAAATGAAAATCATTTATTTTCCCCCAGTGGGAAGCGAACCCACATACCATCGCTTTTACAGGCAGACACTATGCTTTGTTCCTCTATAGTTACGTCCATAATAGTATTTAATTTAATAACAAAAAAATCTATACACAAGCAAAGTCTGGGCTCATAGTAAATGAATTCAATCATCACACAGTCATATATATTTAAATTTTTTTTATATATTTAAATTTTAATCATATTTACTTTGGGCGTTTAAAATTTGTCATATGTTATACAACTTTTTTATATTTCCATTTGACCATGCAGTCGAATTTGACAGTTAGACAATTGATCGACATTTGTTTATATAGTATGATGAAGAATCTGTACCTACATATATAAATACTTTCATTTAAAAATAAATGACTTAGAAAATGTATTATTATATAATGTGTATGTTATTTCACTAAATTAAAGATGGCTGCTATGGAGTTTTGTATATAAATTATAAATATATTATATATAAGAATAAGTACATAAAATTTTTTTTAAGGTAATTAGTATGTGAGAAGGATTTTGAGAAACGAAAAAGGTAATGCCAATATGCCTCATGGAATAAATTGCTTGTAGATAGTGATGGTTGACCACTTAGATGACGTATGGTTGTCAAATATTCAAAGAATAAAGCTTTTATTTAAATCAAGAAAAATTCTATTTTATTGATAATAATATTCGTTACCGCAAAATAAGTTTGACATAAGTTTGACAGATATATAGCTCGATAATGATGTGAGAATGCTTATCCTTAAATAAATGTAGTGGAATGAAATTGACCGTTTTTGGAAATTAAAGTCATTTTATTGAAACTATTTTATTTTATTTGAAGAATTATAAATTACAATGCGTAATAAGTTATTTAAATTTATAATTAGTAAAGTATTTAATAAGTTAAATAGCAAAAATGTATTCGTACATATGTTTGTTAACACTTTCAAGAGAGAAAAATTCAAACGAAATTTTATAGTAACTATTATCCTTGCAAACTAAAAAGTGACAAGTTATAAATTATATACAATAACAGAAAGACAATTGAAAATATAATATAATATAATATAATATAATATACATGTGTTTGTATTGTAGCATTTTGCAAGAGAATTTAATCTTGATTTAGCAAAATGATTCCCAAAGACGTAAATTTTTGTAAAGTGATCATTAATATAGCGAATTCTAAATGTAGTAGTTAACTGTGAGTACCAACGTATAATATATATTTAACCAATCATCATTTATATATAAGCTTTTTACTGGCAGCCCTAGAGTAAAGCACGTCAAGCTACTTCCTTACCGGGAGACAGGAAACGACGAAAGCTCGCACTCATATATGACTATCAATATAAAAATACTGTTATTATTGACCAGTAAAAAGTACGAAGTGTTATGTTATTTGCTTCCGGTCACTTAATAGCTTAAAATAAGCTGCTACTACCATGGTTTAGTTGGCATTTTTCTAATAGAAGGCAATAATAATATCACTACGTAGTATAAAACAAAGTCGCCCTCTGTCTGTCCTTGAAAATTTCGCAACAGATTTTGATGCGGGTTTTTTCAAAAGATTTAAGATTATAAGAGGAAGGCTTATGTATATAACACACGCACAATATAGTAGAGGAAACACTGCTCATTTTTAAGGCCAATTATACTGGTATGTCGCTCTTGTAGGAGTACCTTCTAAAGAAAATATGTTGATATTGTGTTATGAATTATGAAAAGCTGTAAAAAACATTCTGTAGTATATTAGTGCCAGCATTGCACCCGTTGATTGTATCGGGATATGAACGTGCACCTCTTGGTAACCATTCAAGTACTCTGATCGTATGTCTTATTCGTGCTGTATTGGTGTATTAGTGGTCGAGTGCTTGAACGGTTTATACGAGGCGCGCGTTCAAATCGAACTATGTAATTTATATATATATATATATATATATATATATATATATATATATATATATATATATATATATATATATATATATTTATATATATATATATATATATATATATATATATATATATATATATATATATATATATATATATATATAATATATATATATATATATATATATATATATATATATATATATAAATACCGTGTGTTATAGTACTGCTACCTAATATAGAAAAGTGGAAAGGCTGCCAGTAACAGAATGAACGGCGCCTTAGCTGCATTATTGAGGCGGCAAAACATCATCAAACCGTGCAGCTACATCTGCACGGTTGGCCCAACACACTGCAGTTCTGGTGCCGACGCTCTTATATGGCAGTAAAACGTGATTGATTATAATACCATTGCATACCATTATATGGTATTGCAGAAGAAGAATGAAAGAAAGATGAATGCTGTGGATATACGATCTCTTAACTGACCATATCCGCAACGAAGAGATATACAGAATGGCAGGTATCAGTGAGGATGTCAAAGTAGGAATGAAGAAGAACGTGCTCAGGCGATTTGGGCGCGTCGAGAGAATGAGTGACGAAAGAATAGTAAAAAAGATATATTAAGCAAAAGTGAATGTTAAGAGAGGTAAGGGGTCACCTCGGTTGACCTTCGTAAACACAGTGTCGGAGATACTGGAGGAAGGTCACGTAAAAAGCATGAGGACGCCTCGGAGAGCATGTATGAAGAGGTTAATGACAGTGGACGAGGTGAAAGAGGTATGCTAAGACCGCAGCGTTTGGCGCTCCATTCTTTCTGACTACACCGCTAGGGATAACGCGTGAAGATATGTATGTACCTAATATATTATTAGTCTATATATAGTAATTTACTAAAATTGTTTACAAATTTGTGTAGCCTTTAACTAGCAATATAATCTAAATATTACGAAGTGTATAACATAAAGTTATTTTTGACACAAAACAATATCTTGAAATACATTCACGTCTAGTTTTCGAAAAGTAAATCTATATTCTCATATAAAAATGGCCATAAAAGCAAAATTAACGACGCTAATTATTATTCACAGAACATGTGTTCATTTTCATCGCTTCCTGTCCCTAAGGGAGCAGTGTGCAAGGTTCACACACATAGATTACCATTAGAAATACATAAAACCACGTTTACATCGTAATTAGAAATGGATGTTAAAATAAAACAACACTAAACTTCATTGCGCTTAACAGATTTTTTAACTTAGCCCATCTACTGTATTTTACAGTATAGGGAGAAGATCTAAGTATACATTACGTGTTTTTTTATGTATAATTTATTTTAGAAACTTTGTTTATATATTACGCTATATCCCGCGGTAGGCGGAAGGAACGATAGATAGAAGGAACCTAGTGTTAAGATACTCCGTTCCCCACTTTCCACCTTTCGAGGCATTGCGTGATGGCGGAACTCAATACCGCGCTTTACCTTGTTGCCAGAGCGAAAAAATGAAATCATTTATTATCTCCGAGTGGGAATCGAATTTACAAGCCACAGGCTGACGCTGTGCCGCTGCGCCACGAGTGTCACGATTTAAGTGATATGTCAAGGTTAGATGTAAAGGTTAATTAGATCTGTGGAACATCTCTTCCCGTTCCCTCAGCTTATCCGACAATGTGCGGGATATAGCGTGAATAAAAAAAAACCATAAAATATTTTTTTTTGTCAGCGAACATACTCGTAGGTTAAGAAAGTCAAAACTTACGTAAAATAATAAAATTATATATTATATAGGTACATTTGGACTCACCTGCTCAATGACACGTATATTGGCAGAGTGGCCATTTTGTGATGAGGTCTGAAATAAAAAAGTACTTATTATTATTATTATAATCTACATTAAATGCATTCCATACATAATGTATTTAACTAAGCAAAGAACAATACTGTATTGATTAAAATACTCTCATAAATTCTTTTATTTCTCATGTAATAAAGTTAATTGAAAACGGTTACAGGCGGGATGTAGACATGTACCATGAGATCATTGTACGATTTACCATTTCGTAGCATTTTATTATATTTTGATCTTTCACTTAAGTGACATATATATTTAGCCAGCCTCTCGAAACAATTTATTTAATATTTAATATCCATAGTGTAAGTTAAAAGAAAGCTAGAATGCGACTTGCATACAAACTACCATTCTCTATTTCAATCCTTCCAATATCTCTGTTTTGAGAATAATAGAATGTTCTTTGTCAATGTCAATTCAATCTATACGAAATTTTATTAAAATCTGTTTAGAGGTGTACAGACAGTTAGGTAGCGTTTACTCTCGACATATATATATATATATATATATATATATATATATATATATATATATATATATATATATATATATATATATATATATATATATATATATATATATATATATATATATATATATATATACATATATATATATATACATATATATATATATATATATATATATATATATATATACATATATATATATATATATATATATATATATATATATATATATATATATATATATATATATATATATATATATATATATATATATACTTTCGCTTATACATATTACACTAACTTCCAACATTTTTTTTCTTATATTGTAAGTATATTGATGACTATACCATCGTTGATATATAGACTATACAACACAAACATTTTGACCAATCTGTTCCTACAGCTTTTGCTGCCTGCTACCTAAAACTTTCCAGATTTTTATTAATACTAAGTATAGATATTTAATTAAGTATACATTATTATTAAAATTTTACTTTAGACTTTATTGGTTCCATTGTTACACCATCAAAGAATGTTATATGCGAGAATATTAACCTATTTAATTATTCTATTTTATTTTATATTATTTTACAGCTATTGCCTCATAATTCTAAACTATCAAATGTTATAAAAAAATAACAATTATTTTCAGTGAGGCAGCCATTTTGACCGGAAATGATAAACTAGAGACAATAGAAGCGTTTGATAAGCTATATCTATTGTATTCCAATGGATAGCTTACAATAGATCAGTTTTTTAATTTTAACTGCAATAAATTCCTTGAACGCAAGCATTTCTTATTTGAAATCAAAATTAATTGGTATTGTTTTTTAATTTATTTTAACTTTACGCTGTGGCCCGCACATAGAGGGCTAGGTAGAGGAAACCTAGTGTTGGGCACTCCGTACCCCGCTTACCGCCCAGTTTCAGAGACGTTGCATATTAAATGGCAGAACTCAACGCCGTTTTGTCTTGTTACCAAGATGAGAAAATTAAAGTAATTTATTCCCTCATGCTGCATTATTGTGGTGTTATTGGCTGATCAATCGTGGTCGTGGTTCGATTCCCACTTGCATGTCATTAGTTTCTCTTGTATGTCATCAATATTTCCGGAGTTGTACTAAGACATAGTTATTTCTATATAACATACTATAGTTATGGAATTTTGTATAAAATATTTTACAAAGTATCTATAAAATTCTGCACCAACAGCACTCTTGTGCCGTTCCCACGCTTCAACTTAGGCATTATTTAAACTATAGAGTAAATCATTATTATATTACTTTCAAAACAGGATAAAATTTAATGTGCAAAAAAGCCCGATTCACCCTATATTATGCACCCAATTCTAGTATGGGGTGTATTAAGAGGGGGTACACTATTAATAGAGGGTGCAGAATCAATTTCATCCCTATCCCTTATTTGTACTGTACTACCCTTCGATCTCGAGTTAATTACTTAGCTGTACTTTGGTAGAGAAGCTGTAGTAACTGATAGCAGACCACGCAGCGTTTTTGATGGATAGGCAGAATAAATCTACTATATCACTACATGTTAGAGATTAGATATTATATCAAATAGCGAAGAAAAATATCTCAATATATCAAAAAAATCTAGTGCCATAGATGGAGTCCACATCCCACGTTTATCGTGGAACAAGTTCTGGTGAAATCAAAATTTATTTAAAGTTAAATTTATCTATTTATTATTTATTTATTTACCGAGGGAACCGTAGGTTGAAGGAACCTAGTGATAAGACACTCTGTTCCCCATTTTCCGCCATTCGAGGCATTAGGTGTGCGTGTTGGGTGCGGAACTCAACGCCGCGCTTTGCCTAGTTGCCAGAGCAAAGTAAATATAAAAATAATTAATTCTCCCCAAGTGGGAATCAAACCACTGTCTTAGTCCGTTGTGCCTCTGCGCCACGACAGTCCTCAAATACATTTTAATAGTTAAATTGTTTTGTCTACATTCAGCAACTAATAAATTTGCAACTTATTTGACAGATATACACGTATATGATATTTTTCTTTCCTAATTAATAAACAATAGGATCAGCATTGCTGAATAACAATCAAATATTTAAGATAACAGGTAGTTATTACACATAGACAGGCAACGAACTGGTCCTCTAATCTGTTTAAGAGTGATAGGACTCGTAGTTGCATACCAAACTGATAATAACACAAGTGCTTATCAAAATAATGGATGACAGCTTTTTTAGCATAGTAATTGTAGTACGAAAAATGCTTACGTAATTTCGGCTCGTAAATAAAGTTTTGTGAAAATTACATATTAATTTATATATTTAACTTGTTATTTAAAAAAAAAATACAAAATGATAAATCTTTATACTAAAATAATTTGTTACTTTTAGAATATGAAAATACTTTTACCAAATATACTATTAAACTAATTTTAACATTTGTTAAATCCTACAATGAATGAATATTGATAACTTATATAAAAGCACTACAATTTCTTTTGATTCTAATACTTTACAAATTAAATATGTCACATAATTTCCTATATACCCGCTTATTCAAAAAAAACAAATAATAAACAAATTGAAATTAAAAAAACACTTACCAAAAGTAAAATAAATCCAAATTAAGAAATCCTTTATCACTTCACATAACACTAATCACATCACATCACTACAGGTCATTGACATAAAACCTTAGAACAGAAAAAAATATTCTTCCCGCGCTTTTTTACGTCAACCTCGCTATACGTCACTCAATTATCTGTAGACGAAATGTCGTCACCGCGCGTCTGTTTTGTTTAAGTTATTTTTACTAACTTTGCATGGGGTTGGTGTAATTTAGTGTATAAAGTGTTACGGCTGCGCATGCGTGAAATGAATGAATGGTAGGCGACGGTGAATAATATATAAATTTTGCGTAGTAAATCGCGATGGAGCTACTTCGAATATATTGCCTAATATTTGCAATGTTATTTATATATATGGCCGCGGAATTGAAAGGTATTACGTATTTGAATTAAACCGTTCAATACTATTAATTATAATAATACTGTTTATAGTCCGTATGTAATATAGTTATAGTTGTATTTTTTAATAGTTATTAAATATATTTTGTAGTAGGTTGGTAATGATTAATGATTTTTCTTAATGTATAGTCTTCATTTTATTTTACATTTCATATAGTTCAATCTTGTATGACGCTACAGGTATAATTATCCCATTACTTAATTAAAAAATGCTATCAGAATTCCAAGAAACGATTTAACTACATTATATAATTGCAATATTTTTTTTATAAGTAAAATCATTAAAAGATTCAAAGCCTTTCAGCCTAAGTTAACTTATTAGAACGAAGACAGTTTTTGTGGTAGTCAGTGGTCACAGGAACCGCGCTTAGCTGAGCGTGGCGCGTTCAGCCGTAGAACGCCCTAACTTAAACATTAATACATATTCATAATTCCAGCATAAATAACAATAGTGTTAAGTAATAGAGTTCGTATACAATATGATCTAAGAATTAGACGTGAGCGTTGTTCAACGTAATCGATTTCAGAAACTGCTTACGACTCAAGTAATCGTGTATCTCGTTTTGGGCTTCCAAACTGATTATTTCACCTAAGTAGTTTTATGACAGTAAGAGCTTTTTTCTGTCAAAAGTAGTAAATGTTTTTTATAATAAATTATATAGTAAATTTTTTTTTACTATTTTTAAACTAATTTTCATTACATACCACGAAAGGAAAGGCGATGTTAAATACATTATTAATATATATATATATATATATATATATATATATATATATATATATATATATATATATATATATATATATATATATATATATATATATATATATATATATATATATATATATATATATATATATATATATATATAATACATCTAAATATATACATAGTTTTCGAAATTCCAATGAAATATTTATATTTCTTTAGTATTATGACTTGATACTACGTGGCAACAAAAAAATGGCAACCTTATAAATATTTATTTCACTAAAATACTGAAGCCGAATCAATCAGTAATAATTCCATTTTAAATCGTTTATATACCTGTTAATTGAAAAATTAAACGAGGTAAAATATACAAATATATCTAAATTTTATTTTATATATAAACTAAATACGGTCATATAAGTTTTAGTTACGAGATTTTTGTGTGCATTATATAATAAATATTCAACGTAATATTGCTATATTATAATAAATAAATTCTTTTACATATTTATCTATTAACTACGCCTCTTTGAATATTGTTGCATCAGTTTTCAAAGAAAATAGTTTAAAATATTTTGATTCTAAGAATTTATTCACTTAATAGATTAAGTGGATTAAAAGCTTTTGTGCTTTTAATATTGTTTTTCATAGATATGTGTACATGTAAAGTGTAAATAATTATTTAATAGGGATACTATATAATAATAATAAATAGACTTAGAATAGGTTAGATATTTTTTATGACTATTTAATATTTAAACAAAAATGTCGTATTGTGGGAGGGAATTTAAAACGCAATCACCCTAACGCCTATGAGACAATCTCAACGTATCTAATAAGTTTACGTGGTCCACAATTAAATGTGAACACTGACGCCTACCAGGTACCAAGTAGAGGAGATATTGTGACCAACCAACCATCAGAGCCTGGATCCTCTACCACTTTATCAACATTCCACCATCTCAACAGAAGCTGGATGGGTATGTTATGGCGAAAAAAAAAAAACGCTTGATTCTAAACGAAAAATTGATAACGATTTATTAGTTTTGTTTATCGACAGCTATCGTCCATTTTCGTTGGTTGAGGTATTGTGTAAATAAAATTGTATTATAAAAAGTGTATTTTATAACTGTAGTTAAGAAGTGTATATAAAAATATAATTTAAAAAGTTTGTATTAAAACCGTATATCCGTATATGAAACGGGCAAAGCGTGAAGCCAGAAATCACTAAGAAACAGCAAAAAGACCATAAGATAGGCTGTATAGCTTAAAATAGATATAACAATGAACTTTTTATATGTAATAATTAAAACTTTTCATTATGTAATATGAATATTCCTAAGGGCAATGTATGAACACGCGTCGCACAAAAACATACTTGGTCGTAGATCGGAACGCCACACGTGCAGTCTTAGTTCTTGTTATAGCTTATAAGGGATCTTCAGTTGAACAAATGAAACTAACAAAACTAAATAAAATATAATCGTATTATCGGATATATAATATAAATATATATTGGGAAAAAAAATACTTGCTTTAGGAACTGCTAGATGCTGAAATGTGTTTGTGGAATTCCAAAATTACCATCACAAATAATAATAAAAAATATATGTATATTTTTTCCAACATTACTATTTAGCCATCATATATGTATGTATATCTTCTTACCAGAGCGTGCAAATGAAAACTATTACTTCTTTCAGGTGGTATTGAACCTGCGACTGTCGCGTTTATAGTAAAATGCTGTGCTACTACACTACGAAGGACTCCTCTCAGATTTTATAAAATAATATTTTGAAATTTACAATTTACTTGCATATAACACAGAAACTCAATTTAAAAACAAAGTAATTTAAATAAATAGTGATATAATTTTTTATTTACATAATTTTAACCGTTTGTATTATCTGAAGACAATATGTTACTTATATGGCCAGTAAATAATTTTGTTACTAAAATGTCCATATAAAGTTAACGAACAATAAATGTCGTTTTGATGTATGCCTTCCTTCATCATAAATCTTGATAGTAAAATATTTGTAGGTTATAGCTAGTATAATAATTATTTTGAGGTTTTAGTCAAATCATACTAGGATTTTATGTAAGTAAGCTACTCAAAAAAATTTGTCGCAGTTGGATAGCTTCTAACTATAAATACAATGGTGATAGGTTCGATTCCCACCTCCCCTTAAATTATTTTTTTAATGATATGAATGTATGGTATGAATTAATGTTTTTTTTGGCGCGAGTTTCACCATTCAGCTTAAGACGTCTCGAATTCCAACCGAAAGCAAAGAACAGTGTCTAAGCTTGATTCACTTCTACAGGTTCTCTCTGCCTGTGACCGTGAAGCGGAAAAATTTGAAAATATACCTATAGTGACTTCTACTAGAATGTGAGTAAAATTTTTAAGTATTATTCACAACAATTGCCAATTCTTTTTTTATTTAATTTAATTTAAAATATTTCAATAGAAAAATTTCAAGTTGCAACTCCAATAAGATATATTTTTAACTAAAACTTTTATTGCAAAAAAATAGCTAAAAAATAAAAAATATACTATTTTATTCCGATTATATTATAGCCCATATTTTTCTTATAAGTCTATAGACTACATTATACGGAACCCCAGGCACGTGCGGTGAACGACTGCACGACTCGTCACACGACGATTACTTCTTCATACGACTTCTATAGTAACATTTATTTATGCACCCTTATAACATTTTTTTATAGTTCTCTCTATAATAAGAACTGATTTAGATATACTCGTATTATTTATATAAATATTTTATAATAAAAACAAATAATTTTATTTACCTTTTGTGGTCTATATGCGACCACAGACACTGTAATGGTCGGAAAGTGAAATGTATGAATTAAACGATATAACATTTTTTATCATAATTGAATGAAGTACGTGAAATAGTTTTGGTATATTTTTAATTTCTTTTAATATATGTATATTTTAAATCCAATACATCCTCATTATTTAGTATATACACCATAGATTAACCATAGATTGATTATATAAAGCTTAAAGCAGCGTACAACGACTTTTGACCTAGGACATCATGAGCTTTGGGAACGATGTTGTCAATTCTTATTGAAAAACTGTGATCGCTATTAGTTATGGTATAAATATTTATTTTTGAATTAAAAAAATTACAGAAAATTTATTTTATTTAATATTTGTATTTTATAAATAAACATATATAAGTTTAAAAAAATAAAATAATCAATTCTGTTTTTTTATTGAAAGTGTGATTCAGCTCCCAGGTTAACATTTAATTTATTTCAATACACTCTCGATGTAAACAATGGCAACAGTTAGCGGGATCTAGAAAAAAAAAAGATTAGAAATATTTATTAAGTCTAATAATGGGATTGACTTTAATCCAAATATAGTCAAATATATATATCCAGATATAGTCAAAAAGTGAAATCATTTTGAACATAGCATGTATATCATATACATTGGTATATATAATATACCTATGTAAAGAAAAATATCAATAAAAGGCATATCTAAGATTTGTCAAAATGTAAAAGCAAAGAAGTAGCTGGACAACTTTTATGGGGCAAAATTATCAATTTTTCTTTTAATAGTATCAAAGAACCTAATATTAATAATGTTTTTTTTTAGTAACAATATTCTAAATTTCCTTCACATTTTTTCCCACATATATTTAGTCAGGCAGAGCATGTTGAGTGGCGGAACCCAACGCCGCAATTAAATCATATTAAATCAATATCAATATTAATTAGCTCAAATTCATTTTAATTGCCTTTTATACTTAATGTTATAAGTAATGATAAAAAAATAACTAACCCTCAGTCAAATCATCATTGTAGTACAATAAAAGATCTGGTATATAAAAATTTTCTGGCAACGCAACATCGTTGAAGGTTTCACGTTCATCTTTGACGCCATTTTGCTCTAACGTCTTGTTATAGTCTAGGCCCCTACGAAGATACCGCCAAGTATAGGAATTCATATGAGAATTGTGGGGAAGGTAGCGCATCATGATCTGGTATATTGTTTCTTCAGAGCAAACTTCTAATGTTACACTGGAACCTAATATTGATAGCAGTTTAGACATACCAGATCTAGATTTTGGAAAAAGCAAACAACGGCCACTGCCTTGCCACTAACTTCTATGATCATTGGGGAGATAAGAGCCTCCCCTGTTTCTTGCTAAATAAAATGTGAAGTGCTTTAGTGCTTTTAATTACTAGCAATGAACCAGCTCTATCTATTGATGATATATGATATTTTTCGCAATCATAAATGTATATAAATAGAAAATAAATAGATATTCCTATAAAAAAATCAGCTGCACGGTCTATACCTGCACCTCTCGGAACCCCATCGCTATGGTCAATTAAGCTATATTTTATTTAGCTGTTGTATATAACTTTAACTAAGACTTTTTACCTTTGTTTTTAATTATTTCTTATTTTTAATATAATACGATAATTTTGAATAATAAAATTAGAACCAGAAAGTAATTATCTAAAATTAGATCTAACCAGTCAAAGTATTCGTAATTCTGATAGGCCTAGTCTTCGCAGTCACTTTGCCTACAATATTTGCATCATCCAGCCACCATGGCGTGTTGTAAGGTCGCCATCGCGTCGATGGTACCACTGGCTTTTCATCGCCAGGACCGTGTCGATAATATGGTGTATGGCTCCCGGCTACCGGGTGAATGTAATGCAACCATTCCTCTTGATTGAACCAGTGGCTTATGTCTTTGCCGGCGTATACCAATATGGTCATAGCTAACTGTGTGTGGAAAATAGGTTTACTTTAAAGTTTTTTGTTTGTATTTATTTGTTTTTATAAAACAAATTGACATATTTTTAAATTTCGAGAATGACATTTTAGAGTCAATTACTTAAATGCAATTTATAAAGCTGATAAATTTGTTTGTTTGAACGGCTTAATCTCAGGAAGTATGTAGTGGTTCGATTTGAAAAGTTTTTTTTTATATTTCAGGAGAGTTACCTAGGGCATCTTAGTATTTGACATGCGTCATACGCAACTAATAGTAATATTCATTTGACAACAGGGGTTAAACTACTAGTAAAACCTAGTATACAAATGAAATTGTAAGTGTTTTTGATGATAATTACACATTAAAAAAAAAATTTAAGCCGAATTAATCGCATATATACCCTATATTTCTATGATCTATCTGAAATCATATACTACTGTAAAATACGTATTGGAAACGTCGGGCTATCGACAATGTGTTCCCGAATATCAAAATGCACGCGATTAATCACGTTAAAAAAGGTTCGTTATAAAACATTTCTTTTAATTTTTTTCTATTATATATCTCATATCATATATCTAAAAGGCATATTTTGTTTATTATATTCTAATACTTATCAAAAGGTGACTACACATATGCTTACTCTCTTCCTATCGCAGTAAGTAAATCCATATTTAAAACAATTACATCTTTCAACACACTCGTCGTCACAAAACCAGTTCTTTATGGGACAAGAACAACTCTTGAAGCATTTGCAAGCTTTAAACTGTTTTTCTAACCAAGATGTTAGGTCCCGTACTATGCCATTTAGTGATACCTAAAATATATTGCTATGGTTATGTATATATGTGTATAATTTATCGGCATTTGTCGATATGCGACCAGGTTGAGTAGGTTTGAGCCTAGGTAAAACGATTGATTGAATTTACCGCCCGACTCACTTTTGACTGACACAAAAGAAATTGAAATATATGACAATTTTCTGATATTTCATAGACAGAAGTATTTCATTTGTACATTGAAAAGTCTAGACTCTCAGAATCTCATTCTTGCCACTCAGTAACTGGCCTCTGTCCACAATTTGAAATGAGTGATACTGAATATAGAACTAAATTGAATTGAATTGAACTAAATTGGATTTGCAAGTTAATATAGAAAGTGGAATATTTTAAAGATGAGTATATGAGGCGAGGCATTGATTTTAAAATGTTGTCTTAATGTGACACGTTTGTATTGCGCACTGCCATGTTTTGTGCGCTCTGTATATATAATATATGCAAAGTAAATGTACCCATTTATAGAAAAATAGACTTATTTAGGCAAAATATTTAAGATACAAACTAAGTAAAATATTAGGTAACTAGTTAAGCGTAAGTTGTTCAATTGAAGCTAATTTACATATATATCTACTAAGAATTTATGAATTACCCAGCAATCTTTAGCTTTATTATGAAGAGCAACTTCTGCCGGTGTATACCACTGTTGTTTCGTGTGGATCATTTTATCCAAATAAGAGATTACTAACCAGAATTATATTATATTCAAAATATGTCTAAAATTATTAAAAAATTTCACAATAAGCGCTCCCAAAAAAATCTAAGAAAGGAAGTGTCATTTGGTTACGTCAATAACACTCGTCGAATTTTAATAGATTAAATATCTAAAGTTTGACGATTAAACGAATTTGAAAATTATAAGCGCGAAATACGAAAAAAGTATGAATTTGAAGTTTATACCTATTTATTGAACACAAAAAGGTTTTTTTAGCTTCAAGCTGTATCTTGCACATAGCAGGGTAGGCAGAGGGAACCGTAAGATGAAGGAACATGGTGTTAAGACACTCTGTTCCCCGCTTTCCACCTTTAGAGGCATTGCGTGGTGAGTGGTGGAATTCTACGCCGCGCTTTGCCTTGTTGCCAGAACGAAGAAAGAACATATTAAGTTTTCACAGAGTGGGAATCGAACCCACAAACCGTCGCGTTTACAGGTAGACGCTGTGGCCTCTCTAACTACTACTAATAACTTAATTGTATTAAGAAGAAGATATTAAATATTTTTATTCTGTGGCAACTGTCATGTCATGCATTCAACCTCTCTCAAGTAGCTTTTTAAGAAAATTAAACACAAATACAAATAACTTTAATATATTATATTTGATTTAGTGTCAAGATGGCTGGTGTGGCGCTTGGGACAGATGCTTCACGATGTCCATCCAGTCCCAGCCGCGGGGCTTCTCCCCCGCGCGACCTATCTCCGCTCTGTCCCACGCTCTACGCTTTTGAGCTTTGCTCAATTGTTCTTTCTTCTCTGGTTTCTTTGTTGATTCAGTCTGTAATATAAATTACATAATAAGGACACGAATAAATATATGTTTTATATTAATAGACTTTGACGTATATAAACACGATAAGGCAAATAGGCAGTAAGTAAAAAATTGACAACGAGGCAACTTTACACCGATGACTGATGTTCTGCAACAGTGTCAATGAGGTGTTCGTCATAACCTTCCAGATCTAGCATATCTAAACCATGTTATGGGTACTTGGCATAACCGTCCCGTCCCGTAAGTGAGAGCAGTCCACACATGATCCTGACTTTAGAGAGGATGCCAAGTTTCTTGACAGTTAATTAACCTCTGCATTTAATATAGGAACCAAGTATAAGAGTCGATGAGAGAGTTATGCCAAGAAGTTCGAGGTGGCACTGCACTGATAAGCTTCGGAAAGAGATAGACAATACGAACGGCCATTTCCAGTGAACAGGCACAACCAAAGGGGCACACTTTGGCACTTATGCCTGCATCTTAGTGGTGTTTAACCAAATTGACATCACTCCACCAATCTTTAAATCTGATGAGCATCCTTCAATCAAGACTTGTATACATCAATCGCTTAAGAAATCCATTGAACATTATATAAGCCATTGGGCAAGCTAGTTGCTGGCAGCTTATTTATAAATCTATACCAAGCAGTATCAAAGCCTATAAGATGTCAAGGGAATGTCAACTACCGTGCTTCTTAATGGCCTCAGTCCAGATATTTATTCATTGGATTAACAACATAAGATAGTGTGATCTTTTTTGTATTATTTGTTTATGAACTATCATCATTAACTGTTCTTACAATTTACAAACCACAACATGTATTGGAAACACCTATTATAATTAATTGAGATAAAAAAATAATGTTATAAAAAACCAAAAAAATTAAACAAATTTAATTTTAATATTTAATATCTTTATGGATTGACGTCGTTGCGCAGCGGCATAGTGTCTGACTGTAAACGCGAAGGTTGTGGGTTCAATCCTACTCTTTACGATTTATTGAAGTGTTAATTCACACTAGGGAAGAAATATATTACTCGAAATTGGGATGAAAGTCGAGAATGGAGTGTCTTAGCACAAGGTTTCATCTGTCTAGCCTGCCGAAATATATCCCGAAAGTAGCATAAAGCTATTGTATTTCCCATTGCATGTTACATGTGAAAGCTTTAAGTGTAAAGCTTTATTAATTAATAGCTTTTACTTTTTTGGAAACTATGCACTTATTATGTTTATCTATTAAATTTAAATATTTAACAATTCTTAATACAAATAGTTTTACCTGTTCAGTAATAGCAATTTTTTCAACTCTAGCCACAACCGCATCCTCTTTTTGTTCTGCTAATATCTCATTGACTCTCTCTTTAAGGCATTCAAATAATGTATATGTCACAGCACATCCCACCCATTGTTCAGCTTCTGTGCTTACTATGGATAGTATTTTTTCTTTTACTGAAGGTAATCTGAAAATATATGTCTTTACTCTCACATTGTTAAACGGTAGAACCTGTATGGTGTGTTATGGAAAAGCAAATCTTCTCAATTCTATAGGCTTGCTATAAGATAGATAGATAAAACTAAGTACGAAGACAGTATGTTCTCTACCTTCCTTCTTGTCCTTTTCAATGCTAGCCGTAATGAAAGGAGATATATGTCAAATTTTACTATTCTACCGAGTGGTTTCATTATACTGAAATTTGTTATTTTGTTTATTTGTTTATTTACCATGCTTAGTAACAAATGGAAATAAATACTTACAGACTTTGATTATAGAATATTTCTAAATTAAAACTAGGTTTCTCAGTGGGGTAGGTAGGTCCCCATACTATTTCTAATATGAATGACTTGTCATCATCTGCATACTGTAACAGTTACAATGTACATTATTAATATAAACATCAAAATAAAAAAAAAAGAGAAATGAGATTCTCAAAATATATATTTCACTATTAATATATACCATATATTATATTATTATTCAATTTTAAAATGCTAGCAGTAATATATTTACTTTATAATGATAGGTTGTTGCGTTCACTTGTTTAAAATTATCATCACCCTCATAAATAGATGTGAGTACTTCTATTTCTTCTGCTTGCTGTTCTGCATCATCAGACATTTTCAGTATATATAGTGAGATCCTGAAATTATTTTGAATGTATATTTAATAAATGACTTGTGTTATACTTACTTAACCTCAAAATATTTGTTTAATAATAACTAATTATAGGATCAACGAAAGTAATTAAATATTTTGTAACAAAACATCCATGTTTTTATTGTATATAAATATATTTATTTTCAACGTTTAATCCAGATATGTGCACTATTACAAAATTAGTAACCATACAAAATCACTCACTATTTCAGTCAATAAATTATATTTTTAAAATAATAATACATTCAGCACCGTGTTGCAGTTTATTTTATATAAATTTTAGTGTAAAATATTGTTAAAATATAACAATTAAAATAATTTCTCGACTAAATATGCCATGTTATATAGCTATAGAATTGTCAATCTTTAAAACAGCTGGCAAACGTCACAATGACTTATAGAAGTATGTTGCGAGTATGTAAAAGATTGACGGTTGATATTCACGTATAAGCCTTTATACAACTGTTTTTTTAAGAATTATATAATGAAATACGTAATTAACTAAAATATATTAAAAATAAACTTCTACTAATTATTTATTTAGGAACTTTTCATTTTTTATTATGGTACGTTATGGCAACAAAATATTTTATTGTCAATATACTGAAGTGCAATTTCTAAAATACGTTATTCGAAACTTTGAATACCGCAAGCGATTGCGGCTTTGTGAGATAAGGAAAAAACAACTATTACTATAGAAGTGTGATATACGTTACAATGAATATACCGAAATGTAATTGTAAAGAAAACCGACCACCTCTCGCCGGGAGATCAGGTTGTGCTTGCTCCTCAAAAGTGCCAGCGGATAGTTTCAAAGTGCCCACGATACCTGTAAATCGGCCTCTACACTGTAATATTAAAAATAATGATTTGGGGAATAATTTGGGGAAACCTGACTTGAAGTGCAAAGATGATAAAAAGAAACAATGGGCTTTAACTGACTTCGACTTAGGACGTCCACTCGGTAAGGGAAAATTCGGCAACGTATACTTGGCTAGGGAGAAAGAATCACACTACGTGGTAGCATTGAAAGTTTTATTTAAAAGTCAAATACTAGATTCTGAAATAGAGCATCAAGTGAGACGCGAAGTTGAAATTCAATGCAGGCTAAGGCATCCCAACATTCTACGCATGTATGGCTACTTTCATGATGAGAAAAGGATATATTTGATACTGGAATATGCTAAGCAAGGTGCTCTATACAAACTACTTAAGGAACGCGGGCGTTTCGACGAGAAAACAGCGGCTATCTACATGCGCGACCTGACCAAAGCTTTGATTTACTGCCATTCAAAAAAAGTAATTCATCGAGATATTAAACCTGAAAATTTATTGATTGGTCACAATTATGAATTGAAAATAGCAGATTTCGGTTGGTCCGTACATTCGCCTTCATCACGGCGCATGACTCTATGTGGCACATTAGATTATTTATCTCCTGAGATGATAGAAGGAAAACCCCACAGCTACGCTGTTGATATTTGGAGTTTGGGTGTATTGTGCTATGAACTACTTGTAGGGTTGCCACCATTTGATGCTAAGGATTCACAACAAACATATAGAAAAATTAGATATGTAATAGTAAAATATCCAGATTTCATTTCTGAGAAAGCGAAAGATTTGATGGGAAAATTGTTAGTCATCAATCCAGAACAAAGATTACAGTTACCTAATGTGTTGCAACACCCATGGATTCTAGAGAATGCTCCGGAAGGTGTGCCTCCTCCCATTTTCAATGCTGAACAAACATGAATTAAATGTTGAACCAAAACTTGTTCTACGCTATTTACATCTATTACTTGAATTTAACATAATTATGATAACAATGTATGTACAATAAATCAATTAATACTTAATATGTCATTTAAAATTGTGATTTGCAAGAAGGCACACATTGTATGGATTTTTTTTCATAATGACTAAATTTATTTATATTAGACATGTTTTAAACTTAATAACCAATAAAAATAATTATAAAAAAGAAAGATATAATCTACTAGAAAATGTTTCGCTTAACAAAGTATATTTAAATTAATAGAAATATTAAGACTTATGTGCATTTATAATAACTAACTAAACTTTAAAACTATATTAAAAAGAAGGAAGTTACTTAAATTTAGCTAAATAATACAATTTAGAACAATTATTATTATAAATTAAGTTGCATTACTCCGACTGAAATAAGCTGTAATGTAATCAATACATATTATATTGAAACTATGTTTTTTTATTTTTATTCTTGTAATATATATCTAAGGCATATTTGTCAAAATTTGGATCTTTCACAACAATATAATTCCAATGTAACCATTCTCCGATGAGACAAAGGAAGCTTAATGTATAACCTATTGCCAGTGCAATGAAAGCACAGTATAGCTTTTTCAAGTTGATCAAAGCTTTGATTTGCTCGTCTGTCATGTCCAAAGATCTTATTTTATACATAGCATCGTTTAACCATTTCTCAACTAAACCGACTTCCACTATCCTTGTTATGTAAACATCAGCTAACGGCTTCAAAGGCGAATTCTTATGAAATCCTATAGAAACAGGTATGTTAACAACGCAATCTGACATTATGTGCAAATTTCTGTCATTTGAATCGTAACTAGAGCTTTCGTTTAGCGTAGAATTAACAAACTTCATTTCGTTTTTACGTTTCACACTTAAATATTTCAAATAATCTGAACTGTCGTAGTATGCGAACACGCCTCTTGCTATTTTTCTAGCTGCCTCATCCGGGTCGTCGACTTCTTCGAACCTGTTGGCTATATCTTGGCCTATTTCATCTAACGACTGTTGGAAGAATTCTTTAGTTTCTTCGCCCCAGCCTCCACACGCTATTTTACTATCGACCAGTTCTTTTAAAGTGTCAATTGTGACTCTAGGTGCTGGGTTAGCCAAGATGGCCGTCATACTGGCTCTATAAGATACCACTAGAAGTATGCAGTACAGCCAATACCAGCCGGTCAATAGCCGTATCGACCAGCCGGTTGGCAACTTAGGTAAGGACACAACAAGTAACATCCCATATGTATAAAGTATACTGTTAGTTATTTCGCCAAATAAATACAAGCCGACTGGTTTTGCATCTGGAAAGTAAATATTGGTGTAAGCTTGAAGCTGTGTTGATTTTAAATATAAAGGATATTGTATTCTGAGCTTTAAAGCATGCATTTCCTGTATTTCGAGAATAGATAAAATTAATTGATATTTTTTTTGTTTTTATGAGACGATGATAATGCCTAATAATAATAAAAAAAAAAATCCCAAATGAGATTTTAACCGACAACTATCGAAAATATCAATTTTAAACATGTATATTTTTTTAATATTTGTAACATGAAGTACTTAATTACAAGTTAATTAACAATTTATAATGCAATTTGTACTAATTTCAAGTTCCAAAATATGAAATACATTTTTTGTCTTTTATATAACACCTACCGTAGGATATTTTTGCTTTCCTAACATTAACACTTCCCGCCTTGTAATCTAAAAGGTTTATGTAATACATGGCGAGCCCGTAAAATATTGATCCAGTCACGAATAACACCATCAATACAGCTACCCACATATAAAGGCTGAAAATTATATATTTAATTTTTAATAATAAGTTGGTTAGGTAAGGGAAAATAAAGGGTTAGGTAAGGGTAAAATTTAGGGATATATAATAGTTTGGGAGAAGTATTGGGTCACTTGAAGCGTGCATTAAAACGACCTTTCGAGTGCCTTAAGCCTTGAGCCTACTCTTGGGTCGCAAACGCCAGATACTACTCCGAGCTCTTCTTCCTGAGACGCACAGTCTGGGCACTCCCAGTGCCCAGACAGTGCGTTATTATATTATGGTATACTAACTTGGGCGACTGTTAATACTATTTTACCCACTCATCAAGCAACATCACTTAGACGACTAAAATAGACTGAAGAAATGTCTAAGAATAAATCTTTTTTTGAGTTTTCTATTTATATATATATATATATATATATATATATATATATATATATATATATATATATATATATATATATATATATATATATATATATATATATATATATATATATATATATATATATATATATATATATATATATATATATATATATATATATATATATATATATATATATATTTTAATTGT
Organism: Dione juno; assembly: GCA_037127375.1. Lineage (NCBI taxonomy): Eukaryota > Metazoa > Arthropoda > Insecta > Lepidoptera > Nymphalidae > Dione > Dione juno. The sequence goes on from JAXRJS010000041.1 coordinate 2,044,179, forward strand.
GGTGACATGGCCGCCATTTCACGTAATATATTTTCGTTGTAATGATTTGTAACATTTATTTCTTTTTTTTTATGTACAATAAAGTATTCCTAGTGCTTACCTTAATAAAGATTAGTGGAAATAAAAAAATCTGACGTCGGCCACGAGATACATACGTGAAAGGCAAAATAAGTGTTTTCCATGAATTATCGCTCAACGCCTCCGGAGTCAAGAAGGTCCAGCATTGCGTAGTGTATGGGATACTCAAATCAGCCAGCTCTAAGTTGTTAGGCGTATATTGCAAGTTACCCAGCGCCATATCTGCTTTACCGAGAACTATCTCACCGAGGAGGCCGGAATAGGAACTGTTGTCGTTCTTTTGACCCCATTTGTGTTTATCAGCGTTGATAGATTGATATAATTGTGGTCGGAATTTCATTTTTTGGGCTAATGTGTTGAGAATCTGGAAAGAAGGTACAACATAATTCAACATTACGGCATCGGCGATACAACTTTTAAAGAAATTTACTTGAGCCAATGTAATCCAACAGTCTTCTCAATAGGTCCAGCCGTTTCAGAGATTAGTCGGAACAGTTAGACAGATAGACAACAATTGTAAAAATGTTATTTTGGTGTATATACCGTATATATATTCATATGCATGTATTAAAAGCGGTAATTTTATAGTAATACAACAATACAGAATAATAGATATACATATATGTGTGTATGTATATATAACGGTCCTTCGAGCCTCACTTTACTCACCTCAATCTCAACACCGCCAACCTTACCACTTGATGTCATAATAACAACAGATGGTAAATGATCGTGATACACAACGTTTAATATTTCTCCATCAAGATTACCAGTTTTATCTGCAAACAGATCTCTGCCATAGTGTAATTTACCATTTCTCCATATATCTACGCGTCGCGATATGAAAACTCCTTTAATTGGATTGGGAAAGGGGACTGTGGAAAGCTCGAACCAAGCTTTACTTCTTGTCAGTTTTGTATGGTATTTAATGAAAATGACATTAACTATACGTTTCCACATATAGTGTAGATTACTGTGAAACAGTCTTATATCGTGTAGCATTATGTATTTGGCTCTGGTGTCCAGCATACGGTATCTGAAACCAAATAGACAGCTCATTTTTGTAGAATTTGAACTGATTTTAAAGCTTCTTTGCGTAGTTTCTTCTTCAGCTTGTCGTAGTTATTTAGCATAATTTGAAACATTGTTTGTTGAGTAGCGGAACTCAACGCCGCACTTGTCTTGTCTTAGAATGGAGAAATAAAATGTTTCTGTCAATCAATCAATGTATACCAATTACTACACACAGGCATATAAAACTGTATATATTAAGTTAGATAGCACAATAGACGGCCTTATCGCTAAATGGGCGATCTCTTTCAACCTTGTGGTAGAAGAGAGTACGTCATGCAGTTAAATGGCAAGGTGTGTACTGAATATATGAATAGCATCGTTCTTTTGAAGGTCTACATAAAAAAAATAAGATAAAACCAAAAAGAAAATTATAATACATAATAAATAATTAAGTTTTAATTGTAAAGCTATCTTAAAACGGTTAGGAGGCTGTAAACATGATTTACGTTGGCAATTCAATAACTGGAAGTTTTTTATTTCAAATTTATTAATTTTATTAATTTTTTTTAGAGATAACGCCTAGTTATATTTTTTGCGGGTCAGTGAAAACTACAAAGCGAAATTTTGTTAGTAGTAGGGGTAGAAGGGCCTCCACTAGGTTAGTTTTATTGTGAAAGTCTACAAAAGACTGGACCTATTCTTACTATAAATAAACATAAACGTGTAGATTACCTGTCACCATATCTCAGAAGCCTCGTCAGCTGTAATCCGTTTGCCATAAGAATAGCATATACATTACACCCGTCGTTCCTCGCCTGTCTCATTGATTCTAGCGTATTGTAGTTCGGAGATAGCAAATCTTCATAATCTTCGACTACAATCTAAACAAATCAATGAGCAACTTAATTTATCGAAATAATTTACGATTTAACTAAGAATAACTATTTGTGTAAATTATTATCATTATGTACCTACATATATATAAAACTCTACCGTTAGACTGACTGACAGACAACGCAGAGCCTAACATACGCAACGTAGAATTTTGAAATTTATTATTTCGGGTCCTTGTGGACTATAAAGACGTACTAAGAGAAGATTTGCTGGAACTCTAACGGGATCTCATTGTTAATAGAACCTCTTTATAGAGAGAAAATTTCGGGATACAGCTCGTAATATATAAATAACATAAAGAACATTTGACATGACTTATAAAAGGATATAAAAACTTACTTAAAGAAAACAGATAAAATTTGAACGCAGCGGGATTTGAACCCGCGCCTCATGGAAGCCGTCCAAGTATCAGGCGCGGGTTCAAATCCCGCTGCGTTCAAATTTTTATATGTTTTCTTCAAGTATATTTTCTATTCTTAGTGTGAATTAACACTTTGAAAATCATTAAAATATATAAAATCTTGCCAACATTTACAAAAAAAAATTATATACAAAAACTAAAAACTTACCATAATATACGGAACATCCAAAGTGCGTTTGAACAGTGCTCCTTCAAACACGTTCAAATAGACATCATCACATATAACAGTGAGGCATGTAACGGCATCGTTCCTGGCCAAGCCGTTCAAAATATCTATAAGAAGGACTTCCAAGTCCTTGTGAATTTGTAAATGTTTGACTATAGCGCCTACATCGCCTCGTACTGTTGGAGATCTAAGAACATATAATTTATATATTATATTTATTTATTTGCTTTGTACAGAGATTTTGTGAGGTCTGATTTTTTTATACCCATATTATTTCTATAGTCTCTATTCATGGTGGACAATTTGATTATTAGTACTGTCATATCACTGCTTAACGCTAATTGACGTCTCTGTGTTCAGAACAGATATTTGACGCTGTGGGATACCGTCTGACTGTGAACGCGTAGTTGGGGACTCAAGCCCCACGCGTGGGAATGCTTTATTGAATATCACCACTCAACATCCATTATCTTGAATTCATAGAGAAAGCTGCAGCCAGGAAACGTAACGTTTTGATAATGCGTTCCTTCTGTCTACTCTGTTATATGCGGGACAGCACGAGCTGACGTTGGAATTAAAAAATATTCAAAGAAAATATAAAAATTTGCACGCAGCGGGGTTTCAACCCCCGCCTCATGCAAACCGTCTGAGCGCTCTGATCACTAAGCCATGCGTTCTCATTCAAACTGCATAGAATTATGATATATGTTTTACTTAAACGTACTACTTAATTTTAAAGAATACATAAAAAAATAAATGACGTGTGTGTGTATGTAATATAAAAAAAAACTTACAATACAATTGCTATAGTTAAAATAAGCTTCACTAAAGCTCCTGCCATTTTCAACAATGTTTAACTAAATTATAGTAAAGCGGTACTAAAGCGTTAAAGGCCAATACGCCTTCAAGCCCGAGTGATTGACATCACTTATTTAGTATGTAAATCGACTATTTTCAATTAAGAAAGGGTGAAAATTTATAAATAAACTTGACTAACTTTAGTGTCTTGGTTTTATCGTTTTCACTGAAAACTCAGTGTTCAGTGCATTCATATAATTTAATACGAATATAATTTTAAATTCCTTATGTATTTGTTAAAAGTCAAATCTGGTTTTCTAATACCGATACAATAATTCGCATGGTACCAGGTCACCAGGTAACTCTATTTGCGTGTAATTTACAAGAGAAGCTTAAAACGTTATATTTTTTGAAGAGCACTTATTAACAAAAATAAATGACATTAGTAGACAATACTATTCCCCCCATATAGCAGGGTAGACAAAGGGAACCTAGTGTTAAGACACTCCGTCCTTCACTTACCGTCCAAGAGACATTGCGTGTTGAGTGACGGAACTCAACGCCGCGCTTTGCCCTGCTACCAGGGCGAGTAAATAATTAATTTTCCTCGAGTGAGAATCGAACCGACGATGTTTGTCGTTGGGTTTACAGTATTATTTAGAACGCGTTCATAGCATTTTGTTTTTTGTATTCGAATTTGTTGAATCAGGCAGTACATATTCATATGATGCGTAATTTTGCAATTAACCTAGGAGCAAACGTTGTCTTACTTTATTTGACGCATGACTGTATGACGTCATAACATGGCGGATGCTGTTTTGCGTATTTTCATTACAGATAAAGTGTTTGTAAACTTTTTATTTACGAATTTTACAAATAAATTTTCATTCGATTTTTTTTTATTTTCGATTGTTTATTACTAAGCTATCACAGTTGCACCTTTCCGATTTTTTCTCATATAAAATGAAATCACGACACGTGACACGAGTCCAATTAGCGCGCTTAATGTGTTCGTGTTTTAATTTTGATTTACATTACTGTACTTAGAAGAGAAGCTAGAGCTCATCACCTAGGATCATCACCTAGGTGATGATCTGATAACCTTCAGCAACAACGAATACGACGAAGACGGAAACTACTTACTTTTTATATTTACCTTAATTATTGATATAGAGATATTCAAAAGATATGGCGCGTGAGAAGGTTCTTTTATATATTACAATAAAAAACCCAAAATATGTGTATAAATAAATATATTCGTCACCCTTCACCTCGCTTACTATTGTAAATATCCTCTTTCTCTTACCGCCACCAAATAACAAATTCTATACAAAAATAGTATAATATATATTTTAATATTTAATTTAGATTCAACGAATATGTAAATATTTATCCTTTTTTTATTTTAATATATAAGCTTATAAAAAAAGGAGATGCGGATTAAATATTTGTTAATTTTTTTTTTATAAAGTCTTTAAAGATTTGCCCTATATATTAATCTATTTTAACAATAAACATAGTCTACATATACAATGCACTTAATGAATGCTGGAAGACCAAAAAGTTTAAAATTTGTACAAAAATATAAATTTAAGAGATATTTTTTTCTTGACACAAACTTATAGTTTAGAAGGCACATAGGACTCCCAGAACACGACGTCGCGCCACCACTGCGGGCGCTCCAGGGCTCCGGGGTACGTCAGCACCTTGTCCTGTATGCGCTTGTAGGCCTGCGGGGCGAAGGAAGGTATTCATGATTTATAGACTAGTGCTTCATTTGTGGCTTTGCTCGTGTGATATACGGCTTTGGTAAGATAAGCCGAAGCATTGACATCCGCCAATCAACAAGGTATTAATAAATTTCACTAGACTAGATGCTATCTATGCATGCTGCTGAATAAAAATGAAGACAATTATTTGGTAAGATAAATCCTTTTATGACCTCCCCGTCCGCGGCGCCCAGCACGGAGCGCAGGCAGCGGTCGGGCGGCGCCAGCGCGTCCGCCAGCGAGGCCGCGGCCGGCAGCAGGCGCGCGCTCGCCTCCAGCACGGCCCCGCGCAGCGCCGCGCCCTGCGCGCCCTGTGCGCCCTGTGCGCCCGCCCCGCGCGAGAAGTACCCGCCCTGGAGGGGAGAGGTTCGTTTTTGGTTTAATATATTCATTATTTGTGAAAAAAATTGCAGCAAAAACGAAGCATAAACGAGCGTGCGATCTATGATCCGAGGGACCGTAGACTTGGATATTGTTTCAGTAACGTGTTTTATTTATCGAGTTTACGAATGATTTGCCATTGATCTTTACCCATTGTACTCCCTTCATGTTCGCAGATGACTTAAAATTTCGAAAAAGTCGTGCATGCGGTCGAGCATGTAGTTCTGCTGCAAAGTGATATGGATAAGCTGGTGAATTGGTGTGCAGTATATGGTATGACATTAAACGTTAAAAAGTCTAAAGTTTTCATCCAAAGTTCTCCAAGAAACAAAAAAAACACATTAATTGCGATTGCTATACCAACGGAGAACCAAAAGCAAAAGTGAAATCAATTAAAAACCTTGGAGTCATTTTTAATTCTAAACTAATATTTAAATATTAGACCATATATCCCAAATTACTAAGAAAGCTACACGTTTACTTGAATTTATTTTAATCAATTATAAAATATTAACAAAAACAAACACTAAAATTAAGCTTTATAATAGCCAGAAAACTGTAGCACTATCTGGAGACCTCACTATTCCACCAGTTCGCTGTTAATTGACCGAATTCAGAAAAGATTTCTATGGCATTTAGCAAAATCTGAAGGAATTTATAAACGTATACCATCTTATAAAGATACAATGCAGTATTTTAAAATTAAATCATTAAGTGGAAGAAAGGATACGCTGTATTTAACTTTCCTTTATAAATTAGTATAATTATCCCAACCGCTTGTCGTTATTTAAGCTTAAAGTTTCCTACAAATGTCCCAGAAACCCGGCAACACTCTTTCACCTTGCAATTCACAGAAGTGTATTGGGCTCGAATTCTCCAGTTCCTCGTTTGTGTCGCCTAGCAAATAAACATTCAAAAATTGATATTTTTTGGGAATCACTTCGCACAATTACGGGTAAACTCGACTAAAAATGTAACCATGCTCATATATATATATATATATATATATATATATATATATATATATATATATATATATATATATATATATATATATATATATATATATATATATATATATATATATATATATATATATATATATATATATATATATATATATATATATATGTATATGTATATAGTATAGTGTTTTTTTTCTTATATTATATTCAAAAACAAAATATTTTAACACATCAGCCGATATAGAGATACATTCAAAGCGCTGCTATCAATGCAGACATCGATAGGGTCTGTTAAATCGGTATTTCATTGGTAATGAGGGTATTTGACACAAGTTTACGTTTCTACTGTTTCGAAAACTAAGCTTTTTTTTAGCAGAACAATTGGCCTCGTTGTGCCCCGACTTTTTACAAAAGCTGCCTAAAGTACCCGCTGTAACGCTAGTACCTAGCGCTGGTTTTACAAGAATATTATCAGATATTTTGAGTTTTCGACAATGTTTGCTTTTATGTCCTATCTGACCACAATTGTAACATTTAACTTTGGGGGGGTAATTTGAATTAAACGATCTATTCCATGTTAATGGTCTACTAGGATCAATCTTCCTAAGTACAGGCTTGACATATAAGATATAAGCTTGACATATAACATATAAGATAAGAATGACACCAGATCATCACAACCTAAATTTACATTAGTAGCGGCTGCTTTAACTTGAGGTTCTGTAATGCCTCTTATTACAATCGATGCTCGCAATTTATCACTAAGACCTTTAACTATCTTAACACGCAACAAGGTTTTCCTAGCATATTTGACATAAGTTTTACAATTATCAGAATAACCTGCATCGCATCATATAAAATATTAGCATAGTTTAGCTAACGTGGACACAAACGATTTAAATTCACGGCAAAAATTAGACCAATAATGAAAACACGTTCTGTATTATACTGCTTTTCAATCCTATCACTATGGGAAATATCTACACACGAATAAAGTCTTTCGTGAGAACGAGAACACAGAGGTGCGAGCGTGATCGAAACCCGACACTCATCACGACCACCAGACCTAACACGGTCATACCACTACGCCTGTTGCCACTACGAGACCCATCACGGTCCCGAAACCCACGAACGGGCCTCTGCGATTTGTTACGGGAACCATGTCTCGGATCAGACATGTTAATATAAAGTATCAAACAGCAAATACATATAGAAATAAAAACTCAAGTAAATACGATAGGTGATTTTTTCCGAATACTTGTTAAAAATCTCCTAATAACTATTTAAAAACAATCCTTAAAATTCAAATCGCATACGTAAACAACTGTAAGCTAAAAAGAGGTTCTTTATCCTACTTCTGAATTTAGGATTCAGAAGCAGGTTTATTTAAAATTTAACAACAGCAGACACTTAAATCAATCGAAGAAAAAAATCACCAATGTTACTCAAATATGTACTCAGATGAATAATTATCCAGCAATTATCACAATTAATTAAATAATACAAATCACAACGACCACGACCGTACTGTTCGAAATCTAACAGAATAATAAACGCTTCGCCACTGAGCCATCTGGTTTTATTAAGTTGTCATTCTCGTCAGTGGAGGGTAGATGGAGATTCCTAACTATATATAACTTATAATTTTTCACTGTGTAGTCTGTAAGGATATTAATACTATCAGGCTTGTTCTAATTTTTTTTCACTCACAAATAAAAAATTGCATGTAGTGTATATAGTAACAAACATATGTATGGTGCTTCGTTTTTTTTAAGTATGAACGTGTAAATTTTATTTTATATTTCTGTTTCTAAATCAATAAATATATATATATACATATATATATATATATATATATATATATATATATATATATATATATATATATATATATATATATATATATATATATATATATATATATATATATATATATATATATATATATATATATATATATATATATATATATATATATATATATATATATATATATATATATATATATATATATATATATATATATATATATATATATATATATATATATATATATATATATATATATATATATATATATAATATATATATATATATACGTTCAAAAGTATTAACATAAAAGAGGACTTACAATATACAAAGTTGCCATATGTTTCTCCAGAAGGAACGCTCCGTATAAAGACACCAGCTGTAGCAACACTTTCCTACATTCGACGTCTTCAAAACTCTTAGCCGTCTTATAAAAGTGGTTCAAAATATAATTCTGTAAAACATAACAATAATAAATTTAGAATCGATTTTTTTACTTAAATCGTTAAATATACTTAATCGATTATTATTTATAAATTATTGTTTTTCTAGCTTCACGCTTTACTCTGTAAGGTATAAGGACTTCGCTCACTTCGATCACAATTTTAATAATGACGGAACTCACCGCTGTGCTTCGTCTTCTGTATAAGGGCGAGTAAATAAAAAAGATCATTCAGCCATGTAGGAATCGAACCCACAACCGTTGTATTTACAGCCTGACACTGTGCAGCTGCGGAAATATAAATTATTACAGACAATATGGCTATATAATGGTAGTTTTGTAATTTTTTTATACAATATTTTTATTACTTATATTTATTGAACAATTAAGTTGAGCAATATTGGATTTAAAAGAAATTAATACACATATATATATATATATATATATATATATATATATATATATATATATATATATATATATATATATATATATATATATATATATATATATATATATATATATATATATATATATATATGCCATTTTAGAAGCCATTTTAGTTTATTTTTTGCTCACTAGCCACACCAGACCCACGAATACGTCCCCGTCCTCTAGAAGGGACCACCTCGCCAATAGGTACCCTGCGCCGACATATATTTAAGTCTCACCTCTCCATATATAACAGACAGCATGACAGCATTGTAAGCTTGAGAATCGTTCTTCGCCTGCCAGTTGCTTTTGCCAGCTTGTTTCAATTTGTTCACTTTTTCATATGTCGCCCTCAAAATGTACGCGGTTAGCCATTTATACATTTGAAGGAGATCTGTAAAATTAAATTATAATTTAAAATATAATATAATTAAGCACTGGAATTCAATGTAGGTTCTATGTTAGTAGGTTCTAAACAAAGAGAACTTAGAGCTAAGACACTCCATTGCCCACTACACACCCCCACACCCTAAATTTTTTTTAATGCTGTAGAACTTTATCGTACCTACATAGAAAAAGCTTTGCTATCAAATTATTTTTAAATCTAAATAAAATTATTTTCCAGAATAAAATAATATCAACACATAAATGTAAAAAAGAATATACAAAAAAGCTACTTACTAGATGGCTCCATCATGTCTTCCACAGTCTCCCATTTACAAGTCTCCTTTAAATTATCATCGCAATTCTTCAAGAAGTCCAAAGAACCCAATGGAGAATCTTTCTCCGTTATTTCGTGTCTCCTTGGCCAAATTGTGAGAAGCCAATTGCTGGTTTGTTGGAGAAGAAGGCTGTTTTCACCTTCGTATGTGCAGTTTGCGTCGTTGTCGTTGCGTAGATCTCCTAGGCCTGCGGCTAAAATATAAGAAAAAAATATGAAATCAATATATTAATATATTTAAAATTCTCGTTCTAGTAAGAAGAGAAAGCGCGGAGTTGAGTTCCGCAAATAAACTTGTAAATTCTTTTTGTGTTGGATAGTCCAGTTTGTGATGTAGTCCTTCACCACGTTTATCGTTCCTGAAATCCCCACCCACTGTACGCCGGTCACATACACACCTCAGCCCTCATCTAATAATACTTTAAAAAAAACATAAAAATTTGAACGCAGCGGGATTTGAACCACCGCCTCATGGAAACCGTCCAAGAGCCCTGACCACTAAGCCATGCGTTCTTCCTCACACTGCGTCGAAATTCTTATTTTCTTTGAGTATTTTTTTTATCATTAGTGTGGACTAACACTTTAAAAATCATCAAAAACCAAAGCAAAGCTTACACCAGCTAGTACCTAATATATCCGTATCAGGCTTGAAGAGGTTGATATGTCGACTTGTATATTTATTTTTTATAAATTATAATAAGCATTAATATTGCTTTATTTGCTGACTGTTCTGTCAAAAAATTTCTTAATCGATCTGTTTTATTGTACAAATCAGAGTTATGTCTTTTTTATAATTCTCTTACGTATGTGAAGGTACGAAATGCTAACAATATATATATATATATATATATATATATATATATATATATATATATATATATATATATATATATATATATATATATATATATATATATATATATATATATATGACTGTCTGACCTGCCAGGTAGCCGTGTCCGCCGCACGCCTCGCGGCAGTGCTGTATGCCGTCGCGCGCCGTCCACCCGCACAGCGGCTTGGCGGCGCACGACAGCGCGTGCAGCTCCAGCCCGCGCGCCGCCGCCACCTCCCCGCCCGCGCCTGCACTCGCGGGCAGCGACTTGTTATAGAATAATGTTTAATAATTGCAGGTGAACTCCCGCACACCAAATGCAATGACTCGAAAATTGTAAGCTAAAGGCGACGGTTAATTAACCTGTCCGTAGATCATTCCATAGCTTACATGTACGCTGAAAACAGATGTAGATGCACGCACGTTGGATGCAAAAAATGCATCCAAATGGTGTTGATGTTGCCTGGTCCTTAGGCAGGAGGTGTGTTGATAAGATGAAAAACACCAAATCAAATAATTCCTATGCAATTCCCAATTGTCGGTAGAATACCGATAGAGAACCAACATCTCTCCGTACACTTAAAGATGCGCTGAAGCTGTTTATGAGTTTGGGATTATCGACAATTCAAACTGCCCTCCGCTGAATGGAGTCAAGTGGTGGTACTTGATACTGACGGGCGCCGACCCATAGGTGTGACCAGTATTTTACACGAGGACTGTCTATGTCTTATGTCCTGATGTAAACATTGATTCGCCCCGTTCAGTACACCGAGGTTTTTGAAATTACCTCTAAACTGAACCTCATTCGAAATGCCAACCCCATGAGTCCCAATACTTTAACTAATACAAAGAGAAATGCCATGGAATTTAGGAGCTAAAGTGAAGTGTGTTTTTCGAATAGACAAACCTGCCTAATATCTCTAATCTATATCTGTCTCTATTGTTGCAGTATTCACCCTAAAAGTTAATGCATTTAATATAAAAACAACTTGTTCAGAAACTTTACTAGATATTTGATTGTAATTACCGCTGGTGAAACTAAATAAATAAAATTATACATAATAATATTTATACAGGAAGCGTGCTGAATTAGCAACCCGGAAATTCATATTACAAATGGGTATAACATTATACATAAAAATGGCCTTCCTCGAAAAGGGGCGCTGCAGATGATCTTGGCCACCAGAGCAGACTTACCAAGGACAATACAAACTTTAATAGAGCATCTGAAGAATTAAAGTATCTAATAATTGATTGGCATGACCGTTCACAGCAAGAGAAGCTGAAAAAATTACAAAAGCTGGTTAAGAACACCGCGACAAAAGTCCAACCTATTTGCTGAAAATTTCCCAAAGTTTTCTGCCCGAATTAGTCAAAGAATGAAGGAATGAGGAAGAAGGAAGGTTTCCAAATGGACCTACATCTCAAAATCATCCACTGAGCACTAAATACGGAGAGTTGCGACGGCACTAAAAAGATAAAAAGACACCTGGCACCTTGATCTCCATCTGACTTGGGACGAACGTATTAAGAAGAAAAGAGAAGAACTAAACATAGAATATAAAGGCCTGCTTTGGCTACTGGTTTGGACCAATAAACTATTAATAGACAACAAACTACTTATATACAACGCAAGTAATTCTATTACCCTGCATATGCAAAGAATGCAAAACACTATTCTTAGAACAATTAGTCATGTAATGCCGAAATCCATGAATACCTGGAGATGCAAGAAATAGCTAATACCACAAACAGATACAGGGAGAGGCTGGAGACCCTCCCCAATGCCCTAGCTGCTACCACAACAGCTTCCTAGTGCTAATAAATAGACTCGAAAGGAAAGACATCCTGTAGATGCCCTCGCTGGAGGAGACACCCATTATGACAAAGTCGTTCACCACATTTGCTAAAAGTGAAAGCACTGATCGTAAATAATAAAATAAAAAAATAAAAGGTTTCACAAACATTTTACGTAATTAAAAAAATTAATCTAATTTTACATTATTAGCTAACTAAACAAAGAATAAATATTATTATTATCTTACCCATAAAATTCTCCACGGTGATATTAACATGTAGAGCGCCGAACCAAGTGCAGAATATCCTTAAAGCGTAAGTAGCGGCCAAGTATGGGAAGAGGCGGATTTGCTGAAAACAACCAACTCATAGATTTGTTTAAGGGAACTAACACATCTTGGACTATATGTGTGTGGGTGCGAGTTCAAATATCGATATGTATAAATTTTGCAACACATTTCTTTCCTTTGTATGAAATAATATTTTTAGAATTTATATCATGACGGTAAAGACGATGGTTGTAACTTCGAATTCTACGCAGTTTGTTTATATTAAAATAAAAAAAAATAAGGTCATCAGTGGCATCAATTAGCATTGATGAGATTGAGATTTGTTTATACAATTTTTTTCTTTACACAAAGTGCGTTAATTTCGCTACTAGGCACACAGCTGTCTTGAAATAAATAAAAAATGTAAAGCGGAGAGATGATTTATAGCTCCTCTTTGCTTACTCCCACATAACGCATGCAATTTAAATTATATTAATAAAAACTTATTAATTAGACGATTTTATCTAAATATTACGGTCAAGAAACGGTTGAAATTTTCAAACTTTAAATTAAAATCTCTCCGAAGCCTATTTAATTAAAACGAAATTGTATTACCAAAAATAGGAAAATTATATAAAAAAAATCACCTGCTGCTGATATTCTATAACGGCGGTCTCTTCTGTTGCATCTTCGGAAGCGAACTGTCGTCTCACTGCCGAGTACCTGATTGCTATCACTATGGCCTTTTGGAGGTAATTCGTGGATATAGACGTGATATGGACACGACCACCTAAAATTAGCATATGACATTTTTTTTTACTTCACACTGTAGTACTCATATCGCAAAGTAGACAGAGGGAACCTAGTGTTTCGACACTCCGTTTCCCGCTTGCCGTTTACTCATATATATATATATATATATATATATATATATATATATATATTGCGACATCTCACGGCTTCGCCTGCTTAAGCTTAAACTGAATTGCGTACTTTTAGAAAATTTTTAGCTACGACAACACATTGCAATCGTATAGAATACCGAGATCAAAACCGTAATTTATACAAGCTGGGACTGTAAGCTATTACTATATGAACAATCTTAGCTAGGCGATAGTCTTCTATATTATGGACAGCCTGTTCTCCACATGACGCTTGGCTCTGAAATGCTCTCGGATTTCATTTATACATGGCAAGTTGGGATTTAAAGAACCACATGGTTCGTGAATCATGTGCCTTAGCACTGTATCATAAAATACTGGGTCTTCGTTGTTGTTAGGTTTTTCAGCGGTAATATCTTATAGTTAACTGTTAAACTAAATTATTTTAACTTATTTCTACAAAATCGCAAGGAAAATTACTCAAAACTAAGCGAACTAAAGTGAAACACGGAAAAAAAACAATTACTGCAATGTAAAAGAAACCAATTCAAGAAACTAGTTTAATTAATTCATTTATAGAAACGGTTTATCTTAATTTATTACTTCGACAAAATTTATATCAACTAAAAGTATGGAAGTATAAAAAATTTGAATACATTTGATAATACTTCATGTATTATCAAATCAAGTAGGTAAAAATAAAGTATTCAAACGAAACTATGTTACAATGCAACTTTAATTTTTTTCTGAAACTTTAAATTATTACTTAATTAATAAGCAATTCAACTTAATGTTCAGAACATCGTGAACCCATACATGCATCCAGTCAGTCATTACCTACTTCCAAAACACTTATTGGAAACATTTATTTGAAGCCATGACCTAATTATTATGGGCAATCGCGTTTTTTTTTCACTTGTGAGGTTAATACTGTTAGCCGTATTGGCCTTGACATCGACACCGGTTGGGGATGGAAAAAGGTACTCTATCCCTAAGAAGTAGCAAGCACAATCGTATGTGCTGTAGAGGAACCATCAGCGGCAAGGGTGTCCCCTGGCTTGCGAGCGGGCTTGGGGATGTTCTAACAAACCAGCCTCGACCTGAAGACGCGACTGAAGACACTTGGAACAGTCGCGCGCAATATCGCGAAGGTGTACAGTAAAAGGGGTAGGCACGAAGTGGTGCGGGCGGAATAGCATCTTCCCTAAGGTTTATCGATATTTAATTTCTCGCCCGGAAAAATTTATTGGGCGAAAACTCATTAGATATTATTTTTTTTATATAGTGTAAAAGGTAATTTTAATCTACATTAAATACAGCACGTATCTACTGGAAGATCTACTGAAGAAGTATCTGGAAGATACTCGTATACCATTGATATAGAGTATCCTCAATGTCATTGTGGACATTTTTGAGGACATCGTTTTGTTATATCTGAAAAGGTATTGGCAGCGTTTTCGAGAAAAGATGTCGTCGTTATATCATCTTGCTTGCACAAAACCTAAACTTATTATATACTAAAACCTTCCTCAGGGATCACTCTCTTTGTCATTGAAAACTGTATGAAAATTCGTCCAGTACTTTTCGAGTTTATCGCTAATAAACAAACAGACAGGAGGGACCTTGGGGGACTTTGTTTTATTATATATATTGATATAAATAGATAAGATGTGTAACTTGTTTATTTCATTATCAATATATTGGGTAAGTCAGCCAAACAAAAGTATAAAAAGATGTTGCTTATAGCATGACCGATAGTAAATACAATGTTATTATACAAATAATTGATATTTATTATATCAATATATTCATTTTTTTATATTTGCAATCCTGTCGAAGTATGTATTTCTATAAAGACACGACGGTCGCGGGTTCCATTCCCATCTGTGGGAATGATAATCATTGTAAACTAATGAATAGACAGATAAAATATTTACTTACTAATTAAATAAGTAGTGAACTAAATGGATTTTTTTATTAAATTTTCCTTATCATTAGCATCTCGCTTTCCACCTTTCGAGGTATTGCAAGTTGAGAAAAAAATGGATTCCCCAAGAAGTGGGAATAGAACCCACAACTACTGCACTACTACGGATATCGTTTATTTGTTTAAATAAATTATCCTTCCAACACAATCTCACCTGACAGAATACCCAAGGACGCGCCAAACCTCTTGCTGGGGTCCCTGAAGGGCGTCTTGTAGTCCCCGGTGTCGTCCACACCACCTAACTTGTCCAAAGCATTTTCTTTTGGTATATGATATTTGTTGAACATAACAAATCTGAAATTTAAGATTATTATATGTACATATATACGTCACTGCCATGTGACGCCATTCATCTATATACCCTCGCTTAGTTGATATATGCTCCTTATATAAGTACATAATATATATATATTTCTATGTGTGTGTAATTAAGTAAATATATTATAGTGAAATAGTATAAAGTATAACTATGAATAACTCACTTAGGCCTTGTTCTAAGTAACAACTAATTGTAAAGATAATAGATTTTTATGAACAGTAGTAATTTATATATTATTGATTTAGCTTTACAGGTCCCGCATATAGCAGGGTAAGCAGAGAGAGGGAACCCGAGGTTAAAGGAACCTAATGTTAAGACACTACGTTCCCGACTTTCTACCGTGTTTCGACAGTTGCGTGTTGGGTGGCGCAACTCAACGCCGCGCTTTGCCTTGTTGCCAGAGCGAAGAAAATGGCAATAATTAATTCTCCCTAATGGGAATCGAACCCACAAGCCGTCGCGTTTACAGGCAGATACTGTGCCTCTGCGCCACTATCAGTATTAATAAGAAACATATTAATAATATGGAATTTATATTGATGATAAAAAATATAAAATTATTGTAAATCAAAAAGGGGACGGACCGAGTCTGTAGTGATGTATTTTTAAATTAAAAAAAAACCCTCACTGTCGAGTTATCTCGAGGTTCAGAACACCCACCCATTATCAACACCATTGAGGCCGATTTTTTCCCCTATATCGCCAATAATGACTCCAGGATAAGCTTTCAACGTTTTAGGATCTCTTAAAGGAACTACAAAAGCGTGTAAGCCGTGGTTCTTGCCTTTAGATATTAACATTGCGTATATAATGGCGTGTGTTGCACATTTACCTGAAAATAAGTAAATTTTATCGATATTATTTATTTAAAATAAATATATAAAAAACTCGGTTTAGAATATTGTATATGAACAAAGTTTAAATTTACTAAAATTGACTTGATATTTCTACTTTTATCTATATTATTAATGAATATACAAATAAAATATTTACTAACTTAGTAAAGTAGTTACCTAAATGGCATTTTTTTATAAAATTTTCCTTATTATTAGCTTTTCGCTTTCCACCTTTCGAAGAATTGCATGTTGAATGGCGGAACTCAACGCCGCGCTTTAAGTAGAGATTATTTATTTATTATATATAATACTAGTTAGTGCCCGCAATTTCATTCGCGTGAACTTAATGAGACTTGCTTTTAGCATCTACTCTCTAAAAAGTCACTATCAGATATTCCGGTCCTTGGATTTTTATGTCATCGGAAAAGGCATTTAACGCTGAAAAATTTTTGTTAAGGAGCCAGTTCTTTATTTCTTATAGTTTAACTAGTCTACTATATTTCTACATAAGGTGTTCCGGACAAAATATATTATACCATACATTTTTGGCAATAACTGTACAAATAAAAAAACTTTCATTCCAATCCACTTAGTAGTTTTGAAGATGTGGTTACATTCATTTTGTACTATTTTAATATAAATAAAATATATTTTAAAATAAATGTAAGAGAAGAATAAAGAAATTACTACAGCAAAAGATACATACATATTTATAATATAACATATAAATATAAATTGCAAAAGTAAACGTAGGTATAACACATATAACACATAAGTGTGGCTTTACGATCTGCTACCTTGTCTTGCGTCTCTAAAAACAGGCATGAAACAAAAAAAAACTGTTTTTGCAGTAAAACCTCTGACCCTGAAGTATTAATCTCCTACTAGCATAATACCAAATGTATATATTTTTAATCTGTTGTGTGTAGCAAAGAAATAGATAATTTTATTATAACATGTGAATGCAATACAAAATAATATTATATCTTATCGGTTAAGGGACAATGTGACTTTGAGAAATCGCTAATATGTTGTTAAGCATGTCGTTAAAAAAATCGTCTCGTAACAAAACAAAAGAAGCCGTCATGGCGCAGTGGCACAAGGCCTGGTCGTAAACGCGACGGTCGTGGGTTCGATTCCTACTCGAATAATATTTTTAATTTTGTGTTTTAATTTATTCGCTGTGCAAACAAGCTATAGAGTGGCGTTAAATTCCATTTTAACGGGAACCTGTGCATATCATGCTTTAAAAAAACCAAACTTTTCAGGTACTGGTTAAGTTTCTAAAAATTTTTGATAATGGTATATTTTTGCTAACTCATGTTAGTAATGTCATATATATATATATATATATATATATATATATATATATATATATATATATATATATATATATATATATATATATATATATATATATATATATATATATATATATATATATATATATATATATATATATATATATATATATATATATATATATATATATATATATATATATATATATACATATACATATACATATACATATACATATACATATACATATACATATACATATACATATACATATACATATACATATACATATACATATACATATACATATACATATACATATACATATACATATACATATACATATACATATACATATACATATACATTACTAACATGAGATTAGGAAAAATATACCATATATCGTAGACATTATCAAAATTACTATTGAATATTCCACTGACAATAAACAGTATCAAATACATTTACATTTTAATGCCTGTAACGTTAGAGTCAATAAACTCTAATTCCGATAAGACTTCACTATTAATACTGTTAATATAAGTATATTATTTTATTATGTTACAATTTATATAGAAAAATTTTAACGTCATAATTTTATTATACGTAATGGCTGTAACATAGATCTCTTGTAAAATGGAATATTCCAAATTAATAATTACACAAAAAAGCGCGGTGAAAAAAAAATGTTTTTTTTTTATATCGAGAGGAACGTTTCTACAGCTATTAATTTCGTAACCTCCATTAGTATAACTTAAAGGTACCTTAAACGTAGGTTGTGTAAACGATTTTTTTTTCTAGTTCAAGCCCTAATTCGAAGCTCTAGAGAAATTCTATATTCGAAACCAAGAGCCCCCAATAGGGCTTTCTGACATATTCGAGAATATTTTTATTAGTGTATAATAGAAACGAAAAATCTATCTAATTATTAACATAGTGTTTATATACTTATATATGTACAACACTTATATATGTACATGTTATTCTATATTTTAAACTAGCGACGCGCACTCAGCTTTGCCCGCTTCGTCTCCATTATTATTTATTTATTACTAGAGTTAATTACATTAATATTTTTTTCAATAAGTAATCATTTTTTTTCTACAAATATGGTTGCTTGGTTTCCACAAGTATATTAATAGTTTGGGAGTTTGGTATTATTGATATTAAAAAACAATATATCATGTGAAACACTTACCCATACACCCAACCCAGAACTTGGCTGCTTCAAAATCTGGAGAATGCATAACAAATTGCCTTTTCTCCACATCATAAGTTGCTGTAGTTCTTAATCCCTTGGCATTGGAACCATGAGATACTTCTGTTAAAGCGAAGCAGCCCCCTATCTTGCCTTTTTGTGCGTCTTCTACAAAATGATAATGTTGAGGACCCCCACTTCCTTGTATTGTATTCGAGAACATTCGGAATGTTAATGACAGTTTAACTGCTAGAGAACTGTTGAACATGAATATAGCTTCAGTTTCTGCTTGGAAAAGTTTTGGGTCTTCCACAATCTGGTAAAAAAATATGGACTGTTATTCAATAATAAAATTAGTATTGACAAATTTAAAAATATTTATTTTGTGAAATTCTAAGTATAATTTATCATAAAGACACAATTTTATTTAACAATTGTTCTTGGCTCTTTATAATAATATAGACGTTTGTAAGCTGAAATTTACTTGAAATGTTATTTATATATAACCGCTATAATTAAATAATATAATTTAAATTGTGCGTTAATATTGATTGCTATATAATAAGTAATAACAATTAATATTATAGAAATAGTTTTTACTTTCCAAACTTACAACTTTTATTATCTTATTGAAACTGATCTATATTTGAAATGCCTCCTTACCTTTTCTAATGGTAAGAAATTTTCATTATGTATAGCATACATTCGTTTTGTGGTAATATGCCTTTCTTCATCTAAAGTTAGTGATGCATCCGAGTCATGGAACAGCGGATGGTTTTCCATGAACTTCCATACATCATGCTGTATTACAAAAGATTTACAATAATTTAAATATATAATAGTGCCTATTGGACTGTACATTAATATCTTAATAATATTTAAAAAATATATTATTTCATTTTGATTTTAATTTAACATGCCTTCTATATAATTATTAATTTAGCAATATGGCATTGTTTGAAAAGAATTTTACAAAGGTTGTTTCAAAAAAACTGCAAAACATTTGACAATAAAAAATAGAAACAAAAGTATATAAGTATACAAATAAACACCTAAATACTATTTATTAGTCTGATCAAAATATTTACAAGTATAAATAAAATAATTAATAATGTATGATTTTCTTTTATTGAAAAGAAACTTCAGGGTAATTTTTTTGCAGATAGTAATGTGACAGGAACAAAGTGTGTTGGATGTTTTAATAGTGGAGAATTGTCCATCAGGTTACCCTAGGTTTGTAATTCTTATAAATACAAAATAACAATTAATTATAAAATAATATATAATTAGTTCAAATTTTATTTATTATTTTTTTAACTACAGTTAAATTCATAACATATCTTCCTTTTTCCCTTCCTCTAAGTCTGGGAAATACAAAACTTTAAATTAGTATAAATATACACAAGATTTAAAAATTTGTTTGTCTTTGAAGTTTCCTTCTGACATGTGTACTTTGTGCGCAGGCAATTTATTATTTATTACAGTATATATAAACACAAATAAAATAGGAACTTACTTTTAATTTAATTGTTGCTAAATTATCATAAACTAGTTTCATACGCCGCCAATTAAACGAGGCTCTTTTTCTATACACATCTAAAGGTCCACTTGGTAAATCTGGGAAATATTCTTTCAATTCTTCATCAGTAACAAATTTTTTTTCTGTCTCCATTATTTTTGGGAAAAATTCACACTTTTCGATAGGAAAATTTACAACTCCTTCTTGATATCAATTTCTATTGACTTACAGGTCAAACACTTCACAATGCTAAGCATAAAGTGATTCTTATTATAATTTCAGTTTTATTTTATTACATTTGAACCACAGAACTATGTGCATTTATAATTCATTAATGAGTGAAAAATAAAATATACATGTAAATATGGAATGAACTGTAATATGGTAATAATATATTTTAGTACTTCACGTGATATCAAATTAAACCAGTTTATTGTTTATTAATACGTCAGTTCCACTATACAGCTGTAAAGCGATTATAGCAACATGCACTGTGCTCGTAGTGTACAGTGTAGTGTACTTTGACATTAAAAGTCGTAAACCCAAAAATAAATGTTTATCGTAAATTCTTAATACATACATATTACATATGTATTCATATTACATATTACATATGAATACATATTACATATGAATACATATTACATATGAATACATATTATAATATTATTTATTAGCTTTTATTTATAACTTCATACAATATAAAATTCAATTCTATTTATGTTTTTCTCTATTCTATTTTGAAAATGTGGTTCGAATTCTTGGTTTCAGTGTATTCTAAACTTTTTTTAGTTTCAATGGGTAAACGATAATGAAACTAATTATCTCTTTTTTAAATATTACCTCGTATTATGACATGCAAAAAATACTAAAATAATTAATTCAAGTGATTTTTTATAAAATTGTGTATTTTATATAAAAAGAAAGATTGAGTTAAAGTAAATGTCATTAAAAATTTATTGCTTATTAATAACAAAAGAATGTGAAGCATATTATTGCCCTTTAATTAATTCAAATAACATTCCTATACGGACAATCAGAACGTGCTGTAGAATTTTAATGTCAAATGTCAACGTCACTAAAAAATAACGTTAAGCAAAATGTCAAAAAAAGTTTTCAAAATAAACTTTAGGATAAAGTATACCTTAGTCATAGATTAGAACATAGTTTTGTACAAGAGTGATTTTTTTATATTATATACGAATCAGTGCAAAATAAAATAGTAAACATGTGCCTTGGTAAGTTATAAAAATATATATTTTAAAAAGATATAGTATATGGTGTATAAAAAAATAGAGAGAACTTATATTGGTTTGAACTGATTAGGTAGGGCTTGCCCATGCAGAACACTGTTTGAGTTTTTACTGTTATATAAATTATATAAATGATTGTAAATTTTTTTTATGTGATACAAAAAATTTAAGGATATAAGAAGATAATGTAGGTACATATAAATATATATTTTTTTAAGATCGTATTGGTTTCTTTCTCAGATTCTAATAAGAATTTAACTACTATCATAAGAAATAAATAATAAAAAAAAGAAATTTCGCACTATTTCCCACATATATCCTGATATATTGGTGAGCTTCGCGGTAAACCCTGGTTTAGGGCAGGCAGGGAGAACTCATTGTTAGGGTATTCCACTCCCCAATATTTGTGAATATTTTTATACATTGAATGTTGAGTCAGTTGAGTTCCGCTCAATGCTGTGCTTTGTCTAGTTATACCAGAGTGAAGAAAATTGTACAGATGAAACAAAGAAGAAGTGATTGGTGCTTGAGATTGTCAGGAGAATTATTATTGTTAGTTTAAAAAATGGTGTAATCAATATTTTTTTGATATGAATTTTGATTTATAACTAGCATATATTTTGTCTGAATAGAACAATCCTTTAATCTACTATCACATTTTTTAATTGATGTAATTTTTCAGATACTAATATACAAAATTATTCTTTGTAATATATTATTTTAAATTTTTTTTTTAAGCAAATACTAAACTGATTCATAAAATAGAATAAGAAAGCCCTTTAATACATAACTTGACACTACTGTATTCTAAATTATTATAATCCTACCTCCTAATACCTCAGATTGCTTTATTTCTCGTTTATTGGGCCAGACCCAGTTAGGTTCTGCCACCTTTAAGTCATTGACCATGCTACTGGTCAGCTTATTTTTCTGATTCGACCGGATCCTCTCTAACCCGATACAAGAGCCGTCTGTATCTTGTCTTGGAGTATGGCAAAGTAATGCCATTGCAATTTTTAGCTTGACTGAGTGCATCTGTCACCTCTGTCATTTTCCTGATCTGGGAGTAGTGTTTTAATATTAACCATGCTCTGCTTCATTCCACACTGACATATGGTGCTCCAAGTTCTTGCTTTGGATGTAAATTTTCATGTTTGGCATGCATAGATCATCATCACCACCGTCATCTTTGGGCTTAAATACTAAAATCCATGAACTTAAGTAAACCTGTTTTTTATTATTTGTTATTAGATCCATTTTATTTTTTTGAGAATAATGATATATGTATAGTAGATATATTTTTCGAATTTTACTTGTTTTATTATTTAGAATACTTTACCATCTGAACCTCTCTCTATACATCGTCGTAAACAGGAGTTAGTTTTTCTTAGTTAGAACAACTTGGCTCCGCTTTGCCTCATAAAAATAACGCTTTAAACGCCACAGTTTATATTGGACTTGTTGAAAGCGCACTGAATATTCACGCGACGGTAATTTTGAAACTAACTAGCTATTTTAAATTTATTTAAAACTTGAAGTACTAACTTTATTGAATGGCTCAAAAGCATAGTAGTCACAAGTTTGACTCCATGTCGAGACAAACATTTTTAATAATTTATATTCACATTACATAAATATTTCTATTATTTTTTAATCAAGTCTTGTTGATTATATTGTATAATTTACAATTATTAAAGTATTAATTATATCGATATTATTTAAACAAATTCAAATTATTTTATGAGATCTTAATATCGTCTAGTTATCATTGCGAAGTGAATGTAAATGCGATTATTATTATTTATATAGGGTTGATCTCTCTAGGTAATTAGTTATTTTCTTTTGTCCGCTGTGGCTCACCTTAAGCTTGGCAGATATTGTGAAAATTGTACCCATAATAAATAGATTAAACTTCAAAAAAAAAAGGTTATAAAAGATACAATGCTGCGTGGGCAAAAACCCAATATACAATGCCTTGAATTCGATTAGAAAGTGGAAAACGGGGTGAGGCGAACGGAGAGTTTGAGTTTCACACTTAACTTAGTTCTCGCCTACCCTGCTATATCCGAATTGTTTCAATAATTAAATCATTCCACGATTCCATTTTTTATAGTTTCGTCCTATTTATAATATAAGTAACATTTTGAAAACAAATAATCTATAAAATCAATAAAATTGTTTTATCTGTTATCAAAACTTACATACATATATACTTTGGTGAGCTTCGCGGTAGTATTGAGACGGACGTAGGGGGAGGCGAACGCTCGCCAGTAGTTCCCGCCAAAATGTTCGCGAAAGGTAATACGCGTTTGTTCTTTTTTTGTTTTTTATTGCTCTGGATTCTATCATTTTTTATTTAGTTCGTTTGTTCTAGAATTAAATTTACGCTAGAAAAACAAAAAAATAATTTTCATTTTTTCATATTATTTAAATGGCATTTTTGTAAATTCCAGTTATATTGTTATATTGTTATATTATATTATTATTGTTTTTAATAATGTTTTTTTTTCACTTTTCTAATTGTGTATTTTTTTTCTATATTTTATATAATATGTCTACATTTTAGTAAATTTCTTATTACAGTTACTGCGTTGATGTTGATCGTCTATTTACAAACAGCTTTAAGTTTTGGTAAGTTTTTAATTTCAGAGTGTCTTAACATTTAGTTTTTTGTCCCTACACTGCTATATGCGAGATACAGCGTGATGAAAAAAATAAATATAATGGATTAAAATGACTAGCTTCTATTTATTATAATAGTAAAATGGTTGTGACCCTTAAAATATATGCCAACTTTTTTCATATATCAGTTAAATATTCAAGTAGTTAATTATACATCAATAGCATTTGTTTCTTCGTCTTCAATTACATGAGATTTGAGAATATTAAAAAAATCTTTATATGAATAAATGATGCAAATTTGTCAATTTCAATTGATCAATTCTTGATTTTGTACGTATTATTTATATAATCAATCTTTAAACAATCTACTAATAATTGAACAACCAATATTAATATGTACAGTATGTAGCTATAGAATTATGTATGTATGTGGTCGTATGTATGCATGTGATGTAATCGTATCTGTATGGATTAGACACCGAATTCCAATTCAAATTAATACTAGGATCTTATTCCATTATAACTGTGTATATATATGGCAAAAATGTAACATGTATATGGGAATATCAACATTATTGCATAGATTCTATAGTTTATTGTTATATAAGTAATTAGGATAAGTAAGTAGCAGCGTTGAGTTCTGCGACTTACGAAAACGTAAACTTCTAATTCGGATGCTGGGCAGAGAACGGAGAGTCTCAATACTAGTTCCTCTCTGTCTACAAATTGTAGGCTGTATACAAATTAGAGCGAGTTGCTAATAAATCATTATTTTTCCCTAAAATATTTGTTCAAAAGTAAGATATATTTTCATATAAAAAAATAAACTTTTTTGTCAATGAATAAAAGAAAATAATGGTAGAATATTTGCATTCTCGCGTGCAAGGTCTCAGACGGAAGCTGATAAATAATATAGTTTCTCGCTCTACATTTCGTGACATAGATATTATGCAGCCGTTTCAAATGTATCAAGAGTGCTCCTTGGCTGTCGAACATTTTAAAATTTACAGAATTATAAAGTGATAGATCACTATTTCTCTATATCTGTATAACCTTTAAAAAAATATAGAAAAAGAAATATTTTTATACCATCATACCATCATACCATACCCACCATACCATATATTATACCATCTTGAGCAATTACGTACTAGCTTACCCCATATATTGTGTCTAAAATCCGGGTAAAAGTAAAAAACAGAGTGTCTTAACACTAGGTTCACTAGAGTGAAAGGATACGTTAATTCATATAATTAAGCATAACGTCATTTTCAATACACCAGTTGTTAGTTGCGACAGTGTCATCAGTATTCACATCTCAAACGCACGCTAAATTAGAATGCCTGCAACTCTAATTGTTTATAGATTTAGCCTTTGTGCGGTGCAGACCTGGTAATTTGATTGCGATTCAATTTAATGGACAATTATAATCCGATACCGTCTGTCTGTGTGTCTATATGTATATGTTTGTTAAAGGTATTGTAGTCCACTTTCACTTGGTAATTTGAAGCAAGCAATTTGTACTGATCGATTCATTTATACGATGGTGTTCTGTTACATGGAATTGTTGTGAATGCTTAATTTTTTACATAAGTAACGATAATTTTTGTATATGCTGGAACTTTTTTAAGTAAATTCTTGTAATGTTTTTATAAAAATTTTAATGAGGATTGTATTGAATGGATATTCATGGATATTATTTTTATTTATTCATAAGTATGTGGGTAAATATTTATATATTTGGGAAGTTGCGTTATATCCTCGAGTCATCTTTGCCGCAATGCCTTAAGACCAAGGTTAGATCAGTGCGTCTTACCTAAGTCTAGTCATGACCTACGGAGACGAGACGAGGAACCTTTAGAGGAAAAATTAAAAAGTTAAAACTCTTTAGCATCAACTTCATATATGTAATTACTTATAATGCAACTTTTATTGCGTTTTACAATACATTACAAATATACTTTATTGCATAACATAATCATATATATACATAACATAAGAGCTAAAAAAGAATAGAAGTACAATAAGGCGGCCTTATCGCTGAAAGCGATGTCTTCCAGGCAACCTTTGTATTGGAATTGTATGGGTGGTGCATTAAATATAACATAGGTATACATAAACATACAAAAAAATATAAATAAATAAATAATACAAACGCACAAAAATACTTATATACATACATACATACATTCATTTTAATATTAGAGAAAAAAAATATTAAATTATTATTATTAGTATAGAAATTACGCCTAACTGTCTATGGAGAAGAATATAAAGCGACTGACTATCCAGCTTTGTTTATCTCCATTTTAAAGTGTTACGGAAAGGTCGCCATCAGATGGATTGCCTTCACTTAACCGATTGGTCGTTCACAATGGAGCTGTGAGTCATCTTTTTACCATACACTTTTGTATACGGTATTTGTTTTTGTATGTTTTATCGTGTTTTTTATAATTATATAATTTATCATTATACGTATAGAATAGATAGAGGCTAACTAGTTGGTCGTGGGTTCGATCAATACTCGGGGAAGTGATTCTTTTTAATTTCTCCGTTATACAAAGTGCAGCGTCGAGTTCCGCCACCCAAAACGCAAGTCTCAAATTCCGACGGAAAGCGGAGAACGTAATGTCTTAACACTAGGAACTCTCTGCCTACTTGTTAAACGTGACAAAAAAATTTACACTGTAAAACATTTTTTTACATTATTTGCTTTGAAACTCATATTTATTTGTAAAAAAGTAACTAAGATTTATTATTCATATATCAATATTCAGATATAAATTGTAATTTTTTTTTTACAAACGCAATTTTTTTTTTTAATTATTAATATCTACAATAGAATATTGTGATTACTTTGAACTAATATTAAAATAGCTTCTTCACTTAACAGAAAACGTAGGCTGTTTATTTTATACATTTAGTAAAATCAAAATATTGTTTTAATTTTGTCTCTCATTTTAGAATTGGTTGGCTCGTAAATGAAAGCAGAAATTTGTGGTTAGCATAAATATTTGTACATTTTTTTTGCTTTTATCGCTTTATTCTGAATAAAGTGTAGGGAGAGAACGTAGTGTCAATATCCTCCATTCTCCGTTTTCCAATGTAATACGAAACATTGTATATTCTGAGTGCGTTGAAGAATAATTTGGAAAATTTTGCAATCAAGTTTGACCAACAATTTTTTGAGTAGTCCAATCGTTCGCAAAACTATAGTGTTAACAGTCAGACGCTGTCGTGCTATTAGATTTTCATCAGTTTCGCGAGCAACCAAAAAGATCATCTCAGTGTAGGTACTGATAAATCTCTATCTGCTTGTTTAGAGTTTGCTGGCTGCTTGAATGGTGTGGTTAATATGGATTATCGTTATATTCCAGCCAGTTTTAGTCCACTGGAGCTAGATGAGCTCGATCTTCAGCTCTTCAATCACTTTGCGTATATTGTCGCTCGACCTTGCTAGACGTTCTACTCTAGGATTGCTAAGGCGCGACCATCATCAAATGTTCGTAGGCACATACCAACTGAACATATATGTCGTTAAATATTATTTTAAAATGATATCCAAAGAAACTCCAACAATGTGCAAAAAGTTAGAAAAATCCATGCCATAGCAAGTCAGAACAGTTTGTCCTCTAGCAGAGGAGAGGGACAAAGTTTAAAGCCTCGCTACCGTATCTTACATAATTTAGTGTGTACTTTGTCAACTTAGCTGGAAGTTAGGAGATTGTCTTGTACGTGTAACGTGTATATTGTGAGTGTAAGTGCATCTATTGTTTGACATTCGCCGTTATTGCGGATTTTGACTCGCTTATAAACGTTATTCTGAAAAGTTTTGGCGAGTTAGTAGCCACGAATATTGACAGGGCTTTTAAATACTTTTTAAAATATTAATATTTTTAGGGAGGGAACATGTTGTAGGTATGTGTTATATGCATTCATCTTATGCAATAACAGTTGACATAGTTTACTCTATTCTAAAAATTGATCATTTTGTAATATTACTAAAAGTAGCACCTTATTCTAAATATTATATATTTCTCAAAATATTATTTAAAACCGCAGCTGTCATAAGCAATTAAGCACGTCTTAGCTACGTAACGGGGGTGTAAAACCAACGTCTTGGAAGATTTCAGTACAGTTCGTAGCTCTATTTAGAGAAATTTTAAACGTTCGCATAAAATTTTTAAAACACCTCCACTATGAGAAACTTTTCCAGTATAGCAGTAAGTATGAACTGCTGGGAGACTGTACTAGTATAGTAATAACTTATAAAGCCACTCGTAAAAGAGCACTGAGACGTGTAGGTTACAATTTTTCTTCATGAAACCGAGGGTCAAAGTTTGTAATCTTTGTAACTATCGCTTGAATAATTTAGTATATACTTTGTCTACTTAATATGTTAGAGGTTTATATGTGTTTGTCTTATAGTTATATTCTTAATGCATATAGCATTGCATTTTGTATGCCCTCGTGGCGCAGCGGCACAGTGTTTGACTGTGAACGCGACTGTTGTGGGATCGATTACCACTCGGTGAAATGTTAATTATTTAATTTCCACGCTCTAGTAAAATGACATAGCTCGGCGTTGAGTCCCACCACTCAACACGCAATGTCTCAAAATTGGGCGGATATTGGGGAACGAGCGTCTTAGCTCAAGGTTCCCTTCCCTCTGTCTATCCTGCCATATGCGGGAAATGGCGTGCAGCTAAAAAGAATGTTCTAACGTATTGTGTTTTTTGTTTTATTTCGCATACCTATTGTTTCTTTTGAATGTTTTTTTTTATTTTACTTTGTGATTATGATGATTTAATTTCCTAAGGTTTTATTGACTTTTTTCTAAAATTATATTTTATCTGCGAAACTATATCGATTAACGTAATTTAATATAGCCTATATATAGCTTTCCTCGATTTTTTGTTTTTCAATAATATTGAAATTTTTCATTATAAATACATATCGTAAAAAAATCCGATAAATATATATATATATATATATATATATATATATATATATATATATATATATATATATATATATATATATATATATATATATATATATATATCCGCATCTATATTAGAATCCGCTTGTTTTTTTCGTAGCGCATTTGTATTTAAACTAATTTTGTTTCTTCGGCAAATACATGATAAAATTTTTTAATAAATATAACGTTAGCCATAAATAATAATTTCAATCGTATAGCTTTTATGCCGTTATTATTAAAGCTATCGATAACTTTTCTTCCAATGGTTTTTAACGAATATTAGGTCTACAAATGTGAACGACAAAGGGTTATTACAATACTTTAATTATAGGGCGTTATAATAAATTCTACTTTAATTTTATGTAATATACCGTCTATAAGCTATTATTAAGTTGTTGAAAGCTATTTTAGTATGTTGTCGGTAACTGGGCTTGTTCAAACATGGTTTGAGTGGTTATTAAGATATATATGCGTTTTTTTAGTGTAGGCAGTGTTTGATTTTTCTACTCTGGTAAGAACACTTAGCATTTGAATATTGGCAGTAAGCGGAGAACGGAGTGTCCTCATCTGTTTATTTAGTAAAGTGGTTTTTGTTTCATAGTTGTTTCTTCCTCCTTATGCTGGATATGCAGATGTAACCAAAATTTATCTACACTAATATTATTAAGCTAAGGAGTTTGTTGGGCGATAGCTCTGATCTCAGGAACTATAGTCTCGATTTGTATTTTTTTGTGTGGGACTTTTTTTGTGTTGTTTACATTTCTCGATGAACGCTGTGGGCTATATTCCATCACGTAAAAAGTTTCGATGTGACCCCTCTGTACCCTGCGGTCGGGGCTACCTCGGGCGCTTAGAATGTGTAATGTGTCGGAAATTATCGAAAATATAAGAAAATTGAAAATCAAAGTGGATCAAGCCACGAGCGGAAAGTTAGTAAAACATAGAAAAAAGTTATAACAAATTTATATTTCCTTCTTGTATAACAGTTTCCAAATATTCCGTTCAAATATCTTTCTATTGCAAAATTCGGTAGAGAAATCAAAGAACAAATGGCAACTGACTGCATTCAGTGTTCGTTCAATCGAATGGGGAACTTAAATCTGATAAAAGATGCTTGTGTTATTTGAAATTTTCCTCGTGTATTGGTGTGTATGTTGGTATGTATGTGTAGGTTTTACTCATACATTTTGGGTTAGGTCTATCTAATTCTTACTATTACACACACACACACACACATATATATATATACATATATATATATATATATATATACATATATATATATATATATATATATATACATATATATATATATATATATATATATATATATATATATATATATATATATATATATACATACATATATATATATATATATATATATATATATATATATATATATATATATATATATATATATATATATATATATATATATAATTTTTTATATATGTATTTTATTATATAAATGACACTGCAGTATACATAGCTTGGCATAGGACACAACTTGTGACTACAAACGATGATTTTGAGAAAATATTGCTGGTAAAAAATATCGGTGTTGGTATATAGTCCTCGATACAATATATATATTTTTTTCGATGGACGGAAAGTGGAGAATGGAATAATGTATGTATATTATAGCAAGGTTATCTTTGCATACCACCATATTAGATATAGTACTGCCTTCAGAGGACTTGTTTATATGTTCACATCCAAAACTTATAACGAAATAGAAATAAGATTATCATGTATTTTAAATGACCCAATTACCACTACACTATATAGATAATTTTGTATGAAAACATATATCTTAATAACTTATTTATAAACAGATTTTCTACACACAATCTCTTATTACATTTCATTTGCGGGACTCGACCCGATGAACTAAACTGGTTTGCTTATACAATGAAATCTTATTTTGTTTTTGTAATATATGTACGTTGAATTCGATACCGGTACAGTTAACTAGAATGCATAAATTTTCACAAAGTTAGTCATCAAAAAGTTTTTACTATTTATATTAAAATAAATAAATATTTACAATTAGGGATTGAATTAAGAATTGAATATAATGTAAAATATTGGCTATTTGACAGTGTATGTAAAAATGAAGGGTTAATGGTTGTGTTATAAGATTAAAAATCATTATGGAGTAAAATAACTTGTAAGTAATCAATTTGACTATTGATATGATTCTTTAATAACTTCAGTCAGTGATAGTTATACTTCAGTCACGTGATACAAACCAGTTGGTCTTTGGATTGGTCAAATCGACAATGACGTCACACGCTTGTCAACATATCTCTTTTAATGCTGCTGATAGAAAAGTGTCAGCATCGTAGATTCTTTTATTGCAGTCTGGCTGGTAGTTAAATTTAGAAGGTAAAACTTTATCCACCATAACTATTATCTGGGGTCAAACCATTCTATATTGAAAGTTATATCCCATGTTTGTCTGTGTGTTCCAATTGCAAATTAAACCATCTAATTCGTCACTCGTTGAAAACGTAAAATTATGATTATATTTTAACTGAAGAAAACAACATATTTAAATATATTAAAGTTAATGTCAATGTTATCAATTATTCGACATTTTTTTTTTTAATATTTTTTTAATTTTATTTAGGACAAAAATATGGGCCTATAATATATCTTACATTTAAGGCATAGTTCTAGTATTATATAATTGTAGACCCAATCTATATAAAAAAATGTAAATATCTGCAATCAGGTGACGATGGTCTCAAAATGCTTATACGCTTTGAGTACATCTTTTACACCTTTTATAAAAATATCAGGATGTAGGCCTAAAATATCTGTCACTAAAATTAATAATATATAAATGGTCAATTATAAAGGAATATAGTATTGAGCTGTATTCGTCTAAATTAAATAGAGTCTACAGATAGTAAATTATATTTATCTAACATTCAATCATAAGATAATTGACTGTGAGAACATTTATAATGTATACATATAAAATATCTTTTCTGTACCATTTCAACACTAGGTATAGTCATACTTCGCATACCTACAGTGGATTCCAAACAGATATAGCATTCTAATTAAGACCTTATAGGTTCAAATAAGTTCTGTAATGTTTGAAGCCATTACATTTTGGGTGTCATAACGATTTATATAGTCAAATTTTTATTTCAACAAGTTATCACAATTAATTTAGCAATAATAACATAAATTTACTTAAATTGAAATGGGCTTCACACCAAAAATATTTGAACTCTGCTGTGTATAAGAAAGTTACAGCCACTTTAGATGACTTTTCACATTCTTTGAGAAACATTTTTCTGGACTTTTTACTGACGTATTTCAAAATTATGGCTCTGCTCACCATTTGCTCTCATTCTACAACAGTAATACTGGCACTTATTTATTAATTTTGAATTTGGTTACTCTTTATTTATTTGTTTTTAAAATTCACACCTATAAATGTTCTCGTGATGGTGAAGAAAACAATTACACGCGACCATATTTTTCTCCATAAAAAAAAAACGGCGGGGAACTACTCAATAGAGATTTCTCATGCTATAAACAATATTGTGAGCCGTGAAAAACGTTACTAAGAGACGCGTTCTTAGCTAGATCGCCAAAGGAGTGGCCGGCCATGGTCTACGAGGACTTCTGCAAACATTAAAATACTCCGAGAGCGCCTTCCCCGAAATCCATACTGCAAACAGAAGAAATTCGAGCTGATGGATGAAATTTTTAAAAATATACCGAAGTGATGAAATTTTTAGATGATTTAGCTTAATACTGGACTGATTGTTTCTGCAATTTCTTTCGCAACAACATTTTAACTTATACCACTTACCATATTACTTATTTCCATATTTAAGACTATCCAAAATCTTTAGTGCTTAAAGCTTTCCTCATGAATTTGGCTATAATATGTAATAATATTTTTTAAACAAGAAGGGTACTTCCAGAGATTACAGCGTTCAAACAAACAAACAAACTTTATAATTTTACTAAGTATATGTGTAGAGTATGGATTATTAATTTAGCATATAGCCAGAAGAAAGGAGAAAGAAAGCTAGAAGTATTAATCGGGAGGTTAAAATGGGACCTATTTATTTATAACAACACTATATCAAATATATGCATTTGTAGCAATTTAATGTAAGTTGATGACTTTAGAGCTTCTCCGTGTTCTGTAGTTGTAGGTATGTATTAAGCGCTTATATGCTTGCTTAATGAATATGGAAACACTCGTTAATAGTAATTTATTTATATATGCTTAAAGCTAGCGCGTTCTTAAATGAACAATCAAATTATTAAATGAACAATCAAATTAAATGAACAAAATAATGTATCACATAGTATAATAAAATATCTGTGTGTTTTACAAACACACACTATACTAGCGCATCTTGAGTGGCGTTTGTGTTATACTAAAATAATTTGTCCTTACCTACGTCGCCCCGTATCGGATGCATTCCCACGGGATTCAACAGAATTTGTCCCGAATTATTGATGTGTGCGCTTCAACTCTGAGTGAAAATGTAGACGGCGGGCCGACAGTGTCCTATGCAACGTGGGGATATTTTGTTGGAAATTTGAGTGCATTGCGAATGGAGACGCTTTAGTCGCTTTCTATTTGAAAATGCAAAGTTACTTCGGTTTAATTTGAGTATGATTATTTCGGTATTAGGTTGAGTAACTAGATTGTAATTTTTTGTTTGTTATCTTTTAATAGTTCTTGTTTTTTTATATAGTATAGACGGCATGTCTTTATCCAAAATATTTTTCTTGAAAAAATCAAAAGCAATCCTTAGTCAAAATTTATTTTTTTAAATAAAGACATGATTGTTGTTATTTATCGAAAATTTGTAACGTGACTTCCACATTTTTTATAACTAAAACTATCAAGCATATAAATCTCACACGAATTGTAGAATGTGGATTTTCCATAACAAACTTGGCAACATTGTTTTATAGTGCTTCGAGAAGGTATAGTAACTCAAGTGACCGAAATCGAATCGGACGATAACGATTAAAAGAATTCATTTGGTCCTCAACAATATCGACAGAAAATGAAACTGAAAAACCCCATTATAATACCATAGACAATCTAACGTGACTCACTTCCAACGACAGTCCCTTAATCCCGGTAGGTTTCGAATGGAATCCGTCCATTTGGTGCGATGGCGTCGAATTATTAATGCTCCCAAATGCTATTTGCACCTTATCCACGATCCAGTTGGAAAAGTTTCAGCGAAATTGAACAAAATTGATTTCACTTTGGCAATTGAATATAATATTTATGCAGAGAATTCGTTACGAGCCCGATGACATGTTAACTTACCAACGGCTTGTTTGGTGGTCAATATTTGTTTGACATAATTGTTTATAAATAGTTAAGCTTTTAACTGAAATGTGGAGTATTTGGCTTGGCTTGCCTGGCGATTCACTATATTGTTATAATATTTTATATCTCATAAGTTTATGTTTGACCACAATCTCCGAACATCAGCCTGATATTAAGCGTCGGTGCGATCTAAGATGGTATAATATTCTAGGCAAGCGTGTTCTAATATGGAACTAGTCATATTAAGCCACGCTTGCCTAGATGATTATACCTATTCACTCTATATATGATTACTCTAGTAATTATTACGAAATTACAATTAGTTATATATTAATTTGCATTTTGTTTTTCTAAACTAGAATATGAACGATCAAAATCTAGTTTACCAATGTTTCCCTTCAAACATTGAAAAATGATATTTCTATACACGCTGCATCACATTTGGCTATAAATAAATCTGTGTGCAAATAAAACGAAAAGTCACTATATCACTCTCGGAACATTACGTTCATTCTCTTTATCCGCGACCGGCCTATCTTTGAAAGCGAAATCCGACAGAATAAATCCTGAAGGCATCCAGTATCCATGAATAATGCAGAGCTGGAGGTGCGACACATTAAAATCTCATTGCTCCATGAGAGTGGGGCGGAAGTGTTCGTAATAAGCGTCAGATCGAAGCTGATCGATCGTAAATCACGGGTCAACCGGATATTAGAACGTTGATCTGCTTATTTTATATAAATTTTGCATGTAATATGAGCTATCGGTGGATTATGTTGGATTATATTTAAATATGATATATCTTTAATCGTTTTATTTTATGTATTTTATAATTGTATGACTATACAAAATGTATCTGTATAATTTACGAGGCCTTAAAAAATTCTAAGTGACCTGAGACAAGTAACAAGTAGATAAATAGTTAAGATATCGAATCTTTGAATGTCTTCAGTCTTGATCCGCGTATTTTGGATCCCGCCCATGCCCTCTAGCAAATAAACGAATTTTGTGTATAAATATAACATGAACTTATCCTATGTGATGATGTCAATATGTTACTATGTAATATATTGACAAGCTCACGTGAGCTTTCTTTACCATAAATCATTCATAAACTTTTAAATTGCACAGAGCTTACCCGAAGTTATTAGGTATTGAATAATTCATCGACGCCGCCCGTATAGATGTGTTATCTCGGGATTTTTTTTATCTCTAAGTGATAATATCGGACTGTAGAGTGCTACTTTTATAAAGTGCTATTACCTTTTACGGCCAGCTTCAGCGAAGCACTCGGAATGATATTCCAAAAAATTCACTTTTTTAGTTTTCTGTATTTTAGAAGTAGAGAAAGAAGTGATGCATCACTTCCTTAAACATTTTTTAATATGTGTGAAGTAGGAGACCTCCAATATACAGTTTTATAAGCCAAAATTGAAAATATTTAATATATATTATAGCTATATACAAAAAAATTATTTTTTTTTAAATATAAGTTTAAGCTTTGTCTATATTTATGAAAAGTACACATAATAATAACAGTAACATTATAATTTGTTACTTCTGGGCATTGTCAAGTTGTTTTTTGACTATAATCGATACTTAAGGATCTTCGACGTCCCAAGGGCGTATTGCCGTAGTGAGAATTTAGAAGATATCAATTATCAGGAGGCTTGCTTGAATATTTTGTTCTTACCTTATTTGTATAATTATTCTGTAAGCTCATGAAATAATAGCCCTCGCTATTTATTTACGGAAACAAATTGATCAAGTGTGAGTTGTTCTCGCGCACCGAGTGTTCCGTACCACTGTCATTATAGTAGGTCAGTGAGAGTTAATACTTAAAAAAAACTGACTAACTTAAATTTGCGGCCGTGTGCACTCTATTTGTCTGAATTGAACTACAGATAGAATGTTTTTATGGACCCTGTAAGTTCTTACTTCTTGAAAAATGCCATATATCTATGTCAATGAAGTACGATAAAAAAATGTACAATGTTCAATTTAAGGCACTCATTTTGTATAAAATGGATTACAGATATAAATTTGCATGTACAAACAGACAGTCAGATGTTGTCCGCACAACAAAGTAATCATATAGTTTCAAATTATTGAGGTACGGATCCCTAAAAACGAAAATGTGATAGGTGCTCTGAGGCCGCCGTCTCGCAGCGAAATAAGTTTAAATTCTCACTCGAAGTCATTATCCATTATTTCACTGCCTCGCTCTGGTAAGATGACAAAGCGCGACGTTGAGTTCCGCCACTCAAAAAAGCTCCCTCC
The DNA here is from genome assembly GCA_037127375.1 of Dione juno. Taxonomy (NCBI): domain Eukaryota; kingdom Metazoa; phylum Arthropoda; class Insecta; order Lepidoptera; family Nymphalidae; genus Dione; species Dione juno. The sequence continues at coordinate 2,081,486 of JAXRJS010000041.1, forward strand.
GTTTACTTTGCCACATGCTTTGCTACATACCTTGCTACATGCCACGGGAAAAAAAGTAAAACTGATCATCATAATGATAAAAAGTCTTGTAATAATTAATTTATTAATAAAATATGAATAATAATAAAATATAATTAATATTATATTCACAATATAAAATATAAATTGAATTGTATATGTAAAGGAATATATTATAACTTGTAAAACGTCACGTACTATGTGTGCTTAACATATTCAGTCAACAGGGCATCGAGTCAATAAACACCACTGTGTCTGTCACTAGACCAACATATCAATATTCGTCTCTCAAGACTATGTATCAGAATAATTATCATAATATGAAGTCGAACTTGATAAATGAGTTATTCCCATAAAATTAAGACCTGTTTTTTTTTTTAGAAAACGTGTAATAAATTTAACGTAATAATAAATTTGAACTCACAAGGCGTGAAGATTGATAGTTGTTATTTATCGAGAACATATTTACCTATACACTTTATTTTTATCACATTTTAAACTGCTAAGAATTTTTACGCAAATGCAACAGAATAACTGCTTATTCTAAATATAAACCATTCTCAGATCTTTAGATCTCATAGTGCAAACAAAAGAAAAAAATCTGGAAATAGGTATTTGATTTATACATATATTATAGAAAAAAGCGGACGGACGTTGGACGTTCTACGGCCAGATGGACCGTGACCATGGGATGCCCTCGTCCAGCAGTGGACTGCTATAGGCTGATGTGATGATAGAAAAAATCTATTAAAAAGTTATATTTGTACCTTATTTCATACAAAATGAATGCCGCAAATTTTAAGTTGTTAACTTTTTAAATATGTACAATGTACATTTTTAAAAGAAGTTGGCACATACAGTAAAGATCTCGTATTACGAACATCGTGTATACGATATATTAACCTCAATTTTAATTACCATTAATCAACACAAGGGTAGCACAGCTTGATCAATCGATACATCAATATTCGTCCCCTAAGTTCATATACCGGATTAATTGTCATGACGCGTGAAACCGGCCCCTGATTGATGACACCCTCGACGCCCGCAGAGGTTATTTGTCATAATTTGACGATAATGTCGTAACGCCGATCACGTTATCCACGTCAGGTGAACATAAATAATACACGGTTCACGCATCCACCTTGATAGATTATGTTGTGAAATATTGTATGTATGTATGTACGTACATATGTATGTATGTTTGTTTGTGTATGTTGATTTAATGTTTTTGCTTGAAGAAAAACACGCTTTTTATAGGTGCTTATATAGCAGTATATATATATATATATATATATATATATATATATATATATATATATATATATATATATATATATATATATATATATATATATATATATATATATATATATATATATATATATATATATTATCTTGAGAATGATATTAGACATTGGTTTAGCAAAGAAATAGAGAAATTGAGAGAGAGAGAGAGAGACAGAGACGGAACAATGTGAGGAAGATAATTTTGTTTAAAATAATTTTATTTCATTGTTGCAGATTCAAGAAATGTTATATTTACAATTGTGAGTCAATCTGAGCCATATCACGCGAGCGTTGCAAATCGCCTCAAACATGACATACACAACCAAGTGCTAGAGTTAGAAAAGGTATGTGTTTTATATAAAATAACTATTATTATATAGGGGCCTTAGCGCAGTGCAGCGGCGTCTGACAGGGTTCGAATCCCACTCAGGGCAAATCCAATATAACGTGGAGTGGTCTGCAACTCAACATAGAGGGTTCTGGTACTAGGTTCAAAATTATAAATTAAACGTGCAATTAAACGTTTGCACTTCCAAAGTAGACAAGAAGTGAACAATTTATTAACAAGACGAGAGAGTTGCGTAAAAATAAAACACCGGCAGTGAGACGTGGGTCTATAAAGAGGTTGGTTGTGGTTCGAATCCTAATCGGGGGAAGAAATCTTTATTTTCCTTGCTCTAGTAAGACAGTGCAGCGTTGAACGTATCACAAAGTTCCCTCTGTCTACCAGAAAAAAAAATAATAGTCGTATTAAAAAGAGTATTGTTACTTAAAACTGGCTATCCTCCTCCATTATCAGGCTAGTTAAACCACAGCGTTGAGTTCCGCCACTTAACACGCAATGTATCCAGTTCATGCGGAAAGAGGGAAATTGAATGAAGCTGAGGGATTTTTTTATAATAAAAACAATAATTTTCTTACGACCACTTGAAATTCTCTCAACTTTATTAACTTAGTAGCTTTTGGAAATTTAGTGAAACTGTCACGGTGTTCGTTTATTATTCACTTACAACTGTCACCGCCAGTACGGTTTTGGTACGTAACAATATTTCACTATCTTATGAGTCATTCATTTTATCATTAGAATTAAGAAGCTCTTTGTATATTATGTCCCTATTATAATATTATGGATATATGACGAAATGAATTAAGCGCCACGTAGAGTTTCTCCACTCATCACGCAATGTCTCGAGGTAGAAATCAGATAACGGAGTGCCTAGATTCTCTATGCCTACCCGAAAAAAAAAGCTTAAATCATAACAATTTTTTTTAATTTATTTGTTATTTAATAAGAGTAGGGAAATGTTTGTATGTTCGGTTACGTCATTCAGCCCTCAGTGCTTAATATAATAAATAAATAAAAAATATTTTCTTTGTATTAGATTTCAAGCACCTAAGTTTCTAAAACGGTGCAAAAAATCCATTACAATGTCGAAAACTCTTGGACGAAATCTGGTTAAGTATATACAATACATACAAAGCGTCCACCAAAATGTACGTAGGTAGTAGATTTTCACTAAAAGACGATTCGAGGCGAAAAATGCATATTATTTTAAGTTAAAACAAGCGGGTGAGCGATATACAAGTTATGTTGAAAATGTTTTAGAACTTCGTTATCAATATTGTTAAGAAAAACCCAATAATGCCTTCCTCCGTTCCTCTTAAAGGACGGCTTATTACTGCATTTATAATATCGTATTTCTTTACTTCACAAATAATGCTTCTTCAAGATATGATATATAAGATATATAAGTATACTATTTTTCAATATGCTTTGTTATTATTTTTAATTTTTCATTTTATTGAACAATTTAAAAAAATATACTAACATTATATTGTTTTTGATTTTATTGCAAATTTCCAGTACATATTACTTGCATGGGATCGCATCTGTCTTGTATTTTCACGTTTAAATATGTGGTTCATAAAGGTTAGATAAATGTTTAATAAGCGGAAAAGAAGAGTTCTTCGCCTATACAGCCATAAAAGAAAAAATGTTGTACTATGTATGTATCTATATATTAATACACTCTCTTTCGTTACTAACGGACAGCCAACGCAAATCCGAAACTATTGGCTGTAGATAATTGTTTGTCATACTTCAGCCGTGCTAGGGGAGTACTTTTTTTTGAAATTCTAACGGAAACGAACATAAAAAGAGATTTCACATATGATATTATGTATGAAAAGGAAATTGTAGAGTTGCAGCTCTTTAATAAGTTACCAAACATTTAAATATTTACCATTTTCCATAGCGTCATCCAATCGTCCACATAGCACACGAAGACTTCCCAATACCCGGTGCTTGGACCATCATACCATTGCTCAAGCCGCTGGTCTCTAAATATAAGGCAAACAGTGCAACCAGATGGGTCCTATTCGTGGAGCCCCATACAGCTGTACGCTGTGGCAAACTTTTTGAAGCTTTAGCATCGGCGGACGAGCATGTTGGTAACATAGTTGTATGCTATTTTTGAAATTGTTAGTTTTTTTTTAATTTAGTTTTTTTTTTGTCTAGTGGACAATTAGTATGTTTTTATTTGTAAATGATTTGTATGTTTGTTTTGTTTACTATGGAGGTTGAAGGCCATCTTGGCACAATTGGTACCCCCACTGGGGGAATGGATTATATTTATGTCCCTGCTGTGGTATGATAAAGTGAAGCGACGAATTCCGCCACTTAATATGAATGTCTGAAAAAAAAGTCTAAAATTGGAGATCCACGTGTTTATATGACACTGTATACACTATATCTTATATACGGTTAACGTGTGAAGGTGAAAATTACTTCAATTTGTAATTTATTATATGATGTAATTTTTATAATTTGTTTTAAAAAAATGTTTATTACTGATGTTTAAATCACTGAAGCTAATAACTGAAATATATAATAAATGAATAAATATACAGATAGCGGAATGTGAAAATAATCGTCATTTTTATCGCTTTCCTTCTACCATAGGACATTTGTGTAGAAATAAACATTTGCAATATAATTTCAGGACACAATGTGGATAGGATATCCGCTAAGTGACGATGAGCCCACGATCATACACCACTTTGCCTTTTATGAGGATTTGGAAGAGGATGGTGGTTTTGTCTATCCTCATTTTGCCAGTGGTTTCGCTATGAAGATAGAATTAATGGAAACGTAAGTACCTGTTTTCATTTCTAGTTTTAATTGAATATGACAAAGATAATTTGAAATTTAACATAAAAACCTTTGTGGCTAGACTTCTCCATCAAATAGAAAACGATGAGAGGAAGCTAGAAGCGGATTTCTCGATCGACCCAGCCTTTGAACTGGCTCAGTTGGTATATGGTAGTAGAGACAACCCGGGACCGTTACTAACACCAGATTTGAGCTTTTGTGTCGTATCTGGAGACAATTGTGCCACATATCCAAGACAATTTGACATTTGTGTGAGTTATAGCTTTTTTGTACGCTTTTGAACATTTTCTTAGGCCATAGCCTAGAGATATATTTTTAAATTTATCTTTACTTTTTCACTGTGATAAAAGTGAAGCCTACAGCTTTTGTCTTGCTTGCTTGTTTCTCGTATTATGTTAGTGGTACGCTTTTATTTGTTTCATTTGTCACATCTATCTATGTGAGAGAATCTTACGTTTATTTAAAACTTATGACTGATTTAGCGAAAAAAATTTAGGACATGACCAGGTCAAATGGTAATATAATACTTTTATAATTAACCTGTCTGGAGCTAGATATATGAAAAAAAATTCAAGATAATTAAGTCTTATTAGATCTGCCGCATCAATCTACGTCAAACTGAGACTGATTTGAAATTCGAATACTCCCTTCACAGGGTGCGAGCTTCACACGAGCTTCTTAAGTTTCTTAAGAAAGTTTACTTACATATTAAGAATTTATTTATGTAATGTACTTTATATGTGTACTAATTGATTTCATATATAGTGTAATTCAATTAACATTCATTATTATTAATTTCAACTTAAAAATAATGTTAGCAAAATTATTTACACATTTCAATTCACAGCTTTCGCTTCTTGCTCTAGTGTTGATAAAAATGTAGAGGCGTTTTGAATTTCAATTTGGTCCTAAGCTTCTTAAACGTAACCTAAAAGTTCTAGCGAAAGAATTTTTGCATTTTATTCAAATTACTATGTTTATTGAAGTTTCCACCATAATCTTGTAATAAAAATGTATTTTATTATGTAGATTTTAATTATATAATTTACTTTAATTTTATAATCTATTTTAATATGTATAATCAATTTCTGCACGAATACATTTTTTTGTAAATGTAAATTAAATTAATTAAAGGAAAATAATTTAATATTAATAAGCTCTCTGGTTTTCGCGATATTTATACATATTAAATAAAACAGTTTAACCGGATTTATCGCGTATATTAACATTTTTTGGAAACCCGACGTTTCGAACACTTTGCAGTAGTCGTCATAGAAACGTCCAGTTAAACTGTTTTATTTAATAATTTAATATTATATTATATTATATTATATATTCTTAAATAGAAAAATGAATCAAATAAAGTGTAGGTTCTTTTCCGCTATGATCATTTTGACATTGTAAATAATAAGTCATCAACATGACGCTGTGGTAATGCAGTGGTAGTAGCTTTGAGTCCCATTCACTAAAAAAAAGTAAACACATTTCTTCTAACCAATTTAGTAATTACTGATAAAAAAAAGTTATTTTCAAACTGCTCAGGGTAACCCAATACCAGAAGAGTCAATATACTTTGCAGTGAAGACATGGAGTGGCTTTCACTCGACTCGAGCCAGGGTCGTAAAGAAAACTTGGGGCAAACAAGTGACACATTTGCAATTCTTTAGCGACGTGGCTGGTGAGTTTCTATTCTATTGTTTCTTAAATTGGGATTTAAAGCTGTATTTTAAATTTGGTAGGTTCTAGATTGGCTTAAACGTTTGTATTATATGTAGGGTTTTGGTAAGCTGGTTTAAAAATCTTGTAAAATTAAGTTATAAAAAAAAAGACTATACTGTATAGTACATTTTATTAAGTTGTACAGAATTTGTGCAAGTTAATATTTCGCTAAGTTTAGAAATATAGTTGATAATAGTAAAATTATTTGTATTGTTTTACTATTTAAAGTTAATATAATATTAACTAGTTTTAAGACGTTATACGTTGTGTAAAAAAAAAGTATTTATTTCCAATGAATTTATTATATAATGAGTTCAGCAGAAAATCTCTAAGAAGATAATGGGTAATATTTCTCAGAATATTAGATATAAACCTCTTACAGTTTTTTTTATTATATCATAGTAATTGTACGAATTTGTTACGAGTAAGTATATAAGTTAAATTTTACATATTAAAAATTTAATAAAAAATCCTAATAGACCAATAACTTGATACACATGTAGAATCAAATCTTTATAAAACCAGAAAGTGGTGTGCACTGGCACTTTGTGTACGCGGAATTATAAATGTTCTCGATTAGAAGGAACTACTAAGGAAGGAACATATTTAGAAGGAACCTAGTAATAAAATTATATCGCTAGACCGAGGAAATATATTTGTATACTATAGGTATATTTTTACTTCTATATATGGATATTATATCTGTTGTATGCAACATATGTCTATACATATCTTAACTGGACGACGCAATGACGTGCGTGGGGCAGAGTTTCATAGAACGAGCGATGGTCGTGACAAAATGCGGCGTTGAGTTCCGCCACCCCTCAACGGGCTATCTTGAATTCTTGCAGAGAACGGAGAGCAGAGAGTATTAACACTAGGTTATGTCTGCCTATCCGGCTTAATTCGACCTATCCTATTTCAAATTCAAAACAAATTAGTCGTAAATATAAACTTCATGCAAACTCTATAATTTATAAGCCAACAGATAAATATTATTCAAACTTTTCCTTTCCATAATAGCAGTGGTATCATAATGTGAAATTGGCTTGTGCCGGGACTTTCAATGGACCTTCTGTAAAACTTCCTCCACTTCAACTAGTTGGGGTTCAAGCTATCGTTAATAATATCTATTGTGGAATTTGCCAATTTTTTTTTGTATCAATCATTGTATGAACCTAGAGTTCTAAGAAGAGCTAGAGTTTAAAGAGTTCCACTGAGTTAGAGTTGGGCAAAATGTATTTAAATGATGAATATATATTCAAGCTAAAAATATTCGGATAAAGAATTGTTATTTATTCGACAGTAGGTATATTAATTCATAAAAAAATATATTAAATATTTATTTTTACAAAATTATCGATTTTTTACAAATGTGATTAGTTTTTAACATTCGGTTTCATTATAACTCTGGTCGGATAAGTATAGTTAGTCAGTCATAGTAAAAAGGCTTTAATGTGGAGAATGGAGTGTCTTAACACTAGACTTTCTTTGCGTACCTCGCTTTGTACATTTATATGTTAAATATCCACAAGATAAAAGAAACTAAAATATATATGAATAATCAATATTTCATTTCCTGCAGTTCAAAAGATGCAATTCGTGACATACAGACAAAACAACCGTATATACTCGACAGTACTCATGTGTAGCTATTGATATCAGTTGTCAGAGCCCTCAATAGCATAATAATATGGATTGAATATTAACTTCATGAAAACATTTATATGTAAACAAATAATTATCTTACATTTTAAATAAGTGGTAAATACTGGTACCTACTTCCTACTTCGGGACTTGGCTAATCGCATAATATGATTATGGGTCCTTGTTAAGGGTATCTTTAGAAGCCATCGTGGCACAGTGAGATGCCTTTGACCCGAGCACGGTGCTTATGAGTTCGTTATTTTTTTTCCCCACCCTTGGATAGACATAATGTGACGACAACGGAGATCTAAGGTTCTTTCAGCTTAACGCCAAGACGCATTGAGAGTGAAGCAAAAATATTTTATATGTATAGGTACAATCGTACCTATATTTTGGCTTTTTAATAGTCCAATCTTGTCCAGAATTTCTATAAATAAGATCCATTACTTAATGCCCATTTCCTTTAGATCGAAAACTTCCATCAATCGACATTGGAGTACCAAACACTAAGACCGGTCACTGTTTGAAAACTGTCACTATTTTAAAGGAAGCTGTCAAGAGAGTTGAGAAGTTGCCCAACGTTAAATGGATATTTTTGGCAGACGATGATACAATATTGGGGTAAGCGGTATTATAACAATTATTGCACATACATTTAACAAAATATGAGGCTTTAATGATCTCACGATCGTTTTGAAGTAAAATATTTTTGACGATAAGATATTGTTGACGATTTATTTAAGTTTATTTATAACTTAATAATATTCTTAAGATCTTAATACTGATTACTTCTATATAAAGCTCAAAACTTGATTTAACAGAAGTTGGATTTCTTCCCGAGCATGCGAGTACTAGCTTTTACCTCGGCTTCTCCTCGTCCTTCAATGGAAATAACTAATAGTTGAAGAGCTTGAGATTACAGGTTGAAATAGGGACTATTCAACCCATTAACATTATGATAAATGGATTATCCAAGACAATTCAAAATCAAAATAGTGTTTATTCCATCACTCCATCATTCACTATTGAATCGTCAATATACATTGAAGTGTCAGTAGTGTCAGTCCAACAGGAAGCTACCATCTTCTCGGAAGTGGTTTTGAACACCCAAACGTGTTTTCTAATTCGAACCAGTACGTCTTGAGATGATTTTTTTATTTATTTTTCAGCCTTATTAAATAAGTATAGAAATATAAATTATATTGAAATAGTTTATTAATACTGTCTTTTAAGGGTACAAAGATTATGCGAGGTACTGAGTTGTTATCGGGGCGGTTCCTATACTACCATTCTCGGTGAGCGGTATGGCTATGGATACGGCAAGAAGGAGACAGCGTCCAAAGGTGACTCTCGTTATTTTAACTTATAAATTAGCATTTTCTATTTCAGTTTGTAATAATCATTATAATCGTCTATCATCTATGCGACTTGAGCTTTGAACGGGTTATTTTCATCATTTAAAGTGTTAACTGACTGTTTAACTATGTATTCATATCTAAAGAAAGAAAAACACTTAAAGAAATCATATATTTTTAAATGAAATTACATTATATTTTCATTGTAAATATGCTGTTAAACGCATTTTAGAATTTCGACGCGTCTTGATAAGAATGCATGGCGTCGTCAGAGTGGATAGGCGCACTCTGCCTATCCATGAGACGCGGGTTTAAATCCTGCTGCGTTTTAAAAATGTTATGTTTTTTTTTAAGTAATTAGAGGACTATATTAATGCTTATTGTGGGATAGCGTGTAACTTTAAACAGAATCTTGGGTTCGATTCCCACTCAGATATTTAATTTATTTTCATTTTTCTCACTTTGGTATATTAGTTGACATTTAACACGCAGTGTCTCCAAAATTGGGCGGAAAATTGTTTCAACTCTAAGTTCCGTCTGGTCATAACTATACTCGCCAGGCTACGACTACACGACGGGCGGCGGCGGCTCCGCGCTGAGCGTGGCGGCGGCGCGCGCGCTGTCCGCCTGCGCCTGCGCCTCGCCCGCCGCGCCCGACGACATGGCGCTGGGCGCGTGCGCGGCGCACGTGCTCAATGTTACCATGACGCATTCGCCGTTGTTTCATCAGGTACTTACAATGTTTATTAGAAGAACGCCGCATTGGCTGCCGCCGCCATTCGACGTAATAAATAGAAACTTAAATTTGCTTCCCAACCGGCCCAGGCCCGGCCGCAGGACTACCCCCGCGAGGTGCTGGCGCGCGACCGGCCCGTGTCCTTCCACCGGCACTCCTCGCCGGAGCCGGCGCGCGTGTACGCCGCCTGGTTCCAGCACGACGACCTCGCGCTGCGCCGCAGGGGCGGCCGGGACGAGCTGTAGGCATACAGTATTAATGATGTGGGATACGTTGCTTTATGGGCTATTGCTTTAAATTACGTTTTTCTATCGTAAATTTTGTGGTTATTTTTTTCTGTATTATTTCTAGGTTACATATATTTAGTTTGAATTATTTATACAAGAATATTATTAGCAAGTATAACGAAAGTTGTTAATTAATGTATTATAGTTTTATCGCTAGTTGTCAACCAAATAAATTTAAAATCTATATATATATATTTTTTTCTTCTTCAAATCACTTTATTTATAAAACATTTTAAATGCAATAATTTATCTGGACGGTAAGTAACTTTGTTGTGTCTTTATCTCTATCAGAAATGAACCCAAGACCTAGTCATTTGTGAAGAAAATCTGCACTTCCTATATGAAACCTTTTCTCATTAATACTAGAAATAATAATATTAATTTAATAACGTAATTGTGTTGTTTTTAAGACTATTACGTCATTACTCTGATGCGATTAAGTTCTTCTTATTCATTGTTTGGTGAAATGTTATATATATATATATATATATATATATATATATATATATATATATATATATATATATATATATATATATATATATATATATATATATATATATATATATATATATATATATTTATGTAGAGTATCAAGTGCTTAAGTATTATTCCAAGATGAGCTCATAATAGCGAAGTGTGTGAGTCTGGTCTCAGTGCAAATATATTATACGTAAAGTTGCGAATTCAAGCGGAAAGTGGAGAGCGGAGAGTCTCTTCACTAGCTTCTCTCAGCTTACTGGGGAGTATATATATATATATATATATATATATATATATATATATATATATATATATATATATATATATATATATATATATATATATATATATATATATATATTTATATATATATATATATATATATATATATATATATATATATATATATATATATATATATATATATATATATATATATATATATATATATATATATAAATATATATATACTATGTTTACTTTCAATTGTTATACAATTGTTTAATAAAAGTCTGTTAAGTGTTTAGTATATTTAAATTTTTTTTAATGTAATATTCGAATTATTAACCAAGTATTAGCAATGTTTAAGAATATATTATGTGATGTTACTATTATGTTGTATACATATCACTTTTTCTAATAAATTTATTCTATTTTCTTAAAAGTTTCTTTTATTAATCATTCTGTATATGTCATTAATTATATTATTTAAATAGTTTTTTTTTTCAATTTTGATCAATTTAGAGTTATTTCAAGTAATGTAAACGAGAGAGGATTTTGACGGTATACTCCTAGAGGTTTTATATATAAAGACTAGCGACCTGTTCGCGGGTTTGCTCGATGTTTTCAGATTTACTATATTTTGATATCCATGTATTGTACGTTTTTATTTTTCTTCAAATCACTTTATCTATGAAATATTTGATATGCAATAACTTTTTTGGGCGGTAAGTATTTATGCAAGTTTTCGATTTCGGTAAAAAACCTTTTTACCACATAAATCTCGATCCCGAATTCCAGGGTAAACGTTATTCCACACTCCACCACACCAGCCAGCAGTCTTCCCTCTTCTAGTGAGAGTGTCACTAAAATCGGTTCACCTGTTCCAGATATACGCCCAGACAAGCGGAAAGAGAGACAAACAATTTAAAAATGTTTTATTTTTTAGTAACGTGTAAATAACTATATATAATCACACTTCTACTTGACACATGACTTACTTACTTGTTGTACTTACACTTGTACACATGACTTACTTACTTACTTACTCGTACTTGAAATCACAAATAGACACTCCAATGTTATTTATATATATGTATATAGATGTACAGATTATTGACTAACCCCAACGTAACACGATGGAACATCGCCTAATTTACTCGATAGTTCCGGATTCGATGCTCGCTTATAGAAATAAATCGTTTTCATTCACAAGCTCTGGTAAGACAAAGTTTCGCGTTGATTTTATCCAGTATATATGTATATGTGGCATAAAATCTGAAGCTCTAATTTATTAACTTATTTATTTATTAATAATCTGTATTGATATTCAAATATCGATATTCAATTTAAATTTATATAACATTATATTTAATACAGTTACTGATTAAGCGGCTTAATTCAGTCTAGAGAGCTTGAGAGCTTTTACGTGTAAGGTATAAAAGGCATTAAAAACCCTATAATTTAACTTTTTAATTTATAATTTTTACTACTACTATAAGCTTTAATTTGTGAATAACTCTTTTTCTTTTTCTTGTAGTATTAATAGTACCATAAGGTAGCGCAGCGTTTGCGTGTATACGCAAGTTAAGCTAAATGATGTTTTATGGTCTGGGTATACGGGTTTATAATAAAATTCGGTAATATATATATATATATATATATATATATATATATATATATATATATATATATATATATATATATATATATACTAAATTATAACTCGTATATTGAAAGAACAACTGTTGAGTCTTGCCAGCTCTCTCTCAGCAGCACTGCCTTCCGAACCGGTGGTATCGACATGTTAATACGACGATTCAAAAGTTCTTGTCAAAGTCTTTTTGAAGAATAAATTTGGAATTTTAATTTTAATTTGATCTTCACACGGTACTATGCATCATTATCAATTATTCCCGCTCGAGCTTACCAGTGCTTAAGCTTAATAAAGTCCTTATCGTAGACGATTTTGTGAAAAGGCACCTAGTACTACATTATCTGGTACATGAGAGAAGTTATTTTGAAATAAAAAATCCTATTATAACAAATCTCATGATAATTACATAAAGCGTCATGCCATAATTAATTAGATCGGAGCTAATGGACGTATTGAGAGAGATGACTTGCAGCCGCGTCGTAATGAAGCTGGCTGATCTATAAATAATTTTCAATGAACTTAAAGTTGAGTGTAATAAGCTTTTCTCTTATTATTTTTCCTTTTAGTTTTTCTAACGTATTTTAATTCGCCATTTTCAACTTATTGATAGGATATTATTACATAATACAGTTATTAATAGGGTATTCAGGCCCTTTGAGGACAGAGGCCCTGGTAAAGGCCTCAAGTTCAAGTACGCTGAAGATGGAACTGTTTATAAGAATTGTTGGATTACAGATCATATAACAGCAATTTTTTCTTACTAGACCACTTAAAGGCATCCGTATACATTGATGTTAAATATCCATATAATTACCTAAGCCGGTGTGGATCTGATTGTAAAGGCGACGGTTCTAAGTTCGATTCCAACTCGGGGAAATGAGTTATTTTCATTTCCGCGGTACATTTCTCTGGTATCAAGACAAACTACGACGTTGAGCTCCACCACTCCACCCGCAATCTCTCGAAAATTGAACTAGAAATACAGACTTGTGTCATAAAAATAGGTTCCCTCTGCTTACCCTGCTATATGCGGGATACAGCGTGAAGCTAAAACCATAAATTTATCTTGTTTTTTTATCGAATTAAATCCCAATAACATTGTATTAGGTGCACTGATGAGTACTGTGCCACAACGAAGTTTATTTTTGTAAATATTGAAAATGTTATTATAAGAAATATTTGCCTCTGCCTGTAAACGCGACGGTTTTTGTGGCTCGGTTCCCATTCGGGGAGAATGAATCATTTTCATTTTCTTCGCTCCTGCAACAAGGCAAAGCGAGGCGTTGAGTTCCGCCACTTAACACGCAATACTTTGAAAGGCGGAAAGCGGGGAACGGAGTGTCTTAGCACTAGGTTCTTTCTATGTGCTACTTCCTATGTTCTTTCTATGACTACCCCCGCGAGGTGATGGCGCGCGACCGGCCCGTGTCCTTCCACCGGCACTCCTCGCCGGAGCCGGCGCGCGTGTACGCCGCCTGGTTCCAGCACGACGACCTCGCGCTGCGCCGCAGGGGCGGCCGGGACGAGCTGTAGGCATACAGTATACAGTATTAATGATGTGGGATACGTTGCTTTATGGGCTAATTGCTTTAAATTACGTTTTTCTATCGTACATTTTGTGGTTATTTTTTTCTGTATTATTTCTAGGTTACATATATTTAGTTTGAATTATTTATACAAGAATATTATTAGCAAGTATAACGAAAATTGTTAATTAATGTATTATAGTTTTATCGCTAGTTGTCAACCAAATAAATTTAAAATCTATATATATATATTATTTTCTTCTTCAAATCACTTTATTTATAAAACATTTTAAATGCAATAATTTATCTGGACGGTAAGTAACGTTGTTGTGTCTTTATCTCTATCAGAAATGAACCCAAGACCTAGTCATTTGTGAAGAAAATCTGCACTTCCTATATGAAACCTTTTCTCATTAATACTAGAAATAATAATATTAATTTAATGACGTCATTACTCTGATGCGATTAAGTTCTTCTTATTCATTGTTTGGTGAAATGTTATATATATATATATATATATATATATATATATATATATATATATATATATATATATATATATATATATTCTTGTGTAGAGTATCAAATTTATAACTTAAACATTTCATATAAGTTACTGCTTAAGTATTATTCCAAGATGAGGTCATAATAGCGAAGTGTCTGAGTCTGGTCTCAGTGCAAATATATTATACGTAAAGTTGCGAATTCAAGCGGAAAGTGGAGAGCGGAGAGTCTCTTCACTAGCTTCTCTCAGCTTACTGGGGAGTATATATATATATATATATATATATATATATATATATATATATATATATATATATATATATATATATATATATATATATATATATATATATATATATATTATATATATATATATATATATATATATATATATATATATATATATATATATATATATATAATTTTTATTACTACTATGAGCTTTAATTTGTGAATAACTCTTTTTCTTTTTCTTGTAGTATTAATAGTACCATAAGGTAGCGCAGCGTTTGCCTGTATACGCAAGTTAAGCTAAATGATGTTTTATGGTCTGGGTATACGGGTTTATAATAAATTCGGTAATATATATATATATATATATATATATATATATATATATATATATATATATATATATATATATATATATATATATAATATATATATATATATATATATATATATATATATATATGTATGTATATATATATATATATATATATATATATATATATATATATATATATATATATATATATATATATATATATATATACTAAATTATAACTCTTATATTGAAAGAACAACTGTTGAGTCTTGCCAGCTCTCTCTCAGCAGCACTGCCTTCCGAACCGGTGGTATCGACATGTTAATACGACGATTCAAAAGTTCTTGTCTAAGTCTTTTTGAAGAATAAATTTGGAATTTTAATTTTAATTTGATCTTCACACGGTACTATGCATCATTATCAATTATTCCCGCTCGAGCTTACCAGTGCTTAAGCTTAATAAAGTCCTTATCGTAATCGATTTTGTGAAAAGGCACCTAGTACTACATTATCTGGTACATGAGAGACGTTATTTTGAAATAAAAAATCCTATTATAACAAATCTCATGATAATTACATAAAGCGTCATGCCATAATTAATTAACTCCGAGCTAATGGACGTATTGAGAGAGATGACTTGCAGCCGCGTCGTAATGAAGCTGGCTGATCTATAAATAATTTTCAATGAACTTAAAGTTGAGTGTAATAAGCTTTTCTCTTATTATTTTTCCTTTTAGTTTTTCTAACGTATTTTAATTCGCCATTTTCAACTTATTGATAGGATATTATTACATAATACAGTTATTAATAGGGTATTCAGGCCCTTTGAGGACAGAGGCCCTGGTAAAGGCCTCAAGTTCAAGTACGCTGAAGATGGAACTGTTTATAAGAATTGTTGGATTACAGATCATATAACAGCAATTTTTTCTTACTAGACCACTTAAAGGCATCCGTATACATTGATGTTAAATATCCATATAATTACCTAAGCCGGTGTGGATCTGATTGTAAAGGCGACGGTTCTAAGTTCGATTCCAACTCGGGGAAATGAGTTATTTTCATTTCCGCGGTACATTTCTCTGGTATCAAGACAAACTACGACGTTGAGCTCCACCACTCCACCCGCAATCTCTCGAAAATTGAACTAGAAATACAGACTTGTGTCATAAAAATAGGTTCCCTCTGCTTACCCTGCTATATGCGGGATACAGCGTGAAGCTAAAACCATAAATTTATCTTGTTTTTTTATCGAATTAAATCCCAATAACATTGTATTAGGTGCACTGATGAGTACTGTGCCACAACGAAGTTTATTTTTGTAAATATTGAAAATGTTATTATAAGAAATATTTGCCTCTGCCTGTAAACGCGACGGTTTTTGTGGCTCGGTTCCCATTCGGGGAGAATGAATCATTTTCATTTTCTTCGCTCCTGCAACAAGGCAAAGCGAGGCGTTGAGTTCCGCCACTTAACACGCAATACTTTGAAAGGCGGAAAGCGGGGAACGGAGTGTCTTAGCACTAGGTTCTTTCTATGTGCTACTTCCTATGTTCTTTCTATGACTACCCCCGCGAGGTGATGGCGCGCGACCGGCCCGTGTCCTTCCACCGGCACTCCTCGCCGGAGCCGGCGCGCGTGTACGCCGCCTGGTTCCAGCACGACGACCTCGCGCTGCGCCGCAGGGGCGGCCGGGACGAGCTGTAGGCATACAGTATACAGTATTAATGATGTGGGATACGTTGCTTTATGGGCTAATTGCTTTAAATTACGTTTTTCTATCGTAAATTTTGTGGTTATTTTTTTCTGTATTATTTCTAGGTTACATATATTTAGTTTGAATTATTTATACAAGAATATTATTAGCAAGTATAACGAAAGTTGTTAATTAATGTATTATAGTTTTATCGCTAGTTGTCAACCAAATAAATTTAAAATCTATATATATATATATTTTTTTCTTCTTCAAATCACTTTATTTATAAAACATTTTAAATGCAATAATTTATCTGGACGGTAAGTAACGTTGTTGTGTCTTTATCTCTATCAGAAATGAACCCAAGACCTAGTCATTTGTGAAGAAAATCTGCACTTCCTATATGAAACCTTTTCTCATTAATACTAGAAATAATAATATTAATTTAATAACGTAATTGTGTTGTTTTTAAGACTATTACGTCATTACTCTGATGCGATTAAGTTCTTCTTATTCATTGTTTGGTGAAATGTTATATATATATATATATATATATATATATATATATATATATATATATATATATATATATATATATATATATATATATATATATATATATATATATATATATATTTATGTAGAGTATCAAGTGCTTAAGTATTATTCCAAGATGAGCTCATAATAGCGAAGTGTGTGAGTCTGGTCTCAGTGCAAATATATTATACGTAAAGTTGCGAATTCAAGCGGAAAGTGGAGAGCGGAGAGTCTCTTCACTAGCTTCTCTCAGCTTACTGGGGAGTATATATATATATATATATATATATATATATATATATATATATATATATATATATATATATATATATATATATATATATATATATATATATATATATTTATATATATATATATATATATATATATATATATATATATATATATATATATATATATATATATATATATATATATATATATATATATATATATATATATATATATATATATATAAATATATATATACTATGTTTACTTTCAATTGTTATACAATTGTTTAATAAAAGTCTGTTAAGTGTTTAGTATATTTAAATTTTTTTTAATGTAATATTCGAATTATTAACCAAGTATTAGCAATGTTTAAGAATATATTATGTGATGTTACTATTATGTTGTATACATATCACTTTTTCTAATAAATTTATTCTATTTTCTTAAAAGTTTCTTTTATTAATCATTCTGTATATGTCATTAATTATATTATTTAAATAGTTTTTTTTTTTCAATTTTGATCAATTTAGAGTTATTTCAAGTAATGTAAACGAGAGAGGATTTTGACGGTATACTCCTAGAGGTTTTATATATAAAGACTAGCGACCTGTTCGCGGGTTTGCTCGATGTTTTCAGATTTACTATATTTTGATATCCATGTATTGTACGTTTTTATTTTTCTTCAAATCACTTTATCTATGAAATATTTGATATGCAATAACTTTTTTGGGCGGTAAGTATTTATGCAAGTTTTCGATTTCGGTAAAAAACCTTTTTACCACATAAATCTCGATCCCGAATTCCAGGGTAAACGTTATTCCACACTCCACCACACCAGCCAGCAGTCTTCCCTCTTCTAGTGAGAGTGTCACTAAAATCGGTTCACCTGTTCCAGATATACGCCCAGACAAGCGGAAAGAGAGACAAACAATTTAAAAATGTTTTATTTTTTAGTAACGTGTAAATAACTATATATAATCACACTTCTACTTGACACATGACTTACTTACTTGTTGTACTTACACTTGTACACATGACTTACTTACTTACTTACTCGTACTTGAAATCACAAATAGACACTCCAATGTTATTTATATATATGTATATAGATGTACAGATTATTGACTAACCCCAACGTAACACGATGGAACATCGCCTAATTTACTCGATAGTTCCGGATTCGATGCTCGCTTATAGAAATAAATCGTTTTCATTCACAAGCTCTGGTAAGACAAAGTTTCGCGTTGATTTTATCCAGTATATATGTATATGTGGCATAAAATCTGAAGCTCTAATTTATTAACTTATTTATTTATTAATAATCTGTATTGATATTCAAATATCGATATTCAATTTAAATTCATATAACATTATATTTAATACAGTTACTGATTAAGCGGCTTAATTCAGTCTAGAGAGCTTGAGAGCTTTTACGTGTAAGGTATAAAAGGCATTAAAAACACTATAATTTAACTTTTTAATTTATAATTTGTACTACTACTATAAGCTTTAATTTGTGAATAACTCTTTTTCTTTTTCTTGTAGTATTAATAGTACCATAAGGTAGCGCAGCGTTTGCGTGTATACGCAAGTTAAGCTAAATGATGTTTTATGGTCTGGGTATACGGGTTTATAATAAAATATATATATATATATATATATATATATATATATATATATATATATATATATATATATATATATATATATATATATACTAAATTATAACTCTTATATTGAAAGAACAACTGTTGAGTCTTGCCAGCTCTCTCTCAGCAGCACTGCCTTCCGAACCGGTGGTATCGACATGTTAATACGACGATTCAAAAGTTCTTGTCAAAGTCTTTTTGAAGAATAAATTTGGAATTTTAATTTTAATTTGATCTTCACACGGTACTATGCATCATTATCAATTATTCCCGCTCGAGCTTACCAGTGCTTAAGCTTAATAAAGTCCTTATCGTAGACGATTTTGTGAAAAGGCACCTAGTACTACATTATCTGGTACATGAGAGAAGTTATTTTGAAATAAAAAATCCTATTATAACAAATCTCATGATAATTACATAAAGCGTCATGCCATAATTAATTAACTCCGAGCTAATGGACGTATTGAGAGAGATGACTTGCAGCCGCGTCGTAATGAAGCTGGCTGATCTATAAATAATTTTCAATGAACTTAAAGTTGAGTGTAATAAGCTTTTCTCTTATTATTTTTCCTTTTAGTTTTTCTAACGTATTTTAATTCGCCATATTCAACTTATTGATAGGATATTATTACATAATACAGTTATTAATAGGGTATTCAGGCCCTTCGAGGACAGAGGCCCTGGTAAAGGCCTCAAGTTCAAGTACGCTGAAGATGGAACTGTTTATAAGAATTGTTGGATTACAGATCATATAATAGCATTTTTTTCTTACTAGACCACTTAAAGGCATCCGTATACATTGATGTTAAATATCGATATAATTACCTAAGCCGGTGTGGATCTGATTGTAAAGGCGACGGTCCTAAGTTCGATTCCAACTCGGGGAAATGAGTTATTTTCATTTCCGCGGTACATTTCTCGGGTATCAAGACAAACTACGACGTTGAGCTCCACCACTCCACCCGCAATCTCGCGAAAATTGAACTAGAAATACAGACTTGTGTCATAAAAATAGGTTCCCTCTGCTTACCCTGCTATATGCGGGATACAGCGTGAAGCTAAAACCATAAATTTATCTTGTTTTTTTATCGAATTAAATCCCAATACAACGGTATTAGGTGCACTGATGAGTACTGTGCCACAACGGAGTTTATTTTTCTAAATATTGGAAATATTATTATAAGAAATATTTGCCTCTGCCTGTAAACGCGACGGTTTTTGTGGTTTGGTTCCCATTCGGGGAGAATGAATTATTTTCATTTTCTTCGCTCCTGCAACAAGGCAAAGCGAGGCGTTGAGTTCCGCCACTTAACACGCAATGCTTTGAAAGGCGGAAAGCGGGGAACGGAGTGTCTCAGCACTAGGTTCTTTCTATGTGCTACTTCCTATGTTCTTTCTATGACTACCCCCGCGAGGTGATGGCGCGCGACCGGCCCGTGTCCTTCCACCGGCACTCCTCGCCGGAGCCGGCGCGCGTGTACGCCGCCTGGTTCCAGCACGACGACCTCGCGCTGCGCCGCAGGGGCGGCCGGGACGAGCTGTAGGCATACAGTATACAGTCTTAATGATGTGGGATACGTTGCTTTATGGGCTAATTGCTTTAAATTACGTTTTTCTATCGTACATTTTGTGGTTATTTTTTTCTGTATTATTTCTAGGTTACATATATTTAGTTTGAATTATTTATACAAGAATATTATTAGCAAGTATAACGAAAATTGTTAATTAATGTATTATAGTTTTATCGCTAGTTGTCAACCAAATAAATTTAAAATCTATATATATATATTATTTCTTCTTCAAATCACTTTATTTATAATACTTTTTAAATGCAATAATTTATCTGGACGGTAAGTAACGTTGTTGTGTCTTTATCTCTATCAGAAATGTAGACAATACCTAGTCATTTGTGAAGAAAATCTGCACTTCCTATATGAAACCTTTTCTCATTAATACTAGAAATAATAATATTAATTTAATGACGTCATTACTCTGATGCGATTAAGTTCTTCTTATTCATTGTTTGGTGAAATGTTATATATTATATATATATATATATATATATATATATATATATATATATATATATATATATATATATATATATATATTCTTGTGTAGAGTATCAAATTTATAACTTAAACATTCATATAAGTTACTGCTTAAGTATTATTCCAAGATGAGGTCATAATAGCGAAGTGTCTGAGTCTGGTCTCAGTGCAAATATATTATACGTAAAGTTGCGAATTCAAGCGGAAAGTGGAGAGCGGAGAGTCTCTTCACTAGCTTCTCTCAGCTTACTGGGGAGTATATATATATATATATATATATATATATATATATATATATATATATATATATATATATATATATATATATATATATATATATATATATATATATATATATATATATATATATATATATATATATATATAATTTTATTACTACTATGAGCTTTAATTTGTGAATAACTCTTTTTCTTTTTCTTGTAGTATTAATAGTACCATAAGGTAGCGCAGCGTTTGCCTGTATACGCAAGTTAAGCTAAATGATGTTTTATGGTCTGGGTATACGGGTTTATAATAAAATTCGGTAATATATATATATATATATATATATATATATATATATATATATATATATATATATATATATATATATA
Organism: Dione juno; assembly: GCA_037127375.1. Classification (NCBI taxonomy): domain Eukaryota; kingdom Metazoa; phylum Arthropoda; class Insecta; order Lepidoptera; family Nymphalidae; genus Dione; species Dione juno. The sequence goes on from JAXRJS010000041.1 coordinate 2,103,424, forward strand.
TATATATATATATATATATATATATATATATATATATGTATGTATATATATATATATATATATATATATATATATATATATATATATATATATATATATATATATATATATATACTAAATTATAACTCTTATATTGAAAGAACAACTGTTGAGTCTTGCCAGCTCTCTCTCAGCAGCACTGCCTTCCGAACCGGTGGTATCGACATGTTAATACGACGATTCAAAAGTTCTTGTCAAAGTCTTTTTGAAGAATAAATTTGGAATTTTAATTTTAATTTGATCTTCACACGGTACTATGCATCATTATCAATTATTCCCGCTCGAGCTTACCAGTGCTTAAGCTTAATAAAGTCCTTATCGTAATCGATTTTGTGAAAAGGCACCTAGTACTACATTATCTGGTACATGAGAGACGTTATTTTGAAATAAAAAATCCTATTATAACAAATCTCATGATAATTACATAAAGCGTCATGCCATAATTAATTAACTCCGAGCTAATGGACGTATTGAGAGAGATGACTTGCAGCCGCGTCTTAATGAAGCTGGCTGATCTATAAATAATTTTCAATGAACTTAAAGTTGAGTGTAATAAGCTTTTCTCTTATTATTTTTCCTTTTAGTTTTTCTAACGTATTTTAATTCGCCATTTTCAACTTATTGATAGGATATTATTACATAATACAGTTATTAATAGAGCATTCAGGCCCTTCGAGGACAGAGGCCCTGGTAAAGGCCTCAAGTTCAAGTACGCTGAAGATGGAACTGTTTATAAGAATTGTTGGATTACAGATCATATAATAGCATTTTTTTCTTACTAGACCACTTAAAGGCATCCGTATACATTGATGTTAAATATCGATATAATTACCTAAGCCGGTGTGGATCTGATTGTAAAGACGACGGTTCTAAGTTCCATTCCAACTCGGGGAAATGAGTTATTCGCATTTCAGCGGTATATTTCTCTGGTATCAAGACAAACTACGACGTTGAGCTCCACCACTCAACGCGCAATCTCTCGAAAATTGAACTAGAAATACAGACTTGCGTCTTAAAAATAGGTTCCCTCTGCTTACCATGCTATATGCGGGATACAGCGTAAAGCTAAAAATTTATCTTGTTTTTTATAGAATTTAATCCCAATAACGTTGTATTAGGTGCACTGATGAGTACTGTGCCACAACGGAGTTTATTTTTGTAAATATTGGAAATATTATTATAATAAATATTTGCCTCTGCCTGTAAACGCGACGGTTTTTAGGTTCGATTCCTATTCGGGGAGAATGAATTATTTTCATTTTCTTCGCTCCTACAACAAGGCAAAGCGAGGCGTTGAGTTCCGCCACTTAACACGCAATGCTTTGAAAGGCGGAAAGCGGGGAACGGAGTGTCTCAGCACTAGGTTCTTTCTACGTACGGCTCTCTCTGCCTACCCCTGCTATGTGCGGGATACAGTGTGAAGTTAAAAAAAAAAGTAATTTACCAATAAATACGTGTATTTATAAACACGTGTACCTAACGTGCGTCTGGAATATGAAAATATATCTTGTATAATTATATCAGAATAAAATCACAATCTTATCAACATTTAATAAAATAATTTTAAAGTAAAATATATTTTGTTTTAAAATGGACAAAATTGATGCAACGTTAAGTAGACTATGAAGTCACTTATTACTGCATACATATTTTTTGCGTAATTAGTAAATTTAAACGCTTACGACTTTTGATATAGCGTAAGATATCCGTCGCGATGCAGCGTTTTAGTGACTGACTGTAAACGAGACGATTCTGGGTTCGATTCCCATGCGAGAGAGTCTTATCACGATGGAGATATTAAAATATTTCATAAATTATAGGGTTGGAAGCCACCCTCCCATTGTAGCATGATGTCCCCAATATCTGAAATAAATATAATATGAATATTGCATATGTAATGTTATAGGAAATAATAGAATAAGCTTCACGCTTTATCCCGCACATAGCAGGGTAAGTAGAAGGAACCTAGTGTTTTGTCCGTTTCCCGCATTCCGCCCAATTTTCAAGGCATTACGTGTTAAATGGTCAAACTCAACACCAGACGAAAATATAAAAATATCCAACTGGAAATCAACCCCAGAACCGACGCCTTATTTTAGATAAATATATAATTATACTAAATAAAACATTAACATCATTTATACCTTCCTAAATAAGGTTTTTCATACAAAGTACTAGTACAATAAGTCCAGAGTAAGTTTTGTGCATAATATTTTGCATGTTATATCACAGTTTCATTACCTCTTTGTGCTGTCTGGTAACTATGACATACAACATGCAACATACAACATACAACATACATATTACATATATAATTTACAAAGTACAAACTAGTCTTTATCTGGGCTGCACTAACGCTTTAGTGGGTATGGAGCTAATGATTATACTTAAAGCTGATATACAAGTCTGTATGTAGATATTTGGCTAAAATCTGTTTTTTTTTTTTGTAAATAAGGCAGCCGGATTGTTTTTAATTGAAAAATATAAATATTTAAATGACATTTGAAACTAGTGACTAAATGTTTAGTAAAATGAATTAAAATAGATATAAACATGTTATGTTATAGGCCACTATAGCCCACCATAATACATGGAATATTCAGTACAAAACCCATAAATTTTTTTCAAATTCGAGCCAATAGTTCTTGTGATAGCGCATTCAATAACACAAACTCTTCAGCTCTATAATATTATAATAGATTTATATTATTAAAGGAATATTCAATAATTATTGAAATACAAACATATTTTATTCTTATCATGACTTGTTGTAAAAAACAGTATTTTTAGTTTTATAATATACATTAAGTGAAGATTTTTTTGAATAAAAAAATAATATGGAGAAAAATGACATGAACTGAATATTAGCGGAGACCAAATTATACATATATTAGTAGTTAGTACCAAGCAAATATTATTTAAAGAATACATTACCCGTATCCATCTGTCAATAGACTTTTAACATTTCCATCATAGCCCCCGGAGCATTGGTGTGACATGCCCCATATTAGTTCTGCCAAAGTTGCCAAGTTTCAAGCCTTAAGAGGGTCCTCCATTCATCATGCGTCACGCGATACTTCGCTAAGTACGAACGAAAACTTGCATTTTTCATACCGATAACTTTTTAACACGGGTCACAGAGCAATTTCGTTGAGAAATCATACTTAGATGTACGTAATAAGAGCGTTTTTTCTGTGAAATAATTGTATCCGCAGATATATTCGTTTCTCCAGTTTTGAGTGTTCTATTGATTAACTTGTTGATATTATACATTTTGTGGTGTGAATTTTGTAAATTGGGATTTTTTTTACCTTCACGCTGTATCCCGCATATAGCAGGATAGGCAGAGGGAACTTAGTGTTGAGACACTCTGTTCCCTACCAAATTTTCAGACAATGCTTATTAATCGATGGAACGGAAGCTAAAACCGTTGTTTGTTTTTTTTTCCTAGAGCGAGGATGTTAAAAAATATATCTCCGAGTTGGTATCGAACCCACACCCGTCGCGATTACTGTTAGCACAACGACATGTAGGTGCAAAAACGTTTTCAGGCATATTCTGCGGAGTTGGAATATGCCTGTCAAACTTTTATATGAAGAAAAATGCTGAAAATTGCAAATATTATAAAATTATAAATATTATTTTGAACACCAGTGTAGGGCAAAAAGAGCCAAATTAAATAGCATTTCTGAAAAAATAAGACAAAGTAGCGACCAAGCCAAATTATAAAGAAACCTAAATTTGATGAATTGATATTCATAATTAATTCTCTATTGCACTGAAATCGTCCAATCACATGCATTTTTATAAAACTTGCATTGTCTGTATATAACAGGGTAGCCAAAGAAATCCTGGAGTTAAGGTATTCCATTTATATACAGTCAGTTAGTCAGTTATATACAGTGTCAGAACTTAGCCGCACTATGTCTTAGCCGAGCGAAATATGAAAATATCCCCATATGGGAATCGAACCCATAAGCGTCTTTATCCCATCACCCATAACTATTCCAGCAACTATTAATAGATACTATTGTAATAGATCTAAGCAACCGTATATAATAGTACATCAATGTACGCCATATTGCCATTGAATATGCTGGAATTAAGCTAATGGAACCAGTCTGGCGATACATTAATCACTGTACAAAGAAACAAAGATTTTATTGTTCCTCTGTATAACGGCGTGCGAAGCTTAATTGTTGGTCAGAATTGGAGCTTTTAATAATATACCTTTTATTATGAAGAAACATCGACCAGGTGCGGGTGCTACTTGGAAAATGTGAAAGGTAAACTAAAAATACAAGTTGACAAACATAAATTTGCCGTCGTATGCATTCATTATGTGAGTACACAAATAAGTTTGTTATAGTTTTTTTATCTTATAGAATTTGATAACGTGGCATATTTTATATATTAAAACGATGCATAAACGCCCACATCTTTTAGATGCTTTGTCTAAGAAGTTTGATTGGTTCAGTGCTTCGAAGGACAGACATCTTTACGTGAATTTGAGAAAATGCTATATACAGACGGATAACAGAGTGATCTTAAAGGGTTTCCGGTTTTCGAAGTATGGAACCCTAAAAACTGTGATTGGCTCTTTATTTTGGTACTATCACGTTTTCTCCGCTCTCCGACCGTAATTTTTTGGAACATATGTTTATTTATTAAGTAGGTTTGCCCTTTTCTCGTACGATTTTGAGTGTCATAGTGAATACCACCCAATGCGCTGGTAGTACTTAAACTAGCACGGGTATGACCATATTTATTATGGTAATTGCAGATTCGATTCGATTTTGTTCTGAAGAAACAGTTGTAGGTTACTAGGTTAAGTGACTTTTAATTGATTTGGCAAAAAATGATATATACATATATATATATATATATATATATATATATATATATATATATATATATATATATATATATATATATATATATATATATATATATATATATATATATATATATATATATATATATATATATATATATATATATATATATGTATATATAATTTATATATATATATATATATATATATATATATATATATAATATATATATATATATATATATATATATATATATATATATATATATATATATATATATATATATGAATTATGATTAACAAACTTATTTGTGTACTCACATATGTATATATACGTATATGTACTATCTTCTTCTTAATGTCCTATGTCCCCTAGATGGGGCAGAGGGCGTCCACAGATATCCTCCATCGCGATGTCTTGAGCTTCACGCTTTACCTCGGTCCACGTCATTCCGATGTTTGCCGCTTCTGCCAACACGGAGCGACGCCAGGTTTGACGAGGACGGCCACGGTTTCTTTTCCCTTGGGGATTCCAGTCCAAAGCTTGTTTGAGTATATGGTCGGGACCCCTGCGGAACGTGTGCCAATCCATTGCCACCTGCGACGCTTGATCTGGTCGATCGGGCTCTTTTGGCATTTCTCCAACAGTTCTACGTTAGAGATGGTCTCGGGCCAGTAGATACCGAGAATGCGGCGAAACAGCGGCTGACGAAGACTTGGACTTGGCGTGAGATGTCCTTTGTAACCTTCCACGTTTCGCACCCATAAAGCAGCACGGATTTTACATTGGTCCCAAATATCTTTATCTTGATTCTTCGGATCAGTTTCCGCGATTGCCAAACGGGTTTTAGCTGCGCGAAGGTAGCTCGGGCTTTGGCAATCCGTGAAGCGATGTCCTCTTCAGTACCCCCAGTCTCTACCACGACGCTCCCGAGGTAAGTAAATTTGTTATCCGATAGTGAAGCTTAGTAAAAGTTTTTTTTTCATTATCTGGTTCCTACTTTACTACGCCCATATTCTTTCCCAAGTATTACAGTAATAAATAGCCTAATAAAATTGATCGAAATGTATCCTTCATACAAATTGTATATTGATAGGTTAAACTCGTTTAGTACATTACAAGTAAAACGCTATGATTTATTTTAAGCATTCAAACTTAAATTTACGAATCCCACTTCTAACAATTTTTTTACTTAATGTCAAAAAATTACCCAAATTTTCCAAATACAACCGCTAAAGCAAATCATAAATAAAAGAGAAATAAACATCAATTTTGATATAATTTGTAAGCTCGTTGTGTGTTGAGAGCAAATCTCCCGGAAAGGCACTTTAATACAACACATGTTAACGGCGACCCTTCCCCGAGATGGGGGTGATTCCTTCCGTAGAATTTTATATTCAGTCCCTTAAAAGGTTTATTTGGTGTAAAGATTTTCTTCAAGCTTCAAGCTAAGAATCAAGAACGTCTTCACGTATATTAAAAGTCAGGTATTAAAAGACACTGAGTCTCCAATTTTAGTCGTAATGGGTCGTAAAACTAACGGTTCGCTTCGATTTAAACATAGATTGAGGAAACTATAGTATAGAAATTGAACTTAGAACCATAGATTAGACTTTATACATATTTTATTTACAGCTTCACGCTGTATCCCGCACATAGCAGGGTAGGCAGAAGGAACCGTAGGCTCAAGGAACTTAGTGTTAAGAAACTCCGTTACCCACTTTCCGCCTTTCGAATGGCTTTGAGTGGTGGAATTCAACGCCGCGCTTTTACTTTGTTGCCAGAGCGAAGAAAATGAAATTATTTCATTCTCCCCGAGTGTAAATCGAACCCACAAACCGTCAAGTTTGCAGGCAGAGGCCATGCCTCTGCGCCATGACTGTCCTTTATATATATATAATATATAATATGCCGCTGCTTATTCATTTAGTTTTTATGTTATTGTCACTTTCATATAAACAACAATTATTTTCAAAATTAAGGACTAAACTAGCCTAATTAAGGACTAAACTAGACTAACTAGCTAACTAGTAATGAGAATTACTCCAGTGTTTTAAGAATATTTATTGGAATTTTGATTTGTGTTGCATATATTTTGACGAAATCGATTCTAGTCCTGATTTGTTTTGGTTATATACGTAATTTTATATTGTACTTTAACAGTCGTAGATACGTTCCATTTTTTAGTGTTTTTAGAGTTTCGTACCTCAAAAGGCAAAATCTTTATAATATCACTTCTCTGTCCGTTTGTCAGAACAATTTCTGTGGTCTGCCCTAGCCTTGTTTTGTACAAAACATGTAAATTGTTGTTGTAGACTATGAAACCTAAAATCTCTTTTTATTTCGTTTCAATAAGATCCTCTATTATAATCACACACATACTGGCCAAATTTAGAACTTCAACGTTCAATAGTTTCGGTTGTGGGTTGGCTGTCAGTCACTCACTTAGTAATGGTGATAAATGCATTTCATACTTTTTTGATATACATATATGTTTATATAATATATTTATGCATATATTTATACTTTTCCTCTCTTATATTTACATTGCCTCTTCCCGCTGTTAGTTTTACACCCATCCAACTTATAAATACCAATGGCTAATCCAGTACCAATGGCTGGTGGAGATTTATTTTGGAAACAAACCAACCTTCGTCAATTTACATCTAATTTAACATTTATTGTTTTATTTTTATGTACAACATAGAGTAGTACAATGGTAGAGTTTTATAAACATATGTAAGATTATAAAATATTACACAGACGCACAATACCTATCTCTATATTTATATAGTTCACGACAAACTTCTAGCGTTCATGTTTGCGACGTGTCGTAGGGACGGGAGAAAATTCGGAGACGAGGCGCTTGACTGGCTCTTTGAGTAAAAAGCAAATAAAAGGAAGGCTTCTGCGAAATCGTAAATCAAGCCACTCGGGCAAAGCGCTGGAGTGTACGTCCATTGTATGACGACATAACATTGGTACTGGCTGGGCTAGTATGTACTCTTGATCGGTCTATTATGTAGGCTTTGTTATAAAATTGAGACCATATTTGTTTATCTTAAATTGAAGATATTTTGTTTTGTAGCAATATTTAATATAATATAATGTATAAAACTCTTCCATTATCAAGTGACTGACAAACAGACAACGTATAGCCGCACCTACTCAGCACGGAAGGCTGATATTCGCCAAGTGTCTCAGTATAATTAGCACTAAGCGACGATTTCTCAAAAATCCTATAGAACGGGATAAAATGGGATTTTACTTTTTATAGTTCTCGTAAACGAAGTCGTAGGCTACAACTCTTTAACAGTATAGCTCACCAAACATTCGGAAACATCTACATAATAATCATTATCTATTTATCACTCTAGATGTTTCTAGTACCTTTTCTTTACAATACATTTTTTATAAATTTATCTATTTTCCAAAAAACGAATATAAATGCCATATAATAATCGTCACTTCACAATGGAAGCACACCCGCGAGGTGATAGAATCGTGAACACTCATCAAAATATACATCGGCGGAGCTTTCGGTTCAAAGCTAAAAGCGATTACTGTAAATGCTTTCTAAAATATGTACCTCATTCTGAAATCTCGCCATATTTGCCTTTAGAAGTGTTTGCTCCTATAAAAAATCACTTTGTGCTGTGAATATATTAATGCTGAAAATTGGGAATTATTAAGAAAATGTGTGGTAAAGCATGAAGAAAATATCCGAATAAGCCAAAAGCGAAATCTACGAGCATACAAAATACTCGTATTTATTATAAAAGCTTTTGTGTATCAAAGCTTATAAAAATGTCAGTATTGTAAGTCTAGAACGAATATAACTGAACACTGCTAACTTTCACTAAATCAACCTATGAATAAACGCTATCAAAAATAATAACATTACATCCTAACAGCGAGAAGGCATAAAATCACGCGGCTATTACATCTACCCTCTTCAAGAAGGCAATTGACAAACTGGAATTAATCTAATCCAAGACTTCATCTTAGCTTGTGGCCATCACAATAAATTGTTCAAAAATTACATAGCAAGTTTACGGGACGGGCGGGAAACAGAACACAGATATATAAAGGGTAATAAAAATAAATTGGACGCGCTTCTACTACGCTGCGAGTATCCGAGTTATGGTTGTCCGATCAGCCTTGACTTTGCAAATTATGTTATTATGGCGAATATTTTTATTTTTGTATAACTATTGAGGATATGGGCTTGATTTATGTATATTGAGGGGACTAGAAAAACATTATATTATTTAATAGCCTACTTAGGCTACTAGGTTTGGTGGGCACCGTCTGGTTGGAAGACAGTTTCTGCGAAGAAGAGCTGGCGCGTAATGCATACCATAAATACTTACAAAACTGTGTAAAAATTGTCTAAGAATAACGTAAACGCGTGAATATGCTCAAATATCTTTCTAGATTCTTAAAAATTGTATTGGATGTACATTTTTTGCAATATTTTAATTATTTATTAAAGGCATTTGAAAAGTCCCTAACTGTACGTAATGGTGGCTGCTTCTTCACTCTAGAAGGTGCTTATTATAAAAATATTTCTATATGTCTAGTAGACCAAAGAAGTTACTAAACAAAAGTACACTAGAAAAGATAGTGATGTTAAAAAAAAATTGAAAATTATAATAAAACAAAAAATAAGGCCGTCGTGACGAACTGACACAGCAACTGTCTGTAAACGCGACGGTTGTAGGTTCGATTTCCACTCAGGGAGAAAGAATAATTTGAATTTTTTTCGCTCTATTAACAAGACAGGCCGCAGCGTGGAGTTCTGCCACTCCACACGCAATGCATTAAAAGGCGGAGAGCAGGGAATGGAGTATCTGATGATATATGCGGGATACAGCGTGAAGCTAAAATACTATATGAAATTGTAATTAAATTGTAAATAGTAAATATATTAAATTGTTATTGTAAATGTATATAAGATTACTTCCACTAGTTCTTCTATAACAGGCTATCAAGAACATTCAGCGGCGGAAACATATCACAATAAAAGGATAAGAATCGTCCCAATAATGTTTATAAAGGCATGAAAAAGGTCGCCGAGGGTTCGGTTATGTTGGATTTGTTTGGGAGAACCACTTAATAAAATTGCAGCTATTATATCATATATATATATATATATATATATATATATATATATATATATATATATATATATATATATATATATATATATATATATATATATATATATATATATATATATATATATATATATATATATATATATATATATATATATATATATATATATATATATATATATATATATATATATATATATATATATATATATATATATATATATATATATATATATATATATATATATATATATATATATATATATATATATATATATATATATATATATATATATATATATATATATATATATAGCACGTATATCATATAATTACTTAATATTTAATTTTTTTTTTGAACTGGACAGACAAAGTGGTGGTGGGTGGTGGTGGTGGCTAGTTGTCTTTTTTATCTTTCTTAAATGATTATGGTAAAAATTAATTTTGCCATTTTTTGAAACCAAAGTAAGTTATATTATGTGTTAATTTATGACATCATATTTCATTTTCGCTCGATTTATTATATTAGAGAGTAAAAATATGATTAAATTAATATATATATATATAAATTAATTTTACTCCGGTGCAAATTTTCAGTCGCTGTGGTTGTAAACAATTCTAGTGTATTTTTCCATTGCAACCTAATCTACTTAGCTGTCAGGGTTGAGAACTTTTAATTAAACACTGTAAAGCGACAAGTTGGTAAACTAAAAATTGCTAACTCGTTACATTGGAAATAGATTCGAGAGATCTGCTATTTCGTCATGTACATAATATATTTGTAAAACGTAAATATTTTTGCGTCTTTTTTCGTTTACAATTGTTTTATATTAACTTATATACATACATGTCTTATGTACAGGTGGACGAAAGTTAATCTATAATAGAAAAAAATAAAACGTGAAAGTAAAACATGTGAAATTATTCAACACTCAAACTATCCCGCATATAGCGTGAAATAGTCAATAACTAAGCATACATAATATGTATATGTCTCCTTCTTCTTGGCATTAGTCCCGGCTTTTGCCAGGGTCTGCCTTCCGACTAAGCCTACTCCATTTTGCACGGTCTTTAACATCCTCAGTGGACAATCTATTGGCTCTCATGTCTTGTGTCACGACATCCAGCCATCGCTTCCTTGGGCCACTTGGAGTTAGACCACCCGGACGGTGGTCTAACTCCAGGGACAGACATGTCAAGGCACTTCCTTCCGACATAGTTCTCAGATCGGCGCATAACATGGCCATACCATCTCAGGCGACGCTCTTGGAGCTTATCCGCTACGTCACGGACCCCAAGACTACCTCGAATGGATGTGTTGCGTATGCGGTCGGACCGCGTAACGCCACACATCCATCTCAGCATCTTCATCTCCGTGACGTGAAGCTCCTGAGTGTGCCGAGATAATGTTGGCCAACATTCGCTGCCGTATAAAAGAACCGGTCGGATAATGCTCTTGTATATAAGTCCCTTGAGCTTGGGCGGTATTCTGCTATCACAGACTACACCAGTGACCTCCCGCCATTTGGCCCAGGCAGCGTTTATACGGGCATGGATGTCGTGGTCGATGCCTCCAGACTCATGCATAACGGCTCCAAAGTACCTGAACTTCTCCGACTTAACGGCTGGCTCAGGCCCGATATAGATGGTGTTCGAGTCCGGGTTCCCGCAAGCCATGTACTCGGTCTTCGACACATTCAGTTTGAGACCACCGTTCTCAAGCGCACCCTTCCAAGCGTTCACTTTACGCTCCAGCATCAGTCGGTTCTCGTCGATGAGTACTATGTCATCGGCATACATCATCAGCCACGGGGGCTGGCATTGGATGTGAGCCGAGACAGTATCCAGCACATCCCTGGTGAACCCCTACAGTAATCGGGAAGGGCTTGGTGTCGCCAACAGCGGTCCTAACCACTGAAGCGGAGTCGTTGTACATATCTCTGATAACCTCAATATAGGCTTCAGGGATCCCCTTGGATCGCAATGCCCACCAGATACACTGACGTGGCACACAGTCAAAGGCCTTCTGCAAGTCCAAAAAGGCCACATGCAGAGCTCTCCTTTTTTCCCTGTAAGCCTCCATCATAGTTCTGAGGGCAAAAATGGCGTCCATAGTGCCTGATCCTGGTTGAAACCCATACTGGGACTCAGAGACAGTACATTCTTGGCGGAGCCTGAGGTCGATCATGCGCTCGAAGAGCTTCATGGTGTGGCTCATAATCTTAATGCCCCTATAACTATCGCAATCTTGAACACTGCCCCTTCCTTTGTAAATAGGGATAATAAACCTCTGCCGCCACTGATGTGGCATCTTTCCAGTATTCAAAATACGGTTAAACAGGTCAGTAAGTATAAGCACACCAAGAGAGCCCAACGATTTCCACGCCTACATAATATGTATATGTATATTGATTAATTTAGTTTTGTGTAGAACCAAGAGGGGTGCTGTTATTTAATAAAGTAACACCCTATATACTACACTCCTGTCATTGACAAGTTGTAGTTAAGCCTACGAAGTTTGAACAGCTTTCATAAACTACGCCGCGTCTGACTCTGATGTATTGGAAGTTTGTTGCAACTTGGCTTTGTAAAGCTCACATCCATACAGTAAATTGAGCTTTGAATATAAAATATTATGTTTAAATAAGCTTTTTAGGGCCGACACAGTGTAGCTGAATAACGTCTGACTGTAAACAGATAAGGTTGTAGGTGCGATTATTCCTCGGGGAAAATGAGCTTTCATTTTTTTCTCTTTGATAATGAGAGCGGAGTTAAGTTTAGCAACATGCATCTTGAAAGCTTCCTTCTTCCTATCCTGCAGAGATACAGCGTGAAGCTAACACAACCTTTTTATATCCATTTTTCTTATACATTCGCCTTAATACAATATTATTACAATTATTAATAAATTATTCTATGTTGTATGATGACTAACACAATTTACCACGCTATACATTTTTTTGTTTGGACACAACGACCGTAATGCTAAGTTCCTTCATCTTCTTCAATTAGAGATGTTATACCTTAAATCGTCTTGTGGGTGAATATGACAGTACAGGATTACCATATATAGATTATATATGGCAATCATCTGATTAAGTTTCCATCCCATTTTCGAGATATTAAGTGTTACGTGGCGGTAGTCAACGCCGCGCATAATCTCCTAAAGTGAGAAAATTATTAAAAGAAAAACATAATAAGTATAACAACTCATTCAGGAAAGTACCAATCCAACGATCATAGCTTTTATATATATTTCAATAGAGGTAAAAGCCTAAAGTTAAGTTAAGCTTTAAAGTTCAAAGTTATATTCAAGAGCAGCGGTTACGCTACGTCTACGTCAGAACTAATTATATATTGTCGTTGATGTGTAAATCATTGTTGTTTTGTATTAGATTCATTGGGGTAGGAAGGGGGGTGGGGGGCGTTTATTCTGTTCCCACTCCAGGATTGTGGTGCCCACTCTAATATGTTTACTAACAAAACTTTTTTTCCGAGAACTTTTGAGAACTATATATATTTACTATGTGACAATATATCCTTTTTTTTAAGTTTGCATTTTCGATAATATATTAATTAATAACTATTATTATAGTATACATACGTCATATAGATGTCAGTGTCCTGGATCATTGTCTAAAAAGGTCTCTAGATACGCAAATGATTAGATTTTACTTATAAATATTTATCTACATCTAGATATATGCATATACATACTAGAACTAAAATCGAATTTCTCATAGTTAATAATATTATGGAATAGAGCAGTTATTATTTAACAGTGAATATATTAAGTGTTTTTTACTAAATAAGTGCAATGAAACAAATATTGTATAACAAATTATTAATAACGATTAAACTAATTTTATGAAAGGCTCTTTTTTGGAATTATATCACTTTATAATTTTATAAGATTATAGGTATGTCCCCAATTTCATTTCCTGTACGTGCTTCGATAAATCCTCTTTTAGTGCTCACCTAGAGTTAGATATTCTTCCAAGGATCTTGATCAATTTCGTCTTCATATTTCCAGTAATATAGGCTGTGCGTGGTCAGTGTTGTGCGTGTCACTCAGCACCGGAGGAGAGTTAGTCAGTTACCTTTTAAACATTTTTTTTTTAAATCTACGAAATTTTTGATAATGCAAGATTTGAACCCGCACCACTTGCTAACTAAGTTATATAATTAAAATGAATAGTACGAAAATATAAATTAAATTACACCGTAAATTTTTCAATCGTCAATTTTTTTCTTAATTTTGTCTAGGAAATGATTTGATTGCACTTTGTTTACGATAAATTTAATATTTAATAAAATAATAAACAACCTCAATATGTCACATATAAGAAAAAAATAATTAGAGAAGAAGCCAGACGGCTAATTGAAATATATTAATATCCAAGAGGGTTATACTGCGAGCTGTCGACAATAAAGAATATTGACGCAATAACTACACTCGTGTTGCACCAGACCTGAATATTAAACGGACTTGTGAGAGGCTCCATTGTCTTAAGGATTTCTTGATATTTGTTTACCAACTTCAAAGAGGAAGAGGTTCTATGTTTAATGTCTATATTTTTTAAACAGTCAGTCTAATAAGTGAACTGATTTTTTTTAGTTTGAAATATCATATTTCTGTGGTGGTCTCATTGCCGCCATGTCAAAATCCCAGGCAAGTCAGGGAAATCTTCACATTTATATGCTTTATATGCTTTCTTAAAATAATGATAAATAGGCATCTTTTAGTCATCATTTCATGACATTGGTGATGTCATGAGTTGATAATGATGGGAAACATAATGGTTTTAATAAATGTCATAATATTAAGTGTATGAACATTTTTATTCGCTTATTTCTGATATGAAAAAAATATTAATACACATTATATCTATTCAACTATATACGAAGGGTTTGGACCAAAATTCTACTAAAATTTTATACGAGACTTATTTTGGAGATATATCGTGCTTTCTTGAGACGGCAAATGGTGACCAGGATCCGGGTTTATTATCCGTCAAATGGAGAACTCTATATACATTTTATTATTTCATGTCATTCATTTTATAGACATAAAAAAAAAACACTTTAAAAATAATAGTATTCAGATGTAACATTAAAATGTATAATTTAAATAGCTGTTTATGAATATGTCGAAATAAATGTACTTTGAGACGCCAACGAACAATCCTCTTCTAGGAATATTATTAATATATTAAATATTCATAAATTTATCCTCCGCATTATCAAGTATTGTAGAAGCTGTCTATTTTGATTGACATAGTAAAAAAAAATAATAAGTTAAATAAAATTATAGTTATTATTTATTCAACTTCAGTAAATACTTAAACAAACGTCGTCGTCGAACCGTTGGTAACCAAATTCCCATGCATTTTCTATAACACGTCAAGCTTTGTACATTAGTTGCAATTTTGGTTAGTAGTTCAATTTCATCGAGTTATCTATTTTATTCTGTATTTAAACAAATCCTTTCCCCGAGTGAGAATCGAACCCACCGCCTCAATTTAACAACAAATAAGAAATGCTGTCGCGATTAATATAACGTTATTTAAAATAATATTTCTACAAACAATGGACACTTGCAAGGATAGAAACACAACACTAGGGGAATCCCAAACGAGCTCTTAATAATAACTTGCTATGATCGCCTCTATAGCTTAATAGTTTGCGTATATATCTGATTTCACTTGGTCACAGGAATTTGTACTTTATTCAGTCCACCTAAAGTCAGTTTTTAGAGTAAAGCGTGCAATGGTAAAAGAAAAATTTAATTTTCAAGGAAGTGAAGTAGAGTGTTTAAATTAGCGTGTTGGGTGGAAAGTGGTTTTCTAATGTTGGTATTAAAATATTATTTATGCTTTTTTTTATCTCTTCATAGTTTCTTACTATTAATGAGTATTAGCATTAAAATTGAAGATTCTTAAATAGAGTTCATTACCCACCATGCTATTTTATTTTATGATAGTAATTTTCTTCTTACATACTAATTTAATCCAAGATCGTGTGAAAGATATCACTGAAACTCAAGTATGTAAAAAAATATTCCTTCAATTTGGAGTTTCGTTAAAAAACACGTTATAGCACATCACCTTAGTGGTACATTTTACTCAAATCACAATGATTGTGGGATCGATGCCCACTCGGGGGATTCAGCCGTTTTTCCGCTAAAAAATGATACAGTGCATCGTTAGATTGCTCTTCGAATTAGTATAAATATGTACAACGGAAGTCTTGAAAGTAGTTTCCCTCTGTATACTGAAAAGTAATTTTATATATTTTTTTTTATTATTCACACTGGTGTTAGTGTACACAGTAAGAAAGAGAAAAAGCAAGAATTATTATTGAAGGATCATTTTATTTGCTTTTTGTAGTCGAGAGCTTTTTTGTATAGATGTTAATTGGATCGTCACCGTTTGTACTTTGTTTGTACTATTATTTTTATGTAATAGTTTTTACTTAAAGCTACGAATTAGCTTTTTAAGTTATAACAATGAATATTATTGTAAGCACACACACACACACACGCAATATGAAGAATTATATAACACTCTACATTACATGTAGATAAAGCGACTCTTTAATTTTCTCTGTTCTCACGTAGCGAAGCGGCGTAGAGTTCCGTCACTCAACAAACAATACCTCTGATTGGGGAAAGCGGAGAACGAAGTGTCTTAATAATAAAGGTGCAGTATTGTCCATCATAATTTACAATACATTTGTAGTAAAAGTAATTAATATTGTATTGTGTTATTGTTAGGTTATATTTTATTTATGATTATTCCACTTGGGCATACTGCTGTCCGCTCGTACAATAATAGCCTCGTTTTCCATTCGCTTTCGCACTTGTGATGACACTCCTATTATTACGTCTAGATTTTTTTCTAAAGGCATTGTTAGACAGATTTTTTATTAATTACGATTCAGTATTTTTTTTCTATTTTTATTTACATATATATTGTATGTTGTGAAGCTAATGTTTAAAAGCTAAATGTAAAAAAAATTGGTTCAACGATCAGAGAGGGGATATAAAAATAATTAATTTGTGTCTGTCACATATTTTGCACAGATAAATAAAACCTCGACTGGATTAAATTAAATAATACTGTTCTTATTATATACTCACCCGTCATAAGGTTTGTTTTATTTTTTAATTTTATTGACAACTGTTTAATTTTACAAGAAAATACATTGCTTGTTCAATATTGTACGAAAATGTTTGTCTATAGATTTATTAATCGTTTATTAAAATATCGACTTGTTTATCTTATTAAGCTTCCAACAATCGCCTGTAGCTATTTTCTCGCTAATTGTTATCTTTTGGGGTTCCGTATTCAGAGGTTATAATTTCATGTCTTTTCAACTTATGAAAGTAATATATAAATATATATATATATATATATATATATATATATATATATATATATATATATATATATATATATATATATATATATATATATATATATATATATATATATATATATATATATATATATATATATATATATATAAAATTTTTATGTTTGCTATTTTTTAGCGTTAGAGTGTTAACTAATTCAATACATTTATATGGCATTAGAGTTTTTCTGCGACTTACATAAATAGATACATACATACATACGTATATAGCTACATACATACATACATAAATACATACATACATACGTATATAGCTTCACTCTGTATCCCTAGCGGCGTAGTCAGAGAGAACGGAGCACCAAGAGTTGCGGTATGCCGTAGCGATCCCTGCCAGCCCTACTTAGGGCTGCGCCATTCCATCCACCACAAGCACCGGGGGCGTACAATGCTAGGGCGCCATAGGGCTAGGGTACCAATGCCTACCAACCCTAGGGTACCAACCCTAGTGTGAGCAGTGGCAGATAATGCGGCGTTGGGGACTACTATTCAATACGCTATATGCTGAACAACAGAAAGTAGAGGACGGAGCTACAAATACTCAAATTAAAATTCCTAATAATTGAGTATGATTCAAGTTTCCGAAGTAACTCTGTCCACAGATAGAGTGGGTTCCATCGAAATGGTTAACGTATAATATGCCTTCTTCGATAACATATGATATTATTAATAAGTACATGATGTGTATGAGTACTTGATGTGATGAGTAGAAAATATAGATTAAAATAAAAATTAAATTTTAAGCACGCTTTATTAAAAAAAAATATTAAATAGACAATTGTGTTAATCAATATAACTAGATCTCAATTACACATAATAACCTGTTTTTTTTAAAGAAATAATTTTTTTTTTTAAATACCAAATTCTATACGGTATCGTTGCTATTAATCTAAAACGAACTTGACTATATTACCAATATTGTTGAAGATATTTTTGCTTTGGATTTAAGCTGATTCATTGTTATCGAAATATTCATTAAACATTAATAATTATGGAACTTACAAAATTAACGGCATTGAGATCAACAACTTGTAACAAAATCTCAAAGCTCTATTTTAATCATAAGTTTTCTCCTTTTTACTCTTTCGCTTAGTTTAAAATTCTATTTGAAAATAAATGACAGAATCCTTTATAGATTACAGAAAGTGTAAGCGTAACGGGTTGGTTAACAAAAGCATTTTAGATAATTGGTAAATATGGTAAGGGTGATGGTGAGGGCGTAGGAACTGGGGGCAAGTGCCCTGTGCCCACCCCAGAATATTATGGTGCCCACTCTGAAAAATATTGCGGAACAAAATTAAAATTATAATTAAAAATTAAGTCATAGGAGGTATATTCTCCATTCTCAATTTGCTAATATTTAATACTACTCCACATATAGCTACTTTCATACATAAATTATGTATTTTATTTATTTTTAATAGAAGCCCACAACTTCGTTGCGTGGACTTTATGATCCTTGCCACCCTACGGACTATCGTTCGCCATTCAGATTCATAAGATTATAATATAATGTAGTATTCAGAATTCACTTGTTAGATTTTCACATGACTACAAAAATACTTATCTACTACTAAACCCAATAATAATTACTAAATATTGATCAGGTGTACCAGCTCCTCCATATGAGTTATACTCGTATATCAAAATCTCAATGAAAACGTCCATCACGCCAAAAAATCTCTTGTATTGTCGCCATTTCCGTACTTATATAGCTTTTCTGGACGGTCCAGATTTTCATCTATCAAGAGAAAATGCTTAGCACACTCAACAACTATGGAGTCATTTTCTTATCTGTTATAATTCAGTGGATCTAATGCTTTTACATCAGGTGTTCGAGAACGTTGCTTTTTATATGTTAATAGAAAATGCTTATGATTTTCATATGATTGGCATCATTTTATTATTTCTCCAGAGGTGTCAGGAGGCCAGTCTTTAAAATATCAGCTATACACTTAAAAAAGTTTCATTCAAATCCCTCCAGTAGATCCAAAGATGTGCTAGTGCTAACAAACTGACAAAAAATTTCATAAATCATAGAATCATTCAATATATGTTCCATACCACATAATTTTGTCGTAAAAATATTTAATGTCCACACACATTTTTTTTACTATTTCACTTAAGTGTAGACATAATGCAATATATTTTTTAGCTTTACGCTTTTACTATAAAATAAGTATAATATAGTATTAGAATTAATTATAAAATACGAATACCGATATTTTTTCCATACTTACTTATTTAAATAATTCACATTCAAATACTGGTGTCCATGTACATACATAAATACATACATATATATTTAGGAAATTGTTAAACAAATAAATAAGTCGTGCCATCAAAAACAAGCTTGTGCTTTTCGAAGCCTATGATTTATATAGCTTCGTGTCGCTGTAACTATCTTAATACTTTTGTTCTGTATTTCCAATAACACCAGTGCCTTCGCGCGATATCTCTATACTGTAATAGTCGATATAATACTTTAATATTTATATATTTTCACATATAACATTTATATATTTTATTGATTTTTTTAGCTTCACGCTGTATCCCGTATTTAGAACCAAGTGGTGGGACACTCCGTTCTCCGCGTTCCGCCTTTCTTGACATAGCATGTTGATTGGTGGAACTCAACGCTATGCTTTATCTTTTTAGCAGAGCGAGGAAAATTTAAATAATTCATTGTTCTCGAGTGGGAATCGAACCCACAATCGCCTCGGTTAAGTTTTTTTTATATTATTGTTGTTTTAAATACATTCTGTATAGTAAGTAGATTTTAATGTCAACTGGTGACTAGGTTGTATTAATTAAAAAAATAGAGATATCTAAATCTTATTATTTGAATGCTTTTTTTAATGTATTTTTAGAATATACTTTAAAATAAGTATTTCAGTCTTGCTAGACAAATCACGTGACTAGACTAGATTATCTGTAAATATCTACTTAGTAATTACATTTCTTATAATAAATCAATTAAGTAATTACTAAAACTTTTTTTATTATAAAAAAAAATAAAACAACTTAAAGCACAAAAGCTCGATGTATGATTTATTGTGTTTCGTGTGTACAATGGCGCTACTTGTGTCACGTAATACGACTTGTCCCAGATAGCGCCTAAAGTCGTAAAGCTATAAGAATTGGATGATTTGTTCCTATAGAAATGAAGTCAAATAATATTTTCTCTTCTTCTAGCGAGGATATATTTCTATAGGACCGCATATGACTGGGTCAGAGAGACACTCCGCTTTCCACTTTAAAGTAACTTAAAAATAAGAAGAAGATTATAGAAAGAGTTATGTAAATTATGTTAGTAATGAAATTATTTTTAAAATACGATATCGGATTATATGTTATGTTAACGAAAAAAGCTTTCTAAATTAAGCTTTTTATTTTCATATCTGAAAGCTGGTCTCATTTTACTTTTTTGTCTATTCTCCGTCTATTTAGAGACATAAGGTGATGTGTACAGAGAGCAATCCAGTCAGACCTAGCAGTTAAACCCGCAACTGTGATTTCATTTATTAAAGACTATTGTGACGTGTAGAACAGTGTGTGACAGTAAACGTGACGCTTGTACGTTCGTTCCCGATTCGAGAGAGTATAATATTTTTATTTACCCTGGTAAGATAAAAACATAGACTTCTTATGATATGTCAAATTCGTACGGTAAGTGGAGAACAAAGTGTCTTAGCACTAGGTTCTCTTTGCCAAGAGAGATCAATATTTCTTACAAACAATCAAAATATTCTTTATTCAAATAGGCTATTGCAAGCACTTTCGGATCGTCAATTAACATAAGTGTCAGTATTGTCAGTCCTACAAGAAGCTACCACCTGCTCGGAGAGCAGTTCTGCTGAGAAGAGCTGGTGAGATACTCGACAGTTGCTCTATTTAATGTAAATTTACAATATATTTACAACTGAATTATACAATACATACAATTAGCTATAAGATATTGTTTTAAGGACCACGTAACTACATGTATACTGATAGTTTTATTCTTTATTCTTGCTCTCTTTTATTATTAAAATACAATGTTACCATTTTATGGGTCGATAATTTCAAAGTCAAGGTTTAATTCGCATTAAGGTGAATAAATTAAAATCATATCTCCGCTCTAGATAGATCACGGTGTTGAGTTCCGCCAATCAATTACAAATACAATATCTGGAATTCAATATGGGTTTTTCTGCCAGAGTTATTTGATAACTTTATTATTATATGAAGTAAAAAAAGTTAATATGAATACATCACGAGCATGTAGTTTCTGATATAGACTTTTGATATAGATGATAGAGCACGTTTATCTACTTTTGTGAAACTAAGAGACTTTCAACTTTAGTTAGTTTTTATTCTTAAATTATTTTAATGACCATATTTTTAATATAAATTCATATTTAATTGTTTTAATAAAAAAAGCTCATTTAGACAAAATGGATACCGGCTATGTAATAATGTTAATTAGAATATATAAGAATACATAGCCAGTGCTAATGTTTACATTGTCACGATAATTAGTATAAGTAAAGAAATAAGTATAGCGTGTTCCATGGCGTAACTCAACGCCGCCGAGTGTTACTGGACTGGGAAATAAAAAAAAATAAAGATACCGAATGGGAATCGAACCCACTGACATCGTGCCTAAAAGCTTAACCATGATGCAGTCAATAATAATGTGGAAAATAAAGTAAATTACATTAACTTTCCATACGACAGCTAATAAACAAGCCAAATGATAAAACGCTCTAGCGCCGGTGAAGTCATTTCCGCAGTGCTAAGGTCGATTAGACAGACAGACGGCAACTAAGATTTACGTATTTCGTTAGAGTACGGTACAAAAAAAAAACCTGTTGTTTAAAGATTTTTTTTATGATTTGTATTAATTTGTTTATAACTAGCATAGTATAGTGGAGGTTCGTGCCCACACAAGAGTAGTCTGGTGCCCACCCCATTATTTTCTCCCCCGGGCCTAAATATTACACACGTTAATACTATATTACTGTTATCTATAGGGTAGGGTAAAATTAGTTTATATGAAGTTTATCGTTTCGTATATTAAGCGTCCACTTATTTTTATCATAACAGCGAGTGATCGAGCAGGTATATAGACGTTGGCAACTGTTAAAATTGTAGAGCTGCAGCTAAGCGTTAAGCAAAACATATAAAAGAACGCTTTATATATCCGTCGGCAAAATTTAATATACAAATATTGGAAGAAGCATTATTTTTGAGGCCTCAGTATAATGGTTATTGTCAACGCCTGTGTACTACAAGGAAGTATGACTTTGCACTGTCTGAAGAATTGGTTGGCTTTTTTTGAAAAGCTCTTCTTGAGATTTCTGCTAAAGCTGGAATTGTGTCAAAATTGACAACAAGTCTATAAGTAAGTAATTATAGTCTGTTTGTTTGTTAGTACAAGCACATACTCGGATCTAATGAGTGGATTAGAATGAAACTTGTTTTATTGTATACTTATTTTATTAGGGCTGGATATAAGCTATAATAGACATTGAAGACTTGTATACCAGACCAGCTGAATTATAAGATATAATGGAATACTACCATCACAAAATAATATTGAAAATCAAGGATCTGGAACACCTGATGTAGACCCACAATAGAATAGCTATAACTATAATAAATAATTTTTTTTTTTAATAATTATTAAACGTAATCAGCAGTTATCGTTTTTATGTAAAAATGTAACATGTGAAATACAATCTCATTAATATTAATGGAGACGGATAGCATACCGTAGGGTGGCGAGGATCATAAATACCACGCCAATAAAGTAGCGGACAAGTTCACAAGTCTTAATAATACAAATAATTTTAAAATTTTCATCTAATTTTTTTTCTAACGCTACAAAACGAGCTAATTTAATCGTTCGACTGTAGACGTCAGTTTATCTCCGGTCGGAGCGAGTAATCGAAAACAAGTCGAAAATGTCAGACCGCGGATCTTTACTTAATAGTTTACAACCGAGAAGTTCTTTTAATTATAATGTACTTTAAAATACTTATTACTTATTCTGAAGAAAGCTCTGTTAGCTTATTCTTAGTTACATTTAATATTGTGGATATATAAGAATATTTAAATGAATGTAATATGTAAAACACTTTCGTTACAGATTGACAGATAGACAACGCACAGACGACACTATTGCACGTGAAAGGCTGAAATTTAAATAAGAAAAAAATACATTGAAGTTCCCATAGAAACGGTATAAAGTATGATTTTTTTCATAGTCCACGCACACTAAGTCGCGGGCTACAATTTACCTACATATTGCCTATATATATTTTTTATATAGAGCAGGTTTTTTTAACATATAGTATAAGAATACGTATAGATGGAAGAGAATAAAACGAAACATATTAAAACAAAAAAATGTATTTTTTTTTTGGTAAATGCACATTACCACCAGACAAACAACCAAAATGTATGATACATACAAAAATATTATGGCATCGACAGTTTAGTAAATTAACTTATAAGTAGAAGCGAAATTCTAGATACAAAATTAGAAATAAATAATTAATATTAAAAAAAATAACAATTAAATTATATCTAAGACAAATCTGCCGTACTATAGCGTACTATAGCGATCTAAGTGGTGAAAAAATAGCTCAAAATATCCAAAATAATAAGTAAATTTCAAAATTATAAAAAACTCTTTAGAATGGCAGACATTTTTACATATATTTAAATACATTTTTTCACAGAATTGTATTTCTCATTTACATTTAAATATCATCTTTACTTCATACGTCATTTGCTTGCAATATAAAGCGTGCAATTTTTTTTTTTAAATATCAATGTCAACGAAAGTTATAAATAATAATTCCTAAAAATATTAAGTACAAATTTCATTACATTATTTATTTTTTCAAATATTCTGTGAAAAAACGTCACAAATTCAAAATAGATCTATAATATAAATTATATTTACATTAATATATTGTATTAGTAACTGGCAGTTTTCAGAAGGCACATGTTGTAAGGCATTGAAATATTTAAAAATATTCACCAAAAGTTACCATATAAATATAAGATTTTATATATATATATATATATATATATATATATATATATATATATATATATATATATATATATATATATATATATATATATATATATATATATATATATATATATATATATATATATATATATATATATATATATATATATATATATATATATATATATATATATATATATATATATATATATATATATATATATATATATATATATATATATATATATATATATATATATATATATATATATATATATATATATATATATATATATATATATATATATATATATATATATATATATATATTTTTATATATATACTTGATTCCCTTCTTCTTCTAAAACATCTAATTAATCAAAATCAATCATACAAACTATATGAAAGAAGTCATATACAAAATTAAATGATTTTTTTTTAACATAATATATAATATCCGTGATTACTTCTACTATGCATATATTCTAAATATAGTCTCGAAACTAATATTGCATACCGTTTAATGTGATGATAGTACACCGAATCGACCTAATAATTTGATTACTTCCACAATTTCTACACACGAGTTATTGCAATCTTCTTTAATATGTAATATTTTTTAAATTTTTATTAAAAATAGATAGATAGATATGTAATTTTTGATATAAACACGTACTTTTTTTAAATACACATAAAAATATGTACAAGAATATATTCGCTAAAAGCCTACGCTATGCCTTCTAATTAAGCTTTAAAGACAGTGACTTGTATTAGTTGCATAGTTAATTTAGTTTTAGCTTAAATTTTTTTAGCAATTTATGTTTAATTCTAATTTTTATTATTAAAAATCACATTTTACAACACACACACACACACACACACACACACACACATACATACGTACATACAAGAAATATTATAGATTTCATAACAACAATTTCAAACGAGACTCCGATATGCACTTAAAATGTGTGTACTTTATACTATATGTATGTACAATAATATAATTTTTAACCCGGGTAATGTAAAAAATATACGGAATTCTCAAAAAAAAAAAGGTGAAATTTAAATTGTTTTTAATAATATAATTCTTAGAGTCCTTAAATCGTAAGGTGTGGGGATAATCTAATAAAACCGGGATTTTATGTTTATTATATAAAAAAAAAGGATTGAAATTCTTGATATGAAAAATTTATCGTCGATATATTTTTTTTAATTATAAGGCAGCTTAACACGATGACGAAAAGCCTAGAATTATTATTTTAAGTAACATTTAATTTAATTATTTTTATTTTATTCATCCACTACTAGTGTAGTTTTATAAAGTTAAACCGTGTGGAGCTGCCTTAACACATTGTCGCTCCAAAATTTATATATTTATTTACCTAACAAGGCGTAAATAACGTGATTCACGTTTCATTATCGTGACTAGTTATTTTATATAATGACAACTTCAAACATTTTTAAATAAAAATGCTTAAGATTATTTTATATAATCGATATTTCATGAGGCACTTACTTTTACAAAGTATATATATATATATATACAATTATAAATAAAAAAATATTCCCGCCCAAATGGGAACATTCATCTAAATCCAGATAATATAGCCGCTGTTTAAACGTCAATTGTCACCACAGATAAAAAATACAAATGAAACTGAAATTGGGATGAGATTCGACTAATTTAAAGAAAAATTTTGTGTCGTCACTTCAATACCTGTCTAAACTAGTCGAGTTTTGACTAGTGATGTCACTGGCGGCGTCAGTGGAACTAGAAGAGGTATCAACGTCAGACGTGGCGTTGACGTCGGACGTGGCGTTGACATCAGACGTGGCGTTAACGTCAGATGTGCCGTCAGCGTCAGAGGTGTCGACGTCAGAGGTGACGTCACTGACGAGGCCGAGATCAGTGGTTGGATATCAAAGATGTTCGTCACGTCCGTTTAGGGGTTGTC
Organism: Dione juno; assembly: GCA_037127375.1. Lineage (NCBI taxonomy): Eukaryota > Metazoa > Arthropoda > Insecta > Lepidoptera > Nymphalidae > Dione > Dione juno. The sequence goes on from JAXRJS010000041.1 coordinate 2,129,840, forward strand.
GCTCGGTGTGGTCGGAGGGACGGTTACGTTTGAAGAATCCACACTGGAAATAGAGAATATAATTTAATTCTTAATTTTAACTTTGATTTAAAAGTATATTATTAAAATCCAATTCCCTATTCATTCATTCATTCATTCATAAGCCATGGTAATAAATTAAAAATTAATTATTGTAGTTACAAAGAGCTATGTGAATATTTAATTCAGATAGCGCTTTCTAACTACAATAAATTTTAATAATTACCATTTATTTTTGTTGCTTAAAATTGTAAACCATTAAAGATATATCAAACATCTACAATTAACCTTATACAGTCCAAATATCAGTAAAAGCAGCAATAAAGCGCCGACAACTGCTGCAAGGATTATCACCCACAGCGGTATGGTGCCGCTCTCCAGCGCTTCAAGCTGCGGCGTGACCAGGGTGACGGCCTCCGCTATGCGCCAGTCGCGATCCCTCGGTGGTCCCACCATTGGCAAGCGGGTGACTCGCGCCGCAGATAGTGAAGATAGCTTCACTGCTCGGTCTTGGGATATCTGGTGCAAGTATAAGAATATTGGTATATTTATAAAAAAAGAAATGTATATATATATATATATAAATATATATATATATATATATATATATATATATATATATATATATATATATATATATATATATATATATATATATATATATATATATATATATATATATATATATATATATATATATATATATATATATATATATATATATATATATATATATATATATGTATATATATATATATATATTATATATATATATATATATATATATATATATATATATATATATATATATATATATATATATATATATATATATATACATACATTTTATTTTTTTTACAAGCCCGAACCTGTTACAACATTTTAACATGTATTTTGCATTGTTTTTCCTTTTACATCACTCAAAACTAGACTTACATGACTGCTTACTAATTTCTATCCTCAAAGGTCCAGTTATTTGTGAGGTTTACCAATAATGTTCTTATAAATGTATATAGCTATTTGTTAGAGTTGCCAACTACATATAAAGTTAGAATACTCTCTTGATATACAGCGTTCTATTGTAATCATGAAAAAATGTTCCTATAAATGTATATGTGAAGATATTTTTTTTAATTATGATCTAACCTCATTAAGTACAGACGCATTGATCCTGGAGCGCAGCGCGAGCCACACCTCCTGCCCCTTCACGAGACGGCCGGTGCGGCATCGGACCACCTCGCACTTGAACTTCTCTTGACATTTCTCAAGCAATTCTTTTAATTGAGGATCCACCTATAAAGTTACACAACCTTATTTTATTACACTCGAATAAAAGTATATAGATGTATATAACATATAGTGATTATTATTTTGACTTATGCGAGGGAAGTGAAAGATAGAAATAATAATAAAAGATTATGTAGTAATCAAAATTTCTCAAAATATACCTCATCTTGTCGTTTTCGCCTTGTGCTGTCACGTCTCTGTTGTGATGAAGAACTGTAGCTGCCACCTCCTGATGAGTAAGCAGTATGTCCACCTGTGTTTAGTAAAATATAAATTATGTAATTCTTTAGGAATTTATAAACAAAATCATATAATTGTCTGTCATTAATAAATAAATACCTGAGTTTGAAGAGTAGGAATAAGAGCTACTGCTGCTGCTTCCGTGTGATGCACCAGAAGCACCCTGGTACGTTCCTCCTTGATGCCCTCCACTTTGGAAACCATTAGTAGCACTTTGATAACCACCGCTATGGTAGCCACCAGCTGACTGACTTCCAGCTCTAGAACCCTGACTATTGGTCACATCAGCAATGCCATATTTGAATTCATTATTCTTATTTTGTGCCGCATAAGCGCCGAATCCTTCCAATTTATCTTCCTCTTCATCTCCCACGACAGTTACACTTGGTCCACTTCTATATGTAATAGAACCAGCGTTCATTATATCAGGATTGACGGTTTCTGTTGTTCCCCAAGAACCGTGAATAAATCCTTGGCCTGAAGAACTTGCTCCTGAGCTGTAGGTCTGTTGGACACCACCAACTTGCTTGTTTAAGCTGTAATCAAAATAATTAATTATAATCTTAAATTTTCGGTCCTACATCGAGTTACAAAAATCAAATTAAAATATCATATCCAAATAAAAAAATTATAGAAGGAAGATAATTTACTTACGCATTAAAAGAGCTGCCAGCTTCACCTTCGTGTCCAAGAGAGCCATATTCAGTACTGGTCTCACTTTGTGATATTATATTATGATTTGAATCGTATACAATCGTCCTGTTCTTCACTCGTACGATACGGCCATCTTGATTTCCTTCTAAACCACCCACACCACCTTGCACATATACAGTTTGTCCTCCATAATTTTGACCTTGACCTTGAACGTGACCTTGTCCTTGATAATAGCCGCCTTGGTATCCTCCATTTTGTCCATATCCACTTTGACTTCCGCTTTGGCCACTCTGAGTGAATGAGACACGACTTCCTTGGGAATCGGTAGCGAATCCATGATTAGTACCTTGGTTCGAAGCTGCCATCGCCGCCAAGTTTTTTCTAATAGCTTCTTGTTCTTCTGCTGTCAATCCTTCACCACTTGACCACGTGTGATTATATGTGTAAACAGTTCCTTGACCGCCATTAATTTGACCTGTACCATATTGACCGCCAGAAATTTGGCCACCAGCTAGTTGACCACCAGATACTTGGCCACCAGAAACTTGTCCACCATTACCAGCTCCACTAACATGCGTCCCATAACCACTTCCACTAACATGTGTTCCATACTGTCCAGTGGATACTTGGCCTCCGCTTGAATGGCTTGTACCAAATTGACCTCCAGTATTATGGCCGCCAGCTGTTTGACTTGTACTGAACTGGCTACCTCTTTGGCCACTTTCGAAACTAGTACTAAATTGTTTGTTGTTTCCTTGGCTATTACTAAACTGCCCACCACTAGCTTGACCGCCAGATTGGAGGTTGACTTGCCCATTATTTGATTCATCCCAAAATTCTGCAATAGTTTTTATAGTTAGCGTTGTATATTCAAATTAAATACAGATTATTTTATATATTAGTAACACTTACGTTGACCGTAATATCCTCCTGCTACTCCTATTTGGGATGCTGTGTAAAGGTCGCTGCTCTTCAAAGCTGAAAGTTAAAAATATAATTTATATTAATATCAAGCAAACAAATATACTTTATCTACTTATTAAAATATTCATCATAGACAACAAACCTTCTTTCTCCTTAGATAGTAAAAATGCGTAAGGATTTTGGACGAAGAGGTTCTCCGGGTTAACTTGACGAGCGAAGTCGCACACCATGTCGCCGAGCCATTGCGGTTGAACGAGCATGTACATTAGATTTTCACCTAAAAATATATATATATATTATTAAAAACTTAGAAACTTAATTTATTATTCCATTTATTTAAGGACACGTATCCGTTACAATATAACGATTTCTGAACTTTACTTTCATATTTTTTATATTCGCCTATATTTAAACTGCGGCATTGCCTCCATAATCAAATGGCTAAATAAAAGTTGGGCATGACACATGAAAATCAAGCAAAATGTTATTTGTTAAATACTAGACAGTTCCTGAGATTAGTGCATTCTACCAAACAAAGTATAGATTGTAATATTGTTACCAGTAAGAGTCTGATATGGCCACATGATGTATATTTCCGCTTCTTCAACAGTGAATGGGCCTTCGTTCTTGATATTATACTTGTGAATAACTTGAGGTCCAAGTTTCGTGTCGTCTTTCAGGTTTTGAGATTCATAAAGAGATGCGTTGTAATGGAGTTCTGGTGGGTCGGAGGTTCTGGAAATTTGGTTTAAATTAGTTATTAATGAGGCAGATTCGAGGATATTTTTTTAAATATAAAAATATATAAAATAAATGAAGGATTTTGTATAAAATACATTTTTTTATATAAAAGTGGTAGAAAGCTGGAAATAGGAATTTCTTAATCTTTAAGTACAAAAACATTCTCCACTTTCTCTTACCCGATAATAGACAATATAGCTTTCACCACAACGCCGATACCCAAGTGTCTGGTGTTATCGAACTGAGTCCCTACCTCAGGATTCGTTGAATTCACTTCCATGTCAAAATCAAGAGTAGTTACCCTCGCATCAACTTCGACAATCACCCTAAAGTTGACCTGTAAAAATTAAGAATAAAAATGTCTGCAAAGAATCAAGAACTTAATTTATTTAACTAAGCAACAGTATTATTTGTATTTTTTGCTATATTTAATATTAAACGGTTGGAAGGTGTTTGGACCCCTAGTAATAAACATTGTACGAAACAAGTAGTATAAAATTTGGCATACTTAAATTTTATATATGTCAGGGAGTCCAGCAAGTCTAAATATTTGAATATAATGTTTTAGAGGATATGTTTATCAATATATACTTTTGTATATATTGTCAAAGATATGCTTTGTAAGTGACATACACGTTGCTATGGCAACACGTATTTAATCATTATTCGTATTTAAGTCTACTTACATTCTGCCTACTGGCAAGTGGGTTTCCCAAATCACATTTCAACGTGCTATTCCCACTGGATCCCTTGTTCTTGATAGAGCAGTATATGGGGGATGAGTCAGCATTATCCTTGTCTAGTCTCTCCATTTTGGCGTAGGTGACTCCGGCAGGTATCTGCAAGAAATAGGCGGCTTCGAAAGCATCTTCTCCAGAATTCTCCACTTTGATGTCTATGTGGACGTTTTCGCCGGAACCAAGAACGTAGTTTACTGTTGGACTGTAATAAAAAAATCTTTTTAGCCCTTCGCATATAAAATATATGTACGAAGATAGAGCCTAAAATAAATATCCTTATTAAGCATTAAATGTTGACTGGAACTCAACTGAATGATAACTTCACCATAAAAAAATAACTTTTAGAAATATATATTTAGAACAGTACAAAAAAGTACACATATTTTCAGCTCATCAGCGCAATGTCTATAAAGGTGGTGCGCGGGAAACGGAGTGTTTTAACACTAGGTTTCCTCAGTCTAACCTGCTATATGCGGGATACAGCGTGAAAACGAAAAAGAAACATTCCACACACAACAATCAATCGAATACTTACGTAGTAACAAACATCTTGAGGTCAGGGATGCACACATTGTCGGCGCCGCAGTTCTTCTGTATGTTGAGGGAGTCGGTGCGCTCGATGGTGCGCGTGCGGTCTAACACCGGCGGCACGGAGCTGCCCGCCGCCTGCTGTGTCAGCTCGTACGTCATCTTTACTTCTATTGGAGTCAGTTTGTCGCGGATTTCGTCCTGTTTATACGTCAAGATTGGTTAGAAATTAAACCTATTTTATTGAGTTAAAAAGAAAGATCTAACAAATATACGATTACGTAAAATAGTGAACTAATGCAGAAGCTAGTAAATCTAGAGAATAAAGTTACTTTACGTACGTAGCCTTCAAAAATGTAGGGGACGGGTAATTTATGCAGTAGTTTTCTTTACTACTGAACTTAAGTTGTGAAACATTAAAACTAAGATAATTATAATATGCACACATAAGACGTCCATCTTATTGTATATTATACTAAAGCAAAATATAATTAGATTGTTTAAAACACACTCGCTTGCAAGAGACCAGGAACCTCTGATTCACTATTCAGGTTCTGGCTCCATTACCCAACTAACTCGATGATACCACGATAATATTATTATGTCGCCTAAACAAAGCGAAAAAATAAAAATCCCGCTAAGTTTCTTGCACCAGTTCTTCTCAAGTCTGAGGCATTTACTTTAGTGAACCGGTGGCAAATGATTTGGTAAAATAGCACGTATCTTATATATAAAGTGAAGCTTATTTTATTATGAATAAAATTATTTCACTTTAACTTTGCATATTCAAAACTTAATTCAACTTACTTCAAGATAAACCATAATTTCTTTGCACATCTGATGGCCCTGAGTGAGCAAAATGTGTGTTTTGTAAATAGTTTGTCTGCTTTCCATTAGGAACAGGCGCTTGCTGGTCTTCTGCCGCGAGTCCAATTCGAGGGTTACTTCGAAATCTATAATGAGTTAAAAGTATTTTATAAACTGACATATTCATTATTATTTGGCAATATCTTTCATAGAAAGTATATATATGTATATATATATATATATATATATATATATATATATATATATATATATATATATATATATATATATATATATATATATATATATATATATATATATATATATATATATATATATATATATATATATATATATATATATATATATATAATTTTTTTTCACTTATTTAATTTAAATCTACAATAATTTGTAACAAACATGCACTAAAGTGCGATGACAAGTAGTGAATTACTGCGAGTGGTATATTTACAAATGAATTTTTCGTATAAATTTGGATTGCTTGAATGCCAATTTTTTGCTACTCGCCACTCACCGAAATAGCAAATATATCCTTCCGCTTGGAAAAAAGAACATGAATTACAATAATAGTTCTATTAAAAAGAATTAGTAATAATTTTTATTTTAATTGAATTGAATAATAATGGAATGCAATGTTCTATCAAATTTCAGATACAGCCGGCAACTATGCCAGCTACTAGTCTTTAGATATATCATAAATTGAAGCTGTAATCAAAATACGATATAAAAAAAAAGCTTATATATAAATTTAGCATATTTAGTCTTAGCCAAAATATATTAGCAGTAATATTTTTATATAAAAAGACTTACTTATTTGTCTATCAACATTAACACCGTCGTAAGTGAGGCAGAACATGAGTTGTGCGCACGCGACCTGCGTGCCGTTAGCGAGGCGACATTTCTTGTCGTCTAACGATATCAGCTTGGATTCTCCAAGGAACTTCACTTCGGCCATCACTTTTACTACTGGACGTGATCTGTATACAAAATTAAATTTTTTTAAAGGATGATTTCCTAATGTAACCAAAATAAGATTTGATCTTTGAAATTGTGTTGTAGAAAATGTATACAAATTTGAACGTTGAAATGGAATGTAATGGAACCCGCACCTCTTGGTTACCGTTCAACCTATTTATATCCAGAAGGCGCGAGTGAAGCTCACTCTAATAGAAATAACACTTCTTAAAAACAGTTGGTTTAAAAAGCCAATATATTTAAAAGCAGTCTCCAACATTGAGTTCAATCCAAAAATCTGATATGGAATCCGAGTGGAAGCATACCGAAGATCATTTAGATAATATAGATATTTTAAGACAGAATAGCAAAATAAGAATTTCATCAGAAAAACTTACTTCAAAAACACAACGCTATCAGACTTATAAGCGCCAACAGCCAAATCAGTATAGTTGTTGTTATCTAAATCCACTCCACCAGAAAGGGAGAAACCAAAAGTGGTGAGACTGGGACTGATCTCTTCAGCAGTTATAGCTTGGGAGTACTTCTCGGCGATACCGAGTTCACTGCCGTGGTAGATATATACAACACCTCGTCCTTGCTCTCCGCCGTAAGGTGCTCCTACTGCCACATCTGGAATTTTATTCAATATACGTATAAATTTTAATCTTTAAACGCTATTTCCATATGTGATTAATTGACTTTGACAAAGTCAATACACTCTAGTGTTTCTCTTCTCTTCTTCAGTATCCAAGACGGTTGACAATACCACTTCTTATTTAATCAGGGCGGCGCAAGGAACAATTTTTTTTCAAAATATCTCTATATAGATATCTGTAGATTGAACTTTCAAACATCGCATAAGGACAATAAGCTAATTCAATTTCACCATATCATTGAAAAAAAAAAATTTGTAAAACTTCTTGGTTGAATGTCTTAAGATTCATTTTTATTTAGGACAAACATTTGACACTATCCAGACGCCATTCAAATATGTGTAACCTACATTATTGATTGCGCAACGCCAACGTTAGTACTAGCGTTGAAGATGTGCAAGAAATTTTTTTATTATTGATTAATTCTCTTCATATGCTTATCAGAAGTGAAAATAATAATAAAACATATTATTTTATAAAAGCATTTAAAAATTTTGTAACACGTACCACCAAATCCATCATAATTGATATCTCCAAGCGATGTCACGGCTAAACCAAATCTACCCTTAGACACTTCACCGGTTCTTGCGTGATTCTTTGAGAATCCCTAAAATTATAGATCACTATTATAATATTTCGTTTTAAAACATATATAAAATATATATTCATATGTACTTATTTAGATACACAACCAGCCTCAAATATTTTCTTATTAAAATTTTATAAATTTGTGTTTGTTTAAAAAGTTATAATTAATTCCTGAGACTTTTTACTATTGCAGCTTTGGGCAACTAAATTATTAATGACTTACTTTGTTCTGTCCTTGATAGATAACGTAAATTCTTCCATGCTCATATCCATCGCTCTTAGGCTTAGTGAACATTGGTGCACCAACTATAATGTCGTCTGTACCATCACCGTCAATATCACCACTGGCAAGACTGTATCCAAAATAAGCACCGATTTGGGATCCACTAATGTTTTTTATGTTTTCAAGGTCCCATGTGTATAACACCACCTGAAAGACAGCAAGTATAAACAATGTAGATTTAATAAATATAATATATATACTAAATTGAATATTATTTGTTAGTCGTGACAGGTCATCGTGTCGCTGTGAAACAGCATCTCACTGTAAGCACGACAGTTATGAGTTGGAATCCCGCTCGGTGGGAATGAAGTAGGTCTCTGCCTATCCCTAATATATATATATATGTAAAGCTAAATATATTTCATCTTCACACATTATGTAGAAAAGATGATAGAAACATGTTAAATACAATATTTCGAATAAATCTACTTATCAAGTCTCTGTAAAAATTAAAAAAAGCATGGACAAAAAAACATACCAATCCACGTAAATCAGATCCTCGTGGTACACCAACAGCAACACCCTGTATGCCCTGACCAGCGAAGTCTCCGACAGTCACCGAATATCCCATATACGAGTCATCGTATTTCGGACTTGCCTCAGGTGTCGATATTAGCACTGGTCTCGAGTTCAACGTTTGTACTTTAAGTTGACCTAAAATAAGAAGCTAATGTAAAATTATTGATTGTTGTTTATATATCGTTCCTTTGTTCATATATTGGTATTAATTTTTGTTGTAAACGGATTAAAAATCTTTTGTAAAAGTGGATTAATTTTTTTTATGTTATGCTTTTAATTTAACGATTCATTTATTGGTTGGCTTATAATGCTTTAATGTTATTTAAAATGTTGCTATACAACTTTATACTGTTATCTGTTGTTTCACAACTTTAATTTTAAATGCTGCAGGAAAACTTATGTAAGTATTAATAATAATAAATTTCATAGGTTTCCTATAAATAACCTCAATTTGAAAACATTTTATTTAATAATTTAACTAATACCAATATGTGAATCTTGGATTTTCAATTACTTAAGCACTTTTTTTCAATACTATATTCTAGTACAAATCAATGCAGTCGTCATATGGAGCGTTATAAACATTAAGCATATGAGTACATTCATTTAATGAAAATGCTGTCATATAGAACACGGTGACAGTCAGAATACATCTTCTGTGTCCATTTACATATAAAATGAAACAAAATTAAATATAAAATGAAATTAAATATCCAAAGCTTGTGTTAAAAACGATAAAGCTTTACGCAAAATAAAAGCTTCAACAGAATTATCGATAGACACATGTTATAATTTATTTATAATATGACCATGTGCCTCGATTATTAAATTCAATGATCACGATAATTGAAAGCATTTAAAAAATAATAATAAAATGATCGAGTTTTATATCAAATGTAATCAAGAATTATCTTAACTGAACGCAGCTGCTCTATGTGTATTAATAAGCAAGTGTAGCGTAAGGTGATGTAAATCTAATACAAAGATATGCTCTGCCGAGCTTAGATAGCTTCTTGAATTTTAAATTTGATATAAAGCTCGTATAATGCATTGCTTTCGTGATACAATTAATTATCTTACATAAAATTTCTTATATTTTAATATATTAAAATTATACACTCTGTATAAATGTCGTTTTTAAATTAGACATTTCCTTAAATATACTAATCACACCTCAATCAAAAGGGATCTCAGTTAAGAACCACCAAGTTGTTTAAGCGACCATATTAATTTTAAAGCCAATGGGGTGATGTTTTTTTCCTTTGAAATTAGTTTTAAAAGCATTGGGCGGTTTATTTTGAAGCGTTAATTTAAACCTCGTAATCCCTTAATATAGTGATTTTTTGATATAATATCCTAGCTTAAATCAAAACATATAAAAAAAACTAAATATATAAATAACTATTTCTAGATATGAGAACAAATTTTTGATTATACATCTAAAGCTATTTCTGGAAAATACGTTTCTGAAGAAAATGAAAAGAGTAATGTGAAGTACGTCAATGGTATATACAAATCTGATTTGAATAAAAAAAAACAAATTACAACATTCTCGTGCTTGGTTAGAGCACAACAACATAAAATATGAATTGCGATGACATTCATGAATATCTGAATCTAGATTTCGTGCAGGACTAAGTACTAACTATAGTAAATGTCTATGTGGAAAGACCTAAGTCCTAAGACCTAAGTACCAAGAGAGATATGACATGTGGATGACTGAGCTCTCATTCAGATGACTGTAGTGCATCTATTCATATCATATCAGCACGTACAATAATAGCTAGAGTTTTATTCTTATTTAGGTAACGAGTGGTTTTTATTATGGTTTTGATACCATTCTTTGGGTCATCCTGTATACAAATCATTTCTGCCTTCCTGAAGTACATCAGGGTCGATATTTTTTTTAATTTTGATAAAAAAAATTCAAGAAATAAAAAATCTGTTAGACAATTGTACGATTAAAAAAAACTAAATAAGAATCAAAACTCTTCCATGATAATTATACTGTCGCCCCTATTATTTTGTAGGATTATGCTAAAGCCTAGGTTATTCTGGTTAAAGTTACAAGGGCAATATGGCGATACGTTGTGTTTTTACCTTCCTTCGGCATATAGTAGTTGAACCGTGCGCTAGGGTCTATGGATAACGTTCGCCCTGTGGATTGTCATCATAATCATAATCAGAATCAAGAATTGTACACTTAACATTGGCTGTAGACGTTAAGATCTCAGCTACTTTAAAAGTAGACCAAGAAATAAAACAAAAACTGCTGTCATTTTCTATTATGAAAAGCAAAAATCAGCACAAAGTAATTGAAAATAAATATTTTTTTGATATTTATGTTGTGTTTTGGTCTTATTTCATGGAATTTTCATTAATATATTATTTTTTTGTTTTTTTTTTTAACTCACCTTGCCAGTAGAAGCTGCCGGGCGCTCCCATAAATAATCTCTGGTTATCCTATCAAAAAGAATATCAATGAATATAAATAAAACACATTTTTATGATATGTAAATGATTTTCAGTAGAGAAAAAAATCGATAAAATGAGGCGTCTTATAATTTGTGACTAAAAAGATGATAAGCTATTAAAATTGTGCGTAACAATTTGTTTCGGTACTACGGCATCGTTTTCTACGACTGAAACTTTTAATAACAAATATATATCAAGAGCTTAGTTCCATATATAAGGGAAGGCAGAGAGAGCCTAGTGCTAAGACACTACGCTCTCCGCTCTTCACCTAAATTGGAAACTATGAATATTGAGTGGCGGATCTCAACGTAGATTTTTTATCTAATCAAAGCAGTTGAATAAAAAAAATAATATTTTTAAACTGGTCGCCCTGTGTCACGATGCCAAGAACTTATATTCTCTTATTTAATGAACTACATTAACATTCCTTTAAAGACTATGATTAAAGTTAATAAGAACATTTTGAGGACCGTCGTGGCGCAGAGGCACAGCGTCTGCCTGTAAACGCGACGGTGTATGGGTTCGATTCCCTCTTGGGAAGAATGAATCATTAAATAAGAACTATTTGAGGTACGTCGTGGCGCAGAGGCACAGCGTCTGCCTGTAAACGCGACGGTGTATGGGTTCGATTCCCCCTCGGGAAGAATGAATCATTATTATTTTCTCGTTTCTAGAAAGGCGGAAAATGGGGAACGGAGTGTCTTAACACCAGGTTCTTTCTACCTACGGTTCCCTCTGCATACCGTACTACGTGCGAGATACAACATTTTTCTAACAACGAAACCTTTTTTTTTAATTTTTTTATTGAAATATAATTTTAACAATACAGGCACTTAGTCCATACTCTTTTTACTATATAATAATTTAGATTTGTTATCATCTATATTAATTATACTGTTAATATATAGAATTAATATTGATCATAAGAATCTATCACGTATTATATTAGTTTTTTTTTTTATTATTACCTAGAACTAAGGCTATGAATAAGTGAGTTATCCATTGTTACACTTAACTTCCTCCATCGAAAGCTTACATACTCAGCTTTATCATAAACTTAAGGGTGGTTAAAGCTCTAATTACTTTGGACGAGATAAATCTGATTTGTTTATGTGTGAAGTGCACTTATGTTGGCTTCCTTAGGTTATTTCAGACTATTGATAGTGGAAGTGGATGTTGATGATATATATGTAAATGTGAAAAGATATAGTCTAACTAACAATTATTTTTAATGGTGTATTTAAGATTTTTATTTGTAATTAGCTTTATTTTGTCGTTTATTTTGAATTGTTTTTGTTTCTATATAGCTTTATTTGAATTTTCTTTATTTCTTTCTTTAATTTTAATTTTCTACTTAATTAATGTAGGTGTGATTTCGATACTCACTCTAAGGAATGTATTATTTTAATTTCTTTATTATATCTTGATAAAGGAGAGGAAAGCGGAGACCGGAGAGTCTTGATAATAAACTCTCTCTCTACTTAGCCTTACATACGAGGACTTAAAGGGAACCCAAAACCAAAATTAAATGAACCTTAAAGTGAGATTTGAAATCCCCAGAAGTTATATTACATAATCCACTATCAGTGATAAAAACAAGAGAAAAATTTACAAAAAAATGTAAAATAACAAATCCTTCGTTACTATACAAAATGGTCTCATCGCGTACATTCTTCAAGCCATTAGCTTATCAGACAGAATGCAGACGCAACCAATCCGTGTGAACGAGAGATAACCGATACATAAAAAAATGCTTGTTAACATGTGTATATTGGGTTCGTCGTTATCTTTTTTTAGATGACTGACTGACTATATACGCATTGGTACTAAGTTCAATTCCAACTTGGGGGACTTAATTATTATCATTTTCCTCCTCTGGCATATAGACTACGGCGTTGAGTTCCACTCCTCAACTCTTACGACTACTCTACTGCCGACGATGAACAGATGTTTATGACGTTGATGAATTCATTTATACTCAAATAAATTTTAAATATTATTTATTTAAATTGCACTTCCATTGAAAAGGCGGTACGAATCTAAGAATTTTAAATTAAACCAAACTTTTAAATAATAATAACATTATTTTAAATGCTTTTTGCATATTTCAAGTCATTTTCATGTTGTGTTCATAAAAAAAACCTGCAATGTTAGTATGTGTGTATTGATTTGTCATACTTGCCTCTTGAGATAACAGCTTAAGACGTTGATATATTCTGTTTGACGATAGGATTATCGTCTTTTTACTGTTTATCAGTTATAGTTTTACTGTTTATTGATTATTTTGAATTTATTATCTATTTTATTTGTATACTAATATAACAAAATTGAAGAATTATTCTTACTAGCGTTATTCTAGAGCTTGGATAGGCCGTTTATCGAGGAAGGCTGTAGGCTAACATTACCAGTACGTTAATAACTTCTATGTAATCCATTGTCAGAGATATTAGTTTTACTTTACTATTTGTTATATTTGGTACATGACACATTAAAAGCGGTCGTATAATGTGTAATAGTAATAAAAAAATCAACATTTCGTGATTCGAACCCGCAATTTCTGTTTATTGTCCTAACTAAGGGTGTTTACTAAATACGCCTTACATTATAAGCGGTAGTGTAATTTATCATGTGTAATTTATAAACTACGAACAATCACTTAATAATAAAAAAAACAAGATGCAGGCAAAAATGGAGAATTTTTAACATACATTTTCACATTATTCTCAATATTATAGTCATTTGAAAGCCTTGCATATTACGAGAAAGGAAAGGGGAAATTCAGAACTAAACTATATATATACATACTTTAAACAGCAATACAGTAGCGTTGGGGCGCCGGCTGGCAGTAAAGCGCGTACGCCGTCACGCCATATATGTAAAGAACGACAAGCTGCGCGGGCGCACGCCTTACTTTAACTTCGCTGTCACGTGGGGGCACAATGTCAAATCGAAGTTTTGTAGATATGGAGGTGGATTTTAGCTATTTTAATATTAGCTATTTTAGTAAATATGAATAAAAAATCATAAATTGATAGCATTTTTATTACTTTTGAGTTTGATAATCCATAATTTTGTAGTGTTTAAATAGACATATTGAACACTACAGCAAACCGTGGTTTTGGGAAAAAGTAGTAAACCTAATTTAAAAATGCACAAAAATCGCGATAACCAAACCTTTATACGAGCGACATTATTAAAAACAATAATAATTAGACAATTTTACACAAAAAGTTTAAGTTATACTTAAAATTAACTTAAATATTTTTTACTATGTTAAATAATTCAAATGTCAAATAGTTAAGAACTTCTAACCCATAAATAAAGCGACAAGTATATAGCATTTGTATCTAAAACAATTCATAGAACACATTAAACTCAACAGGTTACTGCGAATAATTGAATATTCTATTAACCAATAAATATTGGCAACGCTTAAAATCCCATAACTGGGCTCGTATAGTTGTATACAAAAAGCGTATGACGACAAAATGCAAGTATGAATATTCAAGAGGAATATAAATATGTCGTTAAAATTATATTAATTATTTATAGTTTAACGATGGGACTTTACATATTGCGCTTTGGTAATAAGTCAAATAAAAAAAAAGTAAATGGATTTTTAATTCTTTTTTAAATGTATATCTCTAATCGCGGCGTTGTGTTAAGCGACACATCACGCGATGTCTCAAAAATTGGGTGAAAATTGCGAGAAAATGTGTGTGTTTTTTGTTTGTATATACTTCCAATAGACGAACAAGGATTATTTGCTAAATTCTGTAGTATTCTACATTAAAGTCACTTTGTAGTTTTTATAACTAATTATTTTAGAATGCTATGTGAGAACATTTAAAAGAAACTTAAATAAATATATGACAAAGACTTAAGCACTGCAGTTTGACACCAAACATTTCAGAACTTCCAATCCAAAGAATGAAAATTCCACCAAGTCCAAAAATTCCAAGAACTCCAACCAAATGCGAATACACGCGTAGTACTAAATAAATAAAGTATATCAGAAAATATTTCATAATAAAACAATAATGTGGACAAATCTCTGAATGTTCTCGATTCATTTCGCGAGCCGTATCGCTTTTCCCGCCAACACCATTGTCTGCAAATGGCGGCCGTTTACGGCTACGTTTCGAAATCCATGTATGTAAGTTACAAAGAATGTTCAAGACGTTTCAATGACAAGGAATTTTGATTTGCATAGGAAAAAGGCTGAAAAAATAAAACTACAGGCTAAAAAGGGCTAGTCCTTCCATATATGCTAGTGACAAATAAAAGAGAATGATTTCCTCGTATAATATACGAAGCACAATTTCAATTTAAAATATCACGCTCTTCAACAAGCTATCGGGACTTTTTAAATCATCACGATTCTTTTTTTTTATTAAGGAAACAAATAAGGTTTTATTTTGGAAGGCAGAGAGAACTTGGTTTATTTTGGAAGGCAGAGAGAACTTGGTGTTTATACAAGGGTTTGAGATACTGCATGTATCAGCAAGTGTCGAGTAGTGGAACTCAACGCTGACTCAACTACGATGACTTGAGCCCAACGGCTTCGTGTGCAATGGAACAGTATAGTAAATTGATTTCGCACGAAGTGCGGCTTTGAATTCCGCCAATCACCGCCCAATGACTCCAAAATTGGGCGGAAAGTGGAAAACAGAGTTTTAAGTCTACACAGTAAAATAAAAGCAAAGCTTTTAAAGCTTTTAAAGTTTTAAAATTCTATCCTCAAGTAGTAAGTTGTATGGACAATCTGATATAATCAGCATGAATAAAGCAACTCGACACAACGAGCAGTTAATAATAATAAAACAATTGAGCTCACTTCACATCTAATCGAATTTATTGCAAAGATTGAAGTCTATATATGGTTACACCAGGGTTGGGAACGAGCGCGTAATGTGATATTGTTATCTTAATTCTTTAGACATACTTATATTTAGGTTTCCTTTTTTTTAAGTAAGGCTGTATCTTATACGCCTACATCTAACGTAGTGACAAGACACTACGTTCTGACTTTCCCCTGAATTGAGGCATTGCATATTGAACGATTAAACCCAAAAAAATATTATTTATAATCTGTGGAGCCTCCATCAAAGAAAGATTGGAGGCCTATAAAACCTATCTTATTATTTTTCCAAATTTTCTCAAAATAGAAAAAAAAAAAGGTATCTTTAAAATAATAGATTAATTCAAACAATTCTATTAAACACTACATAATAAAGTTATTTTTATTTTTACGTAAACTTTATATTTCATTTTATGCGTCATCTCGTTACTTACTGGTTTCACCCAGTTTCATAGGGTAGCTGAAAGAAATCTCTTCTAGAGATGATTCCACTGTTTCTAACTATACTATATTTCATGGAAAAAAGAATACTATATAATTCAGCCTTAGGAATATCCTTGTTTGTAACCTATTAAATGTAACTTAGTAAAGCGATCACGTAACATCTTAGTTTACACGACGCGAACGTTGATTCCGAGGATTTATGCACTTGGTACATGTTGCGTTCGTCGAAGAGATCACATCTCGCTTTTGCCAGTGCCGAGATTTGTGGATAGTGTTTGTGGTCCGTATGAATAGGTATTGCTTAATCGGTACCATCGAAATACGGTCCATGAGCTTTAAACATCATATAAGAAACAAGCTATAGCCCACAATTTCTTTTGTGTGGACTATTAAAATAGGTATGAAATCTAAACTTTGCCTTAAAAATGTATTTGTTTAGACAGCAAATTAATAAATTATATACGAACTTGAGCCTGCGATGTCATATGCGTCGGCTATAACACGAAAAATCTTGTTCTTTCCAGTTACCGTTGCTAATTTCCGGTTTCTACGCAAAGTAATTTCGACTGTGCGTCCGACAGTCACTCAATAGCAGAAGAGTTTTTCCTATTATTGTTAATCTCTCTCTATATCTTTATTATTTTCTTTTAGTTAAGGTTGTCTGTAAGAGATTGACTACTTTAAAATAAATATTTAATTATGATAATAAATCGGTTTAGGATCAGGCAAAAACAACGTACAAGGTAAGAGTTTTTTTAGTTTAAATCTGTCTACCACATAACACATATTTGAAAGCTTATAGCGGAGCTTAATGCCACGCTTAAAATATATAGTGTATAATTCATAAATATTGTCCCAAACATAAACAAAACCTACACATATATTATTAATCTTATGTCACAATAAAAACTATAGCAATAAAAGTGGCTCGATAAATTTTATAAGTTTTATATTCGACTGATGTCACAAATTAGGCATGTGAAAAAAATAAGCTCAGCAAAAAAAGGCTCGTCACGCACGCAGCTTTGTCACTTTTTTTCGGTGACAGCTTTTGGAAGGACCCTAACTCAATAATGAACTTCTTGACTGATTAGAATACAAATTAACTTTTTATTTATGTACATATTTTAGGTACTTTCAGTTTTGAGGTAATTTATTTACATTATAGATCTAATAGGAGGCATTCGTGACGCTTTTGAAGGAAGTATTTGATAAGAGTATTTAGTTCGCCGTTTTATTAGATTTCAGATATATTACTTAAGCTTGAATAGAAAGATGTTAATATTTGTGTGGGAAAAAATGCTGGAATAAGTAAAGTATTATTTAAAATAATTTCGCTGTCTACTCGAAAGATTTGATGTGTCATTCTACACTGTATCATCGCCAAGAGCGGCGTTGAGTTACACACAATATTTAAACTTTACGTCAAAAACGGTTAATAGGTCTTAACACTTTCTCGATCCTATCCTGCAGGATAAAGTGTGAAAATTAAAAAAAAAAAAAAACGGAGCGATAGGTATGTCACAAGTGAAATGATATGTGTAGAGAAATAAAAATATATTTATTTAAAAGGCGGAAATATAAGCACCCATTACGTTACGATACGTTATCGAAATAATCGATGAACTTAAAAATAAACATAGATGAAGACGACATCTATCTCGAGTCTCCACCACAGCGACGACGACAAATACGTCAAGATGTCATTTTACAACCATAAACAAACTCCAAATATAGAGGCTCGTAAAACGGAGAACAATTCGCGACATTGCCTACTATTTTTGGAATAGAAACCCATTGGTTTTGTAATATTTTTTGCGATGGCCACAATATAAGTTTTAATAATTCATAAGGACGGCGGTCATTCCCGTCACGTGCGAGCGATGCGATCCCAATGATAATTCAACAACGTAAAAATAATATTATTCCCACGATGTTAAAAGCACGATATTTATTGTTTACTAAAATTTTTTCGTTTTTGCATATTCATTTTTAGCTGCACTCAGAGATGCTAATTAGTGTTTATTAAATACATTTGTTTGTTAATGTGTTTTATATGCAAACTTTTTTTTTAGCTTCAAGCTGTATCCCGCATATAACAGGGTAGACTGAGGGAACCCAGCTTAGTCTCATTCTGAAGGAATGGGAATCGAACCCATTACTGTCGCGATTAGAATCAGACGCTGTGACGCCACGACGGTCCCTAAAATCCCTAAAAATGTTCTAACAAATTTATAGAATCATTTTCTATTTCAAACTATGCAATTTATGGTATCGGGTTTTGTAGTATAAGATATAACTATTCGATAATAAAGATATTTTCTCCACTATAATGTTTCTCTATAATCTCAAAAGTGCGTAACGATCTATCGATTTAACCATTTTCGAAATATAGATCCTGATCTAAGTTATATATCAAATCGATATGCTTTAAAAGGAGCGTATAATCGAGATAAAGAGAGTTATTCGATGGTTTTTAATTTCGCTCAATTCGTTGATATTAGACATTAATTAAAGATTCTAATTCAATTTCTTTATAAAAGTATATTATTAAAGTAGCTTATATAAGTGTTAGACGGTATTTGTCACTCGTACGTCACGCTGGCATGCAACAATTATTAAAAAAAAACTTATCATAAAAAAAACATGATCTCTTAATTGTCTCACATCACTGTACAATTCAGAATATGCCTTCGAATCCATGTTATGTAAATGAAAGCTCTCTTAACAGCTATGCTAATAATTCGACAACTTACAAAAGCTTACCAAAAGACAACTTTCAAAGAATAAATCTTGACACGAAAAAATTCAAGTTTAACATTTTAAGACGACAAAATAATAATGGTATTACAATGACTGTTATTACAGTACGTTTAACTCACCTTTGAGACTGCCGCGGAAAAACCAGCTTGACACACGCCCGTCTTGCGTTGCCCGTGGGTCGCTGAAATTGTAAGAATCATTTAAAATTCACTTACAGTGTTTTAAATAAGTTAAAGTATTGGTTTTTTTTATTGTAATGAAGAAAAAATATGTAATTTTATATAATTTATTATGAAAAGGTTTGTATTCGTTTAAAGTCTATTAAATATATGATATGATAATATAATGTGATTTCATGAAAGATGGCAACATAATATATGAAATGAAACTTGTCTTCTATTTGCTATCGATATATACAGCATAATTTAAATGTGTATAATATATAATAAATAACTACTTATATAATAATACATGCAATATATAACATAAGATAATAATTATTATTTAATTTATTATTTACACTTTTTATATTGACTCTAACAACGAGTGTTTTATTAAAAAAAATTATCTTGCCTTATTAAGGTATTATGTTTCAGTAAATTGTAATTTATCTATATATTAATACGTGAAGAAAATAAATTTTACCTTTTGACAAACATTGTGTGTAAAGGAATGCAAAATGTCAATATACTTGTAAATAATGCATTAGAAATATTTTAAATTAATAAAATTAATTTTAACACACTTATGGTAGATATGTTTGACGATATAACTTTGTAAAAAGTGGCATACGCGTTGCTATGGCAACGTGCATTTGACACTTCAACGGCTCGTGTTTAAATAATTAAGCATTTCTTTGTTATTTAAGAAATTATCTAATTTGTTTGTATATTTTTTATCTGTACATAACAATAAAAAGTTACAGTACAATAATAAATTTTATTCATAAAATTTCATGTTCAAATCTAACACAGATCTAATAAATTAAAAAAAACGACAAGTGATTTTTATCCCTACAAGTGCTCATCTACATGAAAACTCACCTTCTTCCTGTGTACGGAACCCTAAACAGAGTATATTATTATTGTGACAAATGTCCATATCAAATTGAAACTACATAATAAATACGTATAGAAACACACATAATATTACATATAAACGAGATATACATACTCAAAAAATTTATATGAAATATTTATATTATAAAAACATATTTTACTAAAACTATATTTTTATTAATAGAAAAAGAATTGGAGATTCCAGTTGATTTGAATTTCATTAATAAAGTCCTAATGTAGGCCCACTCTTATAATCTAATAATAAATCAAAACGTCGGCACCGCGGGCGCGCGTCACGCTTATTTCCCTCTCAATCCGCCATTACCGGAGGAAGTGACGTGCGTTTTGGCGCGCTTTTACCGTACCGTTATCGAGGGCATGTCAACATCAAAATAAAAATGTACTTCCGTTTTGGATACAGATTACATATAAGTTATATAGCTTTATTATATAAATTTAAATATGTAAAATTATTTTATTTTATTGCACATATTAATCTAAGGATCAATGGGTAATTATTAACCTTAAACATGATATAAAAAGAGAAAAAACGATAAATTTGATATAGATTTGATCTAAATTTAAAATCACTTACAATTTCGACATGGCGAAAACTCGTTGACCTCTTCGGCGGTGGAAGTTTTAGCTACAAAGCAAGAGCCGACAGGATCTCGCTGTTTCAATTTGGCTGTCACGAACGATACGTAGCGTGGGGCACAGGCCTGTAACAAAAAAAAGTAATGTACAATTTAGGTTTTAAATTAAATTTGCTTACTAAATTTTAATGTTTTATCGCTTATCAATGCTTATCATTTTCTGTAGGAAAATTGTTCGAAGCATGATTTCTTAGTTTTCTTGGTACAAGGCTTAAGTTAAGTCTGGCTACGTTCAAATTGTAGCCATTAAATATTGCAATAACTTGAGACTCGTCCGTTAGACGATTTCCAAAAAGTGTGGAAAGTCCGCTTACATTCAAATTTGTAAGTTTCTAAATATTTTTTATTTTCTTAACGTAGTAACGTACAATTAATAATTAAAAAATAATTATATTAATAATTAAATAATAATTAAACAATTATCACATGAATCAAACACAGATTGTCGAATTTAAAATCAAATCATCAAATTCCTAATGATCTAAATAACTATTTGAACTAAGATCGAAGCTTCTGGACTGGTATCGAACTGATAAATATATATATATATATATATATATATATATATATATATATATATATATATATATATATATATATATATATATATATATATATATATATATATATAAAAATACAATACACCGTCTAAACTCACACATTACCAAGAAGCTGTTTATTAATAAGCCAGTTCACAGAAATATGAGCCAGACCAAAGCACAATTTCTTAGTACAAAACAACAAATAATCAATAATTTGTTTCAGGCTAACGAACTCTACACACAATGTTTCATAATAGTTATGCTAATGTCAACGTTTTACGATCATAACATCCTTTAAAGCGAACCCGATTCCTGAAAGATCACGCCCTGAAACTTAAAATAGAATATCTATGACTGTACAGGAGTTTATATAATATTAATATGTTTTATATTTTTGGAATAAATATTTTTTTCAAAATTTTACAGCACTTATTCATCCCAGTAGAGAACAATATGTTAGTTCTTTCAAACGTAGTACCTTCATTTATTATACAATGATATAGTATGAGAGAAAATATTGATTATTTTCATTAGTAATAAAAAATCTGCTATCTAACTCTACGTAATGTGAGGTGATTGACATTTTATTTCTATACTCATAGAACAAATGGTGTCTACATAGTACGCAAAGCTGTTTTTCATATAAAACATTTACAGCGTCCCATTGAAAAGGTGACGGTCGTGGTTTCGATTCCCACTCAGGAATTAATTAATCTTAGAGAATTATTATTTTTTAATTACTATATCTGGGCAAGAAATAAAGCATACCACTGAGTTCTGCCAATCAACACATATTGTCTCAAATATTGTGCTGAAAGTCGGAATCGGATTGTATTAACATTAGTTTCCACCCTCCCACTGTATCCTGGAACATGCGGGATACAGGGTGAAGCTAAAAACGAAAATATTCTCTGTTCTGATAAAAAGGTATGAAAAGCCATTTACACATAACTAACTAGAATTTATTTGTTTAAAAATAGATGCGCGTGCGCATCAATTTAACAAACAAACTTATAACACTCGCTGTTGATAGAACATCTGGCGGATATGGACTTACAACATTTGTTTTTAAGAAATAAACAATTTGTTTTAATGCACCTTTAATATACACCTTTGTCCAGTCGCAAATAAAACAAAAAAAATTAACTAAGATATAATAAAAGTAACATTACTTTTATTAAAAGGTTTATTATTTATTATTTTCTATATAAAAATACGTACATACATAAGTAAGTAATATATATATATATATATATATATATATATATATATATATATATATATATATATATATATATATATATATTATATATATATATATATATATATATATATATATATATATATATATATATATATATATATATATATATATATATATATATATATATATATATATATATATATATATATATATATATATATATATATATATAACAAAGTCATGAAAAACCTCTAACAAATTGAGCTGCATCTATAAAAAGTATGTAGAGAAAAAACTAACCGATAGTGTCGTAATATTGGTTAGAGGTTGTATATGTTATAACGCTATAAAAATTACATTATTGATACATATTTATACTTATAAGCTATTTATATTATATATAGTTATATATCTCGGAATCTAACGTTGGTTACTGAGAGGTTTTTTGTGTTATATAGTCTATTTTAAAAGAAAGGCTACCTATAGTCTACAACATTAAGTTAATCGTGCTTCAAATAGCTCCCGCAAATGAGTAAGGATGGAGGATCTGAAAGGATTGGGGCATAAATATAAATTTATCCCAGTAGATAATTTAAGTAGATACAAATAAGTATACAAGCCATCCTAGAGTAACAGCTTCATTTGACTGTCGATGCGTTGATTGTGAGTTCAATTCCAACAAGGAGAATTTATGCTAAGACAAACGGTGACATTGAGCTCAGCCATTCAAAAGAGAAGAAAAGAAAAGAGAAGAATGGAGTGTCAGACACTAGGTTCCCTCTGCCTACCTTGCTATATGCAGAATAAACTGTGAGGCGAAAAAATACGTAAAATCCAAAAAAAATTTCGTATGCACAACCCATATATTACATATACATACATACATACATATATTTTATATAGAAAAAATATATATATTTAATTATATTCACGTTTATTTATTTTACAATACAATATAAATAAAATAACAGTTTCTTATTTAACCGTAACTTAATATAAGATGAAAATATAAAGCCCTTTGTCCATCGGCCATCAACCCAAGTTACAAATCGTGAAGTAATTCGTTTATGTGAATCACCCTCTTCGTCATACCTGAGTCAGTGGGGACAAGAATTTTAACACTGTAAGGAATTCATACTTTAGTTATATATATATATATATCTATATATATATATATATATATATATATATATATATATATATATATATATATATATATATATATATATATATATATATATATATATATACATATATTATTATTATTATATTATTATTATTTTTTGTTTTAACGTATAGAATAACTTAATAGAATACTAAACTCGCTTTCACTAAAAGCTCTATAGGTACTTCAAGTTATAGTGAAAGTTATTTTATTATTAGAAGAAACTTAATGCTCCTCTTATAAAGCTTGCCATATTTCAAATATACATGTTATTATTTTTAATATACTGTATTGCATATATCATATGGCAGAATTAGTACAGAAAGTCTAGTGTCAAGACACTCCGTTCTCCGCTATGTCTTAATTTGAGCTTTATTTGAGCGTCTTTTCCGCTATGTCTTAATTCTTAATTTGAGCTGTTGCTATGGTGAAACTTCGCGTGGAGAATCCAGCCCACAGCCAACGCCAAGGTGGCCCACGGGCTGATGATGTCCTATTGCACCATGGCATCCTTTTGTTATTTAATTCTCGTTACGATAAAAATGCAAAAAGTTAGAAAAAAACTATGGTAGTGAATTTGATCCCATCCAAAAAAATCCATTTTATTTTCTAAAAGCACACAAATTTAAACTAAATCGCAAAAATAAACGATTTCGTATAAAAGTAAATATTAATTGTGAAAGCATTACATATAGATGGTATTCTTTTAAAAGTAACATATATTTAACATGCATTGTTCGACCTATTTGACGCACAATGGCTGTTTGTATGGCAGTAAATCATAAATAGAGTCATGTCAGACGTTAGTTATAGGGTTTCCTTGATGTCCATAACGTCTGACGAAATCGTTAGTCATTGTTAAAATTTTATATGTTGTAGAAAATAATAAGTACCTATATATTAAAGGAATATATATGAAGGAAGGTCATTGGTCACCATGTTAATATCGAAGAGGCATAGGTTCTAATCCTGATAAGCTAAACTTTCAGCTTCGCGTTCTATTTGCATATATTAGGATATAAGGAGAGACAAAGATCACTCAGCTCTCCGCATTCTATCCGATTCCGAGACATCGAGTTTAAGCTGTAACTCTCTCAATACCGTGTTTCATTTTACAAGGAAATAAAAATATATGTTTAGTGCAGACACCACTGCCCCAGTGAGATAGAATAAAATATTTTTTGTATAAATAAAGAGCTATAAAGCTATAAAGAGCTATAAAGCTCAGTTACCAGCCCCAGAAGAGTTCGAATCCAAAGCTTTCATAGTAGTGTCATTTACAGTTGCCACTACGCCGACGTCTACGATAAAAGCTCAGTACATTATAGGCTATCAGTTTTTATGTAGACGATTATACGCCATTGTTTACTTATAAACGTAAATCCATGTTATAATCACGGTAACATTCAATTCCACTCTGAACATCGTGTAAACTCAGCGGCGCAGGCGCACCTAATCGATTTTTAGTGTCGCCACCATACTGTACTTTTATTATGGTAGAGTGTCAAATTTAAATATTCTAATTAAATGTTTAGTTACAAAATCTTTAAACATCAGTTTATAGTACGTTGGAATAGGCTTTTTTAGATATACTCGTACTGTATCCAGCCATGTCACTTTGCAAATAAAAGCAAGCTAGTGTTAAAAAAGATACGTTTCCACCTGCCGAGATAATGCGTGTTGAGTGGCGGAACTCAACACCGCGCTTTGTCTTATAAATCCACAACGAGGATAATAAATATTATTTACATACAGTGGGAATTGTGGGAACAACCCACAGCCGTCACGTTAACTGTCAGTCGCTGTGACACTTCGCCACGATAGCTTCAGGAAAGGATTATTATGATCCATGAATAGATTGAGGTATTGATGATTGAATAATGAAAAAAAAAAACCTTTTAAAAAATATTTTCAAAAGGTATCAAGGAGGCCACAATAAAAATATGTATATAAGTTAGAAACAACCGATAAAAAAATTACTTAATACACTTAAAGTTACCTCAAAGCAGGACCAGTTCATAGTCTTAACCGAATTAGTACACCTAAACCTGCTCCACACCTCTCACTATTCTACCGCTATACCAATGCAGTTAATTTTCGAGAATCTTACGTTACGATAGCTAGATAAAAACTGAGTGAAGTCAACAGTTATCAGCTTTATATGGACTCTATGGAGGTCTAAATGAGCACAATCGTACAAGGAGTTGCGTAGTGTTCAGAAAAAGGTAAGGTTAGCCCGGTCGTTAAATACATAGTTGCTAAATTATCAATAGAAATAGAAACTTTATCTTGATATATGATTAAGTAAGTAATTATTATTAGTTATAGAATTATTATATATATAATATATGATTTTAAATAATAATAATGCATGGAGATAATTTAATTTTCCCGCTCTGGAGAGGCATGCCACGACATGGACTTCCACTATACACCACGTAATGTCTCGAAATTGATCAGAAGATGGGGAATCTTGACATTCCTCCGTCTAAAATGTTACATGGCATAGTGAAATCTTACTCATACGATCATTTCAATGATCACATCGTAAAGTAGTATACGTAACGGTTTATGTAACATCAATAAGGGTGACCAGGAAGGGCTATAAAGGGAAAAGGATCTAGTTTTTACAAAACATATACCGTTCTATACAGTTATGACAGACTTGGCTTAATATGGCGATACATTTTAAATAGTAAATGGGGCACTAACGTGGCGTGCCCTTAAAAGGTAGAATAATATACGGTGCTTGCTTGCTATTGCTTAGTTTCAATGAGTTAATAATATTGTAGCATTTAACATAAACAGAAATAGATAACAGAAAGTGATACATTACTCCGTTCTCCAGTTTCAATACATTAAATATATTGGTATTTATTTTATAAATACTCGAAATGGGAATAGAACCCATTACTATTGCCTTGAGTTACATATATTACAACTGAATCATTATGATACGATGCAATAACGTCAGATATACAAGCCATCCACCGTGTGGTGATGGGTTTAAGAAAAGAACCTAACTCCAAGGTCCTCTTCTCTTAGACTCGCAAACAAAGTTTATGCTTAACAAAGCCTTTTAAGATGCTCATTAAAGCTTTTCCTCACTGTCAGAGTTCCTCTCTATGATCAACCTAACTAAATTCTATCAGATTCTATCAGAGCCTCCTTCAAAGTACATTGTAAGAATTAATCCTACTTCTATCGTATATATTTTTCCTTACTATGTAAAATAATAACTAAACCTATATAGCTACTCATTGATTGACTGATGGATAACGCATTACTGGGCGTGGAAGCCTGGAATTTGACATGTAGGCAAGTAGTATAGGCAGTACACCACTATATATACTACAAGCATTGAGAAATTATTTACCGAAAATCTAACAGGAATCGGAAACACATTGTGTTTTACATTTGTTGATAATAATAACCAGTATTGTTATCAGCTATTATTATATCTTCGACTGTAAAATGAATAACTGTGAAAGATATAAATGAAATCCTAGCTATATCTAGTAACAATTCAACCCAATACCAAAATATGAGAACCTAGTGTTAAGACACTCCGTTTCCCGCTTTCCACCTTTTATGACAATGTGCGTTGAGTCTAGCAACTCAACTCCACGCTGTCTTGTAACCAGAACGAAGAAAAAATAAATAATATACTCTCCCCAAATGCGAATCAAACCCACAATCGTCGTGTTTACAGTCAGACGCTGTGCCACTGCGCCACGACGGCACATAGGTCAATAATTTATGCTTACTAAACGATAGCAGGCGCCAGGACGATATAAATCATGGTTGTATTCATCGTATCGAGTCTAAAAGGAAATAAGCTGCACAAAGGTCATCATTATCGAGTATATTGGATTGCGCGTTCATCATGCTGTAGGGTTATTTTTGCACGATTTATGGGTATCAAGAAATTTGATCTTATGAATTTGGCACAAAAAGATCTAAACGTTTTCATTTAAACTCGTTAGTACCCGTTAGTTTACTACATACTATAAACAAATGAGTAAATTTAATCATAGTTAAATGCTTATTGTCGTCTCAGTGTGTGGATAAGTAACAAATTTTTTTGATCAAAAATGTAGTTTTATATGTGTGTTTTTATCTATAATCTTACAAATATCGTGACTTCTCAATGCCTCTACCTGAATTCGGAACTTGTTAAACATTTTCTTCGTAAGAGATACAATCACCACACGAACTGTGAATAATTGTAATAATAGTGATGCTTTAGTTTAATTTATTAGTATTTTCGCGCCCGACACCGCCCCTCTTGCTCTTAGCTATCGACGACCCGCGAGGGCGCTGCGCGTGCGCATCGGCGCATTGAACTTGCGTGAAATATTGACCTTTCCTATAATAGTAAATTTAATTCTTAAGATGTAAGTATAATATTATATATAACGAATACTACATGTATAATGGAAAGGAATGTAGTAGACGGAAAATAAACGTTTAAGTATGAGCCATTGTGATATTTTAAATAATATTTATAATTTGTGCAAAGCCATCGTGGTGCACTTAGAGAAATGAATTATTTACGTTTCTCTGTTCTGGTAACAAAAATTGAGTGATCCAACGGTCAAAATGGAGTGTCTTGACCCTTACCGGTGGCAAATATGCAAAATAAAAAAAAAATCACCATTACAGCCTCTCCATTATAGCTCTACATTTGTTAGATTACATCACATAACGATTGCACAAGATATTACAAATATTTTTATACATACATAAATATTTTACTTTACAAATATATAACGTACAATCCTATCTAAATTCAGTTTCAATTGCAATGTCTTTTACAGGTAATGGAATGGACTTACAATACACTAGCGCCTTATCCACTGAAAATTAATATAAAGTGCAAATCTTATTCCGAAACCTACTCGGACAGCGTTGACAAATTATGTCCCTGTTTTAAGCAAAGGTATGACACGATAGTGGGGTATAATATACGACTGGACTCTTATCTTTCTACGAGAGTAATTGCAGAATTATTTTTTAATATATATATATATATATATATATATATATATATATATATATATATATATATATATATATATATATATATATATATATATATATATATATATATATATATATATATATATATATATATATATATATATATATATATATATATATATATATATATATATATATATATATATATATATATATATATATATATATCCGGAAGTCTGGCATATCTTTGCATTTATAGTAATTATTATTGAATTTTAATGTAAGAATACGAGTAAGAGTACTTAGTGTATTTTATATTGCTTGATGATAGCAATAAATAAAAACATCTTACACACTTAGTATTTGTAGCTCTAAATTTGAAAACCTCAAAACCAAAAGAATTGGAGCAGGAAGGCTATTGGCCTCGTATGATAATATAAGTGATAGTTACCTAAGGCTAAATTAAAAATAGACTCTTCTAAAAAAGTTGCCGCTGAAATTTATATACGAATTTATTTAAAAAAACACATTAAAAGAATGTATCTAAACAACAATTTATTGAAAATAAAAATCTACGCGTCCAAAGCAAAAGGCGGTTATATAGCTATTATAAATACACAGTGTTTTTGAAATTGTAAATAAAAAAACAATTTACAAATAAATATTTGATTAATTCAATTTCTTTACATATTACACGGTGCGCACGCGCAATGACGTTTTATCAATCGTCTATCGTATTGTTCTTTTGTTGTAGAGAATTATTCGCATTATTTAGCTGCATTGAAGCGATGATAAATTGACACTGCGGAAGTTGACTAGCATTGTGTCTAACGCCCAAGTGTGCCTATAATATCGATTTGCCATAAGATAGGCGCTAATTCATATGTCAGTCTGTTTGAGTAATTAGATGAGCTTGGATTTCTAGTTTTCACTATCTGGAATCAAATTACTTGGTCTACGTTTCTTTTTAATGATATATATATATATATATATATATATATATATATATATATATATATATATATATATATATATATATATATATATATATATATATATATATATATATATATATATATATATATATATATATATATATATATATATATATATATATATATATATATATATATATATACATATATATATATATATATATATATATATATATATATATATATATATATATATATATATATATATATATATATATATATATATATAGCAACCAAATTGAGAAAATTATAGCTTAATACAACTTTGTCAAAAGCTTATTAACAGCATAAATAATATAATATACTAACGAAATTACAGTAGTAACGTATATTTAATGAAACTCACGTATCACAGTCATGTATCGACAATACGAATATGTAGTCACATACATATATATTTTTTTTGTACCATTCATCACGTCTCATTAACGTTTAAGCGGAACGAAAGCTTCAAAAGGATATAATTAAATAATAGAAATAATAATAGACACTAATCAAAAAGCTCGTCCTCTGCGGGTAATGGAATTTTTTACTTACGTTTGTAGAATGTATAGATATTTAAAGATTGAAATAGTTTACTTATAATAATATTAGTAGCTTCACGCTGTATCCCGCACATGGCAGGGTAGGCAGAGGGAACCGTAGGAAACGAGTGTTGAGATACTCCGTTCCCCGCTTTCCGCAATTCGAGGCATTGCGTGTTGAGTGGCGGAACTCAACGCCGCACTTTGTCTTGTTTTCAGAGCGTAAACATGAAAATAATTCATTCATCCCGAGTGGGAATCGAATCCACTAACCGTCGCGTTTACAGGCAGACACTGTGCCTTTGCGCCACGACAGTGCTCAATATTTATAATAGCTTAATTGAATGTTAGATGTGCATAGTTTTTTATTAATTTTCATAATACAGATATATGTTTTTTTTTTGTTCTGGTGGCAAAAGATACAGTGCAGCATTGAGATCCGCCATTCAGCATTCTAATAACGGTGTGTCTGACTGTTGTGTCAAGTAAATTCTCTGTACCTTGCTATATTCTGGATAAGGAAACAATATATGGTGAGTTTAGTTATACATTTGTGTGTATGAGTTCCAAGATTTACACAAATATCTACATGAAAGATTGTGGAGAATTGAAATCCCCTCCTGATTATCTCGAGAAATATTGGGGTTATGTAAGTATACATAAAGTGATTCACTTAAAACTTATTCACTAAAAGCTCAATTAAAACTAAGTAGATGGTTATTAAACTGAACCTCTTGGATACAGTCGCATGAGGCGCCGGTTCCAGTCCCGATATGTCTGTATATACGTACAGTGTATACAGATACGTATATATAGATATATGGGGAAAGAAAATACTTTTTTATTAATAAGATTATTTAATATATTTCACTTTCAAATATAATTTTACCTGAATGATAATGATCTACAATATCTCAAGTTTACAAAGAAAACAAAAGTAAAAGTGTGAACCCCTTGCAGGATCTTGTTTACTTAAAATTGGTACGGAACCCTCAGTGCGTGAGACCAACTCGCACTTAACAATTTTTTTATTTCACTCATAGAAAATATAAATGGAAAAAATGTTTACAAACATATTGTTATCGATAAAGCCTCAAGCCACTTCCAACAAATATTCTGTATCACATAGAGCATCCCATAGAGCGCGTGTCGAATTCAGCTTACATATTGTATAATACGATTTAAATGGCGTGTTATTAATTTTACAATGTGTTGATTCTAGTTGTAAGCTTGAGGAGAATTTAACAGGTAATAAATTTATGTTATTGTTAAAATGACTTGATCTATGACGGAATAAAGTGGATTTTTTTATTTATTTTCCTTACTTTGGGAACATTCAATTAAATTTATTTTTTTTTTATTTCACGATTTATCCTGCACATATCAGGGTAGGCATAGAGAGGATGGAGTGTCCATCTCCACTTAACGCCTGAATTGGAGTTATTACGTGGTGACTCTCACCCGAATGGAGAATCAAATATTATCCACAATCTCCACTAGAGATTGAACCCCCATACGCTGTTCCACTAAGTCACGATTACGGAACATATTATTAAATACTACCTAAATAAGATATTCCATACAAAGCTATAACTTTAGCTGCAAATAAATTTATACTATAAAAAAACACCCTATACACCAGCTATCTAGGTTATCCAAAAATTCATGGTGAAAAAAAGGAAGAAAACGCGAAAATATCCAAGACATCCTTTACAACAATACGACGGGTCGCCTTAAAAGGGCCACGGCCCGGCCACATAGCCGTCACCGTGCCACGCCAAATACGGCGGCGACAAGTAAAGAATTCATCTGACAAATGACTTGGCAATTTGTTACCTTGCAAGTAGCTATATGATGCCTTCGAAAATTAGCAGGATTAAATTTTAAGCTCTTTATTTATTATGTTGTTGGAATGAATTAATGAATGAATTAGTCTTGTATATTAAAAGCTCTTCCTATTGAACTTTTACATATTTTTAATTTGCGGAATTTAATTAATAAAGTGATGCTTTCTGTCTGTATTTCTATATATATATGTACTAGCTTTTGTCTACGGATTTGGTTGTTTGGTCTAATGAAAATAAATAAAGATTTAAACATGACACATGATACATTCTAAGGACTCACGGTAACTTTGGCAGCAAGTATAGTGAGTTAGATCCGACCGAGATTACCGACCAAAACTCCTCAGTTATATTATATTAATAATATACCAAGTAATATACCATGATAAAATATGGCAACACTTTATACAATCATATGGAAATATCTACAAGTTTTTTTTTTAAATATGTACATTAAATTTGCTAAGATATTGTTGAGTAAGCCTTCTGAGTATTTTTATTAAATTATTTACTAAGATCTTTAATCCTTTACCAAATGTAAAGATTTTATATAAAAAAAAACATGAATAACAAATAATACTTAATGACAATTGAATTAAAAATTATCGCCAAATTACAAAAAATGACATAAATATAAGTACTTAAACGGCGTAACTTTAATTTAAGAAATAATTGTACAGCTTGGTTATGTCGTTAGATTTTTGAATACAGTAAGTCAATTGACTACCTATTTTAATATCCAACTTTAACTTAATCGATATTGTTTTTATTTGTTACAAAAAATATATTTTTTAGCGTAAATATCTATATATTTTTTTATACAAAAAGCCATATGCATATATAGCTCGTAATCCTGTATTCATGTCGTACACAGCCAGCATGAGACCGAAGACGTTGATATCTTAGGATATATAGCATGAAACATATTTGCAAGTACAATGCTTGCGCTGCCCGATCGGTGGTAGCGGAAAATTACATGTTTCAAGAACTACGTGTATGACCATTTAAAGGAGAACCGCCTTATTAGAACTATTATAATAGTTTCTTTATTTATATCATACGTTTTTTTTTGTGTAATCTGAAAATATTACCAAATATATATATATAGTTGTGTTGTTTATATAGATAAATAAAAAAACACTTAGTGTAGTCAAAAAATTAAATTTATATAGACATTCTTTTTCACGATTTTTAAAAAAAAATATTATTACTAACCTTTCATACAATATTAAACTATTATTACTATCAAAATACGTCAACTCATGACTAACGGCTCAATAGAAAAACCTGCCACGCTGCCACTATGCTTTGGGATCTGAGAATTTAAAAAATGCAAGCATTCCTTGCTCCAGCCACACGCTGTCGTGAGAATGTCTAAGGCAATAAAAAGAACACCTAATAAAAAGGTAACAATTACTTAAGGCCTGTCTGTGGGACTAAGCGGACTACCAAGTAAATAAATCAATATATAAAATTAATATAAATGTCTGTCTGTTCATATATTTTTTATGCTTTGGCTCAGTTGAGTCGTGTCTTATTGTATGGTAGCGACTTCATTTCCACTAGGCGGTATAATTTATATATTTATAGGATTTATATTTTGTTATATATGTTTATAGGATTCTATATATATATATATATATATATATATATATATATATATATATATATATATATATATATATATATATATATATATATATATATATATATATATATATATATATATATATATATATATATATATATATATATATATATATATATATATATATATATATATATATATATATATACTTATTTTCACTAACAATCACTAATTAAGTTTAAATTTATTTATCTTTTTCCTTTTTATTCGACGTTTTTTCTCGTTCCTTCGCGGAACTCAACCATATCAGCTCTTAAAATTATATATGTACTTGATAAAATACTTGAGGAGCGCCTAGTACTTTATAAATAAAGAACATTCAATAAAAACATACTCTCTCGACATATCAGGAGGGCAATTATAAATCAATAAACTTGAACGATTTAGCGACGATAATATATAGGCTGTTGTATGTTTCGATTCTGTTTATTTAATATTATATGAAGTGGACATATGTTATATAAATATATATTTGTCATAGTATATACTTTTGATATATGATATATGATATAAGACAGCGGTTACGGATTGAACAAAACCTGTCGATTTAATATTCATGTGTTATTTTTAAATTAATAATAAAAGTTCTATTTGCCATTGTTGTGCAGCGGCACACAGTCGGACTTTAAGCGCGCCGATTGTGGGTTTGATTCCCACTTCAAACGAGAATGCCTTATTTTCAAGATATTTGGTGTTAAGTGGCGGGAGTCAACGCTGCGCTTTGTTTTGTAACCGTTCCTAAAGGACGTGTTCCCTAACTAGGTTCCCTCTACCTATATAATAGCTTATACAATACAAAAAAATGTCTTGAGTACAGAGCAGGCACACAAATGTCTAAGTTCGGTAAGTTCTCTTCTACATGTCACATGAAAAATTAAGTAATAATTATCATTAAAATTAAACCAAAATCTACAATAAAATAATAAAATTCTAAACAAAAAATTGAATAAAACTTTCACCACATCCTTTGCAAGCATCGCTCGAGTCCATCTTAAATTCTATACACGCCATATACCAAAAGAAAGCAAAACTCGATACAAATTGCCGCATCAGGCCTCATCTCGTTTTTGCACTAATTCGGCATACCGAAATAAAAATTCCACCTCCTCTTTAAGTGTTCACAAAAACCGGCGACATACGCTTCTGCGAATGAACAGCAAAAACTAACTGAAAATGTAACTTGATAGTATACGTTTGAATTGTGAGCAATCGACGCCGTCTCGCTTTCATTTTTGTTTACATATTGACTGACATGTTGGTGAATTAAATTATTGTATGGAGCTTATTAAATTTATATTATATTTGGACTATTTCAAATTTAGAAGTATTTTCTTTGGATCTTATTTCATAATACATTAAAACATTTAAAACTAAGTGAATTTGGTAATATAAATGTGAAATTTTATAACTAAATACTAAATAATGAGTTGAGTCTTGGAAGTTTATGGGTATATATTTATATTCCTTCATTTTTAAAATGTTCACTTATAGAATGCAGTAACATAAAAAAAAAGAAAAAACCTAAGATTAATGACTTCGCCTGAAGAAGTAATATATTTTTAATGTGACCTATATAGAAGAGTCTAACAAACAAACCCCATCGTTAACCCAATGCCATGACACAGATAGTTAATATGTCTACAAATCGTAAAGACGACCCCTAAACTAATGGTGTGCTAACCCCATGATGGAATTACTGACCTATTTGCAGTGGCGAATTTGCCAGCAAACTGAGTAGGCCCAAGCCAAGGTGGACAGAGTTTTGGGGAGGCAAATTTCCGGCCCATTTTTTCCGACTTCATAAACATTAAAACGGTGTCAGTATAAAGACGTATAATTTTAATTTTAAAATGTACGCCACATTTTGTTTCTCTATGTTCTCCGCTTTTTATTCAATTTTGGAGATATTGATTCCCCCCAAACACAGATTGAACCTATAACAACCTATAATCGTGTTTACAACTAGATGCTGTCACACTGCGCCACGACGCCATTACGTGTACACAAAAAAAAAGATTTTGGTTACATAATAATAATAGGTCATAATAATTTATGGCAAGTACTTTAAAATA
The DNA here is from genome assembly GCA_037127375.1 of Dione juno. NCBI lineage: Eukaryota > Metazoa > Arthropoda > Insecta > Lepidoptera > Nymphalidae > Dione > Dione juno. The sequence continues at coordinate 2,166,034 of JAXRJS010000041.1, forward strand.
ATATGAAAATTAATAATATTAAATTAAAAAAAGCCACTGTAAGTTAAAATATAGGTAGAATATAGGTACATTTTGAAAGATTAATTGTTGTCGCGACGGCGCTACTCGCGTTAATGATAAGTTAAGTAATGTCAGGACATTTTTTATATAAGCTTTTTATTGCAGCGTTTAATTAAAACTATAAATCTGATGTTAAGGTGAGCCAAAAATGTTATAATATTTTTTTTATTCTTGTAAAAGTTTTAGAGATATTTTATCACTTTTATTATAAAGCAAGGTAGGCAGAGAGAGCAGAGGCAAGACACTCCATTGTCCACTAACACGGCTGATTTAGGGCAGGGTTTCTACGTTCAAATCGTTATCGTTCAATTCTTTATACTTTAATAAATTAGAGGAAAAATTAAGAATTGTTTCAATATCTATACAATCAGATACTGCATCCATGCACTCGGTGGTAAAGCTTCGAGCTTACAACAAAAAAAAAATTATGATAAACGAATGCAATTCACTTTACTAATAAATAAATAATAGTGCTAACTAGTACTAACATATAAAACATCAAAGTAATATATATATATATATATATATATATATATATATATATATATATATATATATATATATATATATATATATATATATATATATATATATATATATATATATATATATATATATATATATATATATATCTAAGCAAATATCGCGTGAGCGTTCCACAGAAAATTAACAAAAACAATGCTTGTCATTTGAAGACGTAGCGTCGCGTCGTCGCGTTGACCTTTTGTCTATTCATAAAGGCTACATCAAATCAGTATGGGTGTAACAGGAAGGGTGCAGCCGAGACCATAAACTTTATAGGTCACTATAACACTTTATGAGGTCGAGATTCGAGACACCATAGACCAATGTTATATAAGTCACATCTTTTTTTTTCAACTGTTTTAAGGAAAAAATCTAATAAAATTGATAATGTTATCTATTCTTTTGTTTGTTTGTTGTTTTGTTTTTGATTATATTTGATGCTTTTTAAGTGTACATAGTGAGATTTGTAAAAAAAAATACTTTTATTAAAACTTAACTTAACTTAAGAAAAACGAATATGAGTGTGATTAGACACAAAATTCTCTATTTTTTTCTCTAAAAGCAGGTAAAGAGGTCAAGGACTCACCACAATAGGTCCATTTGCGCCTGTGCTGGTGAGAGTTGCCCCGAACCACTGGTTGGACTTCTGGTCGATCTGTCGATGAGCACTATCTACGTTATTATCTGAAAAAAAAAAGAATGCTATAGCTTCACGCTGTATCACGCAGCAGGATAAGCAGCGGGAACCTTTCCCCGGTTTCTATTTTGATATATACATATTGAGTGGCAAATCAATATATATTATAACTATCTTTTTTTTGTACTATAAATCTAAAGACAGTATAAAATAATCTAAGCATAACAGGAGTTCTCCCTGACAACCCTGCTATATACGAACTATAGGTGATGCTATAAAAAAGAAAAAGTACAATACTCCTAGTTAAACAACTTAAACGCCTTATTCCTATCGTATAATATATATACATTTATCGTATAATATATATAATTTTTTTTGACTAACAGAAATGTATGATTCACACAACGTGGCTAATCTCCATTTTCTACTAAGCGGCGGAAATTAACGCCGTTTTTTATCAAACTTAGTAAATATCTTACAATAACGTCATAGATATCAATACTCGCTTGATACTCCAATAATAGAGAAATAGGAGCTTATTTGTGTTATATTTATTTATATTACAAAAACGGAAACGGATGTAGGTAGTGACGCGTGAAATAACGTCATTAATGAATACGGTCATTAGCGGCTTTGACTCGATACATTACACAAAATATTTAAAATAGTGTGTGTAGCTTAAACGCTCGCTTATAGAACTTTTTAAGATGTATTTTAAATTTTTTTTTATTATTTAAATCGTAACAAAACAGAAGAGAAGGTATATTTAAATATAAGTAATAAATGTCATATATTTTTTGATTTGCCAAAATTTTACCTGACTCGAGTTAAAGTGGAAACTAAGCGTTGCATATGACCAACTATAAGTGCCTGAGATAATTCTGACTTTGTATGTCTATAGGAGGAAGATCTGCATAAACGGACTGTGCAAAAAAAAATAAATTTCAATAAATAGTTCCGTGATTACAGCTTTATAATATTATTATGGAAGTATAGATTTGTAATCATTTAGCTACATATATTAAGTGTGAAATCTAAATAAAAATGTCATTCAAAATTTAATATTCTTATTTTACTACACTGTGACTCACGAGGAAAAAACGTAAAGCTATATCCACGGTCTGCTTTCGTTTATGTGGTGTATGAGTCACTCATATGTATGTTTATCCCATACATATATATGTAAGCTACTAAATGTAGATAGTCGCTATAATTATAGATACCGCTATAATGATGTATGAAAGTTTTTATAGTTGTTTTTTTTTAAGTATTTTGTTTGTTTGTTTGTTATAAATAAAAACTTAACAGCTTCATTATAAAGATATATATATATATATATATATATATATATATATATATATATATATATATATATATATATATATATATATATATATATATATATATATATATCTTATAATGAAGCTGTTTATATATATATAGCTGTATATATATATATATATATATATATATATATATATATTTATGGTGTTAGAAGTATCTACGAAAAAAACATTTATATCGTTTATATACATATAATATCCATTCATTATCATATAGAATAAGGCAGGTAGTACGTACCTATTGATAAATTATTCCGTTATACGCAAAATCATTATAAATATAAACACTTTCGACTCAAACCTGCTACTCTCGTCTTACATATGTCTTTTATTTATCCACTAAGCCATTATACCATCATAAATATAAATTTCACATTTATCCAACAGGTAATCCAAATATGGAAGCTGACAAATGATACTGTGTGCCTTTCTTTATGAAATTCGAAGCACTTTAAATCAGAAGATGCCGCTAACCACGCCCCGTGTTTGTTTTACTCGTCACCACCCGAAAGCTTTAAAAACTTGAGCTTTCAGTCAATTTATGGTGCTATAAATAAGAATATTATGAAGCTTAATAATATTGTGTTTGATAACTTTGTTTGTAGATAAGTTGTAAGTGTGTTGTGCCTTGACTTTGTTAACGTGACTATGGAAGTCCTATGTTGTGTTCCCGAAGGAATTTAGAATTTATTTAGGAATTTATTTTTCAGTAGCTTCGGCTGTGTGTTTTGTCTGTCAGTCGGGAATTTTATATATATACATATATATTTATATAGAATATAGCATGATTTATGAAGTAATTATAGCATGATATTGTTGATATAGACAATTTTCTAGATTCGATGTTTTTTTTTATATATGCTATATACTACATACGTATAAAATAATAACATTCTACAGGTATGTACCCATACCTATATAATTTAACGCCCAACAAAGATATGAATATAGCATAGCTTTACAAATTTAGTGGACGTTAACTTTTAAATCTGATTTTTATCAAGAGCTCTTAATGCGTACCTTATAGGGATTATTGGAGTAAATTACAGCTCACCTTTATTGTTCTTGTCGTTATCTTATGAAGAAATTAAAACAGTACTCCGGCCTCTGTTAATGGTTTCTACATCGTGTATAAAAATAACGTAATAAATTTAAAAATATATGTGTTTAAATTCAATTTATTACACTATAAATTTAACTTAAAGCTAAAGATTTTCTTTGTGAATTTTGAATACTAAATATGAGACATGGCAAGCTTATTTCTCCCACATAGGGAGGGTAAAGGGAACGTAGTGTTAAAACATTCCGTTCTCCACTTTCTATATTATTTTATAATGTTGGTACTAAGATTTTATAATTTATAGTCGAAGTTAAATAATCATTAAGATGTAACACACACTGGCATTCATCATCTGTTAGAAGAGAGAACTATTACTGAACGGTTTAAACCCTTTAAAATATAGATATAATATTTCAAAGGAATTTTAAAAATATATTTTCAAGTATAGGTACATTATTGAATTGAGAACATTTAAATTTACTTCCGTACACATACATACCAGGAAATTCTTAAAATAAGAAAAAAACTGTTTTTCTGTTTTAATATATAATTTGCTTACATACATCAGTCATCGTGCGCAACGACGAAAGCTCAATTAAATCATTAAAAAAGCTTCAACATTAAACACTCTGTGTGTTAAAGGAAGTCGGTAATCTTCTTCTATAATAACATTAAGACATTAAGCTTGAGCTTTCGTAGGCTCGCCAGGTATAATTAAATATCATGATGGATTGAATATAACCTACAAAATATACATACATACATACATACATACATACATAGCATCTAATACATAGCTTTATTCCTAACGGGGTAGCCAAAGGGAACGGAGCGCCAAACGCTACGGTCTCTACATACCTCTTTCGCCTCGTACACTGTCATTAACCTCTTATTACATGCCCTTCTGGTATTTACGCCCTATATACCTATATATGTTAGTTTTTATATAATAATTAATCAGTAACTTACATAGAATATTATTTCATATACTTAGACAAGTTCTTTTACAAGCTATGACAGTACAAGCAGTAGTTGTGATACGCACAAAGAATATACTGTTATGACCCACCACCCCCCCACTTTAGGCTTTTCTTCGAGGCATTATATGTTGAGTGGTGAAATGAATCGCCAGCTACATTCATCAGGTAAGGAAATTATCTACATATTAAATCATCGCCCCATAGATTTAATAGGTTTATTTTTTAATCGACCAAGAAATCGAACCCACAACTGTCGTGTCTACGTGTAGTCATAATTGCACTGCAACACGATAGTAAATAATAATATATATTTTTTTTTCGTTCTTAAGCAAGACCCCCATTAGTACTCCCCTTCGTATAATTTGTGTACTTCCGTGTCAGACTCAAATGAAATACCCCCTCGTAAGCTGTTCAGCAATTACATGTTTAGAAGTAATATGACAATGTTTCAACTGAGTACACTATGACGAGCGCTTATCATTATATCTATGGATATCATTGATTTAAAAAAAATAAAAGACCGCTATGGTGCAGTAGGACACCGTCTGACTGAGAACGGGACGGTCGTGGGTTCGATTCCCATGAGTGAAACAAAATTTTTTTTCCTCGTTCTGGTGACAAGACAAAGCGCGGTGTTCAGTACCGCCAATGTTTCTCCGGTTGGGCGGAGAGTGAGGGACGGAGTGTCTCAACACTAAGTTCCTTATATCTACCATGTTATAACAATGATCTTTAATAAAATATTAAAATTACACTTAAATTATAATTAATTTAAAATTATAATAAATTTAAAATTGTAATAAATAAAAAATAAAAAACCTTTTAACAAATACCAATTTTCTGTTTAATAAAATAAAAAATACATTGGTAAAGATTATCAATATTATATATGAATATTTTTTGAAAAAGTATTTGAACCCGTTACTATGACATGAAGACATCGTAGGTCAGTGAGACGTACCGACTGTACGATTAAGTTCGTTTGACAGAAGCGTGACGCAAAAAAGCTATCTCATAAACATATGTCATTTGGGTTTAACATATAGCTGCATATAAACATACTAGAAGATCCGTTGACGCGTGAAATACGTGTTGCCGTAGCACTTTATACAAATGTATTTGTCAAACAAATTGTATGTATGATGTAGTAAATATTAAAATATCTTATTTAAATAGGCGCATTTTAAAAATTTGCATGTCGCTGACGCGGTACTAATGGGCTCAATTTGGACTTTTACTTCAATACTAGCTTTGTCATCATATAAGCTTTAAGTTATATAGCTTCAATTTTTATAGAAATAAATCCAAAATATTTCCTTCGTATATTACTGGGAACTAAACTGGTGGCTCAGCGGCACAGCGCCTGACTATAAACACGTCATGGGTTCAATTCCCTCTCAGGGATATTTAATTATTATCACTATCTTCGTCCTTAAAACACGATTAACCGCGGCGTTGTAACATAATCGCAAAATCTTAAATGTAGTGTTATAACACTACATTCCCGCTGTCTATCCTGCTATATGCGGGATACAACGTGAAGCTAGAAAAAGTTATATACAGATCATTGACATGAAGACTTTGAACTACAAAAACGAAGGTAAGCCATGTGTATATATAAATTTAGCAAATATGAACTCTACAGTGTGTTATTAAATATTATATTTGTAAAAAAAATTCTATATATAGGGTGGAACCCTTCCCGATATGCGTTATTAAGTAAAAACACAGCAGTTCCTTTACGCAGTTCATTAAACATACTAATAATTATTAAGTAATCAATAGTAATATTCTATAGAAGATGGTAAAATTAAACATAATATTTATAACATGTATATACGGACGGCACGGTCTTTAATATCCTCAGTGGATAATTTATTGGCTCTCATGTCTTGTGTCACGACATCCAGCCATCGCTTCCTTGGGCGTCCGGGTGGTCTAACTCCAGGGACAGACATGTCAAGGCACTTCCTTCCGACATAGTTCTCAGATCGGCGCATAACATGGCCATACCATCTCAGGCGACGCTCTTGGAGCTTATCCACTACGTCACGGACCCCAAGACTACCTCGAATGAATGTGTTGCGTATGCGGTCGGACCACGTCACGCCACACATCCATCTCAGCATCTTCATCTCCGTGACGTGAAGCTCCTGAGTGTGCCGAGATAATGTTGGCCAACATTCGCTGCCGTATATAAGAACAGGTCGGATAATGCTCTTGTATATCAGTCCCTTGAGCTTGGGCGGTATTCTGCTATCGCAGACCACACCAGTGACCTCCCGCCATTTGGCCCAGGCAGCGTTTATACGGGCATGGATGTCGTGGTCGATGCCTCCAGACTCATGCATAACGGTTCCAAGGTACCTGAACTTCTCCGACTTAACGGCTGGCTCAGGCCCGATATGGATGGTGCTCGAGTCCGGGCTCCCACAAGCCATGTACTCGGTCTTCGACACATTCAGTTTGAGACCATCGTTTTCAAGCGCACCCTTCCAGGCATTCACTTTACGCTGTCATCGGCATACATCATCAGCCACGGAGGCTGGCATTGGATGTCAGCCGAGACAGTATCCAGCACTACATTGAATAAGAACGGACTAAGAGCTGAGCCCTGGTGAACCCCTACTGTAATCGGGAAGGGCTTGGTGTCGCCAACAGCGGTCCTAACCACTGAAGCGGAGTCGTTGTATATATATATATATATATATATATATATATATATATATATATATATATATATATATATATATATATATATATATATATATATATATATATATATATATATATATATATATATATATATATATATATATATATATATATATATATATATGTTATATGTTTATGTAAATATATATAGCTAAAACATATTTTCGGTACTGATCAAAAGTACAATAAAAAATATGGGTCCGTATTTTACTTTAACCTAATTTACATTTGTCCTTTATTTTGTGCATATACTAATTTTATAAAACTTAAGTTTTTGTTAAACTACTTGGGTTAAATTGAAAAATCTATGATCTTATGATTTCAAGGTTGATACATCACCAAACCATATAACCCACTGCACCTGCGGTGAGACTTACGTAAACCAGTCATAATTGTATGCAAAATGACATATATATTTTTTTCTATTTGCCTACTTTAACGACTACTTTTAAGCATTACATTCCTTCTGGCATATGCTAACGATGCTAACAATACATACAGTATTATTCCAAAAACATATTTGCACATATGTTTAATTACTTCTAGCGGTTAGTGCTTACAAGCTTTGGACATGCTTAATATGGGCTAAAGGGCTATGACCGAATTTTATTGTAGAGTTTGCATTAACACGATCTCACACGACGTTTGTTTATAATAAAGACGATAGCGCTAAGTTCAGCATGAGAACAAGAATTCTGTTGTGACTTGTGACTGACTGACTTATCTTTATAGCGCAAATACTATGAATAATCGTTTATGATATTATAATTTATAACTAATTATACGGTGGCGCTTTGTCCGCATGACTATACGATATGACCCAAGACGTTGAGCTTTAAGTTCAATAGTAAGGAAAGAAAAATGCTTTTAGAAAACGTCGTCCAAGTGCTCTAGTAGTCATTAAGCCATCAGTTGTCAACAAGCTACGTCGAAATTCTTATATGATTCTTACAACTTATTAATGTTGTTAGCATCTCTGTAAGGATATTTTTATAAATATCCCCTACCCAAATATTAGTACAATGTATAATAATTGGGTCAATTTTTATATGTTTTCTAAAATCTAGACTAGATCCACATAAGCTCTAAAGTTAGCTATAAAAAGAAGTTTTTATCAATAGCAGTATGGGCAAAGAACCTAGTGTTACAACACACTCCGTTCTCCACTTTCCGCCTTCATTCAAGACATAGCACTGCGTTCTGGAACCGTCGCATTTTCCTCTGCGCTACTTTTAGAAGTTACCTTCTAGAATAATCTATAAAAAATATATTTAATATAACATAACATTTATTTATTATTTAAAATATTTTAAAATTGCATACTAAAATTCTATGAAGGTATATATAATAATTCCACGTACATCAATCAATCTGTACATCTGTACTCAATTGAGATACAAAATTGAACGAATTGGCTCGGACTCTGAACCACTTGTTGCTAATTTATTACAATACCAAGGGGACCTGGTAATTAGATAGATGTAAAGAATTATATAATTTATTCATAAATGCTTAAAGACGTTTATTGTTTGTATTATTTGTGTAAATCTGTTAAGCAAGTTAATAATTTAATAATTATATTAATTATTCAATAAATTAATTAGGATATTAATTTATATATAGGACCGTCGTGGCGCAGTGGCACAGCGTCTGCCAGTAAGTAGGATAGTTTGGGTTCGATTCCTGCTCGGGGAAAATGAATTATTTCCATTTTCTTCAATCTCGTAACAAGGCAAAAGTGTGGCTTTGGTTTCGCCACTCAAGATGTAATTCGGTTTCTCAACACAATTTTAAATTGTTTTATATCCATTTGGGAGGAATCTCGATAGTTCCATCTGCCTCTCCTGCTTTATACGGGAAATGGCATGAGATTTTTTTTTCAGTACAGTATAGTACGTTACAGTACATTAAGTACAGTACTTTATTCTAACATAAATTATATTTTATGTCGAAAGTTTATCTGCAAGACTTTTATATTTATATTTTTTCTATTTAATTTTATTATTGTGATTATGTTAAAAAATATCATAGAAGTATGCTAGTCATAAATTAACCGCCTTATCACAAGATTGTGGGTACAGAAGTTTTGCCTTACAATGAAGTAAATGGTACTGAGGCTATCGCAAGGTGAACATTAAATTTTCAATAACAGAAACCAAAAAATTTAAATAAATTTTACATCTTAAAATTTGTTATAAAAAAAGTTATACACTATCTAAAACCTCTCTTTTTTCAAACTTTTTCGACACTTCATAGACCCACTGATTGTTGAAAGGCAGAAATAATAGTTACATTTAATTATTTCATTCATGAAAATATAAAAGCTACAAAAGCTTTTTTCCACAGAAGCTTTTTTTTTCTAAGAATGCAGAGGGAATCTATTGTATAGCTTTATGTATCGGAAATCCACAACTAAGATATACAATAGCCTTCTGATAGCAAATTTGACTTCACAACCCTATATAAACAACAAGTACTACAGTTACCCAACATTTTCAATTACATGTTAAATATTAGCAGAAATCATGGTACGTGGAAGTTTTATCGTTGAAGCGTACGTTTTGGACGCTCGAGTGTCGGAACTGGTTTTTTTGTAGAATTTGGCCAAGTACAGTGTTTGCCTTAGTTTAAATGTTTGTTTATTAGCACGTGTGTATTTGGTGAGCTGGGCAAACGGTAAGCGAGTGACGGTGGATAGGTAATGACGGTGGAAACAGATTCGATTCTCATGTCAAGCTATTTTTATATGACAATAATTGTAATATAGCAAATATACATACATAATAATGATGCAACGCTTCAAGGAGTATAAGACATAAAAATATGAATTGAAGTGTTGTTTATGTTTGTTGTACTAACTTCGGTAAATTTATTATCAATATTTATTATTATATATATTTATTATTATGAATATGGCATGTATAAAGAGGTTAATGACAGTGGAACGAGGCGAAAGAGGTATGCAGGGGCCGCAGCGTTTGGTCCTTCGTTCTCTCTGACAATCCCGCGAGGGATAAACCGTGAAGATACGTATATATGTATGTTTGTATATTTATCTCATAAAATAATAATATTTTGTACATCATCGTGTTGTAATTACAGTAAAACAGTGTAAATAACGTGCAAGTTCAATAAAAAACAAACTTAAACCAGACACTAACCGCAACTATAAGTCACTCGATTAAGCGTCATCTGTGACGTAAATACAAATCTGTGTAATGTCATTGACATTATATTGCGATGAGGTAGAGTATCGTTATCATACTAATGATCATGGTACAAGTAGTTTCTGGTTGTTGGGTGGTGACTCTCAAACTACATAATACGTATATTTGCTAAGAGAATAATTTCTCAAAATAAGTCTCCGTATCTGTAAGTAAGTATCTGGATCCAAATTATAACTATTAATAAAAAACAAAAAAAAAAAAAAAATATATATATATATATATATATATATATATATATATATATATATATATATATATATATATATATATATATATATATATATATATATATATATATATATATATATATATATATATATATATATATACATATATATACATATATATCTTTTAACTCTGCTGCCAACTTAAATATAAATGTGATATGATCCATTATAACCTGTTCACCATTATAACCTGACACCTGTTCTGATATACATATTTTAAATAAATAAAAAAAGTCAACTGGGATTTGAACTGTCAACTATCGTCTTTTGGTTAGATCCATGCTATATCCGCTTCAGTGACGTCAACCACTTGTATAAAGTCATTTATCTTTAAGCATGATTGACAAGTTATGATTATCGTAAAGCTTCCGCTGCGGAAAGCGATCTTTGTATACTTACACATATATATATATATATATATATATATATATATATATATATATATATATATATATATATATATATATATATATATATATATATATATATATAAATATATATATATATAAATATATATATATATATAAATATATACCTTTAATTACACATATAAAACAAAATTTCATAGTGAGCAATAATAGCGCAGTATATTATTAACCCAAAAAAAAAGGGTCGTTCAGTCCTCTATGTATATAGTGTCCAGTTATTTACGTATTACGTATGTATTCTTAATATTTTGTCAAGGCGACAGCACTCGAAATTATATAATAATCATTGGATTAATTTCCTGATTCCTGACAGTTTTTGTCAGATCTGACAGTAAGCGCTATAATTGTGAAATCGATTCTATCATTCCCATCGTAGGATATTGTTATCATTTACCAGTTCAGGCAAAGGCGTTGAGATCCGTCACTCAATATGCATTGGTCATTTTGGTCAGGAAACGGGGAAGGGAGAGAGATCGGGGGAGGGAGTACCAGTGGCTAAGTGTTCATATAACACGATTTCTATCGGTTTTACCTTTTGTAAATCTTAATAAATAGAGCATTACAAATAATAATTAAGTAGCAAAAATTTCAGTATAAATCAAGCTATTGCCTATTAAGCAAGCGAGAACCGTCGTGACACACAGAAGCGACAGCGTCTACCTGAAAACGCGACGGCTTGTGAGTTCGATTCCCGCTCGGGGAGAATGATAATTTTCATTTTCTTCGCTCTAGTAACCGTACCGTACCGTTGAGTGCCGCAACTCAACACGCAATGCCTCGAAAGACGAAGTGTCTTAACACTAGGTTCCTTCAACTTGCGGTTCCCTCTGCCTACCCTGCTATGTGCGGGATTCAGCGTGAAGCAAAAAACAGAAGAAATAAGAAAAAACAAGTTTTATTCGAAACCAACTCTTCGCCACTGTTAACTATCCTGAATAAAATGTGGAGCAGACAAAATAATATTTAACATAAGTTACGAATACATATTATTATTATATATATATATATACCATTCCATGGATTCCACATTAAAAGACTCATCTTTTAATGTCGTCCTCCTAAGTACACTCTAAAAATTAATTGATAATAGTTCTAGACAGGCTGAGATCCTTTAGAAAATTATAGAGAATTTTCTTTAGCTTTTATACCTCTACCCTACTTCTACGGTGTACAAATACTTATATGGGAAACAACCTATTTTTGATCAATAAGTTCAAAATAAGAAAAAAAGAAACAACATTTAGACGTTGTCTTTAGCAAAAAATAACTAGCATTCCAATCAAAGCCGTGACCTACGCCAAATAACACATGCTAGATATCAATGATTAATATACTATATATAAATATTACTAACCAGTCGTCATATCACTTGTGACACACACACATATATATGTATATATATATATATATATATATATATATATATATATATATATATATATATATATATATATATGTGTGTGTATCACACGTGATATGACGACTGGTGAGTAATATTTATATATAGTATATATATATATATATATATATATATATATATATATATATATATATATATATATATATATATATATATATATATATATATATATATATATATATATATATATATATATATATATATATAATAATATGTATTCGTAACTTATGTTAAATATTATTTTGTCTGCTCCACATTTTATTCAGGATAGTTAACAGTGGCGAAGAGTTGGTTTCGAATAAAACTTGTTTTTTCTTATTTCTTCTGTTTTTTGCTTCACGCTGAACCCCTCACATAGCAGGGTAGGCAGAGGGAACCGCAAGTTAAAGGAACCTAGTGTTAAGACACTTCGTCTTTCGAGGCATTGCGTGTTGAGTTGCGGCACTCAACGGTACGGTACGGTTACTAGAGCGAAGAAAATGAAAATTATCATTCTCCCCGAGCGGGAATCGAACCCACAAGCCGTCGCGTTTTCAGGCAGACGCTGTCGCTTCTGTGTGTCACGACGGTTCTCGCTTGCTTAATAGGCAATAGCTTGATTTATACTGAAATTTTTGCTACTTAATTATTATTTGTAATGCTCTATTTATTAAGATTTACAAAAGGTAAAACCGATAGAAATCGTGTTATATGAACACTTAGCCACTGGTACTCCCTCCCCCGATCTCTCTCCCTTCCCCGTTTCCTGACCAAAATGACCAATGCATATTGAGTGACGGATCTCAACGCCTTTGCCTGAACTGGTAAATGATAACTTGATTGGAATGCTAGTTATTTTTTGCTAAAGACAACGTCTAAATGTTGTTTCTTTTTTTCTTATTTTGAACTTATTGATCAAAAATAGGTTGTTTCCCATATAAGTATTTGTACACCGTAGAAGTAGGGTAGAGGTATAAAAGCTAAAGAAAATTCTCTATAATTTTCTAAAGGATCTCAGCCTGTCTAGAACTATTATCAATTAATTTTTAGAGTGTACTTAGGAGGACGACATTAAAAGATGAGTCTTTTAATGTGGAATCCATGGAATGGTATATATATATATATATATATATATATATATATATATATATATATATATATATATATATATATATATATATATATATATATATATATATATATATATATATGTATATATATATATATATATATATATATATATATATATATATATATATGTATATATATATATATATATATATATATATATATATATATATATATATATATATATATATATATATATATATATATATATATATATATATATATATATATATATATATATATATATATATATATATACTATATTTTCTTTTTTTTATTTTACTTATTATTATCGTTTTTCATTTAAATTTAAATATATTGCAAGTACCACTTACGTAACTTATGTAAAAAAAAAAACAAATAACCATTTGCAGAGTGCATTTTCATGCAACAAGTACTAAGTGAGTCTGGATCGGGAGCACTTGTTACTGAGGTCATTGACCTGACCATTCATTGCTTGCATCAAAACGAAATAAATGACGTTTCTCGAGAAGCATCAAAGTCGTCCCTAATACCTACTGCGGCGCTATGTGTAGTACAGTACAGTGACCATAGTGTTGTGATAATAGAGATATTTCATATAAAATTTATTATGTGGAAAAAATTAGCCATGATATCTTGTATTTATTAATTTTTTTATTTTAGATCAAAGTACGACGTTCAACTTAGTCACTTGTATTTCAAAAATATTATACACACATAGAATATTATTAATGACCTTCGCATTTTATTCCGCATATATTAAACGTAGTCAAATCAAAATCAAATCAAAATATTCTTTATTCAAATAGGCTATTACAAGCACTTTCAAAACGTCAATTGACATAAGTGTCAGTATTGTCAGTCCTACCAGAAGCTACCACCAGCTCGGAGGGCAGTTCTGCTGAGCTTTTTAATGTAAATTTACAATATATTTACAACTGTGATTAGCCTCGTGTGAAGACGATCCGTTTTCAAGATACCGCTTCAATTAGAGACAATATTTTTTACTTCCCTTTATATATATTTAAACATTATTATTCATAATACGCATATTATTCTTAGTCTAAGAGATAAGAGCGAGACAGTTTACAATTATAAGGTTAACCTATAAGCATTCAATGCAAATAATTGATTTATTATTATCAATGCGGAGGACGGCAGTTTCGTTATGTTTGTTTGACCTAATTGCATATATTGTAAATATATTAGTGTAAACTTGATTTGTATAATTGAAAATGTATTTAATCTTTTGATCTGAACATGGCACTCTTGGTGATTAAAATGTATATCGAGTTACAATACAATATTGATACGGTATTGGTACGGTGCGGTATTGATTGGATTGAAGTCGCTCAGTGTCAGCCTCAAAGCTCTAAGCTCATAATCCAGATATTAGCTGACAAAATAAAAAAAAATAGACATAATTAAATGAAAATCTAGAAGTAATTTAAAAAATTGATATATAAATACGCAAATTTTTCTATAAGCGTGATTACCACTCGGGGTAGTAAAGTATCATTCCACGGTAACAAGACCAAGCGCAACGTTGAGTTCTGTCACTAATTTTCCTCTGCCTACCCTGTTATAAACAGGACACAGGGTAAAACTAAAAATGATGACTATCTTTAAATAATTTTATGTTTATTAATACGATTTTTTTTTTAATTTATTACGAACACCCTACACACAGTCGCGGGGAGCCATTTATTTATGTTTTATCAACGCTCGATGCGTTAATGTTGCTTCTTTCAAGTCGGTCTGAATGCGCTCCCAATCAGAGCCACTTCGTAGCATTCGACATGTACACATAAGATGGATTGTGTTTGCGCATATTAAGTTATCTCGTCACTTTTTAGACAGCTATATAATATTGTAGTGGATTGTGACGTCATTAGATTCCAGTTCTAATCCAGATTTATACAAGATATGTTTATATTCAAGGCCCATTCAAGGCACAGTGTCTGACTATAAGCGTGATGGTGCTGGTTCGATTCTCACTCGTGGCAATTATTTTCTTGTGATATTGTAATATATGCTTTTAAAATATATGCCTATAAAATATTCACTGCATTTCTTTTTAAATAGCACTATTATTAAAAACAACTATTTTATTGCAAATTAAAATCTTAATTTTGCTTATTATACTTTGTATTTGAATGGTGGCCTGTACTGTTGTTCACAACACAATAAGCTATCAGTAAATAAGTTACCCACTTATTTAAAAATACCTACTCTAAAAAAACAATAACTTTAAAAACAAATTATTTAGTCAATTGACGTTTTTTTTTAAATGTAGCAAGTCCAATTAGCTTTTCTCACGGGAAGAACATACTACAATCACCGACAGATCTCTAGCAAAAAACAAAATAGAACAAAAAAAGCGACAGCAGCGAGATTTGAACCAGCACCTCTTGGGAACCGTCTAATATTTTTTTTTATTAACGCTAATACAAAAGTTTAGTTTGCAAGCCTCCAGATTACTCAAGCTAAGCAAACATGACATCAACATGACGAAAAGCCAAATTTGGTCATCTACGATACCGGTTTAACAAAGTTAGCTGTCATTTTTAAATATAATCACGCGGTATTGCAACACGTAATCCTACTAGCCGCACTCACAGACAACAATTAGCGTTTAACGATTATTAAACATTGATTAACTAACAAAAATTGACTCTTAAAACTAAATTAAATTCGTTAAATCATGTACTTGACACTCATATTTAAATATTTAATATTTATAAACGTTGAAGGTTGTCATGGTGAAGTAGGGCAACGTTTAACCGCAGTGGTTATAAGTTCGGTCTATACTGGAGCGAGCGAAATTTTGGAATTTTCCATTCCATTTCCAAAAGCTAGGAACGGAGTATCTTAACACTAGCTTACCTCTGCCTCTCCTACCATTATATATGCTTCCTGTAGAAGAGCCTAAAATAAGATCTTTAAATAAAACTTGAAGTCACTAACATTTCGTTCACGTACAGTCAGATTAACAAGTCAACAGTATGGAATAGAATTAATTCCCCCGAGAGGGGATCGAATTCAAAATCATCGTATTTTCAGTCAGCCACTATACCTCTATACCACGATGACCTCAATATCTTAATACATATGTGTGTGTATATATATATATATATATATATATATATATATATATATATATATATATATATACATAATCGAATTCGCTACAAAGAAATAAAGTAAATAATTCTTTAGCACTAAGAAAAATTCACACCGGATGTACAGTGTTAGCTAAGCCTCGTACAGTAACCCACGCCCGGTTACCATCCAATGTCATGTAATAAAATGCGCAGAAGTGTCTTTTGGTAATCGTTTATTACCTAATCGTTTTTAATATTTATGCAACAATCGTGGGTTCGAATCCCACTCGTGGGACTATTCAAACGCTCAGGGGATTTTGCAATCCAGCTTGTAGTTTTCACGACACGTTTGTAATTCACGAATTCTATGCAATAAGAAACATGTTAAATGTTTTATTAATTCGACAAGTGGCGAGACGAGTGATAATAAGCTTAAATTGATTACTTGGGAGCTGTATACAGCGTGTTCGTACAATTGCACTTAAATTATGACGAAATATTTGATACTCGAGGTGTTAACTAGAGAACTAGTGTTAAAGATATTTTTCAATGATTGTGCTGCTTTAGAAACGTATTGGAAAAATTGTATCCCGCTTATGACAGGGTAGACAGAAGTTGGCTCGAGTTAAGACTTTTCCTTCTCCACTCTTCGTCTGAACTCGAGCCACTGCGTGTTGAATGGCGTAATTTGACGCAGCACTTTGTCTTGAGCAGGAAAATTGCTTATATAGTATTTATAAAATAATTGTAAATAAATATAATATATTATGTTTTTTATATAGTTTTTAATATTTATTTTCATCAAAATATTATTTGTAACAGTTTGTATGTGAATTGCCAACCCACGTCCAGCCCACAGTCTAAATATCGATCCCACGTAATTGATTTTAATAAGTACAGTAAGTAGGTACTAGCACAGTTGCACCAGTTTCTTCATTGCTTTGGTGATATACATATATATATATATATATATATATATATATATATATATATATATATATATATATATATATATATATATATATATATATATATATATATATATATATATATATATATATATATATATATATATATATAAGGTGTTTGTTTGAACGCGTTATCCCGTGAAACTATTTTTTTCTTGTACATATAGCTATGAAAATTGAAACTGAAATTCTTGGCTCCTCTTAAATATTGATAATGAGGCTCTAAGCCGGGATTAATAATATGGCAAATGTCATAACCCAAAGAAGTAGCATGTAACAATAGCTATTAGCTAGTATTAGTAATAACTCTATCACAGCTTCTTTCAAAGTGAATATTTGCTTCAAATTAAATTTATAATTTAATCAAAAATAAGGTGTCATATTAGTTTGTTATTTTATTCATTTAAAAGGGTATTTATTAAAAATCATTCTTAATATGTAGAATTTAATTTCTATTTTTGGAAAATTTAACTTACATTTATTTCAAAATTCCAAAATTTCAAATTTCCAAATTAATTAACATTATATATGAAACTCTTTGACCGAAATAATTAAGTTTTCTTTTGATATTGCAAATAGAAGAATACTGTAGGCAGGATTCGAACCCACAACAATGGTGTCAATAATTTCATTACATTTATACAAATATGTTGATAAGCGATAAAAAATACGCATCTATAAGTAATAATCTAAGTTCAAAGTTCCTTAGTGCATTTCATCTCCGCAGCTTTATTGTATTACCGCACTATATGACCACTCGATACTGATAACACTGATAATGCACGCAAATAAATAGTGATGTGATACTATACAAATATCGATAAGATTAATTTATGTATAGAGTGACATATAAATGAACTAAATTCGTCATTTGTAGATATATTTGTATATTTTTTTCATAAATGAATAACAGAAAAGTGTTAGCTACGGTTTTTTTTTGAAGAGACTATGTTGTTACGATTGTATGGGTATCACAATTCACACATTAAAGGATACTTCTTATAATAACAGCTCTGTAACTGTAAATACGTTAAGTTCCAAACTTAAGGCGCAATGTTTTAAAAATTGAACCTCTCTCTCTCTATCTCTCTCTTTCACCTCTCTCTACCTTTCTAAACGATAAAAACTTTGAAAATATTAATTTTTTTAATGTAAATAATCTATAAATCTAATCTCCATACAGCATGCACATCACTATATGATATCTTATCAGTGGCGGTGGTATTTCACAAGCTTCCATTGTGGTAATGAACGTCGACTTCAGTAAACAATCGCCGCCGACTTTCTACTGAAATGGGTAACGCTCTTTACAGATAACAAATAATAAATAATTGACTAACTTTAAAAAATGTGTTGCCATCACAAAAAATAAAAAAAGTAAGTGTAGAAACAATATTTGTAAGTAAAGCCTATTATATAATATTACTTCGGAATATTTACATGATAAATAAATAATTTATTAATTTCATACAATATTATACTGTCATTGTATTTAATAATTCATTTATAACGTTCATATATATTTTAAAGAGCAATTGATGAGTTTGTTGCCAGTTCTTTAAGCAGAACTGCCTTTTGAGTTGGTGGTAGCGAATATTTCTTCTAACGATTCAAAAATGCTTATCAAAGTCTTTTTTCTAGCTTCACGCGAAATAAATTCGCTTTTAGCAGGAAAGGCAGGGGGAAGCTAGTGTTAAGACACTCCGTTCTCCACGTCTATTTGTATAAATGATATTTTGATTTGATTTTATTTGGCAATTTTTTTTATAAATTATAATAAAAATGTGCCTAGAATTTTTTTACTATAATACTGATAAAGAAATGACTGGAGTTCAGATGGTAAATGAAAAAGGGGTATCACAAAACGCACGATTAACGTATATGTAGTACAAACAATTAAAAACAAACAAATCCACATATTATATATACTATCCATATACTAAAAGAGATTCAAATAATCCAAATATATAATTAATTAATTTAAGCTCGAAAAGCTAATTGCGTAATCACTAATTAAAGCTCGCAGATTTTCGCACCGCCCGCGCCGCCCACACGCCGCCCACCTTACAAGATCTAATACATGGCATAATCCAATATATTGTAACTATATACAAACGAATTAACAGGCCATAGTTCAAAGAAAGCACAAATATTTACTTTAAATTGAATGTTTTAAATTATTTTGGTACCGTGTACTTTATATAACGGTTTATTATATATTATAATGCATTTATTAAAAATTTTACACTGTTTTCCGAATACAGCAGGATAGAAAGAGCAGCACAATAAGCAAGACACTAGTGTCAATACGCTTTGGTCGAACTAGAGTCCAGAAGATACTGATGCGTTCTCAACAAAAACCACAGCTTTATTCTTATATTCTACAGAACCCATTAACAAAAGCCATTCTTTCGCACTTCACACAGCTTGTAACAATCTGGTCACATTCATTCTATTGTGCAACATATACATACACGTTCTAACATATATTCGCGTGTGGAATTTTAAAACTTCAGATTTAAGATACTCGTATAATCGGCCTTTAGTAGAAGAACCACTCAGTGTTGCACAATACTGTTCACTTTGCTTTATGGTGGTTATAAAACGTAATAGATATTTTGACTTTGAAAATTAATTTATAGAAAAGCATCTATTAATTCACCCCATTTATAACATAATGTGTTTAGTGGCACAATACTCAACAGAATCTAAATCTTTTGGAAACCCGAAGGGATACTCACTTCGTAACGTCGGGTTTCATTATAAATAAAAAAAATATATATATACGTGATTATTTAGGAACAATTGTTTCATTCAAAAAGCTTTATAGGTATTAGCACTTCCTTTCATGAGGCCATCGTGACCTAGCGGCACGGCGTCTGTCTGTAAATGCGACCATTGTGGGTTCGATGCCCATTCGGGAAGGATGAATTATTTTCATTTTTCTCGCTCTAGTAACAAGGCAAAACTTCTTGTTCCGTGCAATGTATCAAAAGGCGGAAAGCGAAAAACGGAATGTCGTAACACTAGGTTCCCTCTCCCTACTCTACTATATTCGGGAGACGGTGTGAAACTAAAAAAAAAGTATCAAAACTTCTTACATTTATAATACTATCCCAACAGTATTTTTACTATAAAACCCAGACAGAAATTCATTTTCGTATAAAACCAAGTAAACTAAACCCGACGCATCATTTATTAAACAAGTCCTAATCGAGATTTACTAAATCGTTCTTAGGCCAAACATTTTACTGTGCTTTATTATCTGACATATTATAAAGTGTTACTGTCTGAACAAAGCTGTAGTACAGGTAAAAATATTGTATAGGTACTTAGTACTTGCTGGTAACATTAAGGACATGGCTCACGTAAATTAGAGCAGGCGAAAAGAAGATTTAGTGTTGATACCCTCCGTTTTTCACTTCCCGTCTCCCACATATGACATTGTGGACGGAGAAACCTAGTATTATAACACTATTTTTCTAGGCAAAAGAACGATACATATATATTGAGTGGCAGAACTCAACGCAAAAAGTCCTAGAGCGTAGAAATACAATAGTTGTATCCCAAGAATCAGAATGGAACCCTCAACCAACCCCACTGCAAGCCACTTTCCTACTATCTCCAACAATTTAAACTAACAGTTAAATATAAACATTAGTATCATTCATTCGTTCATTAATGACATTTAAAATGTTTAGTAGTACTACAGGTATTCTATAGCTACAACAGCAGTCCAGCTATAGTTGTAGAAGTAAATATCTTCATAAATCACGTCTCACAAACAGAGGACGGTCACGGCGCGGGAGCAAAGAACAGTGGCATCACACAAGACACGCTTGTGCATAACTTGTGTAACATTGTCCGTCGTATTTATTATTGTGTATCTGTGAGATCTTATAAGTCGTTTTGTGCACTACTTGTGTGATTTATGACTACTTAAATGTGAATGCAAATATACTTGAAGCTCATAGCTCAAGCTTTATGATTAATCCAGTATTTTGAGTCTGAATTTAAAAAAATATGGCCTGGCTCTATGATTTAAATCGATATATCTCGATAGATCGTTTAAAGAAAAAATCGAAGAACTTCCAAATTTGTATGTATACTTATAAAATATAACAATCATTGATTTTGTGTTAGAAAAAAAGGCATTTTAAGCTTTGTAGTTAATTATATAGAAAAGTTTATATGACTTGACTGAACTTTGTACTTAGTCTCCAATATCGAAAACGCATTCGTGCTACAGTGACGTAGATTCGATTCCCAATCGGGGGGATGACTGGATAGCGAAAAGAGGCGGGTTACTATAAGGTTCTTTATCTTGCTGTATTCATGAGCTAAACCTCATCAAAACTCAATTAACACTAGAGAATACGAAGATAAGGCGCGGCGTTGAGTTCCGCCATTCAAGAAAGTCTAATCTCCTTGGGCAGAAATTCTACGTCGCTATATGTGATTTTTTTTTCTTTAATTTTTTTAAAATATTAATCGTATTACTTACATCGATTCTTATCAAATTCCATAAGCGAGCACATTTGTAGCGGGTTGCCGGAGCCCTCTGTCACAGTACCGCGGTGGCCGGGCCGACAGCGGTATACTGCGCCTGGGCGTTTAACCCCGTTGACATGGTACGGCTCGTCTTCGGGCGCGCCTACTAATATCCTGTAAGGAATTTGAAATTAGTTAATTGGTTCATAGATGACAGACAGTTTGTAATATAATCTAGACTTAAAACTATGTTTTTTTTTATTTTAAAAGTCTTCAATATATCATGGAAAAACTAACATTATATTATAATTTAGATGATGTGTAATGTATGATTAAATTATATATGAATTTTAATGTTGGAAACTGAGTATAAACCTTGTAACTTTTAAATATAATTTAATAGTAAATTTATTCTTAGTAGTTTGATATAAATAAAGTGCTTTTCTACAAAAGCATGTATGTATATATATGCACATATTATATATGTCATAATTATTTAGATATATTAGAGATCTTTCTCTCGACATATTTTTCCTTCTCCATACATAAATTAAGCTATTAAAAAAACTCCGACTAGTAGTGCGTTCAAGCAAATATAATCATCAACTTTATTAAGATAATAAAAAATAATGAAATAAAACTTAAAAGTAAATAATATAATTTGTAAAAGATAAATAATATATTTTCAATAACATTCCGCCAAAATCAATAAACTAGATCACTAACACGCCTACTTATACAGCAAACGGTTTCACGAGCACCATGTATAATGTATATAGTAGAATGAATAAGGTCATACAACAACGGTGCGCTGGCGTAGTGCCAGCCACGCAAATAGACTGAGTTCAATCCCCGGATACGTTCGCCAAACCTATTTCTATACAACTGACTCATATTGACAGCGAGTTAACAAATCAACCTCTACCTATAGTTACACAGCTTCTTGGTTTTGTAATATCGATTAATTGTGTTAATAATCGTTTACATGTGGTGTATCGATATGGACGATTGAAGGATGTATATCGATTACGGCAAGGGACAGCCAAAATTACGCAATGTAGAAACTTGAAATTTGAAATTTAAGTGTTGGGGAGCAGAAAGAGAGGATTTCCCGAAATTCCAAAGACGTTATTTTATATTTTTAACCACACATAAGAAATTGCACACTCGTATTTTATACATAATTCTCACATAGTAACACTGATTCTATAAACAGCATTTTTTTTCAGCTATATTCTTTTTTGTATTGTCTTTCGTTTAATCAAAAGTATGAATTTAAAAATTCTAAATCTTAATTTTATTTATATATATATATATATATATATATATATATATATATATATATATATATATATATATATATATATATATATATATATATATATATATATATATATATATATATATATATATATATAAATATACAACTAAAAATATAATATAAACTATACGTTTTCTGTATTTACAACAAATAATAAACAAATGACATATTTCTATACTTTTGACAGTCTCGTCTCGAGGGCTTGTAGCGACAGAGATATTTTAGGCGGCGGAAGAGGGGACTATTTTGAGCGTTCCACCTTAGACGATACGCACACGATATATGTATTTACGTATGTATGTATGTATGTATGTAGAAGCAACTCTTACTTGCAATCTTACTTACAGTGTAAATGTTGCTATGGATTTAAGTTATTCTGTTATAAATCTGGCTTAATTACTATATAACCACACTCAGAAACGTTAATTGATATTAAAATTTAATTACATAATTTAATTCAATTTAAATTACAAATATATATGTGTATTACTAGGACAGAACTCTACTCTTTTTTTCTAACGTGGTCTATGAATATGGTATATATTATGTTGAATTTTATTAGAACTACAAATATGAATATAGTTCAGTATGTCATATATGAGTGCCAGATAGAGTTGCTCAATATTTATTTACTATGTGCAGGGATTTTAGTATCATATTATATACTTCTAACAATATCCAACTAAAAATTCTAGGTTTTGTATGACAAATACAAAACGTCATACACAAATCTATCTTAATTCAACAGTTTCCCTCCACTATCCTCCAGTGGACGTGACTCGACCGTTAGTTGCTTGCTTGAGTCAGCAACTGACTCACGAGCGCGAGCTGCAAGCGCCACCTGGCTAGAGTTTTATTTTTGTTGTTATTACGACACTGTTTGCCTCATATCTATTTAGAATTGTAATTTTAGTTAGCACAGTACATACTTGCCTACTTTTAAGACTATCGGGTGAAGTGTCTAACAATTAGCACACGGTAGTTCTTGGTTCAAACAAAAACCGGTAACTTTCAATAATTCAAACTCGAGGAAATTTTAAATGCTTTCGTTAATCTGGTGTAAGTTCTTATAACAAGCTACAAATTGAAAAAACCGAGGTTTGCTATCGATCAATCGATCAATCGATTTTTACGTGGAATATTTTTTATAAAAAAAAATATTTTTAAATAATTAGATATAGAAATTATTATTTGAAAAAGCAATACTTAGTAAATTGTTCTAGTAATAGTATTTTGTTAAAAAAAAACAAGCATTCAATAGCTAAACACGGCAGTTTACAATTGAACATTGTCATTGTGAAATGACAAGTATTTGTACAATTGGTGTACCTGAGAACACAACGCGACGTGTGTTATTTTAAATTAACATTACCGACTTATATATATATATATATATATATATATATATATATATATATATATATATATATATATATATATATATATATATATATATATATATATATATATATATATATATATATATATATATATATATATATATGTATATATATATATATATATATATATATATATATATATATATATATATATATATATATATATATATATATATATATATATATATATATATTACGCTGAGCTTAATACGTATAATAAATTAATTATCTCAAAAGCATTTATAATAAAAGTAACCCAAGAATATATCAAATCTAATAACATTATATTAATTTGGTGAAATACATTATATTTGTGTGGCTTTTCTAGTCCTTCGCATTAAGAGAGGCACCCAGTGCTGAGACACTCCGCTCTCCGCTTGATTTAAATAGTAACTCTCGTACACATATAAAACCTGACCTATTAACAATAATCTACAGCTAGTCTCGTAACATTTTATTATACCATTGCGACACTTGCAGTACACAAACATGATAGTACCTATCTCTTGCAAACAGTGTATGTATGTCTTTTACAAACGCTTTATTAGAAAATCGTGTCATTCATGTAATTACTGGTACATATTTTACTACATAAAAATAATTTTAGTAGTTTCCTGGGCATCTGTACTCAGTGAGTACGTAGCTTTACGCGCGAATTTGGATTTGTAACGTAAAGAATATATATTCGTCGTAATGTAATTTCTCATAGAGATACACTCAGAAAAAACTTCACGGAACTCGCAAAACTCACAAATTCTCTAAGTAATTATTTGAATACATACTTTAAATATACATTCATATGCCAAAGGAATAATGCATGCCTCGCCATGCCATGCCTCGTCACGACATTCGCTCCTATTAAGGTCGCAATTCTCTGTCACAATTGCTTGTAATTGTTCAAAATTATGAACTCTGATAGACTGACGCGTCATTGAGTTGACTGACGTCTTCGCATTATTTTCTATCATACCAACATATGGAAGAAAGATATAGTATAGTATCGTATCAGCCTGAATGTAGACACATATATATGTGTGTGTGTTTGTGTGTGTGTGTCTGGGTGTATGTGTGTTTGTGTGTAACTATAGCTGTAAAATTTGAATTTAAAAGAATTGTAATGTTTTTTTCTATATGATATTTGATAATATAGATATGGGAAGCCCTATAGTATCGCCTCATGTTTCCATTTTCACCCTTTTCGCTTTATCTTGATAGAATTTTTTGTGGCTTCACTAAATCATTTTTATTAATTATATAAATTGCTCCATAATATTTCTAACAGTAATAATCAAGAGTAACTTCTAACTAGTAAATCAAAAGTAAACGATTTGCTTAACTTTATACATACGTAAATTAATTATTGGGTAACATTCTAAATTTTAGACTTTTAAACTTTAAAGTCAAAATAAAATATATGAAAGCTTTAGAAAGATCTCATGATTAACTTAGTTGATAAGATTTGCTGTAGTCTTGTAAATGTAGTTATCTTCAAAAGAATCTTGTACAAATTTATTAAGTTGTCATCGGGCTATGCAGGCCCGGCCCGCATAGGGTGAGCCGCCCTGATTGATACAATGAGAAAATTGGCAAGGGACCGCGTGAGAAACGCGACACACTGCTAAATCGTTCTTGGCTAGAAGCCGAGTATAAGCATTTGTTACAAAAAAGCATACAAATGAAAAATAAATCTTTTTCAAGTTATTTACGGCAATTCTTACAAACACAAAAAATGTGAAATATCAAAATGACTGACTGACTGGCTGACTGACTGACGGACATACATACATACAGCAGCAGAGAAAACCTATTGCCATGACCCTCCGTTCACCATTTTCCGTCTGAATTCGTGACTCTTGACACTAGTTACGTGGAACTCAGCGGATCAGTTTGCCTCTTACCAGAGCGTAAAAATTAAAAACATTCAATCCCCCAAGTGAATATCGAACCCGCAACGATCACGTCCCACTGCGCCACTATGGCAAAGTGGCGAAGAGTGTTATTTAATAAAAGTAACACGGCATCGAATAAAAACAATAAAAAAAATTAAGATAATATAAAAATTGAGCTAAGTTTACGAAGGTTACGAATATTTTATGGATTTATTATTTTCTATATATTAATTTAAAAAGTAAGATGTAACCCGATATATGTATATATATATATATATATATATATATATATATATATATATATATATATATATATATATATATATATATATATATATATATAACAACATTGACGCAACGCTCTGATATCATCAATTGGCCGATTCACTCATTCAAATGACAATGAACGACTGGTGATTTTAGCTGGTCCTAATGCAAATGTGAGAGAAAGTGCGTGTGGGTTGAATTTTTATTGACATTTAATGGTACCTTCGACTTACTTAAATGTATCTTTATACACTTGTACGTTATATATCTTAAGCTCTATATAATAAAGTGAATTTAGTGAAAAATCACTATTTTCTTTTATGGCGCGGTGGGTGGCGGATCTTAACTGAACTGGAAAAGCAAATTTGAACCTTGAACTCCCAATTATCTATTCATACAAACAGACATATTAAATACATAATAAGCTATAAATATGAATCGTCACTTTGTGGTGCCGCTGAGCTCTGCCTGACCTCTTTCCTACTAATTCTCTCTATTCACCTGCAAACTTAAGAGGCTTAAGCCGTACGTTTAATGATTGTTTTAGAGCTATAGCAATATAATTTTCAATAAAGGACGAATGCGTAAGTACTTTCAAATTCAAATTCAATATACTCAATTCTTGATTTTAGCACTCCTTTGAATATAAAATGAATATTTATGTATATATATATATATATATATATATATATATATATATATATATATATATATATATATATATATATATATATATATACATACATACGGCGTACGTTCATATAAAATGTTATTTTATACAAATTATATTAAACAAAAAATTCATTATTTTTTTTATTTCACCGCGAAGTTTATATTAATTTAAAAGTGAATACAAATGAGCAATAAACAAACGAAGCAAGCGAAGTCATAGACCAAAACTAGTCTCACTAACAACACTACTGGTAACTGGTAACACCAACAGATAAACACGTGCTAATGTCCAATTCTCGGGTCTCAGGTGCGTGGGAGAGAACGCGCCCTACTTTGTATGAAACAAATGAAAGTGCCCTTGAAAAGTAGCCGCAAATAGCCATATTGTATTGTGTTATTTATTCTCTTGATAGACGTTTGGAAGGATATTAGGATTTTAACTGTTGGACAGTTTTATTGTATGATTTCTTCTGTCGCTGCTTTCTAGGAGCAAGGACTGCCTAATTTTGTACTGTGGCTTGAGTTAATGTACCTACGTG
Source organism: Dione juno (assembly GCA_037127375.1). Classification (NCBI taxonomy): domain Eukaryota; kingdom Metazoa; phylum Arthropoda; class Insecta; order Lepidoptera; family Nymphalidae; genus Dione; species Dione juno. The sequence goes on from JAXRJS010000041.1 coordinate 2,194,396, forward strand.
TAGCGACGCGTTCTTCGAGTCTGAATCGGAAGAATTAATCTCATTTTCCTGCTCTGGTAAACAAGTGCGGCGCTTTCTTTCGATATTTAACACGTAATGCCTCGAATTCCAATGGAATGCAGTAAACAAAGAGTTTTGACACTAGATTCTCTTAATAAACAAGTCGTTAAAATAGAATTAAAAGACTAAACTAGTTATATTACGATTTCTTAGGAATCTATTAATAAAATCTCACGGCATTTAATATGATAAGTTATAATTACTATAAGCATCAAGTAGCCTTAATCTAAATTAAGATCAACAATAGTATAATTAAAGTAAATTTTAGCACTGAAGCAATAAGAAAAGCACTTAAAGGCGAAAACGATTTGTTTGTTACAAACTATCGGAGGGAAGGCTTGCGATTTAAATTTCGTTATAAATTCTTGTATATTATATATATATCTTTCTAAGTATAACTCCAAACAAATCTCTCCAAAAAATCTTATATATATATATATATATATATATATATATATATATATATATATATATATATATATATATATATATATATATATATATATATATATATATATATATATATATATATATATATATATATATATATATACTCCGTTCTACGCCTCTCACACTGCACTACGATATAATTTAAATTATTTATACATAAGTACATACCAATCAAGAAAAATCATTAATCCAGTCATATATATTTTACATATCAACATTTTATATATATATTTATATATATATATATATATATATATATATATATATATATATATATATATATATATATATATATATATATATAATATATATATATATATATATATATATATATATTTATGGGTTATTACACGGCTGCGCGGCGGTGACGGTCGGCCCGACCACCCGTGTGCCTTGTAACTTTACAACACATGGTAACGGTACCACTCAATTAAACTTTTATGTTAATACACACGAATTTCACGCTTATTAGGCAGATTTACGAAATTCCCGCCGACATTTTTAATAGAAGATTTAAAAATTTACATACGTAATGTATCCAATGTCCGATGTTATTTAATAAATTCGTTCACTGTTTACTTATTTATACGAGTTTTATATTCAATCTCGTTAGTTGGATCTTGTCTACTAAGCTTATTATTCGAAACGTCTACTAATTCTTCTCCTTCTTCTCTTTATTTATGGCCTTTCGAGCCAGTGCTAGTTGAGAACAATTCACTTCTCCAATGTCACGTTGAATGGAGAACACACAATGGAGAATATACGGTAAAAAGGAGATGAGAGATGAGAGTAGAATATCAATAACTATCTTTTACCTGCGGCTTCGTCCCCATAGTCAAATGGTAAATGACTAAGAAATTTATGTGGCATACGATACGTTCTAAGTGTCCTCTATGACCTTGGCCGTAGAATACATCAACCTATATATTCCCTAAACTGACTGCCCAACGTAAGACAAGTAAACCTCTCCAAAAACCATCATAAGCCTTTCTACTTTAAAGTACTGTAAGACTTTATGATGATTGCGATTTCAATGTCTACGAAAGGAATACAAATTTATAAACAAAATGTATAATATATATATACCTAAGTAAAGTTCTATTATTAAAAATAATATATCTTTAAAAAATTTGAAAAAAATTAAATATTCACAAACTTGCACAAAATTACATTTGCACAAACTTGCACAAACTTTTATATATAAAAAAATTATATATAAAAGCCTACCTATTACGCTATGTAACTTAACCACTGTCCTGCCGAGACTATCTGTTCCTACATAGAAACTGTAGACAACATACAATCATACATACATATTCAATAAAAATCCTCATACATCATAGTTACAGGAGGGTCATAAGCGTTTACTTCGTCGTCTGATTAAATCAGTCGCCACCTGCCATTCCTCGTGGGATGCACGCGTGCGCACCTTCCTTCCTCCCATTCAATAGATCAAGGCAAAAATAAACCTCATTCCATAGGCACTGAGGCTTATTTTACATTATTTCAATAGCAATTTATCTTTATTCGGCATCACAAAAGCTTTCAACTGGACCGCAGGTGTTGGTATATCGTTTACTTTGAACGCACGCGACTATATACTTACATGAGCTTCGTAAGCTTCAGATTGACTTAAAATACTATAATGTTTTAATTTTTAATTACTTAATTGAATATAATATCATTCGAATGTGATGAAACTAAGCTTTAGAGTAAATTTGAATTTTTAAAAGAAAAAAAAAAGGATATGGACCGAATATCATATAGAGAGAAAGAAAGCTTCGCCCGATTTAACTACACTATTATTTATTGTGGCCCATATGTTATTCTAATGTAAATTCTATTTAACTAACGAATATCCGAGTATAATAAATACATGATAACATACAAACATATATATTATCTACACCATAATCATTAATTTTTAATAATATTATAATATTATACATCAAATCTTTTAAATAAATTTACTGTATTTTTATATACAAACAGACACTTAAAAGTTTATATAAGCGATAACGCTCCTTAGTTAACGTTAATCCGGCAGTATTAACAAGGTAAGCTTTACTAGCGTTACTAAATTTACCCGTCCCCTATGGAAGTGGCGGAGGAAATGAGCTTTCGTTTGAATTTAAACGTGATCTCCATTATAACATCTTATTATAAATTACTAAATCTATTATACTTTAGGTACTTTATTGTTTTATAGTAATAATTAATATAATAATACCTTCACCCTGAATGGCGCACATGGCAGGGTGAAACGTAGGAACCTAGTGTTAGGTCTTTTGAGGCATTGCGTGTTGAGTGGCAGAACTCAACCCCGCAATTGACTTATTACCAGAACATATAAAAATAAATTATTAATTCTACCCGAGTGGGAATCGAACCCACAAGCCGTCGTGTTTACAGGCAGACGCTGTGCCTCTGCGCCAAAACGGTCCTCAATTATAAAATATACTTAGTTAACATGTATATTGTGAAAGGTCGTCGTGGCGCAGTGGGATAGCGTCTGGCTTGGTGGGTTCAATTCCCACTCGAGGCAACAAGTTATTCTCATCTACTTGAGCCCCGCTACCAACATACGGTGTCTCAAATCGCGGAAAGCGGAGAATGGAGTGACTTAACACTAGGTTCCCTTTACTTATAATGCTATATGCTAGTTATTAATGAATATATACAGTTAATCGATTCAAGCTAAAATTATACATTGAGATTCTATACTAAAATAATGAATAAAATGACTATTATAGACTACAGAAATGACAAGATAAAAATAATGTTTTTTTTTTCTTCTCTTTTATCTTGTAAAATCGAATAAGTACACGACTTCTCATAATCTATTACCTAGCAACACTATATATACAGTTTTCTATACAAATTCGAAAACAGTAAAATTCAGAAAGATCATCTGTTTAACATCGAAATCTGTTAAGCGAAAGATCAAGTGAACGCTAATTTACCTAAATATCGAAATTTCTAAATAAACGAGCTCTAAAAACCCCGTCGATGTTTCACAACCCACTTACACCGACATAATGGAAACAATACAGCTTTGTAGTGTGCTCTAAGAGTTGTTAATATTAGAAGTGACAGCAAGATTCTTAGTTGTTTTTTTTGTTTTTATATAATATTATATATTTGTACATGAAAAGGTGAACCGCTTATTCTTTTTGTAAGAGAAATTTTAATATAGGCGCAGTCTTAGTTTTGTTCCGGTCACAAGCTTCTAGGCAGTTTCTTTTTCTAAGGAGGCGAAACCATGAGAATAAAGTGAAAAGTTAGCTCAACCTATCCATAAAATGGAAGCGCAATATACGTATACAAATAAATATTAAAAGTATATAAAGTCGATAGCATTTTGAATACATTTTACTCTATGTCCGATCTGTTAAACAGAGAAAGGTGTAAACACTCGTATACGAGTACTATCCACAGTTGAGTATCTATTATTATGAAAGTGTTTAATATATACCAATTAACAAATATCTTTATAGAGCTATGACTATATAACAATATATAGCCAATTATTTTTTAAAACTTTTTTTTTTGGCACTTCAAATTTTGCAGAAGAGAGCAGGAAGTACATATAGGTATGTCGCTCTGTTTTAGTTCTTTTTAGATATACTCAAAATCAAAATCAAAATATTCTTTATTCAAATAGGTTATTACAAGCACTTTCGAATCGTCACTGTGTGTACCATGGCTATAGTCAATGCCACGATTTATCTTAACAGAAAAAATATATTAATATATTTTAGATATTCTGCGAGATTTAAATATAGTAGAAAATAGTAGAAAGAATGCAAACAAAATTGGTTTAAATAAGGAGTAAAGTTTTATAAAACCAAGAGCAGTCCAAAACAAATCAAACTTGAAAAGCTCCCGCAATAATTTAATCATAAATACATTAGACGGCGCGACGTTTAGAGCCATACAACCAGCAATATCCCGAATTCAAGCGGATAGGGGAGAAGGGGGACTCTGCTCACCCTGCTATATGCAGAATAAAGCGTAAATTTAAATTAGATATATAGATATATAATCTTGTTTTGGATAAATTTAGTCAAGAAATGAACAATTACATATTTCAATATCGAAGTCATAACCCTGTGATATCATACAACGTAATAGCTAAAATTATCACCAGTTTGTTATTTAAATATGCTCAAGCGTCAAGGTTGCTTCTAAGAATTTTAGTGAGCCTTTTTTAATGAAAACAACGATTTATTGCTATAAATTACCAAAGTATTTAAAAAATATGTTAATGCATCATTTTATGTTATGTGAATACGAAGAAATGCCTCTTTGTTTTATAAGTGTTTTTGTTTCCCGAGTCTAGTAAAAAAGATTAACAGATAACACAGAAAAATATAAATTAAAGAGAATAATTCATACACAAGCTCAACTCTACTATACCGACATTAGTGACAGATGACATAAAAGAACAGATAATAAAAAAAAACTACTATAATTTCATAAACCTACCTACCTACCTACTAAATTTTTTTTTTATTTTAAACGCAAAAGCTTAATATTGTTTTATCTAAATCCTTACAGCTAGTGTCAAGTACATTATGAACGCCTCAATTTCCAATAAGCCGACCACCACGGTAGCTGATGGGTGATATGAACTTTGTTAACTGACCTCCTGTTAAGCTATATGGACATGCTCATGTCACTTCTATTCTATACTAGAGTAGAAGAATAGTAGAATAATTAATGTGACGTGTATAGAGAAAATTAAATTTTATTTGTAACTTATTGATTTATTTATTGGTTTATAAGCCATCAGTGTAGTTAGAACTTATTTTATAACTAGAACTTATATATATATATATATATATATATATATATATATATATATATATATATATATATATATATATATATATATATATATATATATATATATATATATATATATATATAAATAAATATATATATATATATATATATATATATATATATATATATATATATATATATATATATATATATATATATATATTTGTGTGTGTGTGTGTGTGTGTGTGTGTGTGTTGAACAATATTCAATATAGGATAATTTTTTTTGAGCTGTACAGCAGAGTAGGCAGAGGTGGGAGGCTCAATACAATCTGTTCCACCTTTCGATATTTTCTTAACAGGCCGAAAATGGAGAAAGTAGTGACACCATGCTTAATACTAAATATGACAATCAAAGACAAACATACGTATGTCAACAATATGGCTGAATAATACATCAAAATAATATTTCAGTTTGCATTAACCTGTTCCACCTAATCGCATGCATTCATACATTATCAACACTTTACAATGTATCATTATAAGTGTATTAGTATTAGTAATAAACTAGTTGTTTACACGGCGGTGACGGCAGCGCCATATGGCAAGTTGTGTCATGCGCGTGGGCACCCGATACCCGATAGTTCTAAGAAAGACATGCGCAGGCGCACCTTCGATCACGTATAGTAAAATTATATGAAAATTTAATGTAAATTTTAAATATTATTCATATTTTATTATGTAGTGACGCAATTAAAATGTTTAGCTACTAAACGATGATTGTGAGTTCGACTTCCACAAAAAAAAATATTTTTTGTTTATCTCCTTTAGTTAGTCAAAGCACGGCGTTAGGTTCCGCTCTTTAATTCCATATGTCTCTCCTCGGATAGTAAATGTGTACTAAGTTGACACTTTATACCCTTACTGTCTATTTCGTTTTCTAAAATATGTTACAGTCTAATAATAGTTTACTATAAAACCATAAATAAATACATCAAGGAATAGAAGACTAATAGACTAATTGTATACAGTAGAATACAGTATATACGTGTCAATTCAAAAGTAACTAGGCCTTATTATTGTTGTAATAATAATTCATTATATTGCAATAGTTTATATAACTTCACGCTGTATCCCGCACAAAGGAGAATAGACAGAAGGAACCTAGTGTAAAGATATTCCGTTCCCGTTTCGAGATATAGCGTGTTGACTTGCAGAACTCAACTCAGCGCTTTTTACCACAGTTATTGTTACCAGAGCTAAGAAAATGTAAATTATGCATTCTCTCCTAGCAGGAATCGAACCCATAGCACCTAACATTCAGACAGCCTTAAATGGCATTAGTTTAAAAATATAACTGCCAGCAATAATTTACGTCACCAAGATTCATAAGTGGTTTTATTTTGTATAGAAATATGAATGAGTGACGTCACCGCCCACGCGCGTCTGCCATATGGTCTATTTATACCTACACTGTTTAATTGATAAAAAAAAATTAAGTTTCCTTATAAAGCTTAATAGAAAGCTTATTGAAAACCATAGAGCATGGATCGATTAATAAGCTAGCTAGAATTAATTTTGGCGTTATTTCTTTTCCTAGATTTTGTAGCGTACACAGAAAGTGCTTAGCAGCTACCTAAGTGGCATCTTAGTCTCTATTTTTTACTAAATTAGAATTACAAACTCTATATATTTACACTGAAATAAAATAATACGCATATATATACCTTCCTTTTATAAGTATAAAGGTATTTGTATGAATGATTTTTATATCGCAGTTATCGTATTTGAGAAAAATTGACGTAATATATAAAACGACGATTGACGTAATTTATTTTTAAACATTACAGCTAGCGAGGCAAGTAGGGAGCGAGGCCTAATTGTAAATATAAATTGTCTCCTGCACGTCATTTAGTCTGCAATCAGACACTCATGTCAGGACTTTTAATAATATTTCAGAGAGAAAAAATGTAAATTAAATCTTAAATTGAATAATGTATTGAAATATTTTGTACGACGCACCTCATGACGGTAGCAATTACTCATTATTTCATTATCCTACTGTAAAAGGGATTTTTAAGAAGCATGCAATGACACACGTACAGCCTCAGGGCCAAGTTTGTTGCTAATGACTTATACCTTAGTCGAGTTTATTTCATTTAAAAATTCTTAACATTTGTATTTACAACTTTTTCAAGTTTAAGCCTATATCAAGCGGAGAGAATCTAGAGTCAAAAAGTTGAGATAAAACACCAAGAAAATAATTCATTTCCCCTAAGTGGGCATCGAACTCACAACAATTGACCCAGGCAGACAAACCCAGTTGTATCATTTTCTATTTATCTGTTATTCCCTCCACCTAATGTTTCGAAATTTCTCTATTCTATATTTGTTTATGCTATTGTGCTATTGTACTACAGGAAAAAATATATGCATAAAATCCATAATTTATTGTTATTTTAAATATGAAAATGACTATATTAGCAAAATTTACCTAAAAGTCATTGTTTTGATACGTAAAAACCCGGTATTGCGTGACTGACTGTCTGTAACCATAGAGGTGTATCTATTATTAACCCCTACATTGCTATCCCCTTTTATAAAATTTGAATGAAGCTTAAAAGGTAACTTTTGTGTGAATTAATAATAGCTTTTTTTAAATCCCATACTTGCCTAAAATAATAAAATCTTAGTAAATAAATTTAATTACATATAAATTATTTTTATATACTTGAGAAAACTTTTTTAGTAACATTTAGTGATGATTAAGAATATTAAATTGAATCATTAATCTGAATAAGAACCCGCAGCCATCACATTTAAAATTAAACACTGTATGAGGATAACGTCTCAACTAGATACCAGTGAGAGTGGCGAAGAGTAAATTGCAAAAGGTAAGCTGGCGTCGAAAAAAACATACGAAAAAAAACTAAATATAAAAATTTAGCTTACCTTACGACATTTATTTATATTTACTTAGCTATATTTTTTGATTTCAATTGCATCATATAAAATTGATTTATAGTGCTAATAATTAATTATTATCTAATATTTATGAATATTTACGAAAGGCAACCCGATGGGATCGGATATATAGACACTGCCACTAATACCTACTTATTATATTGTTTATTTGCGTCATACGATAATAAACCCCATGACTCACATGGTTAACCATTATAAATAATTTGTATGAAATTTTTCCTTTAATCAACCTTTTCATTTATAAAGTATAAACACTTGTTCAATCCAAACAAAAGGAGATAAGGCGCCTGATGTAATTGAATATGGGTCACTGATCTGACCCTCACTTATCATTTCAATTGTGTGACTAATTCGTATATTCCATTAATATTGCATACTTAGCTTTCATAACTTATTATCACTCTATTTATATAGGAAGTGCAAGTCCCGTTGACGCGTAAAACACGCGTTGCCATAGCAACGATTACATCACACACACACATATTATATCAATTATGAATTAATATATAATACATATATGTATAAGTACTAAATATTTCGGTTACTGACTAACTGACAGACAACGCCCAGCCAAAATGTCGTAGAAACCTGAAATTTTACATATAGAGTCCTTGGAGAGAGTCGGTGAGTACTAAGAGAGGATTTCCCGATATCCTATTGAGAAAATGATAAAACGTAAGTCAACGTAGTATCAACCCCGCTAATGGAATAACACAGCTACAGCTCTTTTAAATGTACAATTGACTCCTACAATAACTATAACGAATTATAGAGTTCATTATGCTTCTGATTATTTTTAATCATACGGATGTTTGTCTCGCTCTGTTTATAGACAAAGTCTATGCTGACACTTTCCAAGGAAACAGTTATATGATTTATATTTTTTTCATATTGTATTAAAGTTAAATAAGATAAGAATTTTTGTAAGCTTTCAAAACTCCAGTGTTGATTGTGCTGGAAGCTCGACATATGTTCGCGAAACTTTGACGACAAGAAAAATAATAAAACTGCAATTCCATTTGTCCATCAGGTCCAACAGGGTAACAAAATTACTACTAAAAGCGAATAAAATGAGCGCAACAATCAAAGTACTGTTACAAACGATTATATGAAACTTAATCTAAATCATTACCATTCTGATTGTTTAGATTACAATTAATTTTCATAAGGAGCTTCCGTCGCGTCACATCCTTAGTGACATGCTCGTGTGCATACAAATTGCACATTGTGGCTCCATCTGGCGTTGTTGGTGTCTGGCTATTGTCTCTATGTAGAGTCACTGAGATCTTATATTTCTTTATTTTTTATTTATATTTGTACGCAAATCTTGTGTTAAAACTCTCCTTCCTCTATTAATGGAATGAATAAGAAAGTGGATTAATAAAATTTTACTAAAATGATCAATATTTAAAAGCTTTGTTAAATTGCAGTGCTACCATACGGTGCTAGAAACTGGCTTTAATTAATACTTTTACCGTTTAGAAGAAAAATTGAGTTCTTGTTTCTTGAACACACAGACATACAAGTCGTACCTGTGCATTATATATCGTGTACAACAAACCAACAATCGGATATGCTGTCTTTCGTTACTGCAAACGGATATGGGTTGCGGTTTGCGAATATTTAAATTTGCTTAAGTGTGAAACGCACTTACGCAAGTACTATGGTCAAGATTTTTTTAATCGATTATAAAATATTGTGACACATCACACATTTACTGGAGAAAGAACCTGTATGACTCTGTATTTTGTAGATATAATACAGTTTAGTAAAAAAAATAACAAATATGTACTAAACCAAATTAACCAAGAAAATGATTACAGCAGACTTCCGTGATGCAATTAAGAACGTGTTTCACATGCAACTGTTGCAGGTTCGAATATTTCGTGACCTTTCACGTTTAATTTTGATTTTTGAAAAGATTATATATTGACTTCCACTATCTATGACTTTATTTCACATTTAACAGTTTAGTTAGGGAGACGGTAGAGCTTACTAACCTAAGTAATTTCCTTTCCACCTGTATCCGATATATTGCGTATTGAATAGAAGAAATAAAAAAATTAAATGCCCCGAACCGGAATCGAACCAACAACCGTTTTGCTTAAAATCACTGCGCTACATACACCTCGACATCCAAGATATAGAGTCACTAAATAGAAAGACAGAGTGATATAGCTCTACAAATCATATGTCATAGGGTAAAAATAATAAACTAACTTATATTTAAATGTAAATGTCCAATGTTCAATATCATCATGCCAAGCATGAATCAGTTAGATGACAAAGAACTACCTATATCCTCTATAGGTTGTTATTACGCAAACAGCATCAGCTCACCTGCCTCACCTTGACTCATCGACTGTGTCATAATAACCTCTATAGGAAAAACGAAGTCGTTAAATTATTATTTATTTATTAAAAATACTGTTATTTTTCATTTAGTATAGGTACGATTAAAGGTATCGTTGTATGAGTTTTTATTTGTTAAATGCCAATATAGTATGACAATATTTTATTATTAAGAGTGATTCGATGCGATCGCCACTCGATAGGTGATATTTCTAAAGTTGGCAATATTGCGAGATTTGAAAGCTGGAATTATGTTAGTAGAGTGTGCCATTATTGTCGTGCTTTGTTATTTTTTTTTAATTTCACATTTGAGAAGGAAGAACTTAGTGTTAAAATACTTTTTTCTCCGTTTTCCGTTGAGTGGCGGAACTCAACGCCGCGCCTATACGTATTTGTATAAATACATATATATACCTGACACCATAGTTTTCTCACAATTGTACTATTTCTAAAAGCGGGCCAGATAGTCGAACGCCGAATAAAAGTAAAGAGCAAAAAACCGAAGTGATAAATATTTATTTACTCAACGGAAACTCCTAACAGTTTTTATTTTTAGATAACTCTGGTGTAAGCTGACATAATACAGACAATTATGCTTGCTTCTGTATTGTTTAATTTTATACATGTTTTTGTCATGATTTTTTATTCTCTCACATTTTTTTTTAAGTCTGACTATAATTCATATGAAAATTGAACTCGACAAATTGCTTGTAATGTGTTTTTTTAAATATCGTTTTATTAAAGAATAGATCTAATAATCCATTTATCTGAACTATTAATTTGAAAATCTCTCCAAGAAGTTCCTCCCGTGTATTATTTGTCAGTCAGTCAGTCAATTACAAGATTTTTTTATATTGTACATTGATTTTAACCTATAAAATTAACCCCAAAATGTACATTTAGCAATTGTAATGATAACTTAATGCATAATAAGTATGTCCGCTTCAATAATAGTAATTCTTACTTGAAATTTATCAACAAAAAACTAAAATTGAAAATTGAACGATGATTTCAGTCAACTATTTAAGAACAATTACTCGTAATTCCATATGACAGCATCAGATCGCGATTGTACCAAACAAATATTAATTTACAACCGGGTAATGGTCCGTTCTTTCTGTCTTTATCACTTAGGGTCGCAAATCTTTTGTTTCTAATATTAAAATAAGCAATATATCTATACTCGACTGTAGTAGTGGTGGCTCTGGGTTCAATCTGGGAACGAATTGTTTCCGTTACTTCGCTCTGGCATTTGGCTAAAAATCGCGGCGTTCAGTTCCGCCATTCAACAAGTTATTACTCAAGTACGTAAAGTGGACAATAAAGTACCTTTTTCCTATTTCCTTGTAAGAAATTAAAATTTTTGTGCCTTCTCTTAGGCACAAAAATTTACATTTGGATCCTTCTGAACGAAGCAACGATCAATTAAACATAATACAATATATTAAATATCTGTAACTAAATTAATAAAAAATATTTAAAGTTTCAAAGTTATTTTATTACAAAAATCCCACAACCCTGTACCTAGTATCATTTGTTTTAGAAACTCAGATAAATGGACATGGTGGTGCAGTGGCGATTACATATTTAATAATAAGAAGAGATTACATATTTATTCTTAAATATTTTTAACAGTTGACCTCATTATTCAATAAATACTTTAATTTTTCGTCTACTTTACAAGGATTTATAGATTTTTAAAAAATATCATTAAAAAATCCATATTTGGACTGTCCAATGTCCATTGTAACTAATATTCTCTCTCTCATACCCATATTAAATTTTTATATTAGTAATAATAAATGACGTTTAAATCCATATTATTCATAAAAACTAACGTTTTTAAGCCAGTATAGTCTGTAATACAATATACCAACACATATACATACTTGAATATAGACTTAATGGCCCCATTAATCTAAAGTTCTCAGATAAACAACCAGTTTTGGTGAATATCAATATTCTTGATCTACTTAAATAATAATTTCAAAATGGCCAGTCGATTTACTGCTATTGCCACATTTATCTTAGGAACCGATCGGAAAAATATTCAATATATATGCGTCAATATATATAGAAATATATATATATATATATATATATATATATATATATATATATATATATATATATATATATATATATATATATATATATATATATATATATGTGTGTATGACACGTGGCTTGAGGTACCCTTTTGCTGCAAGCACAGGGTTAGAATTAATCATTATTAATCATTAACGTGATGTACAGCATTTAAAAAGTAATATTTAGACTATACATACTACGTATGCTAATGGTTATATAAATTATTTTTATTACAAATATATATATATATACATATATATATATATATATATATATATATATATATATATATATATATATATATATATATATATATATATATATATATAATATATATATATATATATAAACATTTTTGCACCGCAGGTACAACCAATATACATAGTTAATTTAATATGTATAGAAAAATATTTACGTACTTTTGAAATGCTTTTCATTTCTTATACGAATAATTAAAAAAAATGTATGCAACATTATATTCCATAAACCAGTATCAGTATATAATAAGCGTAAACCCAAACATGCAGGATCGCCTTGTAATGATATCATTTCAGAGCTCGATCTTGCACGCATTTGGGTCATGGAGAATTTGCGTAAGCTCCGAGAATTCGCTCGACGTGTACCGCCGCACCACCGCAGGGAGAGTACGAGTATATTGTTTTTTTTTAATATGTGTTTTTAAAATAAATAAGATTTATGTACGTTTCACTTTAAGTGTACAGTATTTGCATTTTTGTTACGGTAATTTATTATAAATAATATTTAATATCTTACCAGTATTTTTTTTTATTAAATTTCTAGTGATGCTTCACTCTCATTCATACCTTTTTAGTTAAATTGCGGAATAAATGACGTTGATACTTACTGCATATAAAGTTTAAATTTTATACAAATATTTGTCCCAAATTTAATCGTTTTACTATCTCTATTCAAATGAACACACAAACGTCTTTATATTAAATTGTATGTAAAGAAATCAATTTTTTATAATTTTTAAAATTCTTATAAAAGTTAAATAAAAGAATCCATTTAAATTCAATATTTCTTCAAATTTGTGAAGATTAAAAAAGTAGAAGTCAAGGCCACATTATTGTTATTGCTGCAAATGATAAACCCACGCACAAAGTCACAACGAAGCTGTATAAATAGTTTGCTTCAATTTTATATATTACACTAAATAATATATAATATAAGTATATGCACAAAAAATATAAACAGCTTATATTACAATTTATAAAAAACGCGCGGCGTTGAGTTCCGCTACTCAACACGCAATGCCTCGAAAGACGGATAGCGAGGAACGGAGTGTCTTAACTCTAGGTTCCTACGGTTCCCTCTGCCTACCATTCCATTTGCGGGATACAGCGTGAAGCTAATTTAATTTTTTTTTAACAATAGTAGAATTTTCGTTGTGTTCGAAAACGTAAAGATTCAAATCTCAATTAAGGTCTACATATATTAGTGATGTAATTATTATCTTCTTCAGTTGGCCGAATTTATTAAATTGACTTCCCGAGGCTCCTCTCCTGCAAGTTGAATCCGTAGAAGGTTAAAACAATTCTTCTCTCCTAATCTCTGTTCTTGACTTTTTCATTTGTTCTTTTTTTTCCCTGCCTAGGCCTTCGGTTAAAATATTTCAGCTCCATATTCCGTCAGTTCTGCGGACTCTTCGACACTTGTATTGTACTATGCTCGTGCAACTCTCTTCTTATAAATACAAAGGTTATTAATTAAGTAAAAAGAACTGTTTTTGGATAAATCTATCTCTGTTTCTTTCTATATTTGTATACAATAAACGAATTTTTGATTAATCCTAAGTGATGCAAGGAGGAAATAATGTAATATGTAATTAATAACTTATAAAGACAAGTTCTTCCTTTTATTGCCGCGATAATATTATGATAAGGATTAATAAATTCTAGAAATAATGATTTAGTGACGTTTATCTTTGTAAGTAAATTAGTAATAAGTGACTAGATAATGCATTTATATGTAAGTAAACATATATTGGTGTATATAGGGAAAGACCATATAATAATATGACACTCCGTTCTCCGCTCTGATCAGTACCAACAATACTATATAACTAACTATATATATATATAACTATTTTTCAAAGTAGAGCACAGGTTCTACGTATAGTAGAGTTACGTTACGTATAGTACTTTTACCACTTATTTATTATTTAATAACAATTTGTTTTTAAATGATAACAATATATATATATATATATATATATATATATATATATATATATATATATATATATATATATATATATATATATATATATATATATATATATATATATATATATATATATATATATATATATATATATATATATATATATATATATTATATATATGTAAATATTTTTATTTTTAAGTTTTATAAAATATAAGCGTCAGTAACTATGAAAACGTTTAATTACTCTCATTAACCCAATCGAGATATGGCTTTGAACTTTATGTGCACTTCATAAGTTACATCATTTGTATATTCACGCATCTATATATATATATATATATATATATATATATATATATATATATATATATATATATATATATATATATATATATAAAATCTAGTGCAACGTAGAGTAATGTTTCTCCACTTTCTTTTTTTTTTCTGGCAATGTAGGGACGATACGTGTCAATTGATACAATACGTCTAGTGGACTACAACTCGTAAACCTCTAGTTCAGAGTTAGTTAGTGTATATAGGACACTAACTTAAACTGTGTAGATTGAATGAAGTGCACTATTTGTAGTGACCTAACCCTATCTAGCACTAAAATAAATGTGGTGGTGGTATATTAATCAGTCAGTCAGTCATTTCTCGGAAAGTCAGCCATAATTGTATATGTACAGGTTTTTTAAACAACGACCATTCAGTTACAAAATAAAACTGAGGTCAAACGCCATATCTGTAATCAGGCCACGGATACAATACTATCGCAGATGCCATACATTTTGTGAAACGCTTTAAAGAACAATTTTATATGATTTACATACGAATGAAGGTCTGTAACAGATCGGTATTAAGTAATGCTTGTTACATCACTTCACGCTGTATCTCGCACATAGCAGGGTAGGCAGAGGGAACCGTAGGTTGAAGAAACCTAGTGTAAAGACACTCCGTTCCCCACTATCCGCATTGGTCCGACGGTCCACTGCTATATCGATAACAATAGTATCTTAAAAAGTAACTAAACTCAATGAAATTTAATTATGTACTGTTTTAATATCCATAGTATAAAGTTACAAAGACACGACTGTGTAAACATATATATATATATATTAATAGGTACAATAAGTGAGCGAGTGAGTTGCGAAACACGCGAGGACTAGAGATTCTTACCTCAAAATCAAAATATCGAATCCTTGTGAGTTTAATTCCTTGTACATCTGTATGCTTGTACGTGTGTCAAAATCAATTGACAGTAATTCATTTTCTAAACCCAATTTCGAGAAATTGCAAGTTGATCGGTTGAAGCTTAAAGCCACGCCCAGTATTACCAACATTCGATACATGCACCAAGCGGGAATCGAATTCACAACAATCACAGACATTACGTCATGGAGCGATACCTCATCTACGTTATCATTGGGATCATTAACAACAAGATAAAAAACAATATCAATCCAAATTACATTTAAAACATGTACAGCTTTTAATAAACATGTCGAAACAAATGAAAAATGAGGCGTACGTACATACATACATTCTGAATTATATAAATCATTAATCTTTTTCACATTTTTTTCACTTTAGAACAAATTTTTAAGCTCAGTGGCTGTTCACGTAGTGATTGCGAGTTCGATTCCCGTTAAGTAATCGTATGATTATTCATTGTTATAATCAATGCCACATGAGACAGGAAAAGCCTCATTTCTTTTTTCGCTATTTGACAACGATAACTTATCAGCATCCAATTGTTGAAATACATTATTCATTTCGCATATAGCATAAAAATATAAAACATAAAAGTCTATATGAGAAAAGGTGATGAAAGGATAATTTGTGCCCGGAGGGACAATAACCTCAGATAAGACAGATTAGTAGAGTCAATATTTTGTAACCTAAAAACATTATCGTTTTGCTCTAAAATTGTAATTTATTGTGGATTTAGAAAACAAAGGAAAATAACAGTTGATTAATATATACATAATATATTTGTTTATTACATTATATATATATATATATATATATATATATATATATATATATATATATATATATTTATAAAAAAAATTTTGTACAATAATATCCATTATTTTAATTTAAATTCCAATTCTATTACAAATTTAGCTTATTATTAAGATGAACACGGTCAACATGAGTTAAGTGGAGCCGCACATAAATCACCACTACAAACCAAACCTACATTTGTACAGTAACATCAATATATAGATAAAAAACGCATCTGACCGCAGCTGTAAACGTCCAAAGTCATTACTTATCTATAACATTAATAGGATGAAGGAACTTGCTTCATGCACCAAGTTAACGACATGTGGAGTCGATATTCACATTTAAAGTTTCTTAGTTTTGGTTTTGTGGTCGCAAGGTCCTAGATTTTATTCATTATTTGGACATGGAAGGGATTTTATTTCTACATTCAATAAATACTTAATTTCTCCCAACTCATAATAATTCTAAAACTTGAGAATAGAGCGCTTTTAGATTATCTCATCTCTACATTTACCGTAAAAAGAACTAAGTTTCTATGGGAATATATAAAAAGCCGCTTTTTTATATACATATTTTTACTATTTTAGCTTCACGCTGTATCCTGTATATACCAGGATAGGCGGAAAGAATCTAGTATTAGACACGTCCGTGACTTAATTTTCGAGGTATTGCGTGTTTAGTGGCGGAACTCAACTGTGCACTATGTTGTTACCAGAGCAAAGAAAATAAAATAATTTATTTCCCCAAGTCGGTATCGAACCCAACACTACCTTCGTAATTTTACTACATATATATGTGCATAGAGCAATACTTAAACTTACTTATTTAAATCCAAATGAATACAAGTAGTTTTAGTGATGGTCATTATATAGCCGTCAATGTAAATTTACATTGACGCCTACATAAATCAAGAATCACCCTACAAACAAGAATAGATGTGTTGTATTGAAAAAAGGTTAAAAAGGGAGCGCCTGCGCATGTGTCGAACATATGACGCTTTACGCATTTCCGCTTCCACAATTTTTGCGCCCCGCTGCACTGGCGCTGTCCTTTAGTTATTCTTTTCCATTTTTTGTATATCTTTTTGAATTACTTATTAAGGAGAAGGCAATTAGAAGGTCTTGGTGTTTGTAAATTATTACTGTATATGATAGATATAGAGCTGACACAAATGGTATATTTGTAAAATTGACCATTCAAAAATGCTCGTCACTGCCTATTTTAATAAATATTTATTTTCATTTTAATACGAGAGATATAAATTACTACGTTATAATCCCCCATATAATTTTAAAATAGATTAAAGGTATCAAAATAATTTTTTTTAGATTGTGTGAAATTTTTTAAATTTGTACCGGCAGTCATCTTCTAGCGCTAAAAAATATTAGCGCATATTTAAAACTTAACAACGGCGTTGGGATCTTACGATAGGTAAATATATGTACATATCATATTTTTAATAACCTAAATAGCCTCAAAGGGCGGAAAGCGGGGAACGGAGTGTCTTAACATTAGGTTCCTACGGTTCCCTCTGCCTACCCTGCCATGTGCGGGATACAGCGTGAAGCTATTAATATTATTATTTTTTTATACAATAACTTATGACACTATTGACTGTATGTATGTGTCATTATAGCGATGTTCTAAGAACATTAAACGCTGACCAATTTTCAATTGAAAGATTGTGTAATGTTGCTTACGAATTCGATAGCAATTAAGGTCATTTGGTGACAAGTGGATTTTACTGATTCATAAAATTTAAAAAAGGCACAGATTGGTCAAAATTCGATTCCCCGTTTGTGACTGTGACTCATTATATTTATAAATATATATTATATATATTTATTGCTCATCTGATTAAATGCGACATATGAATTTAAATATTTATAATTAAATGAGACATATATAGTCTCTACATTCTTAAATTAATAGGTATAATGAATCAAAGAAAATGTATTTACGTAAAAATATAATTCTAGTTCGTCATTTCTTATCTTAGTCACGTCTAATTTGTGCATTTATCACTTGTTAATTGTTTAAATAATTACTTAATTACGATTAGAAGCGCTCTACATTAGTGCGAAGGAATACATAAGTTACAGTTACAATGCAAATGAAATTGAGCTTTAATCACTCAACAATGAAATATTCGCTTAGGCAGAGGTAACCTAGTGATAAGCCACTCCGTTCTCCGCTTTCCGCCGTTTGAGACATTACATGTTTAGTGGCGGAACTGAACGCTGCGCTTTGTCTAGTTACCAGAGCGGTGGAAAGGTTTTTTATTTGTTCCTTACATACATTTAAAAATAGAATTTTTTTTTTTTGTTTTAAATAGAATAAGTGATTTGTCACTTGGTTCTTGTCTTTTTTGATATATTACATATAAAAACGGCGATATTAAGATAATTAATTGCATGTTTTAATTCTAAGTGTAATTTAAATAACAGGAAATAGTAATAATATCAAAATTTAACTAATAATCCATAAATAGCTAAAAAAAAAAGTAGTGATAAAGTGTCCGTACGTGTGGTGATCAGACAAAAAATGTACAGGAAATAAATAAATAAATAGTATTTTATTGTGGTATTACGTAACCATATCAAACTTAATTTTAACCACTAGACAACCCCAAGCTATGGCTTGCAAGCAGTAGACGCGGTGGTCGTAGGTTCAATTCCCACTAAGGGAAAGATTATAATATAATATCCCCCCTTTAGTTGACAAAGCTTTAATTTCCGCTACTCAACACGCTGACTCCAAAATTGGGCAGAAATGGGGAGACGGCGTGACTTTACATTAGGTTCCCTCTGCCTATACCGCTATACGAGAAAAGCGTAAGTTTTTAGCTAAATACAAAGTTAATTTATTATTAAATATCAAATTTTGCGCTATAAAGATGCCATATTCAAATCCAATATACATAATAAATAATAATTAGCATGAAATATTAGTTCAGGTTGCCGCGGCAGGTGAAACGAAATGTCACACTGGCTTTTGGATTGTAGTTCGTCGAACCCGCATGCTGCTAGCTCTATAGCTGTTTAGGTATATATATATATAGTGTATAAATAGCATGGTCGCTAAAATATTGTTGATTTTAATTCATGGCTCTATATTTTTATATTTTATATTCCCAAGGAAGATATTTAAAAATTGCTTTATGTTATTATGTTTGTATCGAAGAATAATACAAGAAGTACGCAGATTTGATATGCTAAAAATGGGCTAAAAGGTTTATTTAACGGTCGCTTTCTCTGATTATTAAACTAAATGGCGACACTGTTGTGCTCTGATCTACATTTTCTGTTCGAATTTGAATTTCGATTTGAAACGTAATGAATGAAAAAATTTAACACTGCGCTTATTGTTATTTTCTATGCTAGAGCGTATATATTAAAATAATTCATCAAAAAGGTATCAACCCCGCGACCGTCAGTTATACAGTCTAAAGATTTCTCTAACAGACATTTTTATATAATAATAAAAATGTATTCATATACAAATGTGTCAAATGTCATCAAAATTTGTAGAGCCGTTTTGCATGATCAAGTAACAAGCACGAACTTTCACTTTTGACATATTATAAGAAGAATATACAGATAGTAGATATAACAATAAGATGTTTGTCAGTTCATATTAATTACGTGTGAAATGGGAATTGATACGTTAGCGAAATAAGTTCGAGAGTCTTAGTACATGGGATTGTTATTATTTGTGAGTATACGAGTTTCAGTCCGCAACCTCGTTTATATGGACTATGGGCTATGAAACTATGAAAAAAAATGTTTCGACATATATTCGATATATATTCATCTACATTCGAAATTTCCTTCTGCGGTCAGTAAGTTCGACTTTCAGTCAGTCAGTCACGAAGGAGAAGTTTTATATGTATGTATGTAACATTGGCTAACAGAATATACAAATCGGAATAAAATATTAATTTTATTTAATAATATAATGTCAAATTGTATTATGATCGATAGCTTTGCGGATGTTCTCTACATCCTCTTAATTCCTTTCATTTATGAAGAGTTCGCTTCCTAATTTAGATCTATATAACTTAATTTAACAATTATAAGAAACACTTTAGACGTTTTATTGTTTTTTAATTTGCTTTCCAATAATACTTTAAAATAGAAGAATGTAATATGAGAACAAAAATTTCTTAATAAAATTATATTAGCATTATGTTTATATCAGTTGGCATAAGTAAGTGTTTGTATAGCAGAATGTGATACGATCCATTAGTCGACTGATTGACCGAGGCGAGGTATCTAAGAAACACTGTCGTCTTGTACGTACTATTCATATCCTCTATAGTACATACATACATGCATATCGTGACATGCAAATGTAACTTCCATTCTTTCTGCTATACAAAAATGTAGAGCTGGTTAAATTTTGTTGTTTATAAGGTTTTTTTTTTATATGTTGTCAATAGTATATAGAAGCTTGTTGTTATCTTGAATGTAATTATGTAATTAATTATGTAATGCAATTTAATTATTGTGCTAAAGTCATTTTAAGTATTTCAGTTTTATATTCAGTTTTTTTTTTTATGTTTAATAACAGATTAATTGATAAAAGACCTTCTTCATATATGAGGAGTGCCAACTAGCAAATAATTTGAATGCGTGCTAAAAATCGCACTTATGAACTTCTTGGACGATGATGTCATTACCGATAGCTCAGCGCCCGCGCCGCTCTGCGTCGGCCGCAACCTTCACAATTACCATTTACGAGGTATAAATACGTACGTCGGACATATAACATAAAATTTTATATCAAGGATTTATGTACTCTCAAAAATTAAATTTTATCTTATTGTACGTCGAGACCTCGCGTTCCGCGTCCCGTTCCAGATTCGTAATAAATCCCGGCCAAGTTATTTCGGCATTGCAAACTCGCATAAATATTTTATCACGAGAACAGATACGCTGGGACGTATTAAATTATTTGCTTTCGTGAATATTTTATTTACAGTATGATAAAAATGCTATTATATGCCGCTATTGTTTACACTCGAGTCATGAGACATGATAATATATGTACATATGTGTAATTTATTAATTTATTCGCAAAGTATGTAGCTATACTTACATTTTGCTGTCACCATCCACATGAGATTGGACGGTAAATCCGAACATAGATTGATAGTTCCCGGTATAAACTACCCTGGAAGGGATGTCCACATTGAAGCCCAGGGCGGCCGCCCAGGCACATACGAAGATACACAAAAATAACGCCATATTTTTTTTTTTAATAACTAATCAACAGTCACTGCACAAAATGAAAACACTATTCAATAATTATTTATATAGTGAAATAAATTATATAATTCGTCCTCATGATTCGTTTCTCGAGTTCGAGATCGAGATGTATCGGCTGGCGGTATACGAGCTCGTATGTACACTCTGCTCGTCGGTCGGCGCTACACTGATGACTGAGCGCTGACGGCTCGCGGTCGCACGCAAGGCACCGCAAGGGCGGTGAGGCAACGGGTAAAATAAACTTTGGAAAATGACTCTAGCTCACTGTTTCGCGCGTTTTTCTCCGAAGATGACTTGTTGTATACTAAATGACGTCTAGCGACCGTCGCCTTGACACGCTTGTTACATATAATTTGATATTAGCCATACGTTATTACCGAATAAGTCCTTAGCATACTTTTAAATATTGTTATAGTATTAGTTTCAGGATAATAATATGTTTCCTTGAAATATTACCATTTGGAATATATGAAAAATATATGAGTAAACAGACTATTGTATGACAATAATATTTGTGACTATTAATTTAAATGGAATTAAATAGGGTTAAGGTTTTTTGGACACTGAAAATTTTATATGATCATTTTCCTTTATATGTCGATGCTGTCATCGAAGATCGCGATGATAGAATTTTCTTCTTCTCTCACCAGTTATTTTTTGCCTATGGGGGTAGGTATTTTGTGAAGGTTATGAGAGAAAATAAAGGAAAAATAATGATAAATAATGCAATTTTATCAAGAAATTAAACAATAAGCAATATGTACAAAATAGGAGATCACTGTGGCCCAGTGGGACATTCCATCTGTAAAGCCAATAGGTGTGTTGGTTCGATTCCCATTCTGTTGAATGAATTATTTTCATTTATCCGCTTTGCGCGGCGTTTAGTTATGCCACTCAACACGCAATGTCTCGAATTAAGTCATCTCTGCAATCTAGTAAATGTAACTTTACAAATATAACTCAGGTTTAAATTTAATACATTTTACTAAAAAAAAGTATGAATTTAGTTGACGTAGTAAGAAAATATTGATGGTTTAGTCATTCCAATAAAAAAAAATCCACAATCAACAAGCTAGCAACAATCAAACAAGTTAGTTTAGATCAACTGGCCACTAACAATTTCCTCAATTAACTTCCACTCGCTCTCGTACTCCACGAAATGCTGTAGCAGCGTAAAAATGTTTTGTTTACAACCGCTTACAAAGCGGAATTGCCTTCTATTATCAAGCAATCAATTGGAAATTTAAAGCGTGTGCTCCATGGTTTAGTGGCAGCGTGTTGACTTATAACTTGTAGTTGTGGGTACTATATCTGTTAGAACTGGTTACTGGAACTGGTGGTTTACTGTTTAATATATATATATATATATATATATATATATATATATATATATATATATATATATATATATATATATATATATATATATATATACATATTCAAAGACACGACACAAAGACACGACAGTCTTTGCGCAATTTCCGGTATCTTTGGTATATACTAAAATTCTAGTCTTATTAGTTATTATATTTTACTCTTCATAATATTACTTGGTAAAAATATCTGAAAACATTTGTGTTCGTGAGACCATCGTACGTCTTACTGTAAACCCGCTCTAGTATAAGAAAGCGCCGCGTTGAATTCCTTTTCTTAACAAACAATAATTTAAAAAATGGACGATTAGTGAAAGCTGAAATTAAATTATTCTTATACGTAGCTAGAGATTTAAACAGAAGACTATCGCTCAAAGAATAAAAGAATAAACGTAAAGATGTTTTTATTTCTCCGCCATATTAATGGCCTCCTCCTCCTTCATATTAGATAGTATTATACCTACATAAATATGACTTTGTTCTCATTCATTACGTACCATTATTGAGAGACGTATCTCCTCATATCTCCGCTACCAGTACCTTGTATAGTAGATACGTATTATATGATAAAACTCAAAATTTTTTAATAAAGCTTAGCTTAAAACAGTAACCGGTTCAATTCAAGTGTGTATTAACATAGATTGATAGAATCAAAATAGTCATTAAACTAATTTCAGCTCCCATTTAATTAGTTAACTTTGTATTGAATTAAATATATTACTTATGTGTTTTGTTGTTATCTTTAACATTTACTTTACATGTCTAGCCTGACATACGTATCTACATATATTTGTATATACTATGTATATATTTTAATACCTTCTTTCCTGCCCGGTATTTAGCATAAGTTCCCGCCTTAGTTTAAAATATGAGGATGTAACTTATCGTTGTCTGTACATGGAAGATATATTAAAAAAAAACTATTACTGTACGGGAACCCCAAACAGTGATTTTTAAAAGTTTTGTCTGTGCGTTTGTCCACGCTAATCTCAACGACTTAACTGATTCAAATGCAGTTATAATTATTATAGTATGGTAAGCATCACTTACTATTTTCGTTTTATTTCAATTAAAAAGGTTGATAAATAAAAAAGTTACATCAATTTAAAATATTTTTTACGATGAAACTGCTACAAAATAATTGTTTTATTGAAGTGGCTAAAATTTCAAATTTACTTTTCCACGTAGAAAAAGCCGCGGGCGAGGCTAGTCCTTAAATTAGTTTCACGCTGTATCCCGCACATGGCAGGGTGACAGAGGGAACCGTAGGAACCTAGTGTTGAGACACTCCGTTCCCAGCTGTCCGCCTTTTGAGGCATTGCGTATTGAGTGGCGGAACTCAACGCTTTGCCTTGTTACCAGAGCGAAGAAAATGAAAATCATTCATTCTCCCCGATTGGGAATCGAACCCACAAACCGTCGCGTTTCCAGGCAGATGCTATGCCTCTACGCCACGATGGTCCTCAATTTATCGTAAAATAATAATACTTGACGTCATGTTTTGGTCAATTTGCTCGCTTGCTCAATAATAACGAATTATTGCAAACGCATTTGATTTTTAGAATTAATCTCATAAATCGAATACCAAATAATAGCTAAGCTAACCTTGAGAATAAAACTATCTTAATTTAACATTTAATCGCCCAAATATTTTTCGACGAAGCTTTTTAGTCATTAATATTGTTTATACAGTTACTTTTAATTAATGAAGGAGCTAATCTAAGTACTTGTGGAATTTTAAGCTAATATTAAATACAAAGTAGATATTTTTGTATTTTTTTTGTTTCACGCTGTATCCCGTATATAGCAAGATCGGCTGGATCATGGTATTAAGACACTCCGTCTCGTCTTCAGAGATATCTGCGTGTTTAGTGGCGGAACTCAACGCCGCGCTTAGCCATATTATCATAGCGAGAAAATGAAAATAAATATTTCCACAAGTGGGAATCGGACCCGCACACTAGTCTGCAACCAGACGCTATATATATATATATATATATATATATATATATATATATATATATATATATATATATATATATATATATATATACAAGTAAAATAACAGGAAGCACTATATAAAATAAAACACATATAAACATTAAATATACAAATATATTGCTACAATAATAACATATATCGTATAAAATATCTGTCCTTACATTACAATTGCATTACAAATACTGATGCTAACAATGTTCCACAATAGAATATATCATCATTAATATACACAAATGATTCATTTTTTTGAGAAATCATTAATTGATAATTAAATTCTTTCAATAAATTATAATACATAAAATAGTACATTACTAATATTAAAAGATAATTTACGAAAGTGCAATAATACAAAAAAGAAAAAGTTTACATAATCAGTTTACATAATCAACAGAATCAATTAATATTAGAATATTTCCTTCGATGGGAATCGAAGTCAGAACCGTCGTATACAGGAGGCACGTCGCGACCACGACTGTTTCACTATAATATAATTAGTATATTAAACATCCAGGCATATATACTAAATCGTTGACGCAATCATATTTCAGAATATGTATATACTTGTTTATAAATTTTAAAAAAATCTAAAAACCAGTATAAAATCCCTTACACAAACGCACATTGTAAGTATTTGTTCTTAATGAAAACTTAGAAATCGAATTAATTTTAAAAATGTCAGTTGACAAACAAAATCAAGACATATCTTACATTTTAATAAAATTAATATATGAAGAAACGAGCGACTTGAGTTTATTATATAATTTAGGTCTGTTAAGATATACCTATTTAATAGAAAAATTATAAAATACAAAACAAAAACATCATTAAAAATTATTTCATTCATAACTTATTGCGATTGTGCATATCAATATAGAAGTTGTTCGTCATTCATTTATATATATATATATATATATATATATATATATATATATATATATATATATATATATATATATATATATATATATATATATATATATATATATAATACAGATAATTACTGAAATTACTAAAGGGTCAACTAGTTGAACTTAAAGAAAAAAATATAAATTTTTTTAATGCAGCTGGATTTGAGCCCGCACCTCAGCCAACTCTCTACATGTTTTTTTTAAGCATATTTCTATGCTTAGAGTGGATTTAAGCATTAAAAATATTGAACTAATTGATGCCCGTAGCTTCGGTGACGTGCTTGTGGCTTGAACTTCCACATCAGATGTACCAGATCTTTAGATTATTATATGCTATATGTAAATGCATACGACGTTTTCAAAATCAACAGGCTCCCTTCCCAGGCCTAATGTCAGTTGTGTATTTAAACTCACAAAGTATTGACGAAAATGTGAATGTACAAATATTTAGGTTTTACTATTTTATTATATTATACTTAGACAAATTAAAAAAAAACATTATTAAAAGTAATTAATAATTTCGTACAAAAAAAATGTATTAAAACCAGCACTATTTTATGTATCATATTTTTTTAATTTTGACAGAAAATGTAAAAAATTAAAATAGATACTTCAATATCGTATAATAATAGGCATTATAGACAATCTTCTCAAATAACGATGATTTTTTTTAAATAAATGTAGTTCCTTATTGATTGACCATCCACCGAATCAGAGTATTTTATGAAACTAGTTTTAATTTTGTATGTGTTCCACATCTTGAGTAAAATAAGTAAGAACTGGCGGAATCCAATGCCACCTTTTTAATGTAACGCAAAATAATAAAAACAAATCTCAATATACCTATCATTACCCAAATTCCGAACATTTATTGACTAAAACAGCATCTATAGTTTCAATAATAAATATGTATTTATGACCAAAAATGTATTTATGAATTCGTTGAAATATTTGTTTTCATATAATAATTATGATTGTACGCTACATTTTAAACTAAAATTATAATATTCTCATAAAATTGCACGAAAAATAAACAAATATACTGTTTTAAACCTAAATCTTTGATTAACTGCAACATTAAAAATGATTAATATAAAACACATTTCATTTATATATATATATATATATATATATATATATATATATATATATATATATATATATATATATATATATATATATATATATATATATATATATATATGTATATATATATATGTATATATATATATGTATATATATATATATATATATATATATATATATATATATATATATATATATATATATATATATATATATATATACATATATATATATATACATATATATATATATATATATATATATATATATATATATATATATATATATATATATATATATATATATATATATATATATATATATATATATATATATATATATATATATATATATAAATAAAGAGGCAGAGGCAACATTAATTACTCCGTTGCCCAGTTCTCGCCCAATTTCAACACATTGCGTGTGGAGTGGCGGAGCTCAACGCCGCGCCTCGTCTTGTTACCAGAGCGAGGAGACACGAGCGTTATTTAATTTTAACCATCCCCCGCACATAGCAGGGTATGAAACCTAGTGTAGAGACACTCTTCCACCCATCAATACATCTGCAGAGTATATACTATTAGTTAAATTTATTTTCTTTTTTAATTTAGTTTTTTCTCATTTTTTAATTAATTAATTGTAGTATATTAAATTCTTTTTGGTTTGTGTTCATTAGCACTGTATATCGTTAGACCTATATTATAATTGAAGTGGGATTTGAATCCGAAGCTATCGAAATATTCAGATCTATTAACATGACATTTTAGTGTAGTATATTTAAGCACCTGTTCTTCAATTGGCTAAATTAATAACATAACAACATTTCTATGTGTGCAAGTATATGTATATGTAGCAATGTGTATCGTATACATAGAAGACAAACTAAAATAATTTGTTTTCATAGAAAATGTCAGTTTTTATAAACTTTCCATTATGATTTGGAAAACTTGAATACGCTCGGTGTGCTCTTCTTTTGCGGCTTACTCTCTGCTACCTACAACAAAAAATAACGAAACTGATTTAAGAAACAAAGTTGTAACAGATGTGGTGCAATCAATTTAAGAATATAATAAAAATATCCCTATTTAAAAAAAATACAAAGTTCCAGACCAGGGAAATGAGTTACATTTTATTCCTCTCTCGTTATATAGAGTCCACGTATACAAATTTCAAAATGAGCAGGAGTAGGACTGCGAGCGCTGACCGTGCGGTCGCCGAGCAGCAGACGCGCCTTGTCCTCCTCGAGCGGCGCGGGCGCGGCGGCGGCGCGGCGGTGCAGCTGCAGCTTCTGCCGTATCGCCTGCGACACTATCACCCTGGAACACATTGGAAGGGATTTTTTTATTCTAGACATCCACGTAAAAGGAAAATTTTGATTGCCTTAAAATACTCATGCACGAAGAAAAAAAACATAATATTTAAGAATTAAAACAACGAGATACCTCCTAGTATCACTCTTCGTGGCGAGCAACAGGTCCAGCCACGTCCAGGTGACATTGTGGTACTCCAGCGTGGGCAGCACCAGGGGCAGGTCGCGGACGTCTTCCAGGTTCTTCTCTTTGCTCCCCTTGTACGACACCCGCACGGGAACCTCGGGAATTTTGATGTAGATGAATAGCTTGTTCTTTTCCGCTCGTTCCTGTTTTGATAGATAAATAAAATAATTGGGACGATTGATATAATTGAGTGTTTGCATGAACGTGGGTTCAATACTCACTCGAGGGAATATAGAACTAGAAATATAGAAAGTTGCCACTACCAAATCAATAATAAATAGCCCTAAGACAAAAAAATAATTAAAAAAGAACAAGGATAAATTGTTATTAAATTATTTTTTAAAAGCAAGAAAAATTCCAAATATTTAAGTACCTTCATCTTCTCGACATCATCCTTGTCCTTCTTATCTCTCTTTACATAGAAATTGGAATTAGAATCCTTGGGTTTCTTTTTTAACTTCTTCGAACCAGGTTTTTCACCTTCTTCCTCGCCTTCTTCTATTGCATCAGGATCTCGTTCAGGGAAGCAGAACTTTAGCATTGTATTGAAGAATTTCTTTGTTAGTCCTAGTGTAAAGGAATATAGAGTAGAGAGACACAGTTTTGCTTCATATTTTTCATTCACAATTCGTTTTAAGCATGCTTAGATGGTTAGGAAACGTTGAATAAATGCTGAAAGTTTGGTAAAAAAATTATGCACGAGTGAGTGAACAGAGGTCAAAGGAGGACCTCAGTTAAGCCACCAGCAGACTATGGTGGCTCGGACACTGTAGCGGCATGCACCAGCAATCCTGCAGCGTCCCATATAAGTAGAGACGGTTTCAGCTAAATTTTAGTGGCCAGAATAGTATCGCCATTTGTACTGCAAAAGGTCTGCGTAAAAGCATTTTTTTTTTAACGAAGGGCATGATAGGAGGTTGATGACGGTGGTCGAGGTGAATGAAGTATACATTTGGTGCTTTTTTTCTTTGACTATACGGTAGAAATAAAGCGCGAGTCTAATTTCAGAAACAACAATATATAATTCAAAAAAAAATATATAATTTATTCATTTAAAAATAATAATGAAAACAATATTAATTTACAATTAACCTTTATTACATACATGTAACTAAACGTATGTATATATATATATATATATATATATATATATATATATATATATATATATATATATATATATATATATATATATATATATATATATATATATATATATATATATATATTGCACTAGTTTTACCCTCTGTTTGACAGTTATACACCATCACAGACTGGCTGGAAGAAACCTCTTAAAGAGATAAGTCCATCGTTGTGAACATTTATCATTTATGTTTTCTTATGTATGTTAGTGCAAGAGATAATATTATATATATAAACTAAAATTATAGTAAAATAAAACAAATTCGACAATATTAAGGTACAGATGGTACAGGAATGTTAGAGTGTCTGTATATTAGATTATATAGTAAATACAATGTTTATGCTAATTAATATTCTATAATTCTATCCTATCTCGATATTAATTAACAAATAGTTTCAAAATCATTAATTATAATTTCTTGTAATTATTTAATTCGCATTCCTTATATAAAATGAAAAACCATTAATTACATGTTTCGATCCATTAGAGTGGCGAATGAAAGAGATTCTACTGTATAATAATACGAGCAGGAATTACAAAAGCCCTCACCTATCCGTATAGGCACGATGTTGACCTCGAAGTGCTCTTTGACGGAGATGCCCCCCACGGGCGGCCGGTCGCGGCAGAACACGCGCAGCGCCGCGCGGCGGGCCACGGGCGCGCGCCCGCACGCGGCTTGCGGCGCCAGCACCTGCGCCATTGTACAGCCATTGTACAGCCAATGTATTGGGAGACACTGAATATTTGTACGCGCAAATCTTCGGATGGATTCAACGTTTCACTTTATTTTTCTATATATTTATCCAGTCTGGGTGGCATATATAGTATAATTGATTTTGAAGAATTTAGGTATTGCTATAGAACAATAATAGATAAGCTAAACTGTAAGAAATAAAACTCATATCTCAGGAACATATTTTGTAGAACTTAAACAGATTACATATTAAATGTAAAAGTCATACGCAACATGTCCAACATGTCTAATTATACAATAAAATGTAAACCAAACAGAAAAATAAATTATATTACGCTACCCAGTACGCTTCCTTTATTTAATTAAT
Source organism: Dione juno (assembly GCA_037127375.1). Taxonomy (NCBI): domain Eukaryota; kingdom Metazoa; phylum Arthropoda; class Insecta; order Lepidoptera; family Nymphalidae; genus Dione; species Dione juno. Next base: position 2,225,660 of record JAXRJS010000041.1, read on the forward strand.
TTAAAAAAACAAAGAGATTAAAGAAAAACTAGTAACTTAAATTGTGTAAACAGATGTTTATATTAGTATGATAGTTGCTCTACCATATAAAAACTATTGACACAAATACATGATGTAACTTTAATTGACGCCAAATTGGCGCAGGGGAAGCATGGAACAGCATTTGGAAACGCGATAGTTGCGAGTTCGATCCCCATTCGGGGGGAGTTAATTATTTAATTTCTCCATTCTGGAAGACAATCAATGAATATATTGTATAACATACTTCTGGGAAAGGCTCGTTGGGTAGTAGGTTCGTAACTCGGACGTAGCCAACTTCTAATTGATGCTCCACTGAATCATCAGACCGCGATGTCTTTGTGTATCTAATTAATGGGGTAATTACAATTAAAAATATATTAGATAATTATTTAAACAATTTAATAATTAATTTCCCGCTACCTATATAAGCCTGATGAATAATACACTTTATAACAAATAAAACACTTTATGACTAAAATTCAAGTGCAAAGTGTAATAAGTTAAAATAGGATGTACAGTTTAGGATATATATATATATATATATATATATATATATATATATATATATATATATATATATATATATATATATATATATCCTAAACTATATATATATATATATATATATATATCCTAAACTGTACATCCTATTGCAATTCTAAATTTAAATTTGAACGTTGATAGTTTTGATACAAGTAAAAATTTTATTATAATTTAGGTGATTTCTTACAGACAACGTTTCCGATCATACTATCCGTGATACTATCTATATTTGTTTCACATATGTACCACGTGTCTGTACCTATTGCACGTCCCGTTTTATCAGATCCTCAAATAAACCTCAGTAGCACAGTGTGGAGTGTGGAGTGTGGAGACTCACAAGAAGTTGGTCAGCAGCAGGTCGGCGATGCCGAGCTGGCCGTCCGCGTCGGTGAGCCTCCAGCGCGCGGACTTGAAGCAGATCTCGTTGTAGCGGTGCGGCGGCGCGTGCAGCGCGCGCGGCGCCGGCGCGTCTGCCGCGTCCGCCGCGTCCGCCGCGTCCGCCGCCGCGCGCGTCTCGCGCCACGCGCGCACCATCGCGTCCAGCTCCTCGCCGAGCGACCACGCCGCCTCCTTGCACTCGTTCACCTGCGTTTGCACGTTATGCAGGCTATTAGTGACTCGACGTATTCCCGTAAACCTAAGATACCCCTTTGGGTTGAGTCACTGATCGTAGAAGCCATTGTCATCGACTATCGAATATCGAAGCGACTATCATGTTGATACTATATACGGTGCTATTGGTAGATACGAGCTCTAGGAGCGCCTCTTTATAAAAATCTCCCTGCAATTTCTTTATTTTTATTAATGAGTATTTTTCAATGTTTTTTATTTATAAAAACCTATATAAATTGTAATCTTCATATACAATAAATTTTCGAATTTTCTTTGCTTTGTCGTTTTGCGATCATATTTCGCCGTAACTTACACAAGTTGTGCTCACATATCCTAGGTTGTGAAAGCTTCTTAGAAAGCGGATGACTTTTAATTAATTTACTCAACATTCGCTACAGATTTTTAGAAAAATTTTATATTTTACATTCTCTACATTCCCATTCCCAAAATTATTGCAGATAACTCGTATCTGATATTTGGTTTATTACAATTTGTATAACATCTAAATAATGACATCAAAAGATTGTCATTTCGTTTAATTAATGTTTAAATAAAAAATCTGAATGTTTCTTAAAACTAAGTAAAAGTTAAAATATCTCGGGATAGGCTTGATCATTTTCTATCACAAACAGAGGAGGTTTCATTGTACCAATCAATATCATTTGACTAATACCAAACGTTTGGACGAATTTAAAAATTGTTTTTGGCTTCATACCTACTTTATGTAATGCAATCAAAGTAGTTCGTTTTTCTTTATCACCCCACATCATTTTAATATTACAAATTATTTTATAATATATTGGCTCGAAAATAAGAAAATACAATGAAGTATTGTATAAAATTGACAAATTAATTAAGTAATTCAAATTCAAATAACTTTATTCAAAGTAAAAATAAACGATTCATTTTTTGAACGTCAAAAATGTAATGTAATATATATATATATATATATATATATATATATATATATATATATATATATATATATATATATATATATATATATATATGTATATATATATATATATATGTATATATATATATATATATATGTATATGTATATGTATATATATATATATATATATATATATATATATATATATATATATATATATATATATATATATATATATCTAATATTACTTTATGGATACGAATTATTCATTCTAAAAAATTGTGTTTGTTTGTCTGTGTGTTTGTGAACGATAATCTCAGAAACAGGTCACATCTCAAATCTATAGGTGTATTATGTTCAATCTCCCGTAATATTTAGTTTAATCGAATTGCTTAATTTATAATAGCGATAATGTGTAGATCAAGCGGGCCGCAAGTTTACTTACAAATAAAACTTATTTAATTCTAGTATTCGTTACTCTTTTAAAATCAAATGTACGTATTATAAAATCTAGTAAGATATGTTTTGTATTTTTATTAATATTATTTTTATAATTCTTCAATCAACTTAAACACAAGACCATTGTTTAATAAATGGCCATAATATTGAGTGAGAAATCTAATAAATTTAAAAAAATAAGCATTCTATATAAAAAAAACCTGCCACACTTTCCCTCACCTGGTCGTCCAAAGCCTTGAGTTCCGCTAACGCAATAGGGTCGTTTCCATTTATAGATCGATTCTTGAGGTAATATTCTTTCTCCAGACGTCTTAGCCTCGCTAATGATTCCCTCACCTATGTTAAAAGGAAATAAATATTATATAATATTCAACTTCAATAAGATTTTTTTTAGCTTCACGCTGTACCCGCACGTAGCAGGGTTGCAGATGAAATCTAGTGGTAAGACACTCGGTTCCTTGGTTTTCGCCTAACGAGACATTGCGTGTTGAGTGGCGGAACTTAACACCGCGTTTTGTCCTTTTACCAGAGCGAGGAATATGAAAATAATTCATTCTTCCCGTCTGTTATCAAAACCGTCGCATTTACGGACCGGAGTAACGTAAAGTTTATATTATAAATTCGGGTGGGAAAGAAGAACGGAGTGTTTTGACACTAGACACTTACTGTCGATCCTCACTACTATACATTTACTATAAGGTCTCCTAATTAAGTTTTAAAAGTTGTTTGGTAAGTTCATATATAGGCGTAAAAGATAAAATGACGTGTCACGTGATGTGATTAAAATCTCATACTACATACAATACATACATTGAATGCTAAATGTAAAACATTCGATACATATATATAATACATATTAATATTAATCGTTATTTAGTTAGTACTTATTTATGTATAGCCTTCTATCTTAATTATCGCACAGTATAAAATAGATACGTTAAGTGTTATACAATATAAACAAGACTATATTGTGAACCCATTTTTATTATTAGTACGACGATTAGTACTGATATTTCATTTAAAATGACTGGCAGAAACTTAACGCCGCACTTTGCCTTGCTTGTCTCGAGCAAGTAAATAACAATAATTCATTCTCTCTAATGGGGATCTACCATCGCTTATTTACTTCTTCTTCTTAGGGGTGCCTCTCCAATTACTGAAGCTTGGCAGTCAGCTCGGAGTACTTTTCTCTATCTCTAGAGAGGCGAAATAGCTCAGCGGCACTCGCAACTCCAGTCCATTCCCTGATGTTTCTCAACCATGATTTCTTCCTGCGACCAACTTTCCTTTTCCCAGCAACTTTTTCCATCATTATGAGCTGCAATAATTCGTACTTTGGATGTCTTATTAGGTGTCCTAGATATGCAACTTTCCTATGTTTCATCGTTTGCAAAAGTTTACGTGATTGACTCACTCGTCGCAGTACTACTACATTTGCAACTTTTTGCGTCCATATTTCAAAAGCTTCTATGCGTTTCCGGAGATCTTCCTTAAGAGTCCAAGACTCACATCCATATAGAAGTATGGGCCAGATGTAGCAATGAAGAATACGAATACGAATGCGCAGAGAAATTTCGAGATTTCGGCTACAGAGAACCTTCTTCATTGTAAAAAAGGCACTTCGGGCGATTTCTATTCGTGTTTTTATTTCCACATCACTATTCCAATCGTCCGTAAGCCAAGTACCTAAGTATTTAGCGCACTCTGAGTAAAACGCGGCCTGACACACCGATAACGGCTTATTTACAGTCGAACGCAATCTCGTATATCTCGTGTATGTTCTTAATATGATTGATATATCCTCTGTAGTATAGTGGTAAGTGTCACCGCCTGTCACGCGGGAGACCGGGGTTCGATTCCCCGCCGGGGAGAAACTTTTGGTGCTTCTTTACCGATAGTATCTTAATATTTTTCTTTTTGTATTTGTTATTTTATATTAGACACGACTAATTAACATTTTTATGGTTTGTTCATAATGGAATATATAATTATTGTACGAAGTGCTTGTCATCCAAATATTTTGCAAAAAACTTTTTTATAATCAATAATTGTGATTGTTAGAGCAAATACAGATAGTATTTATACTTTGTAGGTACTATTAGAATTTGCTGTTGATTTTTATGAAAAATTGAGCACTCAAAATTAATATAATTAAGAAATTATACACATATTTTTCTTTTTTACGTGTTTTTTTCAAAACAACATCATGACACATGTATTTCTTAAAAACATGTGACGCGAGTCACCTGCGTCTGCAGCTTGTGTATGAGGTGGCGGGGGTCGGTGTCGCGGTGCAGCTGCAGCTGGAAGCGCATGCGCGCGCGCCGCTCCAGCGTGCGCCGCCGCTCCGGCTCCACGTGCAGCACCACGTTGTTCACCACGTCCAGCAGCATCGCGTACTGGGGACAGGCAGTGTGTGGGCTCAGACCAAACGATGCGTGTAATCAAAGTATTAGTTTATTTGTGAAACTACAATTATTAAATAATAATTAATTGATCCTAATTGATTTAAATATAGTAGAATGTCCTATCAGTGCTGTATACCTGCAAAGAGTTCGTGCATACGTCCAGGTCGTGGTGCATAAGCGTGAACGAATCGTAGGGCTCCGCCCCGCCGGCCAGGCCTCCGCCGCCCGCCTCGCTCTCCTCGTGCGACACGTAGTGGAACTCGCAGGCGCACCGCGACACTATGCGTTGTAGCTGTGGATGCGGTCGGTCATTGTTACGGATGTGTCCTGATATTGGCCCTTCGAGCCACACTAAGTGACAGTATACCTGCGCGAGCCCCGCGTCGGCGGAGGGCCCGACGGTGCGGCCGATGACGCCGCCGGCGGAGTGCCCGCTGCCGAGCAGGCGCGGCACGTCGGGCAGCGCGCTGATCTCCGCGCCCTGCCAGCGCTCCTCGATCTCCTCCACCGACACCCACTGGATGTTCTCTGCGCACGTTTTTAGTATTCTTATGTTTATATCTCATTGCTTACAGAGAGAGCGTAGTGTTAAGACACTCTGTTCCTTATTCTATGTCCAATTGTCTAGACATTGCGTGTTGAAATCCAACACTGAATTTTGTCTCGTTATCAAAGCGACGAAATGAAAATAATTCAATCTTCTGAGTGGAAATCAAACCCACAACATAAAACTTTAACGTCCTAGATTTCCATAAATGTATATATTTGCACCATAATCAAGACATAAATAGACATGCTCGTAACCACAACAGTACCGTCCAGCTGGTCCCTGTCGGCGGCGCTGACGGTGGCGTAGTACTGCATGGCGGAGAGCGCGCCGCTCCAGGCGGCGGCGGCGGGCGCGCGCCGCACGCGCTGGCGCACCTCCGCGCGCGCCGCGCACAGGATCACGTAGCCGCGCGTCTCGCAGCCCTTCAGCACCACCTGCGAGTTCACCAGCTCGACTGCGCGGGCGGAGCAACGTTACTACATAGCTGTAAACTACATGCTGGCAATACTATATGAATGACAATAGTGTTCTCTTTTTAAAAATCATACGATTCCCACTTTCCGGACAATTTTTGAGATATTATGTGTTGAGAGGTCAAATTTGTCTCGTTACCAGAGTAAATAAAATTAATATAATTAATCATCCCCGAATGGGATTGATTCTGACGGCCGTCAAGTTTGCAGAAGATATCCCGCTGCACCACGACGGCTAGTGAAAAAATTACATAACAGTCAAATAAGAACAGAAATGCCAGGACGACATACTCAAGCAAGCAGTGTGCGAGTTATCATCGTCCAGCACGTGCTTCAGGTGCGAGTGCGACGTGTGCGCGGGGGGCGCGTCGTCGGCGCCCGCCAGCTCGTCGCTGAAGACGACAGGCGCTTCGCCACCCGCCTCGCCGGCCTCCGCCACTAGGGCTGCCAGCATGTTGGCGCCGCCCGAGCAGTTTATGCTGCCGGACTGTGGGATAACATAGATTATATCAAATTCAAATTCAAATAATTTTATTCAACGTAAGAATACATGATTAATTTTTTGGACGTCAAAAACATTACCACCCGTTCACTAAATTAATGCCTCAGGTCTGACCTGAGAAGAACCGGTGCAAGAAACTCAGTGAGACTTTTTTTATATATAGTCATTCACAATTACACAATTATTCATTGTTGACAATGATACGCTTGAGCTAGACTGAAGCGAGCACTTCATTCCCAAGGTGTGTTATCATTTACAAAATCATTAATTAGGTAACATCCTTTAACACACAAACGTCCTGTCACAATTCTTTTAAATTGTGATGTAGAATATTCTCGGACGTTTTCTGGGATCCTATTGTAAAAGCCCACACTCTGTCCCATGAAGGAATTGCGGACTCGATGTAATCCAGTTACATACGCGGTAATTCAAGTTGCTTTTGGAATAATATAGAAAATATTAACGAAGTATGTAAAATTCCAATTTGTATCTTGTTGGACATACATTTTGAATTTTTTGTATATTTGAAAAATATATTACTTTTTCGCTTCAAACAATTTTACTTATTTTTCCGCACTCTGGTAGAAAAAGCGCGACGTAAAGTGCCTCCTATCTTACTTACTATGTCTTAAAATAACTGTTTTATTATTATTGTCATGATCGTACTTGCGCAGGCGCAGGTGGAGGTGAAACAACATCCGTTTCTCGTTGATGTTTCGGAGAAGTCGTCGGCTTTTCCTCTTCTTTCAATGCTTTTGTCGATAAATTCTTTTTTAGTTGCTGAAGAAATACAAAATTTTATACTAAGTCGTATAGAAACATACTTTGCACTTAGATAAAATAATACAATAAGATAATAAATAGTATATTACAAAAACGATTACTAGAAAAATAGAATATATATTATTTATTAATGTAATTGTTTTTCTATATCATATTAAAACTTATTTGACGATACTATATCGTAAGATGATCATACAACTACATACATTTTATAATGAGAAAAAGGTCTTACACATCTGCAACCGACCTGAGTTTTAATATAAGTATCGATGAGGGCGAAGGCCAGGTCCCTGTTGAGCTTGGTCCAGGCGCCGCGCAGGTCGTGCACGGCCAGGCGGTGCGTGGGGGCCGGCGCCGCGCCGCCGCCCGCCTCGCGCCCGTACGACACGCGCCGCACCGACAGGCAGTAGCACTTCTCCATGGCGCCGGGGCTGGCGCGCGCCTCCTCCCCGCACCCGGCGGGGGGGGCGGGGGGGGCGGGCGTCTTGAGCCATATCTCGGCGTCGTTGAGGTCGCAGTTCATGTAGAGCGTGTCCCAGAGCGCGCGCGCGCGGCGGATGAGCGCGTCGGAGGCGTGCAGCAGCGCCAGGCGGTGCCGCGAGCCGCACGTCACGCGCACGCCGCGCATCTCGATGCCGCGCTGCATCGACGACGACGACCAGTAGAACACCTGTCCGACAGCCACTTACACAGTAACAGTACAGCCACTTGGACAGTACTCACAGAGGAGATTGTACGGAATACTTACTTGTAGGTTGTGGAGCGTAAGAGACGCGCTGACGTTCCGATAGTGCCGCGACAGCTGCGGCTTGCGAGGCCGCATGTTGTTGAAGACGCGGCCGCGCCGCGTGGGGCGCGTGGTGCCGGACAGGATTAGCTTGAGGCTTTCGAACCATCTAGAAATGTAGAATGTTTTTGACACAATGGACTGTACCATTATATATAAGTTAAAAAGCAGTGTAATTTGTCACCACAGTGATTAAGTTCAGAGAGATGTACACGTATCTTTTTTATTTTATAGAAAGATAATAAGACCAATATTACATACCTTAGCGTGCTCCCATATAGCAACAGAACTGGTCCGTCGCCCTCAATAGGTTTAGTGTCCATACTCAAGTGCATATCGAGACCTTGTGATCTGAACGCTCTGTAGGAATCATGTTCCTGGAATAATTCGCTTGCATTACTTTAGCAACGTAAATAATGTCAACAATATTCAGCCAGCAAGCGCCGCAGCCGCCACGCACCTGGTTGCTGGAGTACTCCGGCAGGCGCGTGGGCGCGCAGGGCGCCACGGCGTGGTGGTCGCGCGCGTCGCCCACGCACTGCCAGCCCAGCTTGGCGGCGAGGCGCAGCGCCGGCACGCGCAGCACGCGGCAGTCGTCGTACTTGCTCGCCGTGCGCACGAACACCTTCAGCTCGCCCAGGAAGCCCAGCTTGCCTGTCGACCAATAAGAGAGTTAAAAAAGTTACGACATACGATATAAAATTTCAGTAAATAAGAGAAAACTTAAAGTCAAAACTATTTTACATATCTATTAAATCATTCACGCGCTCACCGTTGGTCCAGTCCAGCACCAGGTCGGTCCACGTGAGCTCCATCTCCTCGGTGGTGTTGTAGGGGTCGAGGGACACGTGCAGCAGGCAGGTGAACTTGGCGCAGTTGAGCGTGAGGCGGCCGTGCAGCAGCAGCCGCACCTTGTCCCACCACGCCAGCGGCGCTGACGGGTCCAGCGACGGACGCGACACTTGGTCGAATGCTGGCGACGAGGAGAATATAACGAACATGCGAAGGAATAAATGTATAATACAAAAAATACTTAATTCTAATAAAGTATGTAATACAATTATTACATTTTATATCTGTCATATTTTAGAGAGCTGAAATTCGATATTTTTTTAATAAATGGTATATTATTTTGCATTTGTTATATTCCCACAAAACTTGAGAATTGCTGAGCAAATTTTTAAGCAGAATACATCCACATATTGCTTTAAATCCAAAAATTAGAACAATATTAATTAATTTAAATTAAATTAAGAATTACTATGATTTCCCACTTTGAACAAGTAGACCACTATTTTAGTTATAAGTTAATTTTTAATATAAATAATTGGACGAGTTATGATATCCCCTGTTGCCAGCGCACTTAATTCACAATTTTGTAAATATTACCAAATAGACCTTACCAAGATTACAATGAGCGATGACCGGCTCCCAGCAGGGCCCGAACGCGTAGCTGTACTCCGTCATCTCACAGCACAAGTCGTAGTACCACTTGAGAGGCATCATGCTGCGTTCTAGTTCGAATTTGCCCCACGGCTCCCCTTGCTCTATCACCACTGTTCTGACGGCTGGGGAGTTTATATAGGAATCAATTATGCTTTAAGTAATATATCTATATGTCAGTTCAGTACTTAACTTATAACATATAATTGATATCAAATTTTAAGTTAAGGATCACGCAGATCAGATCAGTTACAAGTAATGTAAAAAAAATATCAAGCTATATCGGGTTTATATGGAAAATTAAGTAAGCAATAGTAGTGGATTTAATCTTAACTCAAAGAAATGATTGTGATATTTAACAATTATTTTCACTTACATGCTCAGGTAAGACATATCAAAAGAACGTTTTTTCTTTTTATTTATGTAATATTTGAAGTTATTTTTTTCATTTTCTACATACCCCTAGCCGGCGGCGCCTCCTCGGCGGCACACAGCGTGCCCCACAGCCTCAGCTCGCTCATGCTGAGCAGCGGCTGCGGGAAGTCCCGGAGGCGCAGCTGCCACAAGGCGCAGCTCACGCTGACCGACCGACACCACAGAGTGGTGAAGTCCAGCCCGTCCTCCGGCCACGGGCTGTGGGGTGTCGTATGGAGATTTTATACGGATTTTAGAAGTTTTGTGGAAATATATGTTTCAAGAAAATAAATAAAATATGTATATAATGTTGAATTACTGGAGTAGTGGGCAGATGCAACTAGCTCACCTGTCGCAGTCGATGCGGCGCAGGCGGGCGGCGGCGCGCGCGGCGTGCGCGGAGGGGTCGGCCAGCGCCAGCACGCGCAGCGCGCTGAGGCAGCAGGCCACGAGGCGCGTGCGCGGCGGCGGCGCGGCGCGCGTGCGCTGCACGTAGATCTGCGCGTCCTTGTGGCGCAGCGCTGCGTACAGCTGCTCCACCTTGCCCGCCGGCAGGAACAGGTGCGGCTTGCAGAGCTCCTGGACCTGCGCAGTAAGGAAACATCTTTATTGCATGTAATAAAATACTAAATTATTAAATGGCCGTAATCATTTAAATAAACAAAAAAATCTCACAAATAATACTTAAGCCTACTCACCTTCGCGTCTAGCATGGTCCGTCGTTTTTGACTCTCCTTGTATTCGTCCTCTAGTAATTCATAATTATCTCTTAATCTTACTTCGAAGGGATCATCACTCATTTCTATAATTATTTCATCTATCTAAAATAGAACATATTTAAAATTAGTTAACATCAAGCGAGCTGTGACAGGATAGAAGAATTTCGCTGTAGCTCGATAACAACGCACGGTAATGGCGACCAGCACTTGTGCGGTTTACAAGCGCGGGTCGAGTCATATTGATGGGCCATCGTAGTGCAGTGGACTGTCCCACTGTCATCTGCTGTCATCTGACTGTAAATGCCAGTTGTGGGTTCGATTCCCAATCGGGAAAATGAATTGTTACTATTTCTTCTCTCCAGTAAAAGGCCAAAACCCGCCGTTGCGTTCTTTCACAAAACTCTAATATTGGGAGCAAGGAGGTCAACATCACAGCCTAGCGTCTACCCTGCTACATGCGGGGCACCGCGTAAAGAGAAATAACAAATAACCTGCCTTGATATGCAGGTCGCTGGGCAGAGGACTGTCCGCAGTATACGGCTTCTTCTTGATACCGTGTATGAGTTTTATCCATTTGAACAGTGAAACGAACTCCCCCTGGACGGCCTCGGCGAAACGATGCTTGTATGGGAATATTACTCTGACTAAACCTACATTCACCGCCCTGTATTAATCGATTATTATTAACAATTATTACAATGTTCAATTATAGTATGATTAGTCTCCTCTATAGTAAAATTAATCTTCTCAATTATTACTATTATTTTTACCGAATGAACGTTTTACGTCAAACATCCATTCAATATGATTTATGATTATCGTTTTTGAAGTATAATTAGGATTTGAAACAGTGATTTAGAAAACTAGTACGACTAATATATCCATATATAAAATTAAAATTTAAGGTGTCACACCCATAGATATAGTCCATTTATAAGAACTGTAGCAGGTGCAGGACTCACCAAACCTTGTTCCACATGAGCACGAACCCCTCGCTGGCCTTCCTCTCGACCCTCACGTCGGGGTCGTCGCGGGCGCGGCACATCGAGAACCCGCCCATGGTGATGATCTCGTCGCCGTTCAGCACCAATTTGAGCTGACTCCAGATTATTGACAGCCCTTTTTCGTGGTCGTATGATATTGTCATGTCGTCTGTTGATTAAAACTCAATTAACAAAGATTTTGTGCTGCGTGCATTACATTAACATTTTTGTTAGTGAGAAGAGAACGTGAGGACGAGAGGCACAGCGTCTGTCTGTAAACTGAAATATATTCATTTTATCTCGCTCTTGTAAGAAGACAAAGCGCGAAATTCGAGTTCCGCCACTCAATACGTAATGTCCCGAAAGCTCTGCCTAACCTGCTGAGGCGGGATACAAGATGCAGCAAAAAAAATACGTTACATCATAATAACTCAATTTAACACAAACAAAATAAAATAACTAATCTAAATGTTCAATATAGCATATCAATAAGCAACTTGCCTGTACCAAAAATCATATTATTTTCCTGAGATAAAACAAGAAGTAGGTTCGTCTCATTTTTGAACGACACTCTCCAATCTATCGCTCTCTTTTTCTTTTCCTCTGAATTCAATATATGCCCATCTCTTTCCCTCTTAAGTCTCAGTTCTTCTCTGAAGCCTCGAATTGCTCTAACTAGAGTAAGTATTTTGAGATGTAAGTTAGCACTCCACTCCGCATCGACACTTTCTAGAAATTGGAAGTCCAAAAGAACTGAGTGTCGTTCCTTGGATGGTACGTGTTCGATTCTCGCGAGACGGACGTGGAAGAACGACGTGGGCAGTTCGTCACTCCTCTGGCAGTGCACAACACCTGTTCATGAAAAAGCTGTAATGCTATTTATATTTACTCAATCTATGGTTATAATAAATCTTATCCTTATGGGAATGTAAATACTCGATATAAATATATAATTTTTAACTAAAACTAAATATTAAGAAACGTTGATATTACTTGCAGGATTACCAACATTATATACAATGCAATATCTTTAAAATTGGGTATAGCAGTAATTGGGTATAAAAAAATCGAACACTGTTCTCTACACTCCCTGTGCTGAGTCTCTTACAGAAATTTTATAACGAAAAAAAAACAAGAACAACTCCTTATATAAGACCTGGCATCCACATCTTACCCGCATAAGGCACCATTTCCGTCATCTTGAACCCTGACACCACCGCACCAGACTTCACATTGGTCCTCTCCAAGGTCACCGCATCAATTCTCGTCATGACACACATCTTGTCATTTATTATTAGGAACAAGTTTATATGAGACAAAGCCACGTTAACGGCTATGTTGGGTGAAGGCTCTTCTATGACAGCACGGGGCGCGGCGGGTGGAGCACTCGACTTATACTCGCTTAGACAGTCGGCAAATGATATGATGGTCTCCGCGATCCTTGGACTCCATTCGAGACGGAGACAGTCCATCATGGCTTCGATCTGTACATTGTTTTATAACGGCGATTAAACAAACTATGTATATAAACGTATATTATAATTTTAAATTGTTTAAATATTAAGTATAGTGTTTTTATAATTCATTTCATTATTTTAATTTAAATATGGATCAAAGGATAAGTCAAGAATTTGATTTTATATAGACAAGGTTATTGAGTAATGTATTTCTTATAAGACATTCATTTTGTGTCTTGTCATACACTTTTTCAATAGAAATGTGTGACAGAAAACATATATACACGTAAACACACACACAAGTTACAGTTACATAATTAATTCTTTACTTTATATTGTAAATATATATTTTTAGCTTCACGCTGTGTCCCGCATATAGAAGGATAAGCAGTGGGAACCTAGTGTTAAGATATTCCATTCTCCACTTTCTACTCAAACTTTGATACATCATGTGTTAAGTGGTAGAAATAAAAGTAAGTCGAGTGGGAAATGAACCTACAACCATCGTGTCAGTCAGAGGCAAGGACAATGTTACCCTAAGACAGCATCTATGTGATAATATAATAAAAAAATTAAAAAAACAATATTAATCTCCCAACCTTAGAGTCTCTAGGCCCATGTGTACCCCACTTCACAAGAGCCACTGCCAACAACGCAGAACCCCACGAATGATGACGACGTGGCGGAGGCTCCGCACCCACGCCCGCACTCCTTACACCACCAGCAACTCCAGCACCCCCAGCACCTCCAGCACTCCCCGGACCGCAGCGGACCCACCCCCCATCGACTAGCAATTCGGCACTCCAATGTCGAGAGCCTACTACTAGTTGCGCTACCACCCATTTGTATGGCTCTTCTATGGTGAATAATATATCACAATAAAACAATTATTTTCATAATTCATCTTCATTGATACTACTACATTTTTTACTATAATTTATCAGAATAATGCCTGATATCGCTAATTTTAGTGATGTTAGATCATTTTCTAATTAGAGAATTTCTAATTGGCAAATAAAACCAACCTCTAGTATCCAATAACTGGTCTAGCTTGACCTTGAGTCCACTGCATCCAACACTGAGCGAGGTATCAACATGTTCTGGTAACGACGACTTGACAGCTCTTAGGGAAACTCCTCGTAGCTCGGCACAGCCTTGTATTGTACAGGAGGCCGCTATCCGTCCGTACCAGGAGTTAACACTCCATGCTGGTAGAAAATGTAAAAATATGTGGGAAATTAATAATCTATTAAGAAATGCGGAAAAATAATCAAAAGATATAAACTAGTAACATATGAGTTCTTATTAATTTAGTACCCACATATTACCTATGTCCATAGTATATAGTTATTGAAGCAATCAAGAAAGAAAAAAACAAAAACAAAATATTTCTTATTAACTTCTCAATACATATATTTTTAGCGTGATATTGGGCTTTGGGCACCATCTTGCTATGCCTCAAAATAATATCGAAAATACATGGATTAACAGAGTCTTGTTGCAAAAAATGAGTGCAATGCTTCTTATGCAATATAATTACAATATATACTCAGAAAAATGCACCATTTGCGAATTCTAGTTAATAAGAAAGTGTGTAAGTACAGTGGTAGCCAGTACAGATGAAAACGTTTGGTTTTTTTTGGGGTAAAAATAAAGGTATGGCAATTACTTACTTTTATTTTCCGCATCTACAATCAATGGGCTAGATTTCTTTAGTTTTCGCCACGCTGTGTACCATTTAATGGCGTTGCTGTGATCGTAGGCCAGATGTAATGTGCTAATTATGAGGTATAAATTCAAAACTCCTTTTTCCAGCTGCAATCATTTATTATTTTGAACATCTTGGAAAATTTGCATGTATTTTAATTTATGGTAGTTTTTTCATTGACCTTAGTTTAGTTCAGTTTCTAAGTATTTTTTTTTAGTGTTTACTTTAGTTTCCTTTCTAGTTACTGCACCTACTCAGGCACTCTCTACCTGAAAAGAGTCTACTGCCAAGACACTATTCTCCGCTTTCCATCAAAATTCGAGACTTTTGCACTTCGTATTACAAGAAGGGCGAAATAAAAATAATTCACATTTAAGTGGGGATCAAATTCAAAAATATCATACCTTGGCATCCAATTTAAGTTTGTCTAAGTACATCGGTCGTATTTGCCGATCAGTCCGCAGCTCCAGGGCGTCCATTTGGAACGCTACGTACATCTGTGGACCCAGCTGCAAGCTAGACACTGTTGATGCTGCACTAAATCTAGAATTTGCCTGCCCGAAAATAAAATTTTAATACATAAGAATATGTATTAACTAGATTTGGATAGTTATTGAATAGTATTTACTTAAATTCAAACATAAAATTATATATTTAAGTACTACCAAATTAAAGGCTTTTCACATTTTACATAAGGAAGAAAGCAGAGTAAGCTGAAGAATAAATATTATGTAATTGCACTTACCTCTACACTATTCAAGTTCATCTCAAAATAAGTATCTGTTATATTGTCCTTATATCCAATTTTCGTATCATCTATTTTTAAACTAAACATCTGTCAAAAAAATATAGCCTGTAGTATAATAAATATAGTTCTTAACACAAGGTATATCTACCCTGCCATGTGCGAGATACAGCGTGAAGCTAATTCAATTTAATTACTAAAACACCCTTAATTTCTTTTTGTATGTCTGTCTTTCCGTTTGTGCGGGCTAATCTTTGGAACCACGGAACTGATATTTTTGGAACTTTCTCTGGGATAGGTTATGCAGCAACATATAGGCTTTATTTTATCCCGAAATACTCGCGGGATCGGAATTTGGCGTTTGCCGCGCGCATGTTCCTTGCACTTAGATAAAATATTGCATATAAAATTATATTTTTTACTTATATATATATAATTTTTATTATTTATATAAATCCATGTATCACTTTTATGTACAATACATGCATATTATGTTAGACAAGGACAGCATTTATGTTATTATAACATAAGTTATTACTTACCTTTGGTATAGCAGGAGCGAGTCTCAGTAGTAATGTGTCATAGTACTGTCTAGTATGATGCGGGACCACAGAGCATTTTTTCTTTTTCTGTTTTTGAAGATACGCATACAACTCATCCTCTACTAATATTTTTGGACTACATATCAATGTATGAATTTTCTGCAATGTGTATGGACAAAGTTTAAATAAAATAAGCACAAATAAAATTTTAATATGAATTTCTAATTCTCAAAATAGCTGAATAGGTTTGGACAAATCTTTTTTCTTGATATTTACAGCAACACTGCACAATCAAAACTAGGTGTCAATTAAAATGTTTAATTAAACCAATAATGCCAATCAATATAATTTAACATTGAAAAAAGTCAAAAAAATTTAATATTTATTAATATATTCACCTCCACATTCAATGGTCCCTCTGCTTTGACAGTGCCTTCAAGCAACAAATTAGAACAAGAAATATGAGCTAAATCTTTACAATTTCTCATTAACTTCACTTTAGCCTTATCTATGTTAGCTGAGAACACCAAAGTCCTAGCAGGACCTCCTGCTGCACCATCCACATGGATTTCTGTTGCAGAAGCATTTAATGAGGACCATGCACTGCCTGTACTACCATTTAAGTTTATAATAGCTTCGTATATATGGACACCCATAAACTGAAAATTATAAAGTAATCTTATTGTTTAGTAAGCTTAATAAAAATAATAAATTATATTTTAATATTAATATTTAAATTACATAATTGTTGTGTTAGTATGCATGTATAAAGGTAAGAGTTTTGAAAAATGCAGCTGGCTCTTATTTATAATTATATAGTAAAGCGGAAGAGATTGTTTGGTTGAACACATTAATCATAAACTACAGGTAGAAAAACCTTTTTGATAGATAGACCATTTATCAAAGAAAAGTCTAGGTTATATTACATGACATTATCCGTTTCAATTTTTCAATGTTACACACCTACATGTGGTGTTTTAATTACATATGCAACAACTAAAGGGTTTAGTTATTTACATTAGACTATGATGGTGAAGTCATAGATACAATACGAGCATACATAACATCAGTAGTCCAAAGCAAAAATACCTCAGCAATTAATCTGTTTATTACTTGATGTGACCATTTGAAATCAAAAACTCATATAAAAATATATAAATAAGGACAGACATAACAGAGAATAACAAATTATTACTTGCGCAAACATAATAAGTACTGGTGGTAACTTTTTATCCCGGAAGTCCAACAACTGTTTAGAATCATCAGAATTGAAATCATATTCATTAATATTTTCACCATTTGCTTCATCATTAAGCCCTTCTGGCCTTGAACTTGAGTTTTGCTTAGATAATAATGGTTTTAATATTGTCTCTACTACAGCATTTCTCTTTTCTTCTGTACTATTAGTTATTACTATTGTATTAATAAGTACAGAAACTAATTTATTGATATCTGAATAGAAAAAACTAGTTCGGAAATTCACTGTATTTATGTGCTGGAAATAATGGAAACAATTGGATTAAAAAAAGAAAATTATTCAAAGAAGGATAAATAAAATAGTAAATGAAAGTATAAACAAACTTGTAAATATTTTTTTTGTAATTTTAAATATAAAGAACATTAAATATAAGACAAATTTCTATCCAATTGTGGTTAAGTAATCTTTTTTTGGACAATTATAATAAAAATATACATTTAATTAATTTCTAACTACACCAAATAAAAGAAAAAACAGATAAATATAATCACGTTTTTTTAACTAAACATACTTTACTTAATTTTATTATAATATTTATTATAATAAATATTGTGGTTAATATAAAAAAAAAAACCATAATTATACAAAAATATAAATAAATACTTACAATACAATAGCCATCTTTTGATAAGCTCACATCATGGAATATTAACTTAGGTATTGATATTCTACCAATTTTTAACTTGATATGAAACTTTCTCTTGAAAAGCCAAGCTAATACAACTGGTAATAAGCTAAAAAAATTTAACAATTATTTTTATTCCTGCTATCAAATCAATTAAACATAGCTTCAATCTTTAAAAATAAATTAAAACTAATAATCAGGAAATTAATTATTTAAAGTATATTTAATGGATGACAAATTTGAACTTTTCTAATAAATATCTCAGGATTTGGATTTAAAAATAACAATACAGAAAATTCTGTATTATAAATATTAAATAAAGTTGTTTTTAATTAAGCCTCTATACAATGTTAAATGCAAAACAAACAGAAAGCTGACATCAACTTACCATGAAACACATGAGTAAATGAGCAGAACAATGAAAAACAGTATAAATATAGTATAAAGTATATCCATTTTAATATACTTGGAGTATTCTTTTTATAAAACATGTATTATTTTACTTAAATACATTAATTTTCGTCATATTTCGTATTAAAATATTAAATGCAGACTGTATTCAATCATTATTCATTACTCATAAGTCTGTCAATGTCAAAAGTTTTGAACGTCACATTTAATTGAAATTTCACATAACGTCTAGTATTGATAATAACAAAACATGATAAAAAGATTTACCTTTTAAAAATATATATATAAATATATTTAAAGAATATGGATACTTTAAAACTCAACACTTTATCAATATCAACAAAGCAAGAACGTATCAAATTGTTGCAATATTTGAGTCACTTGCGCTGTAAAATACAGGGCGGGAAAATTAAGATAATCAATTTCTACTGCAACTCATCTCCTCGTGATGTGGGATGCACTACAGCACAAGTATCTATTTTTGTGAAAATTAGATAAGTCACTTATTAGTTACTTGCTGCGATAAGGTTTATAATTTCCTTATCAGTGTCCCAAAATTGAACATACAATGGGGACAAGCATGCGAGATAATGAGCTATAATCTTTAATTAATATCTAAGCAACGGACGTTTTTTTTTTGGAAATTTGAAGAAATATTTATTGTTTGATCTAAATATACCTAAATATTATGCGTTTTTAAAACGTAACATAGGTAATTAAAAGCTCGGTATCATCTTTATAAGGGTTCCGTAAAATAATCACTATCTTTGGTTCATTTCGTATAAAATTAGGACATATGCTAAAAAAAATTAGTGTCTCAACTTTTGTAAGTTGTACTTTTCGATGATTTACGATCATGAAATTGGTACGGAGCCCTCGGTGCGAGAGTAAGACTCGCACTTGACCGATATATCGAGAGCAAAATCAAAATATTCTTTATTAAAATAGGTTATTACAAGCACTTTCGAATCCATAATTAACATAAGTGTCAGTATTGTCAGTATATGTTTTTAATTTTTCAGCTAGGTGGAGTGACGACATACGCAAAGTGGGTGGCAGTGGTTGGATGCCATTGGAGAGGCTTACGTCCAGCAGTGGACAAGGACAGGCTGATGATGACGATTTTCATATTCAAAAATATGTGAAGATTATTATAATAAATCTATTTTGCCTTGTTATATTAGCAAAAGTATTACTTTCATCACATCTGCATAAAAAGGGAATATTTTAATAAAACCCACAACAGATATAAGCAAAGCTTTTCAGTAATGTGCAGCATGTATTTATTATATTATTAATATATTTTATTGTTATTAATATAATAAAATATTTTTTAATATATAATTTTTTACTTTTTTTTACCTGTAGTTTTGATTGCATGGTCAAATAGAATTATATTCTACGTACGCAAAGTAACTGACCCTGGTCACTATGGGTTATACTAAAATGATTAATGTGATATAATAATATAGTCTTCCTTAATATGTAGACTACTCAATACAAAAAGCTTTTTCAATTTTAAGCTTCATATATTATATCTTAATGAAAAAGGCAGTTTAAGATAACATTACACATTTATTTAACTAAGGAACTAATATACATAATATTTCTCATGTTAATTATGGCCATGATGTCTTAGCAGTAAAACCTTCATACTTCTTTCTTGTTTTTAATCCTGACACTATTGTTGAACTCTTAGGGAATACTGTTTTTCCTTTAAACAGAGTGTCTTTGTCTGCAACAAGTGGATATTATTTATCACAATGTAAATATAAGTAATACATATAATATTTTATACATTAAGTAACAATAAAATAATAAAATATGTTGTTGAGAATGGTATCTAGTTAATTTACTTAATACCATAATGGAATGTTTTATAAATCTCTTAGTATAGAATTTATTATTTGAATCATAAAAATAATCATTAAAATAAATTATGAATATGGTTCAAAAAGAACATTTAAAATCATTAAAAATTCTTCTCATGTTTTATTAAACACTTACCTGGATGGTATCGCACATAATCTTCTTGGATGTACAGGTTCTTTGGCAAGTCCTTTTTCTTCAAGCTTTCAAACGGACTAAGTGTATCAACTGGTGTTTCATAAAATTCCCTTAAATTATCTGAAAATATACATCTTTTATGAGAAATAAAGCGGAATAAATAATATTTCATCAATTTTTTTTGATACGTAGGCAATATATAATATACTTTTTATAGTCAGAACAAATTTTCAAATATGTGTATATAATATGACTCCATATAATTTATACTTATACCATTAAACAAAAATATGTTTAAAAAAATTGTATTTAAATTACTTACCTACAGTTTCTATAGTATGAAGTAAAGAATTTGGTACACCATGTCCAGTTTGATCAAAACATGCTTTCAATACTAAGTATTTTTGTTCAAGAGAATCAAATTCAGATTCAGTTTGGAGTCCATTCTCAGAACACACTTTTAAAATAGTTTTATCAATGTCTGCAGGTGGATCCCAAGGCTTGTTAGGACGAAGAAATCTAGAATGATTAAAGTTATTTTCTAAGTACTGATATATCATTTTCGATTTAAAAATAATCTAATTTATCTTTAATTAATTACCCTCTAGAAGCAAGAGATTCTGCAGAAGCTTGTAATTTCTTATCAACCTTTGGAAATTTCGCTTGTTTATGCCTGACACATACTATCTGAAAAATATAAAATATGGTTTGGTTAAGGTTATAATAAATAAAAACATATGAATTTAAGCAAACTACACTTAACCTGTAAGTTTTTGCTGGTTTTGGATAAAATTATGTTACGCAACATTGTTTTATAAAATGTAAACTAAATGTGCTATTTGCGTTTTTATTATTTATCATTTATTGAATCACATAAAAATTTACGAAATATTTATACTCTTCATAAAATTGACATTTATGGTTTTTTAATTATACGCTACAACACACGCATACAAGGTAAATAATTATAAATAGTTTATTATCAAGTTAGTCCTTTAATAATTCTTATTATTTTATGACAAAATTTATCATGGAAGAAATATAATAATTAATCTGATTAATGGGTGGGTTATATTTTTAATAATTAAGGATAAAAGATATAGTAAAAATTATTTCATAAGAGAAGTATGGGCTATGCATGAAATGAAACGTATGTATATTTCTGGACGATCTCTATTAGTTTATGTTCGTGCCGCTACGTGCGCCACCGTCGGCTTGGGTTGTTGTTTCCTATCCGCCATTTTCCAGTCGCCATTGAAAGGTGAAAACTTCACTAAATGTCGGTGATGATTTTAAGATTTTGAGTGGTTTCTTTAAGATTGAATCAGTTTTAAGTGTTGTGAAATGAAAATGAAGTGCCTCGGACTACCATGACGCATCAAAATCACCAAACAAACGGTGCAAGTCTCGAGGATTGCCACACAAACTTCTTCGCCTTGGTAAGTCACTTTTACATTGATGAAAGAACACATAGGTACTTTTCTTTCGAAATCCCTACTTCTGTAATGACAATATTATTGCACGCTTAGGTACTTAAGAACTTAAAAATTTTAAAATTTTGCGTAAGTCAACAATAAATCCATGATGACCAAACGATCCAATTATCGTTGGTCGTTAGTGATATACAAAATTCACCTTAATGCGATACGGTAATGAAATCGGTCAATTGCGTTAAATATTTAGTATGGAAGAATCCATGGTCGATCGGGTCGTGACGCTCGACCGTTAGTCATCCTGGCATCGTACTCCAAGAAACGGAGTCACTTCGTGTTGCTAACCCACAGAATGTGATCATATTCAGCGAGCGAGGCCACAAGAAGCCGCAGGCCCATAGAGGTCATTTTGAATTCACCTGGCCGTAACGCGGACCGTAATGCGTCCACGAGACTAGTTTCGCCAGGTCGAGGAAATAACTTTCTTATTACTTGCATTCTTACAGCTGCGTTCGATACTGCGACATAATTTACGATAGTGGGAATGTTTATGTATAGAGAGACGGTCGGGTCATTCATTATCGGCGTGCCGTAGTGTGGAGTCGCTTTGCGTAACATTCGTAGCTGGCGCGAATTTTATCAGATTGTGTTCGGGTGAGGATTAGCGGGCAGTGCGGGTGGCAAGGGGGCGCCCCCGCCCGCTCCGTGCGTGGGGAGGGTGGGGGCGGTCGGTCGTCCTCGGCGGAGAGCAGCCCGGCGCCATTTCCACCTGACGCGTTGCCACATCTCCGCGCCGCGGCGCGCGCCTGCACCCGCACCCGTACCCGAGCCCGCACCCGCGCCCGTCTCCCTCATCGCTCCGCCTATCTCGCCACGATACAAATTACTGATTTCTTGCCCTGGCTGCTTATTGTCTAATTATTTATGCGACGTTTGCGGACACGGCCGCTATTGTTGCGTGGAATGCTTTCGTTTACATCGCCCCGTCGCCCCTACGCAGAGCGGTGACGCATCGACCTACTAGGCTGACATTGCGCCGAGTTCAATACACTTTAGATCATACATATATACAATAAATACATATACTTTATTTTTTTAGAGTCCAAGAGATAAAAACTCCTGCACTCATCGAAGAAATTTGTTTTATTAACATTGGCCTTTATTTGTTTTACCATTATGATTAAGTATAATAATGCCCTATAGACCTACATTCATAAATGCCAAGATATTAAATAGATTTTATAAGTTGACCTTGGTGGAGCCAGCTAGATCAATAATATTATGAAGTACCATAATCAATCATCGATAATTCTATTGTGAATATAAGTATAATTAGAAATAACATTTTCAAACGATTATTTATTATGCAGGACTATTATCGTTGTATTTAATAACGGTACAGATTCAGAGAGAGTGGTAACAAGCAGCGTATTATTTAATAATGAAATGCATATCAAAAAATATTTAAAAAATAAAATAAAACATTTTTGTATAAATAATACACCTATTCTTGTATTAGTCTTGTCATGTCTTCCACTGACCCGGCGGACTCTGCGCAGTGCGCAGTGACTGATGCGGGGAGTCGCAGCTTGCGATCTGCGCGGGCGACGCGCTCATTCAAGCGTTATGAATGGTCCTAGTCTTAACTTTCTCATACGCCTGAGACGCGGCCTCCGACTGCTCCGCTACTCTTGTACATATCATAATAATAGTGTCATTTGATTTAAATGAACTATATTAAAAAAATGTTACAGGAAAATTCAAATGCATGTACATAAATGCCTTAAATTAAATACATGCTAACTGACTACTGAAATGTACTACATAATAAATTAAAATATAGTACTAGTAATAGCACTATTGGTTTATAGAGTGTGGATCCAGTCCTCACAATCCCCTTGATTGTTTCGACAGATTAATATTCTAGCAGTAATTTCCGCAGACGCCGGTGCGGCAATATTGTCCATTGACCGCCCGAACCCGCCGCTCAGTTATTCATGGGATATCTGAGCCGCTGGACCTCTTATCTCCATGTAAACGAGACCGCCACCAATTTACCTCTGAATGGGACACATTCCATCATCAGGAACGTCCATTAACTCAAGTGCTTGATATGAAAATAATATTTTGTCCTTCGCTATACTTCATACCTATCGCACATAGTAGGTGTATCGCTTCATATTAATTGTCGTTGGAATGGTATCTGCCGTAGCTATGTCCCAGTGAAACAGCTGGCAAATTTTATATGAATATTATGTATTATATACATAATTTTTATGTTCTCTTGTTATAAAATTTACATATAAATTCGTAAGAGTTTTACTAAAAGTAATTACTTAACATCTAATGAAGATTTCACTTTTATCGTAATAGCTACCTAACGTTTTAAATGTTATTAAAATGACCTTTGAAAATGTAAAATCAAATTGTTGTATTGCATAATATTCATTTTGTTTCTATTGGTATAGGCAAAATAAAATATATTTCACTTGTGCAGCACACTATATTAGAGAAATTATATAATTAAATGGTTGTAGGTACACTACAATGTTAATACATTTCCTGCGCTAACGTTCACTGTCAGTGTTTATTGCTTGAAGAATAGATAAAACTATGCCTTATCAGCTGACGTGTGCGGCCTTAAGTGATCATAGTTATCTACATCGTGAACCAGAATTCGCATTTAAATATCTGCAATACGATTTCATGATTTCTAAGTTTAATAGTATATATTTCATAACAAACTTAATATCTTAACTTAAAATCATAAACACAAAGCATTTAAAAAGACTATAAAGACGCTATAATTCTTATATTAATAATATAAAAAGGCTTTTGTAATATGTTCTTGGTAAATAAAAACACTTGTGACTGTTGCGCAAAAGTACTTGGATTCTAAGATTCTACAAATTCGCGCAAAAAATATATAAATGCAAGCAATGAAGGCGGTCTCTTTTACTGATAACAAATTACAATGTCACTGAGTATCAGGGTTTGAGCACAAGTAGCGGTCGTTATCACTGCGTATTGATAATAATATTGTACTGTTAATAACAAACATATATTTTAGCATATACATTTTAGATACAGATAACCAGTACCTTAATAATAAAAAAAACTCTTCCTGTATATATATATATATATATATATATATATTTCGAATAGCATCATTATCATTATATCATAATCGAAAAACGAAACCTTTAATTTTACACATACATAAATGAAATGTTTTACGATGACCTACAGTTGATAGCATAACAAACACTAGCTTTAATTATCGCCGGACAGGATATTCGCGGCAGCGTGTCTGCTACTAATTTGATATGTCGCACCTTTAAATAAAACAAACAATTTGTATTTATATGCTATCTAGTTATTGGTGCATGGAAGTAGTTTATTAGATTCCTGTTTTTTTTTTTATTTCACTAGGAAAGATCATTCTAAGTTAATCGTGTCTTTTCTTTTTATATTAGCGATAAATTAAAGTTTTTACAATTGTGTTATCACTAAGATAGTATTAGTTATATAAAAAATATGACATGTATATTTGATTAAACTTAATTACTAGAATGAATAAGATTTTAAGGTAACATCTCGTCTCACGCGGTTTCAAAAGGAATTTCCGGGAGCCTTCTCGTAATGAGTGATCGTTCAAGAATTTTACAATTTGTCTATCAATATTGCTATTAGTGTGTTACATATCGATTATTTTACTTTCTTTATCAGTCTGGATAAAATGAAACGCGGCGCTGAAAGTGAAGATCGGAGCGTCTTAACGATGAATTCGTGACCAAATAATAATTTTATTAATCATAAATATATTAGAGAGAAGAACCAAGATCTTTGGTTTCGTCATATACATTTCCATATTTAAATTTTTCCATTTTATAAGCATAAATTATGTTAATTCGTCTCAAGCTAGGATATCGCGAGGACGTCCTTGATAAAAAGCAGTCGTAGAAAGCGTCCTTCACCTAGTTCTTAGCGTACCTATTGGAACAATGTTTTCTCCGCCAACCTCTCAGTTTGTTATAACAATATATTCTTTCTATGATACATTTCACAACTTTGGTTAATTTTTGTGAGGCGAACAGATAAGGCGAAATGTATTCTTAAATATTTATTGATATATATGTATATAATTACTATAAATAATGTTTATATTTATTACTAGTACATCTTAATTAAATCTTATATTAATTTTAGCACACTAGTAAATTTTCACGAAGTGTGCAAGTGACAAGTGGTAGCGTAAGCGGAGGTAGCGGGTTCTTCTCTTATCTTGACCTAAATATAGGCGGCCGCGACGAAGCAGCGCGCACTAGCGCACTCGCTAATCTGCGTACCGCATTAATTGGCACTTGAAAACATTCATTAACATACTGGACGTATGTACGACTAGTAATACCTACTCATATTTGGTAATATTTGGTAATTATTTTTGAATGCAAATATTTCGGCAATTAATTGTGAAATATAATGTAAATTATTATATTGATTGAATGAATATCTTAAACAATAATATTTATCATCGGTTGTTATTTGTCAATTTTAGTTATCAAAATGACATGATATTTTTTGATATCATAAATCACATTTACAATATTTATTTTAAATAGGTGTATAGACCATGTGTTTCTTGTACACAGATTATATATTATTTTTTTATTCATTTAATTCGTTACTACAACCAACGAAAATATAAGGAAAAAAGACAGCAATAGAAAACATACAATTTTAGTGTAAAGGCGGCCTTAATACCACAGGTAATCTCTTCCAGACAACTCTTACCATAAAAAATCAAATATGAATAGTGGTTGGTGTACAAATTATGTTAAGTAAAAAAATACTACTAAGAAAAAAATAACTTTTATAATCTACATACTATAGAATACATACAACTTACTTAATAATTTTATAAATATATAGTAGTGTAGTAGTATGAGTAAATGAATAAACATACCTAAACAAATATACAAACATCTATTACAGTGATAAAAGGTGTATTTCCCACAAAAAATTATTTATTCCAAAGAAGTGCAGCTTTACTGTAAAAGAGTTACCATAAGCTTATGTACAACTTACTGGTGATTCTTATCTTATTTGTCAAGCTGTGATCTGAAATTGGAAGAGACGTTGGGGCCAAGAAATGTGAACCTTGGTTTAAGATACTCAGGAATGTGAGGCTGGTACAGCATAGTGTAAAGGAGTGTAAGGATATGGAAATAATGACGCTCCCTGATAGTGAGCCATTGCAGTTCCTAATTTGTTGAGGAAGGTATGTGATAGATCACAATAGCGCGCATCGGCATAATTTAGAAGGGGGATGAGAATAGTTTGGGATATTTTCATTCTGTTCTATCATTAATATTGAATGAACTTCTCGTTCTTCTTTATATTCATATTCTATTCTATGGTGTGGTATTCTACCTATACTTATGCTCGCTCAAACACTGAATATTAGTGTAGAGTTGTCTCACAACTTGGTGTAACCTGTACTTATTGTTGCGTTTCCAACGCCATATTATATGCTATTAAATAATAGCTAACATGAAATGTAAGTCATGGATATAATCAACCTCATTTTAGTAAATTTTCAAATGTTTTTATATGAATCATCGGTGTCGTAAGGAAAACGTTCGGTTTCATTTTGCGTAAACAGCGTTTAATGTATGATGGAAAGAGACAAAACTGAAAGTGTAAAGCAATAAATACCGAGTGTTTTCCTCAAGTCATCGCAGCCTTGACCGGATGTAACTCATGGTTATGTATGGGATAAGCACAAATGTACCTTAGGTCAAGGGTAGATGATGGAGGTTTGATTGATGATCCTTGCTTTGGCTCCTTCTTTGTGGGAAGATTATTTAATACCAATAACAAGACGTTTTGAATGCAATATGTTATTGTGATAAAAAATGTATAAAACTACTTTTTCTTTTTATAAAGCAATGAAATATTTTCTATTTTTATTGCAACCTTATGTTTGAGTCGCCTTGGCCCTTCTTATGTGGCCCTGTGTTCACGGAAAACAAGTTTAACTTAAATATCTAGTTGTACCTTATTATACCTATACGGTGTCATTTCGTGTCCATTTTAATTAGACTACCATTTTATAATCACATTTTTTTATTACTTAATGAACTTTGAATGGTTAAGCAATGGAATTATCGAATTTCTATTTGATCAGGATTTAATAAGGTCATTAGTAAAAATGATCAATACAATAAATGATAATAAATTTGATGCTTATTAATATATAAAGTATTTAGGTTGCGTTGTTCTGTAAACGAAGTACAAGATTGTCAACGTTGGCGTTGCGCAATGAGGTATTATGCGTTAGCTTGTAAACAAGGGCCTCTCGATATAGCGTCAGAAACTCGGCCGAATGCAGCGTCAGACTGAGGGCATGCGATTAAATTTAAAACGCTTTCACTCAACGAGGAACCCCTCCTCCCCGGTACTCCTCCTACCTACCGGCTACAGCCGCTCAGCCGCTAACACGTGAACTCGTTTCTGCGATCATTGCCGCAGATTGCACCCAATAACTTCGCCGATCGTCTTTTATATATGCCGCTTAAGTTATAGCTTTATAAAGTTATGATTTTGCAATTCGTCACATTTTCTGGCAATTTATTGCTCCATCAAGAGTAATTTTGTGCACTTTTGATGATGTCTAATGATGTCTTATAAATTTATTTTCCCTTTCAAATATGAAATAGATGTGACATCCCTTCTACGAGCCCTATCTCCCTGATAAATTAGTACGTTTTATCTATTACATATTTTTGTAATTGTTGCAAAGAATAAAGTAAATTTACCACTTAGCGCAAGAAAAGTTGTAGTTTACCGTGTAACACTTAATAATTGGTGCGTAGCACACTTTATTTCGTGTCACCATAGTAGATCTGTACAAGAATTAACTACAAAATATTATTTTTAGAGACTCACATTTTACATACTCGAAAATATAATGGAAACAAATTGTGAGTAGGCAGTACACACAAAGCATAATCGTTAGCTTAGAAATGCAAACAATCCCACCAATCCTGGGGTGACCCACTTTGACCTTAAATAAAGGACACATTATTTAAGTCTGTCGAGGTGACATTTCCACCTTGTCATTCTAGGGCGACAATATGCATGAGAATTATAATTATGTTAATGAGGACCTCACACTCGTTACCCCATTTCAAGGAAAAGTTTTTTTCGTATACTTTAAACTTTAACCTTTTAAATCGCCCTTTGCTAGACTCACTTGGTGGGGTTGGGACTGTCTGTAAAATAGTGATAAATATGGAAGGTATTTTAAATTGTAGACCACATGTCTCGACTCTTATTCCGAAGCGTATGTTCGACACAATCTCCTCTCATAGTCCTTTGTATTCATAAAAGCTATGCGGCGCTCCAATCAGAATCCGCATTGTGATAACAGACGCTTTCAATATGAGCCTGAATATTTAGATGGATGGCATCTTTCATATGAAGACTTTTTTTTAAATATTTATTTATAAATCTTTTATACTGTGACGCTTTAAATAATATTTTAAGAAATATTAAATTAAAGGATGAGACATTAAAGTAAATAAAGTATATTTTATAGTAATATCCGAGTACATTACGTACCGCCAAGTGAAAAAACTAGGCCAAATCCTCAAAATTCTAGATGTTCAAGTATTGAAGGTTCGTTGACCGCGGCCGCGCGCGCCTGTCTTTACCGTTAGTTGGATAGCGTACCGTAGTGCAGCCTACCTGTACCCTTCACCCTCACAAGGGTGTAATTGCCTACGGATCTCACGTTTTACTTCTTTTTCTTCGTTCCGACAGTCGCTTCTGCGACGCTCCTTAAGATTTCTCAAAAACATCTCATTACGGCATGGTGTAAATATGTACTTACATTTCTGACTACTATAAAACATCTTATATTTATATGGAAACGTGTAGCTAATTGTTATGTAACACAGGAACAAGCACGTCTTATTTGCTGACATATAATAGTGTTGTAACCAAATTGAATGTCACACGGTGGACATTTACAAAGTCACTTGAACCAAATTTTGGCAGCAAGATTTAATTAGCGCCTTAACGTGTCGCAGTTCATCGGCCGGCGGAACGATTGCTAAGTTATTAATTCCACTCGATTACGACATTGCAAAAGCGTGCGAACAATAGACAACACAATGAGACCAGTTATGATCGATGTACCTATTACACGTCAATGACAAGTTTGGATAGACTTAAATACTATTCTTTCCTTTTTTTTTTTTAAAGAAATAGTATAAATAATATTTCTAATGCATTATAATTTATTAATATCAGCAATGTGTTATTCTAATAAAATACATATTTTTTTTATATTTAATAATTTTTAATAATATCAATATGACAAGCCTATGTGTATTAAAATGAAAAATATATAAAATGACATATTAATAATTATTTGCAAAGTCGCACCACACACGGTGTTAGTGTCAATCACAATCGAATGTACAGTGTACACCAACTCGTTACCGTACCGCCTGCGTCTGCGCCTGACCTCACCGGGCGGCGCGTGCCTCTTGACGCGTTTGCCGCATAACAATATCGATGTGCTCGCACTTCGCACTTCAATCTATCCAATGTATCGCTCACATTTTGTCGTGCATACAATCTTCACACTAATTGGTGTAAATGCTGCTTTGTAATACTACTTTGAATAATATTTAATGTCTTTATAAATTACTATACTCACTATTATATACTCGGATTAATGTACATTTTTAAAATTAACACGCCTGATTTTGATAAAATAAAATGTTGGTCATTAATCAGTATTCAATGCGAGTTGAGCTGTAGTCAAACAGATACACATACCTACATACATATATACACATAAGCTTACATGGCGTCGGTTTTAATTGAGGCCTTCTATTTATACTCTTGTTCGTTCCTTTGTTTCGAACAGGTATTATTTTGTATATTTAAGATTGTACGTAACGTCAAACTAGTAGGTCAATAATCGTGTGAATATTGTATTGAAATAAAGACGATTGATAAAAACATAATTGCATTGTAAATTTAAATTGAAATATCACTTATATTTATGTAATTTCTGTTGATGTGCGGCTCATGTTTCATTGTTTTACAAATACAATGTAAAAATATGAATATTTTGAAATTAAGAAAATATTCTCTTACATTATAATGGCATCCTACCTATTTGATGATTTCATCGTGGACACTACATCAATATAATGAAGACAGATGTTATGTATGACGCGCTATAATCTGAATCCCCCAGGTCAGAGGTAATTGTTTTATCATTTTAATATTGGCGCAGATAACCGTAATGCTTTGCTGCAACTTTTATATCGCCGTCTCGCTCGTTGCGGCCTCATTACAGTAAACGGGAGGGAGAGAGGTGTAAGTGGCAAGTTGTTACCGCCCACACGCCCCCGGTAACATGCCTCTAGTTGTCGGAAGAATCTTTTTGACTCTTGTTTACAGCACGTCTACATAACATCCACTCCACGTGCGAATTTATAGCATTGTAAACTGAAACTTAGTAATGAATCTTAAAGTATTGTTTTTTATGGTCGCTGTTAAACCTTATTATTATAATTGAACGATATTATTGCCTTGTATAAATATTAACATATTATTTTTTCTTTTAACATATAATGTCACAGAAGTCTAAAATATGTAGTCTAAATTTAAATATGTTTTCAAACATCGATCCGTACGCTAATAACATTACATACTACATACGCGTCGAAATGTAAACAATAGATATTGCAACATGTCTACATGTCTTATCTTGATTACTGATTTACTGAATATGTGTATCGCTCTAACTTAACGCTTGGTAACAGTAACTCGGCAGTTACCTACCTTACGTTTGAGGCTGTGTAACATACCGCACATGTAAAAATGTAGCGTTGTTTAATATGAATAAAGGCGATATTTGCTCGTCCCGAATAATGGAGCTTTAGAGGTGGTGAAATGATACGCGCAATCCATAGTAATGATGTTCGCGGAAGTGGCCGACATGCGCCGCTCATGTCACGCACCGTGTCGCGATCGCAGGCGGTGCTAGCAAGAATTATGTACATATTGTGGGTTTTTGTGAAATAAATAAGCATATTTTTCTATAAGTATAAAATACGACTTAATCAGAATACATGTAAATTTTTTTCTTATTTAAAAAGGATATCTTCATAAAAAATAGATTTTATTTGTTTCTAACATGGACTCAAATATTTTGGATAAAAAGAACTTTTTAAAAAAAGATATAACCCTATATATGATATTTTTGTATTGATAATTGAATATATAATAATTATTATGACTGTAATTTGTAATGGTTTTACTACTTAAATTAAGAAAGTAAACATTTATTACGCTGAAAGTGAAACAATAACAATGTTAAATGTATTTAGAGTCTAGACGCAATGCGATTTGATTGATTTGTTTAGAGTATATATTGCATACGTATTATATTGCGCTTTGTTGTTAATATAATAATTATTACGAAAATAATGAAGTTAATGATTTACACGCAAGTTTTAAATATTTTATTCTTTAAATTAAAAAGCCACCCCATGGAGAGTCGTGACGTCACAGAGTAAAAATGCAGTAGCGAAGTGCAGGGCCGAAGGCGCGCGCGCACGCCGCCGTCACATCAGCCTCGATTGTTTACCCCGCTAGTAACGTAATCGCGCCGTTGCCGCGCCGCGCTCGCCTCCTCTCACTTTCGCGATAAGCCGTCTCTATCGCACGCCGTACCTCTGTCTCGTTCTCGGCTAGCGGTGTTCGACTTTTTTGGACATGCAGTTTTTTCCGTTCTCGGTTATGCTAGCTTTACGGACCTACATTGTTTACAGTCAACTGTTCATTTAAATCTGCATATTTAATAGATGCGGCTTTTTATCTTTAACAGTGATCGCAGTATATTGTTACGCGAACCACTTCAAATATATATTAATATAGATTATAAACATATATGATTATAACAATTTATTAAATATAGTAGTAGTTAAAAATGTACATTTGTTAAGTTTTAATTATCAATTAAGATGTAAATTAACAATAAATATTACAATAGATCGATTATTTTTTATAAATCTATTGCCATAATAACTATAATTATATTTTATACTCAACGTATTTAAACTGTGAATCCAAGTATTTGAGTCTCCATATTAACACAGTTTCACACAACTTTATGTTTCACAAAACAATGAGGCTTTGTCAAACATCTGCGTTTTCAGTAAAGTTGCGCGTACTTACGTAAGCCCGCCGTACAACCGGTAAGGGTGGAAATTTCCCGGAAAACTACCGGCTTTTCAGCGGCTTCAACCGGGCGTTATCGCCGAGCCCTACTCGTCCAAGCGTCAACGTTGACGTCGTCGCTTGCTTCACATTTTAAATTCAAATAACCGCAGATTTTCCCAAGTTTTACTCCACTACTCCAGAGCTTTGTCAAAGAATATTTTTGCTTAATATCCGTCATATCGCCGAGCTCGCTTTGATGTAACGTTTAAATTTCCATCGTAATCTATTGACCTCTTTGTCGTAGTATCGGAAAGACATTAGTGCCGAGTGAAGACATTTGTACAAGCTTGCTCTTTTAGTAGTTTGCCGCTGCAACTATAATGGCATACGCTTTCGAACTACGCAAGCATATGTATGTCCTGCATTTGAATAATGTGGCCTATTTACGAACAATTTTTACCGTATACCGTGTAGATACGTAGATACTAAGTTTGGTAGACCCGTAATTTTAACATTAATGCGTGGTCACGTCACTCGGTAGAAAGTGAGTTGGTCCCGCGCGAGCGCATCGGACGTTAGAAAGCGGCCCGCCTCAGACGTCAACCAAGCACCGAAACACTGATCGGCATGTGTCCTCGCATTCTTTAAAATAATACGAGCGACCGTCTCACGGGTTTCTTAATTGGGACTGGTGATATTACAATCGTATTAGAAATTACTATTTGTACCTTCATGTAATATAAAAAATAACACAGTATACTTGAGAATTCAGTACATGATATTACTGTATGTTAAAGTATTAAGAAGGAACTAAACCCCTGTTATCGC
This sequence comes from Dione juno, assembly GCA_037127375.1. Taxonomy (NCBI): domain Eukaryota; kingdom Metazoa; phylum Arthropoda; class Insecta; order Lepidoptera; family Nymphalidae; genus Dione; species Dione juno. The sequence goes on from JAXRJS010000041.1 coordinate 2,259,520, forward strand.
ATTTCGATGCGACCCCACGCGCGTCTGCCAGGTGCGTGGAGCCCCTTCCGCTGCAGATGGTTACGTCGGGAAGAAGTCCGTTGACCCTCTTCGTTGCGGCTATAAATATTAATACACCTTCGGCATAGCAACAAAATGATTAACGTTTTGACCTTCGTACCTCGGTGTGCGTTACGCTCTAACATATGCGAACGTGTCGTCTCATTTTGGAAATAACACGTAAATTTCATTTAATACTTTCAAATTAGAAAACATTTCTTTCTTTTAAATGAAATACCTACTTATAAATTAGAAAATTTTATTGGCTTCTGTGCATATTTTATCAAAATCAATTGTGTAGAATTAGCCATAAATGATGGGAAACCGCAATTTGAGTGTCCTAGTAGTTATCTTATACACCTTGGTATTAATTTTTGTTATTTTTATTTAAAAAAATGCTTGTTTAACCGGTAAATAGAAGCAAAAAAACAGCATATTTTAGATTAAGTAACAGGATTTTCTGATTGACTACTTGCAAGGCAATCAACACTATATTACTATGAGGAAGTCTATCATTAATCCTTGATCATTGACAGTGTTTATTAATATTTAAAATTTCGTAAGTTTATAAACGGTCCTAATCAAGAAATCAATACACTTTTCCCCGTTTTAGTTAGTAAAGTTTAAAAAAATGTAGGTTTCTTTTATCCGCTACACTTAGAACTTTGAAAGAGATCCACTAACGTTATATCATTTATTCCAGACGGAGCTGTATGGCATAAAATGGCGTAAACTGGTATGGGGGGAGACGAGCGGCGGCGGCGATGGCGAGGAGGGCGCGGCTCCACTCGCGGACCCCGTGATCAGCAGCTACGCGCGCTGCCTCGCCGGCGACATCCTGTGCGTGTGGCGGCGCGTGCCGCACGACCTCGACACAGGCATGCCCGCGCCGCCGCCGCTCTCCCTTCGCGCCTCCAAGGAACTCTGGATATTCTGGTATGGCGAAGAGCCGGACCTCAACGGAGTGGTGGCGCCTGAACTCATTGCTAGCCGTGAGTATTACTTTTTTTATTGGCTTAAGCTTAAGTTAGGTGACTGTGCGACAAGGCTCTCAGGCTCCAGTTTTTTATATCGAGTTTTCATTATGTTTTAAATACGAAGAACCGTAAAATATACTATGTAGGTATACACACGAACATAAGTGAGACCTCAAGGCATTATCAGTATCATCACATAAATATCTATAAAAAACAAAAAATATATGATATTTTAACATTGTAAATGAGTATAAGCCACAAATAACATTATACGAAAAACTCGGCGACACTTGTTATACTTGAGTCCAATAACCTTCACAAAAACTAATAATTGAATCGCTCCATAGGGAGTAGCGTTAAACTGACCACTTTTAAGTATAAAACTTTTAACATTATCGGTAAACTACTTTGCGCGGCGCCGGTTAAATGGCTGAACTTAACAGCTCGTTAAACAAGCTCCCGGGATTTGTTGTATCATCGGTAACAATTACGCGAAAGATTAAGATCTCGCGACGTCATCTCTTTCAAGAAGTCTCGTCGAGAGAAAGGCGAACTTGAGACTAATTAATATAATAAATGACGTTTCACTACGATATTCAAGTACTCGTACTCTTGGAATGTTGCTCGCTTTTGACATGTTTGGCAGACAATTTGCGCGATGTGTTAATCGTTGTGTGTATATGGAATATTTTAGATAAATAATAGAACAATTACTTAAAGTATATTTTCATGGTATTGAAACTAGCAAGAAGTGGTGTTCGTACATTCTATACTAAAAAGTTTCAAGTAAAAGTGTTGGCGAGATGTCAAGAAAAGTTGAAGGCGGTCCCAAGTCTGTCGAAGCCTAGTTTTCGACGACTTTATTCTAACGCAACAGGTGACTTGTCGTGAAATAGTTAGCGAATACTTTGATAGAAATATTTTATGAATGACATTTTGTATGATACTCATTCATGTGAGTCAAAGCGTACGTATGCTGTGCTATACAGACAACTACTTGTTAGTAAGAGTAAAAAGTACAGCATTATATCTAACGAATATAGCTTACCATATGAACATCTTTACTAAGCTTAATTCCAGTACTTTTTGGACAGTGATATATGTTTACTCTTTATATAAAAAAAAACTTTCAATGCCAGTGCAGTAATACGTTTTTTTTTAATGTTTAATATCTGCCTATACAAATTGTAAAGTTGGATTCCGCCACTTTATATTCCATTTATAGCAATTGACATCGCAATAAATTAGCAAACAATTAACTTCCCGGAGTTGTTTTAAACAGTTTAGCAAGTTTTGTAACAGGCGAAGAGAATTGTACAGTTATTGTAACGGCTAGAAACTTTATAATTCGACGTATTGAGCAACACACAAGATCGTTAATTGCTCAAAGACACGATATACCTATAGAAGGATGTAACGACGTGCTCGTGTATCCGCTGGACGTTGAAATTCTGTTCATTTCAAATACAATTCGTAAATACAACTGCACATTTGAATGGCTTACTTTAGATCAGTTGTATTTTAAGTATATATATATAGTATTTCAATTATAAACCTGTATTAAGTTATATCTGACATTAAGAAAAATAACTATATATTGTGTTATAAATAATTATTTTGAGATTCCTAATAAAATATTCCGTTGAGCTCTCTTGCGTGCGTATTTATTTAAACATTACCGGCGCAAGCACAGCACCGGTGAACAAGTTCACGCGAGTGCGGCCGAATCCGAAAATAGAACGTGACATAAATCTACATAAACGGTCCTTATTTTGGCTGTTGCCCATTGTGACGGTGTTGCTTACTTTTTTTTTTTATATAATCATAAATTTTCTTTGTTGAAATCTTTTAAACCACTGAAATGACCGACAACCAAAAAAATATACTAATATGTTATATAATTAATGTATTTCGTTTTATATTTTAATTTTTATTCGATGCTTTCTTTAGCAGTTGTGTTTAAAATTGCGAAATTACCAACAGATTCTGTACATTGATATTTCTCGGTATTCATTTAAAATAATCATCGTATACTATCACTATAATAAAATCTAACAAAGGATTATGCTTCAAGTCTAGAAAATGGAAATGATACACAATAAGTTTCCATCCTTGTGTAGGATGGTACGAATCTGCGGGTTGTGACCGTGGCTGGCCAACGTCAATTGTTTCAACCTTGGTTACCCATTTAGCTCGGGAACAACATTCTGATGCTGCCGTTATATTTCAGGATACCTTATTTCAATTATCATTATTAATGATTCTTTCATTTGAATGTTTATTTTTAACTAAGTATTAAGTTTATGACACATGATCATGTATATAGTAGTAAGGAAGGCTTTAACGGAGGTGTAAGCGTTGCGTAATATAGCACCTAGGTGCTAACTAGACTTACGATATTACGCGAATTGAGCGCCACACGTTCTATAGAGACCTACTTATTGAATGGTTCATTAACTTAATCTTAATTTAAATTTTCGCATAATAATTTTGCTGCATTATGTACCATGGGATGTACCGTAGGACAAAATGTAATCGCGATGGTTGTCGATTCCGTCCGCTTTCGGGGATAACAATTATTTTCATTTCCCCACTCTGGTAAGATAAAATCAAGACGCAATTCCACAAATTCGGGCGGAAATAGGAGAACGGAGTGTCTTGACACTATGTTATTTCGACCTACATTAACTATTTGCGAGATATATTTAGCGTGAAATATAAATTATGATTTTGTAGCCAAATAAATAGTAAAGTAATTTAAATGAGTCTTAGAAAGAATAACTGAAGCTTTTTTTAACCAAGCGCTGTTACAAGGTGCAATAAATCATTCCCGGTCACCCATTTCTGCGTATAAGGCGAGACAGGGTAAGCAAGGACGCGGTATCGACTCGCTGCGCTGTGGCTAGTCTACCCTTACATTTCGCTATATTTTGTGATATAACAAACATTTATATTATGTTTCAATAAAATTTTATTTTGTTGTCCTACATATATTTTAACACATACTCAGAAAGATCATTCCACGTAAAGTTGTTTATTTACTACATAAATATCAATTAAACAACAAGCCTATAAAATTATTTATACATAATTAACAATGCACTCGATGTAATATTTACTATCATTTACGATCTTTTAAATATAAAATTATTGCCTTTAAATGAAAAATACTAAATATTAACTTTTATTAGCTTTAACGAAATATTTTTTATTATACCTATATTTTTATAGTTTATTATCAAAGTTCTAAAACTAGTAAGTAAATAGAAAGGTGATGATGCATGGTCGCTGGCCGCCATGCCACTGCGGACGGAAATTACTGGATACATAGCAATTTCCCGATATGATCGAAGTTCTAACAAATATTTCATTCATTCTGCTTGATGGACCATAATACACTAAATACGTGCTGTAATATAACGTATTATGTTTTTTTTTTTTATAAAATAAATCAACAAAGCAAATACCATGTGAATGTTGTACGTGTTATATACAAATGAAAATCTTTAGGCATCCTCTGACAATAATATCCTTTTCAAAATACAATTTTATATTATAAACAACATGTAAGCTCTCTTGTAATACATCGTGCTGTAGCTGTGTCTGAGCGTTTAAAGCGACATCAGGCTACATGTGTAAGTAATGTTCCCTAATGCTGCCGGCTACAATTTGCGAGGAATCCTTGGCAGTTCCCAGGCTGGCGGCGTACGTGAGCCTATTTGTGCTGAGATTAACGGTTGACCCGGCGCGGGCGGTGGCGGGCGACAAGACATAATCTGTTTAGTCATCGCAGATGTGCCGGTTATCTTAGGAATAGATAAACTAATAATTTTAGGCCAAAGGCTTTGAAGTTCCTAAGGAGAATTATTTTAATTCACAACTCGTAACGCTATAAACGAATTGAATATACTTCCGGGATAATAGGGTCATGCGCTATATTAACTCATCAGACACGACGCAGCAATCGCACATCCCATTCATTTACATGCATCCACGTCACTTGATTCATTTGTAAAATGGACATAACTTTTCCCGCTCTGTGTGTCATTAATAATGATCGAAGAGTTATAAGTATTTGGTTTTCCCTCTTACAATAACTAATCGCTGTATATTAAGCATTAAATACACATACAATTAAATAATATGTGCATTTGCTATTTTAAAAACAAATATCGACAAATTATCGAACATTTGTAACGGAAAGTTACCTTAAAACCTCTACATTACTAGGATTGAGCTCGAATAAACAAGTCACAAATTGAATCCAATTTTCTGCGTGATTAATTAAATTGAGTGTTGTCATATTTTGAGAGAGTGAACCATTTCATTGACATTATTTCTAATTTAAACGAACGATTTATTATTGTATGACATTTATATTAGTGCAAAATATTCTCGTCTGCGTCGTTCATCTTTGGAGACTATAATTAGATTATATAATATACTTGTAGGTGTGTGTGTATATATACCTATATATGTATGTATATATATATCCCTGCAACTGTTTTTGATCCGCTATGCAGAATTAAGTTTGTACCCGTAGAATTGCGCTGCCTGATTGGGTTTGTCTGGTGGTACGTGGGCGGTGGGTTAAATGTCAGCCCACCCCCTGCGCCTGCTCTAGCCCTCCGGCACCTTCTTACAAATTCGATAAAGGTCATAATTGGAAGTATCTACTCGTATGACTACTACTATACTGAATATTACTAAACTTTCACTTAATATTCCACAAACATTCTGCAAACTTATATATTGTTTAATTATATAAATGCTGAATTAGACACACTGCAACGAAACATCAACATTTCCATAATATTTTATTACCATAACTTAATTACTTTATATAGTACAGAAGCTTGCAATTATGCCCATCAAAGTCCCTTGTTTATGGTTCAAAGTTACCGTAGATTGCATTGACCATGCCCGCAGCAATTAGGGGGCAACGGCGGGTTATGATGCGACAGTGGGTGGGTGGCAACGAGGCTAGGCAGCTGTAACCCCTAACTCTCGCCTCAAACGTACTTATTTATTCATTATGCTATCCATATTGGTAAGAACAGTGATGCTTAGCTGCTTAGCTTTATTGGATTAATTATTTATATGAAAGCGAATACTTACACGACGATGAAGATAAAATTATGAAAGGAAAGAGAAAAGAAATAATAAATAATCAAACTCATTTAGCAACGTTAGTACCTTCAGTCACTTTACTGACTGTAATAATCAAATTTTTTTATAAATACCGTGTACCTAGGCTGAAACGCACGCGTACAAGTGCAAGCTTACGCCCATTGCACTTAATGCTGTAAACACACACACACACACACATCAATGTTTCTGTAACACCACACAAGTGCCGTGGAACATAGCTGTAAGTTCATATTAGTTCTTTGCGTACAATACTACGCTTAAACTAGGCTTTAGAGCCCTTGTTACGGTCTGGTGAGTACGGTCATTAATCATTCACTCTCCTTGTCCACTGTAAAGTCGTACACGTACGCTGTGTCCACACTGAAAGCACTGGAACTCTAGTGACTTAAGTTGACCCCTGTAACATGTTGTTTATATGGTACTGGTAAATAAGTCAACTTATGCTGTAAAAGATTGTGACAACTATATGCACGATATATATGCATAGATTATTTTGATGTACAGCTATACGGTAATGCTGATCGAAGCGTTTAAGCATTATGATAGCATGATAACAATAAAGTGCGGCCGTTCGGGCACTGATGTCGTAAAGCGGGCGGGGTTAACACAGAGAGGCGCGGACGCGGACGCGGGTGCGGGTTATCGATCCTACGTACTTGCCCTTACCCCACACCGTATGCCCACGTGCCCTGTGACCTTCACGCTATACATTGTACGAGTCCCACGCTCCCCTTTGACATTTTTTTATTTTCATCGATTAATAGGGAATGATTGAAAATTTATATTTTTTGTATCGAAAACAAATTATAACTCACTCCTCAAAATCCAACCAAACAATTAGTCAGCCTGTCATGATTTACATAAAAGGTACGAATCTTATATCATTAAATTTTTTATATCATATCGCGATAAGATAAATAGACGTTTCGTGTCAAACTCAAATCGTCCGTACACCTTTATCAAATTTAGTAGTGTCATAAAAATGTTGATGCACAAAATAACTGCGGCGTAAAAACGATGGTGGCCCGCGATAAATTAGGTGCGAAGTGGCGCGAAGACGGCGATAAGTGGCACCTACCCAGCGTCCCGCACGCCATCGCTGATCGATACGCCCCGCCGCATTGTATCCCACCTACCTACCTACCTACCTACCTACCTGCCTGCACCCTTCCACGACACGGCGCATGTGACAGACCTTACAGTATGCATCGTTACACAATTATACCTACACGTAAACATGTTAATTAGATAAAACACTTATCTCATGCACGCTACTGAACATTTAATTGTGTGATCGATTCTATCACTCGTTAAACGTGCGGTGTATGTAAATCATCAATTTACATTATTACAGATAAGTTAATACAATATTAAGGATAATCTCAAAATTTTTATAATTTGTTTTATTGTACGAACTTTGTCGCACAAAATACGTATCATTGAAGATCGAAATCTCAACAGAAATAGTAATATGAATTGGATTTGTTAAAATGCTTTGTATATTCTTTATAGTACATATTTAACAGCAATTAAAGGAAATTTCACTAATCTGTTACTAAGCCGGAATCCGTCTAGACAGTGTTACTTAGTCCTACAACAGTTAATTAGACGTATCTAGGGTACACCGTGTCGTGTGACTCTTTGCAACCTTTGCGGTGCAGAATATTACTTCTGGCGTTGCATTATTGCAATTTTTCATTTGCCTTATGAAAAGCTTTTTTTTTTATATTCTGCTACGTACTAAATATAATTATTGCCCTCTATCTGCCTAAAATTGTTATTATTAATATCTTGCTAGTGATGTAAACATACAAAACGATTATATATAATATCACATAAAATAAATAACATTAAATCATAATAGCAGTTTTTACTTTGAAATTATTTAATCGTCAATACCTAGTTGAGCTTAAATATGTTTGTTACTCAATACGCTCAATCATCTACGCTTTATTCTGAGAGCTGTCATTCTCTTGTTTCATTTGTATTTGTATGGGTTTATTTGCGATTTGAATTTCTACGACTTTACCACATTGATATACCGAAATATTAGGTTTTACTTTCTTTTGTCGACGACCTGGACCGACTGGTTTCATAACTCGTTCCACCGGGCTTGCCCGCGGTCAGTACGACACCTGATCCTCACTGCACATGTCTTGTAAACGTATTATGTAGACAGATGTTCGGGGGACAGTCGGGGGGCACGCCAAGGAAGCCGACCACTTCCATTTCAAATTCCGTGACGAATCTGTCGACGGCCATAAAAAATATGTTCAATAAATTACCTTTACCAATATTTGAACTAAATGTAAGCTTATAAAGGGAACTTCACAAATTGATTGCTTTGATTTCTTGTTCACGAATTCCGAAACCAATTTTAATGACCGTCGGCAAACGTATAGCATGCGTGTGTGTAGACCGATAGCTCGGCATTCCTTAGAGTGTGCCCTTTGATTGTTACATAAGGACGTATCGCTTGTTACCATACGGTACCAAGTAAATAAAAATATTTTAACTAATGTATTTATCTTGTATAAAATATGTAATATTATAAATTGAATTCATCTTTTTACAATAATTTTTTAATCGTTGTATAAAGAATTGACTAGTATTAATGTAGAATACAACGTAAGAGATGTAATAAAGTAGCATTTTCTAAGTTAGTCAGTCTCTGTTGTGCACTTACAGTAGAAATATTTGAGGCGGCCGCCGGCGGTCGGGGCGCAGTCGTTGACCCACGGCGCGCCGCTTTGCGCCTATGCACGCTACGCCCTCAGACACGCATACGAGCCGCACCGCACCGCATCGCACCGAATGAGATAGATGAGCTAATCCCAATGTATCTTGCTAAGCCTCTCTGTTATCTTATTCTTACTCATAAATAATGACTGAATAATCCATTGTTGAGTTCCATAGAAGTTTGTGTTCTTGTACGATATCTAATGAAATATTCTTCGATATAGTAGGTACGGTACATACTTACGATCTGTATGCGTTATCTTTCCGACAGATTCTTCGTAATATTATATAGTGTTTTGAGTGGCTTATCTAATTCAAATATTATCTCATAGCAGCCGATCCGTTTGAGATGGGTCAGATAACGAAGCATCCGCTATGCTCTTCGCGCGTGGATTCGTTTCTTTTCATTTTATACGTGACATGTAAAGTGTCGGTAACGAAATAAACTCCAACAATGGATTGTTATAAGAAGCTTACCAACAACCACTTACATGAAATATGTACCATCATATTATCTACGTAACAAGCAGCAGTTGTAAAACTCAAACAAACAAATCAAATAGTATGGAAACGGTCCGTTAACCTATTAATTAGTAAAGAGGGCGGGCGGCATACGAAGTGGCGTTATTGAGCATACATATTGAATGGTGTATTGTAAATACATACTATCTGTACAACGCAACTCTCTCTCCCGCCTCTTTAAAATCTAAATACTATATTATATTATTATATTCACTATATGTTATGTTTGCAAGTTATTATTTTTCGATAATGAAGAAAAAATTTAGAATAAAAAAATAGAAAAGAATATATTATAACGCCGCCTTATAAAATGTGTATTGCAGAATTTCTCGCAACAAGATCGTAGTGTCGTCTCAAATCGTCGTCAGCGTTTGTAACTCTGAGAAATTAGGCGGAACAGCGGTGAGGCCGTGGGAAAGGCCTCTACGCAGACGCAGTGTTTCGTTGTAACGGTGCTACTGTTACTATCGATACTTTTTATCTTTCATATCGTACCGTAACGTTATACGTCGCTTCATTGACATTTATAAGTGTTAATAACTAATAAAACGAGGCAGGGCAGGCGTAGATCAATAATAATATTTATGCAAAATATAATGACAAGCTTTTCTGCAAGGTTGTTGAACGTAGTCGAATCCACTGCGTTTGGAGTTTTATTATTAAGCTGCCGCGTGACGTGTATTGACGGCCGCACTCCGATCGGGCTATTTATTGATGCGCGCGCGCACAGCCCCTCGCCTGTCGATCGATTCCCGACGCTTTTACCTATTGATGAGACTATAGACAGAGTAGATAATTGCTTAAGTAAATAAAGCATCAAATACCTACCTACCTACCTAGTATGTAAATTGAGAAGTTATATTTAGATAAGCGATATTATTGATATTTAAACTTAATATTCATTTATTCAATGCGATATTGTATTTCCAACCAACGAGAACACAAGTATTCACATAATGATTAGGTGTGTGTGTAGTGCGGGTAGCTTAGGGCTGAGCTGAGACAAAGTAAGAGGGTGGGCCGCGGCAGCTGCGTGACTCGCGCAGATGGCGATAACCGCCCCGCCGACAGACACCGCACTCGATCCATACCACACCATCACTTCTTAACGCCGACCGGAAGGTGACACGTTTCCGTAGTGAGTAGGTATATTATTGTAAATCAAATTTGAACTGCTAATATTCAGTACTCGTAAACTTTATATTATTATGAATATTTATTACTTAAATAAATCGATAATTCATACATTTTATAAAATTACCTTGTTTTATTTAACGTTTCATGGTGTTATATATACGTACGGATAAAATCTATTTTAGGCTGATTTTGTATTGGGTGCAACGGGGTAGGCCTACGGCCCTATACAGGCGGTCCATGACGTCGCGCCGTGGTGACTTACATGACGTCACGCGCACGTGGGCGTGTGCGAGTGAGAGCGCCGGAGGGCCGGCCCGCGACAGAGGGCGCACGCGAATTGATAGATTTCCACGCGCTCGATACTATCTTGAACAGCATTATCGCCACCGTTCTGCCAAGTCTTTGGATATAATAATTGATTTTATAATTTAACATTAGATAATCAACTGTAAGAAAATAGAATTTAAATTTACTCTGCTATTAATTGTAATTTACTTTATTTTACATTATGACAATCGAGAAAACTTATCAATTCTATAATTTTTTTTAAAAACCATTTCATTTCAAACTTAGCTATATTAGAATGTCCTTTACAGCATATACATGTAATTAATTAATAACTATGTATCCGTCTAAAAGTAGTACCGATGTTAGCGAACGCTAGCGTTAAGCGGTAACACGCGCGGTGTAAACAAAGCGCGCGCATTTCACCGCGTCGTTGCCGCCTAGCTTGCCCCGCCGTCGCCGCCCACCCGCCAACCTGTCACTTCACTGTTTACCACCACATCCTCCACCTCGTGAAAACGTTGCTTATCAAAATAAACGCACAACACTTACTCTGAAACTCTGCAAAATAAATATGACCTGTCTGTATGATTCGTCTTATAACTTAAAAACAAACTTATATAACAATCCTTCCTTTTATAACAATAAGATAAATGAAATATATTATTTTTTGTTAATAATACAAGAGCTGTTAAAAAAAATGCCACTATACTGTCTCGTACTAGTCTTATATTGCTTCATCAAAATTTCTATTGTGAACGAGACAATTATGAAAAACAAGAACGTCGGTTAAGCAAATCGACAATCGACATATAACAGAAACGCCTCAACAGGTCCCCTTAGCCGTGGGGTGAGGTTGGTGGCGAAGGAGACGGACCTATCTCTGCATACCATATATTTAGTTGTGCCACATGTTTATCATTCACACAACATTCTTATTCGCTTAATTATTCGTGCAATAATCACTAATTCTTATATAGTCGTGGGGTATCCGATTGTGGGACAGTATAGTATCTGATTGTAAACGCGATGGTTGTTCGTCCCCATTCGAGGAAATGAATTATTTTAATTTCCACGGTCCGATGTTGTCGAGGTTATTCCGCATCACCAGGCCCGGCATGGAATGGAGAATGGAGTGTTTTGACTCTAGCTTTTAGCTTCAGCTTTGCTTCTGGATTTAAATGGAAATAGCTAAGTGTTGTGTATGACACAAGAAAATACTAAGTGCCCGAGGTAACCCTAACCACGGGTACAGTAGGTAATCCATTGAAACTAATAACGTGTTATACCCTATAGTCTTGCTCGACATATGGACTATTCTACATAAAAATAATTTGAAATTAGAAATCGTTTTTTTAAATAGCATCTAAACAAATGCATTCTTCAGATTTGTAATATTAGTGCCTATATAAGTATACATTTCAAAACTCTAACAACAGAGCGGTTAGTTTACAAGTTGTTATTTGAATTCCAGACGCGCACGCTATATTGCTGCTTATGATTCGGCTTCTGACAGCTAACTCGAGTAGTGATTTGGCCGTTTGCATTGGTATAATTCATTTGTGTAATATTCTTCCTTATTGTTTTACTACATTCTATTATCGATGCCGTTCGACGAATCGACGAATTTTACATACATTCTCGATCAATAGGTAATTGATCGAGAATGTATGTAAAATATTAATTTAAAGCTGCTTATATCGTTTTAATTATAACTCTCAATAGCCGAACAACTTTAAAATTGCCAAAAAGTAAATTGTTCTCGCTCAAAGTGACTTACTTTTCGTGGAATGTTCATGCTCACACGGTGTGATTGTCTGGCCAAAGCCGGATACGTTGTTTAACATAGTACATGCAACTTTAAATAAGTACTTGTTAAATTTTATACATTTGTATTTAGCAGAATACAAGAAGTCGGTCCAACATTTATTTATATACAAATTTAACTACAGATTCATTTATATAATAAATTACAGATTTATTTTGTGAGGCTAAATATTTATTAGTATTGTGTGCTAAGTTATTTCGGAGATAAGCATCGTAGGTTTGAAACAAGAGTCGCGCCTCGTCACGCAATAATGTTAGTGCTGTCGCCGACTTCGATAAATCCCGACGCTCCACCGAGTACGGAATCGTTAAACTTTATATTTATTGCCCACACGATTAGTCCAACACTCCACTATATATTTGCGGTAACTTGTTGCCGCTACGTGAATAGTGATTTCGTAAGGAGGAATATTTTAAAGCGGGAAACGCAAGGTGATTCACTTTATCGGTCCGTTCGCTCAGATGTTTCAACTATCTTATCTTGAATCAGTATTGAGAGCATTAGCGCAGATTACAAATAAACATTTTGGAAGGCGAATACACTTTTAAACAGCATGGACGACATGCATCGTTTTCTTAAATAATTTATATACCTACGTAAGCTTAAGTGATTATAATATAAAAATGAAACGGTTTTCAATTAAAACTTAATATCCATACCATATCATTATAAAACTTTAAATAATACATTAATGTGTTGAAGCCGAATAGAGATGCTCAATTAATATTTAATAGGCTGCGATGCAATGATTGTTCGAGAGTGATAATCGCATGGCAATTGTTGGGGGCGACTAGTAGCGCGGCGGCGCGCGTCTGTTCGCTATCGATCCCGGCGTAAGGTGCCGTGCCCGTGCCCGTGTCCGTGCCACCCGCGCCGTTGCACCGCCCGCTCTACACCGACCTTGAACCCATCACCAAAATATAAATAATAATTGCACTTCGCGTTTATCATATAGGCATAAGCATCTGCGTCGATATGTAAAATTATATTTAAACAAACTTATTTGTTCTGTTTACAACTAGAAGCATGTTATTCAAATTGTTATTTGTGTACTGTAACTTTAAAAATTACATTTATCGCATTATTTTCTTATTCTTTATTTTTACTGTAGAATTATATACGTTACAGAAATGTTAATAGAATAGCTGTATAAATTCATTTAATCGCTAGAAGCTGTTCGCACTCTTTGTGTTACGTACAAAATCGATTATGATCTATTAGTTAATGGTTGAACGCTCGTCGGCGGCTGATAGCGTAATCCTTGGATTGGCTATATCGCGATGGCACCACGACCCCGGTCGTGACTCGCTTGGTATCGGCAGTATCAGCGGTATCGAGGAGCGGTAAGTGGACCGTTCGTCGGTAACGACCTTGGAAGATACCACGAGCCGCGGAGTACCGACGCTATAATGATTGCAGTACCCCTATATGATATAACTGCGCTTCGTACTAGCGGTATCTGCGTGAAGAACGGTGCTCACTACCATAATATTATATTTGATAAAATTTACACTTATATTTTTGAATAGGTACTAGTAGTGTTTTTATTAGGAGGTTGCTTGCTGGTTTCGATTTCATGTCAAATTTTTATTTATCTTGCTGTGTTAAGCTTGTGAAAATAATTAATCTTAAATTTGAGATGAGTTGAGTGAAAAAAATTAATTCTAATTGATAATTGTTTATTTTTATCTAGTAATATGTGATGTTTAATAAAACAAACATATTTGAGAAAAAATATCTAACCTATAGTACGTATTATTGATACTACTGAAGTCACGTCTCATATTTCAGATATGAGTTACGTTCTCACATGTCCATTGATGCCATAGAATTCATGTCGAGACGTTGGAGATTTCTAATTAAATTCTTCCTTATGCCCATTTTGCGGATACTGTCTTGTTACTTGACGCCCTTGAGAGCCTTTACAACACACTGTCGCTGTCGCTGTGCGCATGAGATTGTAAACACTTATATAAATCATGCCTTAACTATTATATCATTGTTAAAAGTAAATATATCGTTTTAAATGAGTTTGTGTTTGTACATAAACAAGTTATTTTTATTAATTCCAATAATAAAAACACCTTTATGGTAGATTGACATAAAAAAATCTTTATATTATGTGAAGGCAAATATAATCGTCATCTATGTCAGCATGCGCTAGATACTGGAAAAACTAGTTCAGTCGCAGAGCGAGATGGTGTGCGCACCTGGAGCACGAATGTCAAGGCTGCACGCTTGGAACCGCTCCAGCACGACGCGTGTGCGCGCAAAAAGAATATACGAAACATATTCTCTTTTTAATTTTATCCCTAATTCTTGATTAACCCAAGCATTGACTATTTTTTCTTAAATGCTACGCATCATTCCCGCATAATACAATTATCATCTCAAAGAAAACCTAATAAATCAAGTACTTAAAATCTATGTTCCTCTTAGGAGCATACGTCACCGTACTAAAATTAGGCGTGGTTTGTTTGTGTTCTATTACAATGATGTAAGGTAGATAATTGAATGCTAATTAAAGTGTTAGCGGGCGCTGTTTCTCGCATGTGTGTCGCGGCTCGCACTCGCGCGCGACAAACACAAGCACGTGCACCGCTCTGCGTGACGTCACAGGGGTCGCCCCCGCCCGCCCTCGGTGCGACAAGGACGGCGCGAAGCGCGAGACGAGCGCGGCGCGGGGCGGCAACGGCGCGCGGGCCGTTTTGATTTCACATGGAACGCCACTCACCAGTGATAGGCCGAGTTTATCTTCCGATTGCAAATGCAACTACAGCTATTTCAGGCGCATGTTGCCGATGCACGACAATGTGCATCTCATTATCGCTTCCTCTCTATTGTGAACAATCAGTGTCACCTCGACCTTGTATAATATACTATACAAATATTTACTATCAACATGCTCCAATAACACAACAAATATAGTTATGTTGTACATTTTATTATGCTGGTTATAAGGGCCCATGTCACTTTAATAGAACCTACCAAGTTTAGACACTAATCAGTCTAACTAAATGACGTCACCGCTAGTAGTGATTGTAGCAATGTCAAGGCAATAAATATTATTAAAGTATGCGCAAGCGCAATCAAACTTTGGTCGGTCGTGTTAGTATTAAAAACTCTTAAATAAATTCACTTATATGTAAGATATATTTGTAATTTTTAAGGATATTTAATAAAATGTTTTTTTATTTACAGAAGGAGATCAAGGTTCTTGGGAGAGCGGGCTTTCCTACGAGTGTCGTTCGTTGCTGTTCAAGGCGTTGCATAATTTAATCGAAAGGTACTTCGAAATGCATTTCTATTTTTTTCTTATGGGTGATAAATATTATATTCAATGTTATATATATTTCAGGATTCGAAAGTTATATTTTCAACAGAAAAGTCTAATAAAAATGATGACAATATTATTTTCATATAATTATACAATACATATAATTTAAAAAATCCTAATCATATTACGTACACATTAACTAACGAAATGTTTAATTTATGACGTGGTGTTTGATATCTTGCTGAAATAATCTCACTGGTAGAATCTGCATTAAACGTTGCAGTTGGTCGTGTATAATTTGCGGCTTGTAAGGCTAGAACAAAACCAGCTTGAGCCACCGGTTTGCGAAGCGTTCTCTTTCTGTTCACTACTTAGCTCTATTGTTGTGTAATCACTATTCACTACGTTTCAACGCTTTACATTTGTACTCGTAATTACATTCAACATTGTAGACGTAGATTTATTTAAAAATAGAAAGAATTAAAACAATTATACACATATAAATATCTGTATATTTGTTATTCAATTATTGTTATTATAACATTATATATAAAATTTAACAGGAAAAACAATGTTTTGCGACAGACAATTAGCATTTTAATTTATCAGGCCATGAGCTAACTTAGAGGTGGATTTAATAGCTGTTCACCCAATGATATCACGGCGCTAGATTAATCTAAATCGTGCATTTCGAACAATGTGTGTTGTGTTTTGCACCTGGTGCCCGGGCGCATCAGTCGACGTCATCATTACGCGAAGGTCGTTGCATCTTGCGGCCGCTGCTATCGCCCGCCCCGTACAAGGCATTTATTTTATTAATAAATACATTGTTTATTATTATTATTATTATTTACTTATTTAACAATGTTCACTTACAATAAAAAAAATATTAAAATATTAATACTTACATATCTAAAGTATATAAAAATAAATAAATTGTATTATTTCCGTTTAAAAGATCTTAATAAAAAAGCTTATAATTTTTCTTAAATGTAGATGCAACTTAAAAGAAACTCCAGTGTGCTTAGTGAGGAAGCGCCTGTAGGCGATTGACCGGTATGATATCGGTCGGTTCGTATATTGGTCTCCAAGGTTAATACACCTTATTTATTTTTCACAAACGTATCGCACTTTATGGCGACAAAATCAATAAGCCGCGTAGGAGCCCAGGAGCACGATGATAAGAGCAGGCTCTCAGGCTCGGCGCCTGCACCAGTGCGCCACAGCGCCACAGCGCCACAGCGCCACTGCGCCACTGCCAGTCCGACGAATCTCGGATATGAACGAAATCCAGACGAGTCGTTGACCCCGACGGCGGCACGTCAAAGAAACAATGCGTGCGCCGACGATCGCGACAATTTTACGATACGTGCTGTAATGAAGGGACAAACGTTTTAACTTTTTTTTCACTAAACTTTTTATTTTTATTGACTATAAATGTCGTCTGATCACTCATTGCCAGCGCCGCCGTGCGACGCGGCAGATAAAAAGACTAACATTTTTTACTAAAGTATTGTTAGAGAATATTTATACGACGCGTTGCCATTATAAAAGGCTGTTAAAGAAAAATGTATTTTATAACGAGTTGTTAATTGAGCTTCATCACAAAATTTCTCTTTGATTGTGTCTTGTTAGGGGTTAGGTAGTATAAATTAATTATCATGTTTAGTGTTTTATGGCTAATCATGAGCTGCGAGGATATGTTTTGAGTAAAACTTATACGATGTTTTTATTATGTTAGCTCGGTAGAGTGTCTTGTACGAGATCAATGTTAAGTTTGTTAATTATTAAGGCATATTATTTACCACTGCTTGAAGATTTATTTTGTGAGTCAAGTTTTAAATGCATACAACAAAGTAGTTGATTTATATGAGAGAATAGTTCTCAGGCCGTTTAATAATGTATCATTAAAATTGTTGAGCGTAGAGCCGTCTAATACAAGCTCACAACATACTGCATTCTAATTACACGACTAGTCACAACTGCACAAAGAAATTCGCCACGGCAATTTGCATAGGTGTGTGCAATGACAGCTCATGCACCAGTTTTACACTACTACACTACATAGTTTTGCAGTTCTAAAATTGTATAGATTATATTTAAATTTATGCTTATATTAAAATAAGGTTTTATGTTTTTTTTATGTTTTCTGATTTATATTTGATTCCGTATTGTGTTATATTTGAGTGATTTATACTTTAATTTAATTAATAATAAAGGTATATTGCACAAAAGTGTCATAATAAAATTTATATCCCATTTCGATTTTTTTTTTTAATTTTTTTAATATTGATTACTTAAATATGTCTTCAGAAAAAACCATTTATTGAGACATAATACAGCATTACATCATTTTTATAATGATAATTGAATGTGAATGTACTATGTAATGCATTTTTTTCTTCAGATGCCTGTTATCTCGAGATTTCGTAAGACTCGGCAAATGGTTTGTTCAACCCTACGATGGCGACGAAGAGGACGTTGGCAAAAGGTGATCTATTTCTTAATGTTTCACAACTTCACGTACATATTATACAATATGAGGTGGAAGTATACATTTGAGGCAGCTACTTTCACTTGGTTGCTTTAAATGAGTTATTGTGGTAACACACAGTAATAAACTTCCAAGAGTAACATGAAGATCTCTGTGTTGCACTCGTCGAGACACCAGAGTGAGACTTCGTTCCCCTTCACACATTTAATTTAATTTATTACATACGTTTAATTTCAAAGTCATTCATTTTCCTATCGAAATTTTGTATTGTTTTTATTTATTTCACATTATATTCGTCGTTGAATATTTTTGTGGTTATATAAATAATAATAAAAGAGGACACTTGTTACTAGAATATATTAAAGCAATATGCATTTAATTTGTCCAAAATAAGATATAAAATAAAGCAATAAGTATCGAGGTCAACAATGATATGTTATTGCATTTGGCTCACGTATGTCGTCGGCATTAACTAACTAGTTTCACAAATACCTAACGCGACGCATAATTACATTCAATTATGCGTTGACAACAAAATCCAGTTCTACAATATTACGTGATTTTACAGATACATTTTTTTGTAAAGATACGACAATTTCCATTGATATTGATATACCAAATACATACCTTTATAGTTTCTTGTATATTTTTCGAAACGAGAACTTGTATACCTAAAATTTTCTAATAACTATTAATTTTGATACACTCCAATGGTAATGGTATTTTTCTTAGGTTGCTTTATGTTAGCGACATACCGTGGCGCCATTTAGAAAACTATTATGTTTTAAGTAAAAAGCATTGTTTACCATAGATTGATATAACAACATAATTGTATAATTCCAGCCCGTGGCACCTGTCGTTCTCGTTCGCGTTCTTCCTGCACGGCGAGAGCACGGTGTGCGCGTCGGTGGACGTGCGCCAGCACCCGCCCGTGCGCACGCTCACCGCCAAGCGGCTGGCGCGGCTGCGAGCGCCGCCCGAGCGCCGCGGGGACAACAAGGGTGAGCATACCGGAGATAAATAAGGAATCAAGTTTGCTCTTTTATGTTGTATCATATATGTTTATTTTTCTATGACAAAAAAGATATTCTAGCAATGCTATATCCATAGCAAATGTCAACGTTAAAATGCCATACGTACATATTATATTTATTATATATTAACGAGTGACGCTTGACTTATTTTTCTTTGACTAGTAGTAACATTTAATCACGTTAATGTTAGAGCTATTTTGATAGAATTACCTTTTAGACTGTACTTTATCATTTATTATTTTTTCATATATTTCATTAAGCTGAAAATTCTCCTATTATTGTTCTGCGATTGTTTATAATAATAAATATGTTGTATTGGTGACATATCAATAAATTGATAATAATATAATTAAACGTGAGGCAAAATTAATTATATATATTAAGATAGAACAGATTCAGGATATTCAGTCATGAAATGATATATTTATTGTATATTATTCAACATTACTTAGTAATGCGTTTATGTTAGCATATATTTTTCATTTATATTATATATTGTTACTTTCAATTCTCTACAAATATGAATCGAAGTAAATGATTAAGTGCATAATCACAAACAAACAAACAAACAGAAGGTTGATGTTATTTTCCACTATTAAAATGACAAAATAATATTTTAAAATACCACGTTATGTAATATTTTGTTAAAATATCTCAATACCTTAGTCTGTATGAGATCAGTTATGTCAGTGTTTAGTAATTATGATTCAGTAAATCTATTACGACGTTGACTCCATGAATCAATGGTTTAACCCTTGATATTTTGTATGTAGTTTGCGTGATTCATATAAACGGTTGACTTGATGGCTGATTGTTTTATAGTGAAGTTGATTAATTAACACTGACAGTATGTTCAATTGTATATTTACTATGAGAATGCTTTTGAATGAGTAATGCTAAAAATTTATTTATTGCAATAGTTTTGTATACAATACAAAGAATTAATAATTGTAATTTGAAGTATACTAAGATTTTTTGTTGTTATTTTCTTATCAAATATATTAAATTATACTCTTATAATCATTATGAAATATACAATAATTTACGATTATAATTTTTAATAGCGCATTAATCTTGACACTGTATCAAACATTTAGCAGGACAACCAGAAGAAATCTTGTGTTAAGACAATGCGTTCTTCACTTACCGCCCAAACTTATGGACAATTGATACCTGATTGATATGTGACTGACGTACGATAACTGTTTTCCAGTGATCCTAGCGCCGTTCGGGCTGGAGGGGCGCGTGACGGGGCGCGAGTGGCGCGACAGCGACGCGGCCACGGCGCGCCTGCTGGACGCCTGGCGCCTGCTCTACCCGCTGGAGCAGGGCTGCGGCGCGGTCGAGGTACTTACGTAGACATATGCACCAGGTCATGCTGGTAGAGCAAGAATAACTAACGATTAAAGTAGATACAAGTAATAGAATAGCGTAATTTATGTATAGTTTGTTAAAAGTTTAACTTCCGAAAGATGTACCCGTTCGATAAACCTATTGAGTGAAAAACCTTTCGCTCCTTTGAAAATATGGAAATATATATTTGAAACAGTTATTTTGGTTGGTTGATTCAAATGAGTTATTGTGGTAACACACAGTAATAAACTTCCAAGAGTAACATGAAGATCTCTGTGTTGCACTCGTTGAGACATCAGAGTGAAACTTCGTTCCCCTTCAAACATTTTCTGAAATATAAAATGATTATAGAGTAAAATGCTTTCTGCATATAAAAGATCAAATAACTGAACGTGTTTCAAAGTTTTCTAAGATGAGTGCTAATGTTTGCCATCTAATAACACAGGTGGAGTGCGGCGGCGTGCGCATGCGCTACCCGGTGCCGTACGTGCTGGTGACGGAGATGGAGGCGCCGCGCGCCGCGCCCCCGCCCGCCGCGCGCCTGGCCGCGCGCGCGCTCTCCGCGCTCGCCGCGCCCGCGCCGCACCAGGTACTGCGCCCTGTCACTCACTGTCACTGTCACTGTCACTGTCACTGACGCTGGAAGTGGGAAACAAAACTTTTTTTAAATACGTAAAAGGTTTTGAGCTAACTTCCGATATTAATAGAAATTTAAAATTGTCACTTGATATGAGAACATCATTCGTGACCATTTTTTACTTTGAAAAAAAATTCTCACATATTACCTTACAATTTAAACCTTGACGTTGACTTTCATTTTTTGACGTGAATACTTTTTTTATGCAAAGTTCAAAAAGCCCCCAGTAACATAGTAATTTCGAATAATTGTAGACAGCGGAACTCTGCTACTCGGAGTGCTCGGGTGACGTGAACGACGACTTCCTCGACCCCACCAGGAAGACTCCCTGCGTGTGCGCCAAGTGAGTCACTCCTCTCTCTTATCCGCCTTCGTCCATGCTAGATATAGTGATGCCCCTTGGAAACTTCATTTGAACGATATGTGTTATGAAATTTCTGTAGGGTGAATATAATTTATGCAAAATTGCAAATAAAATACTCATGGTAATTTTCTTTAATATTCAAGGTTAATTGCATCCAAATTTAGATATTATAAATGTGTTTAATTTTATAATAACCAAAAAAAAAACAAGCAAAAAATTTACTATGTACATTATTTGTATAAAAATTAACAAATGTATGGTGGTGATCATTATCTGAAATTAGATGTATGCTTATCTGAGCTTTGTGGTTTTAATAATAAAAATCATTTTACATTTAAAATGACAGTAAATTAACTTCTAAAATAAAAAAGCTTTTTCATAAGCAATTTATATTATCTCTAAAGTATCATAACACATATTTTTCACAGTGAATAATATAATATACTTATCTATTATGTATGCAGTAGTTAATTGCAATAGACGTAGATGTTCGAATATTTTATGTCTCTTTACTATAATCTATGTAGTATTTACGCTTGAAATGCAAATTCCGACTTCGCTTTGTCCATAACATTCAAAAAGAGACTGTATTTGCACATTATAAAGTTCAAAATGGTCTAAAATGTTATTGACAATTTTCCTCTCAAGACAAAGAGCGTACTGGTGTAGATTTGTAGATAGGTAGATGTTATATATGTGAATGTTTTATATATTATGTATAGAATGAGCTTAGTTTATAATATTACATATTGTATTAATATTGAATTCTAGTCTTTAGAGGGTATAAGCTTACTAATGGACACTTGATGAAGAGTGTCTGTTGAAAAATTTATAAATAGCATGGCTGAGATGTTGATGTACTTTAATTTTATTAACACAACCTTTCATTAACTCACTATCGTTATGATATTTGCAACCCAGTGTGGGTTCGATGCCCGTTACTAAATTATGTTGAAGTTTTTTTTTTGTTTAACAAATTATTTCCGTTTTCAAAATTGTTGTTTGGTGTGTGTTAACATCTCAGTCCAAGTGTTCGATGCGTACAGGCTTCTGTCACACTCACGACGTCCGTAACTACTCATCTTTATATATCGCTTCCGTAGAGGTTGGGTTACTGCAGTTTCTCTATGCTGTACTGCCAATAGATATTGATATCAATATAATGAATTGACGTAATTTTTGCTTTGATTCGATTTATAATGTAGTTTATATTCACTTTTCGCATGATAATTGTTATTTCTTTATATATATCGTAGAATGTATGTTATGTTATATATATTTTTTCCATTTCTTTTAAAATATATATATATATATATATATATATATATATATATATATATATATATATATATATATATATATATATATATATATATATAATATATATATATATATATATATATATATATATATATATATATATATATATAGTACATCTCTATATCAAAGCATGCCATAAGAATGTTCATTATTAAGTTTTGGCGTTTGTTACATTTTAGTAAAACATTATTGGTTTGAAAGTAAAGCAGAAATTACGTTAGCTGCAATCAAGTGCAAGTCGGCATGTAGAGTAGGAGGTAGTGCGGGGATCGTGCGGGATAGTGCGGGGTAGTGCAGGCGTAGTGCGGGGTAGTGCGGGCGAGTGTGACAGGCGGCGCGGGCGCACACTAGTCTTGTGTGTGTGCAGGTGGAGGCGCCGTCGCGCCCCGCGCCCGCGCCCACCGCCCTTCCACCGCCGCGCGCACCACCACCACGGGCATGCGCGCCGCCGCGACCACCACCGCCACGCGTGAGTATACTATCTCCACCACCACCGCCACCACCACCACCGCCGCCACTGCCACCACAGCCTCGGCGAGCGTTTATCAAACATTCATACATTACGTTATCGACATGAATAATAAAGTAGTGAAAAAAGGTATGTTTTAACATTTCATCTAATTCATCGTCGCCTGGATGACATTACCATATTAATGCAGGTCGACATGCAAAGGTTAGTGGTTACAGCTCTAGCTATAACTATCTGTATCATCCAATGCCCAACTAACATGTTCTCAGTGAAAACAAATAATGCATGCTCGACTGCAACGTGTACCGCCTCGTAGGCAGACTTACTGTGTAATGTGATGCGCATGCGCGATATGTATGTGTAATGCGATATTGCATGTTTTGTGTTTTTTTATATATATATATATATATATATATATATATATATATATATATATATATATATATATATATATATATATATATATATATATATATAACTTATATCATGTTACGCGTTTCTATTCATTAGGTATTATTATATATGTATAATCATAAATATATTTATTATTGTGTACATTACATTTCGACCACGACTCGGAAAGTGGGGAACGGAGTGTCTTAACACTAGGTTCCTTCAGCCTACGGTTCCCTCTGCCTACCCTGCTGTGTGCGGGATACGGTGTGAAACTTTAAAAACAATAAAAATATTCCATTTCGACAGAATAATGGAAAACATCAATTTTTAGTATGTTGTTTTTAATTTATTGGTCATTTAACGATATTTGAAATTGTTACTGTTCATTTCTTTTGATATATGAGAAAAATAAATAACGCATATTGTAATTAAAAATACTCGTACAAAAAATCTTCTTCTATCAGTGTATATAAGAACATATTATGTAATAACGAGTTGACCAAAATATCTACTAACTTATTTAATAGTTCTGGGGCAATTAATATCTAAATAAATTTACAAGTGATTATTGCTATTATTTATAAGAATATCTTATTATTACATTTAAGTAACTAATTATTTTTGTGAGTCAGTTATTAATAGCGGTGACGACATATATCATTACGTCATAACATCTACCTCATCTCGATACTGATCGCTCGACTCATCTCATGATAAGAAAGCTCATATCATTCATTTATAACAGGGAGTGTTCATCATTGGGCATTTTTGGAGACTAAGTCAATTGTTAAGTGGACCTCATGATGGCATCAGTCTATTTATATGTAGCAGGGTTATAATAAAATTTCATTATAAAATAAATTCTCTGGTGCTCCACTGATATTGACCAAGTCTTACACGCATATACGTCATGCAGCACTGTGTTATGATGATTTAGTACACATCTTTAATAATTTATTAATATTAAATTACAACATAACCAGCCATTCTCCATCTAAAAACGAATGTAATCAATACAGTATAGTGTATTATAGTACCTGAAGCCTTCGTGGCGTAACGGCACAGTAACTGTCCGTTAAAGCTACGGTCGTGAGTTCAATTCCCATTAAGGGAAGTCATTTCCTTTTTCTGGCGAGTAGACACAGGAAGGGAACGTGCAAATAGCAAGATATAATATGTGTTGGTCGCGTGTCTCAGGGCGGGCTGCGCGGCGGGCGGCGCCTGCTCGCCCGGCAGCTGCGGCGGCGCGTCCCCGGCCGGCGCGCCCTCGCCGCACCACGCGCACGCGCTCTCCGCGCTCACCAGCCTGGCGGCGCACCAGGTACGTCATGTTTGAAATTTATCTGTTGAATTATAATATTGAATGCCAAGGAGGCAAATTAATTACTAACATTCCATATTAAACGTTGCAGGTGAGTAATGTGCCGACGACGCTGCACACGCCGGCGCCCACGCCCGACCCGCTGGCGCCGCCTACGCCTGCGCCGCCCTCCGCGCCTCCCAATAAGCTGTTCGCTCAGGTACTAATTTATATATAAAGTACACTTTTATTGACATTCGTTATAAAACTTAAGCTTAATCGTTAAAAATAATTGTGCCACAACCTAAAAATTTCTGGTTCTGGGTTCGAATTAATTTCTTTAAGAAAATACATTTGTGAACTGCCCTATCTCGCACTTAACATCTCTAAAATGACAGAATGTGAAGACGTGATATTTAAACATATTTGATGTCCCACAGGGCGAGTCCCCGGGCGGAGGCGCGGGCGGCGGCGCGGGCTCGCCGGGCGCTGCGCCCCCGCCCGAGCTGCTGCGGCGCCCCACGCTGCCCGCCGCGGAGAAGCGCCTCGACCCGCTGGAGGACGAGCACGAGCTGCACATGCTGTACGACTACACCACCGTTTATGCTTGGTGAGTGCACGCGACACGCCACACGCTACGTACTTGAAGATACTTATTTATTGTGTAATGATTTAAAAAAAAGTAGTTGCCACCTGTAGTTTGTCGTAAATGCGTGGTTTACAGGTCGTCCCTCACTCGGGGGAATATTAGTATCTTTTCAAAGTGTAACGTTAAGTTCTGCCATGTTCAATACAATGTTTTCATCGTTGGAAAATATAGTGTCTTTACACTAGATTTCATCTGCTATGTGCGGGATACAGTATGAAGAATAATATATAAATATTTAACTAACACTGTAAAATGTGTTACCACGGAATCCAGTTACACCTTTCTTATTGGTACTAGAATTTCTTTACAATGTAACCATATCACATTACATCCTCATTTTAATGTTTTCATTGTGTCTAGTGGTAGACACGGCAGTATTGTATTACTGTCTGTGTTTGGTATAGATTAAATTTGTTGAATTTATAAAATATATATAATATTTAAAAAATCATTTCTAATATATTTAAATAATATGATAGTGTTGAATTAATAAATATTAATATAAACAAAAAAAGTTCAGCGAATTAAGTACGGTGGCAGCGTAGGATCCAAAAAAAACCAAATCTTTAAAATATTTTATTAAAAATTACAATTTAAATTATTAACTAAAATGGTGACTGCTTGCTCGATGTGAGAAAACAAGAGTGAATAATTATTTTAATATTAAAACTAACATGAACTAAAACAATGGATGAAAAATGACACTACGTTTTACATTTCTTAATGTTGCAATTCTTAGGTTTGATGGAATGCGATGGAATGTAAACAAGTTACGCGAAATCTGGCTAAGCGATCCCCGGGTAGTGTGGGGACGTAACAAGCGTACAAATAAATTATTAATGAGCAACAAACATTACTTTTATGGATTAGCTTGGATTGGGTGATGTAAATAGCTAATCCATTAAAAGCTTAACATATTTAGAAACGATAAAATCTCTACATCTTTACTGAAATTATTTTAGATTACATAAATAACAAAATGTTCAAGTTTTAAGTTAATTTTTACAAAATAATTTTAGTGCCCGTAATTTACTATATAAAAATTTACTTTGTGCTAACACATGGCAATAAGGTATTGTGACTTTTACGTTGTTTCAGGACACTTTAATTACTTTATAAAAATATAGATGCTTTTTTGTTGTTCAGTAGATTTCCATCATTTACTTACATATTTTTTTTTATTTTATTTGACTATTAGTAATGTATAAAAGCTTTTTATGTAGTTCCCAATAATCGTTCATTCTGTATGCGAGTATACCACGGACACATGGAATCTGAGTATATGTTCGGTGTGAATCGCAACCTCGCCATAGTACATACCAATATGCGCATCAACGTTGTTCAAGCTTACGATACTGTGTTGATATTGGTCACATATTATTATTTTTTTTGTTTAGATGTTATTTACACTCTATAGATATATGTAGTTTTTGTTTTGCGCCTTTTAATTTGTTTAAACTTTAACTCATAAATTTGTCTACTATTTACTGTCTTATTATTTGCCCAACCCAGGCTCGAGCACCCGGTGAAGAGGTTCAAGAGCTCGGAGGGCGCGTTCCGAGAGGAGCTCGCTCTGGGCAGCACGGCGCTGGCGGCGCCCGACCTGTACGCGGGGCACGACCACACGCGCCTGCCGGCCACGCCCACGCGCGACCTGCCCTACGTCAAGCACGAGAAGCAGGACCAGGTGGGCTACCGGACTCTACCACCCATGTGTTGTTGTTGTCCACTCATCGAATCGACACTCGCATTCTTCAATGAGTTGGAAAGTATAGAGTATCTTGACACTAGGTTTTCTCTGAATACTTTTCTATATGCGATGCTTTTTAATAAAAGAATTTATGTAGGGAGGAGAAATAAAAAAATGAATAATTTTTTTATTTGCAAATTGAGCTATTTTTATCTGTTATAATTTAGTTGCGACCTGTTGAAAATTCTACAGTTCAATATGATTGTAACACATTAAGATAGCGTGGTTATTATTATCAGATATTTTTTTTTAGAATTAAACTGATTTTACTACTGATATGTCTTTAATTTTTTAAGGAGGATGTGAAAGAGTACAAGAATTTATTCACTTCAGACGGTTTGTGTCCGACATTGAAGGATTTGGACCAAATATTTGATAACTCGGACGACGCCGCCAGCGGCGATGAGACGGTAAGACTTGTGAGTGTACCCTTCTTATTATCTATCTTACTTTATCGCATGTTTACTACATTTATACATTATTATTATCAATTTATATAAATATTTGCAAAAGTAACTTTTGTTTTTATTGTGTCGCTATGGAAATGTTAGATACTAGAGTGTGGTGCAATTCATCACCCATCTGTAGTAGCAGCTGACGTCGCTACAAAATCAGGAATGATGATAAACGAAACAAGCTAAGAATAACTATGAATAATATTTACTGTTGTTTTTTATATCTAATGTTTATTTTAATAAATCTTTTTGGCTATTTATTATTTAGATAAAAGTAATGAAATAATTTTTATTTATTTATTTTTTAGAGTTTATTAAATAATATCGTGAACGTTCCAGCTACAAGTACAAACGCCGCCCGACAGCAACAAGTCGATGGAGGAGACGCGCTGCGTGGGCGGGCGCTGCGTGCGCGCGGAGGAGCTCAGCAAGATGTTCCCGACGCCGCCCAGCATGGAGGCGCACGCGCAGCCCTCGCCCGGCTTCTCGCCGCCCGACGACGCGCACCACCACGCGCACCACCACGCGCTCGCCCGCCCGCACGGCTCGCCGCCGCCCGACCCCATCGAGGTACCCCCGCGTCCGCGTGGAGAGTGAAGCTAGACTCGCTCGCTCACCTCGCGTCTTGTCTGATTTTACCATTTTGCGTGCAGGACTGGTCGTACGTTTTTAAGCCACCGACTATATGCAAGTACGTCGGATCGTCGAAGTACGCGCCGCTCACCGCCCTGCCCAGCCAGATGCTGCCGCCCGTGGCGCTGCCCGCGCACGCCGTGTACCGCCCGCGCTGGCAGCGAGCCAAAGACGAGCGCGGCGACCGCAGCGACCGGGCCACGCCGCGCCGCACGGACTCTGCGCCGCCTGCCGGTGGGTACTGGGAAGGTTTAAGGAAATGTCATAGCATATCAGTTGGTAGCTTAGGGGAAATTATATTGAACTTGTTACTGGTGTGTAATGTTTCAGCTTAGAACATTAATGTTGTGAAATTAATCTATGATATATTTTATTTAAATAATACAACGTTTTCTTTTCACTAGAACGAACGGAGAGAACCACCGCATCAACCAACACGCCAACAGGCGTGAAGCGCTCAATATCGAGCACCGAACGCGCCACCGAGTCGCGGTCGCCGCGGAGGGCGGGCGGCGCGGGGGCGGGGGCGGGCGCGGCCCACCCCGCAGCGGCCGGGGGCGGGCCGTGCGCCGCGCCGCCCTCGCCCCGCGCGCCCACCCCCGCCTGCCCGCTGCTGCTGAATGTGCTGCTGGCGGACACTGTGCTCAATGTGTTCAGAGATCACAACTTTGATAGCTGCACATTGTGTGTGTGCAATGCTGGAGCGAGGGTTAGTGCGAACTTTGATTTTGCTGTGAATGTGCTGCAAATTTTGTGAATCTGAATGAATTGATACATTACACAATTGGTTTATACGTTTTTATCGATATCATTTAAAATACATATATTATTACTTACGTATTTTTTTCGTTATTAGACCTGTATTGAAACTTACATTTATATATTCATATTTTATCCCAGACGGTAGGCAATATTCGCGGCGCGGATGCGGCGACGTACTTGCCCGGAGGTGACTGGGGCGGCCCCGTCGACGACGAACCCTCGCACTGTTCCTGCGGGTTCAGCGCCATTGTCAACCGACGACTCGCTCATAGGGCTGGGTTGTTTTATGAGGTAAGGATTACAATGCAAGAATGGTATGGATTTTTTCGTAGTAAACGTTATAGTATTATTATCAATGAATTTATTATCAAAATCAATAATTATATCAAATAGTGATTTGTTGATTTTGAGTACAATACAAAACAAATAATAATAATAATAATAAATATTCTATCTATATTCATGAGTATATCAGATTAATCATATTTCTTAAAGCTATATACTAAATGCTACAAATTCCCCAGGACGAAATGGAAATCACGGGTATAGCAGAAGAGCCGGGGGGGCGGAGTGCGGGCGGCGGAGGCGGCGGCGGCGGTGGAGGCGCGCTCGGCGACGTGGCCGGCGTGGTGGTGGCGCAGTGCGCGGCGCCCGCGGGCGGAGCCGCCTCCGCGCTGGCGAGGGCCGCGCGCCGCGCCGCCGGCGCTGACGTGCCCGACCACTTGAGGCTTAACTTGTTGGAGTTAGTTTGCTTTTGTTTATTTATTCAATGTTTCATTATCATTTACTATTAAAGGTCTTTTTTGTCAAGTAGATATGTGAAATAAAATCAAAATAAGAGATGTTTACTGTTGCTTGTTTTAGTAATGCAACGCTTTTTTCTTAAGTAAGAAACAAAACATAATTAATTATCTTAAGTGATCAAATGCAAATACGTATTGAAAAAGAAAACAGTTGTTTAAACATAATACACATTTAAATGCATCTTGGCACTACGGCACATTCATGAAAATAATTATTTTTATTTCATAACTCTTAGGTACTCAGACGGTGGCGCGGCGGCCGCTCGGGCGCTGAGCGCGGCGGCGGGCGGCGCTGCGGCGTTGCCCGTACCCGCCAACACGACGAGCGGCGGCGCTGTGCACCGCTGGCCGTTCATTGGTGCGCGGGCGCCGCGCTCGTCGCGTGATGTCGTTAGGTAGGTGCCTTATTGCAACCGTTGTTTTACTGTATATTGTAAATTAGGTATCAATTAATTAATATGCATATAAAACAAAACTATTTTGTAATTATGTTTTTATTTTGTACTATTGGAGTTCTATTATTTTTGTTAGTTACGAAATCGAAATACAATAATTTTGTGACAATATCCAAATATAATAAAGTATAAATGAACAGATATTTTATATACTGACAATAATTTTGTGATTGGAATTTTTAATGAACATAACACACACAACACAGATTAATGCGACGCCTCCGACCGCTGCTCCAAGACGCCATACAGAAGCGGTGCTGCGGCGCGCGCATGTGGGACGGCGTGACGGGCCCGCTCACCTGGCGGCAGTTCCACCGCCTCGCCGGCCGCGGCAACGAGGACCTCTGCGAGCCGCAGCCGGTGCCGCCCCTGCTCGTGGGGCACGACCGCGATTGGATATCCCTGTCGCCGTATGCCCTGCGGCATTGGGAGCGGCTGTCTCTGGAGCCCTACTCGTACGCCAGGGACGTCGCGTATGTGGTGCTGGCGGCCGATGGAGACTCTCTCTCGGAGCCGATTAAGACGTTCTTCAGGGAGTTGTCGGCGGCGTACGAAGCGTGTAGATTAGGAAGGCATCAACCGATTTCGAGGATAGCGAGGGATGGTATTATTAGAACTGCGCCTAGTGATAGTGAACGGTGAGTGCTATAAATATTTTATCTACATACATACAGCTAGCAATTATTTAATTAAGAAATATGTAATTGCTTTTTTGGTAATACATTTTTGATTTATGTGTTTTAGGGACGCAAATTACGAAGAATGGACTGGTGAAGTACCTCCCGGTAGATTAGGCGAATATGTAAAAGCGTACGCCGAAACGTTGAGGTCCAATTTGGTACCACAACTAGCTGCGCTGAACGTTGACCGGACTTTATTTGAATGTAAGCCCAAGAACAACATCATTTAATGATAGATATATACAACAATAGTTATCACTTCATAAATAGTACATAAGTACATTTTCTTTTGCATTTATATTATAATTCCTTCTATTGTAGCAAACAACACAAACACAATGCGTCCACCTGCCGCACCCGAACGCCCAACGACGCCCAGCGGCACCACCACCACTCCCGCTCCTTCCGAACAGCACGACACGGACAACTCCTGGGAGGAGGACGAGGCCGGTGCCCCGGCACTAGTACTGTACGTGGTGGAGCCGCCGGCCTCGCACGCGCACAGGCCCAGAGCGCTGGCGGCGCTGTTGAGGCTCGCTGCGCAGGCTCATCGACATCTGCATCACCATAATCCGCTTGTTAAGGTTGGTGTAGAGATGCTAGAGTAGCTAGTAATGCGAGCTAGTGATAGTAAGTGGTTCGTGGAGTTCTACACTCTTTACTGCCTCTGTGCCTGATTAGGGACAAAATGTGAAGCTAAAATATGCTCCAAAGTACAAAGTTATATTTATACATAGTAATTTTTTGTTAAATATAATTTCTGTGATTTATAGATAATATCCCTGGAAGGCGTTTGCGAGACGTGGGGCGCGAGCAGCACGAGTCCCAGCAGCGGCGGCGGTACGGAAGTGCGCGCGCTCGCCTTCAGCGTGTTCAGCGGCGCGCGGCGCCTACTGACGCACTCGCCCGCCGGCAAGTCGCTGACGGGCTTCGGCACCGCGGCCGCGGCTAACCTGTTCATTAGCAACAAAGATGTTAGTATTATTGTTACTGTTAATGTTCATTTAGTGTGGGATAGTGAATTTCGTTTTGAATATGAAATTTGATACATTTGTCGATGACGTCATTGCAACCAGACTGAAACTTTCATTAAGTTGTTTTTGGTTCAAGCATATAACGAAAGATATATGTAACATAAAATTGATAGAGAGTAACAACATTTTATAGAACCGTTTACAAAACTATTTTGCGTTTATTATATTGTGTTGTTAATTATTTGTTTGTTACTTTATAATTTAGATAATTATGTTTATATATATATATAATCAATAATAATATATAATTTACATAATTTTTCTAAACTAGGAGAAGAACCGAGCACCATACAAACTCTTCTCCCCGGCCTGGGTCCTCGCCCCGCCGCGTGCGCTCAAGGAAGTGGCGGAGACGTGGGGCACCACGTGCGGCGACCAGAGCTCCGTGCTGTTCCTCGCCTACTGCCTCAGCCACGACCAGCGGTGGTTGCTGGCGGCCGCTACAGACGCACGAGGCGAGCTCTTGGACACGGCTGCTATCAATATACACGTGCCGTCCAGGTAGTTATACTTCTGTACTATGTGATACCATATCTCATCCCATCCATCCAAGATGGGTAAAAAATAAGAATGATGAACAAGTAGGCCAACATTAATCTGAACTAAAATGTAAAATATAATGTTGCATGTTGAAAATATGTATGTATATTATACAACTTATCAAATGTCTTTTTAATCATTTTTGTACGTGAGAATCTAATTTTTCGGTTTCTTTTATTTACAAAATAAAAAATTATTCTTTTAACTTTAGTATTGTATTTATCATGTATTATTTTTCATATATTTTCATAGATCGAGGCGAAAGCGAGGAGGTCCAGCGCGAAGGCTAGGTTTGACCAAGCTGATGGACTTCACATTAGGCGTCATGTCGCAGTCGGCGCAACCCTGGCGACTCGTCGTCGGACGTGTCGGCCGGATAGGACATGGGGAACTAAAAGGTAAATGATAATATTAATTATGCGTTTTCAACTTGCAATTTTTTAAATCCATATTTGAATTTATGTAACAAGTCAAAAGAGGAAGTTAAATATGTATGTAGAGTTGTGTTGCATATGATTCTATTGTCTTTTAAATAGCAATTTATAATTTGACTATAGGACAAATATTTTACATTCACCACTATATTTGTTCGTTTTTTTTTAATATAAATCTTAGGTTATCGTACGTGGTATGGATAGTCATCTTTATCAAATAAATCTGTCAAAATATTCCACATTTTTACATACTAAGTAAATGTCGTATATATTAACAATTAACTATTTATCAGGCTGGAGCTGGCTGCTCTCCCGTCCGAACCTCAACCGAGCATCGAACATGTTACGCGAAATGTGCAGCAGCTGTTCCCTCCTGTACCCAACAGGGGCGCCTTGCATCCTGTCTGCATGCCTCGTCTCCACGGAACCGGACTCGTGCTTGCGACTCATGGCGGACAGGTTCACCCCAGACGAGAGGTTCTCGCAGGCGTCCATACAGTCGCACTTACACACGCCGAGAGATGTTACTGCGACGCATATACTCGTGTTCCCCACTTCTGCTACTACACAGGTTTGTTGACGAGTGGTCAAGTTTAAAGGGCGTGTGCAAAATAGCTTATCATAACTTGTCATTTTTAATTAATTTCTTAAAGGATATTAATAAAAGATTATTTTGAATAAGTTTTAAGTAATAAAAAAATATATTTAATGTTATCATTTAAGAATATTCATATTACTATGTCGTCCCTTATGATATATAAAACTAAATTGATTAATTTATATATATTTTTTTTTAAGTTATAAGTTTATTTTTTAATTATTGAATTGTTTTTTCGTGAGTCAACCACTAACCAAAACATTTTTAATTACAGTCAAACCAGATGCCATTCGACCCACCAAATGCAAATGGAGAAGAGAACGACATGTTACTCGGGCTAGGCGACATAGGCATGGAGGAGGACATGGGCGAGGAGAACATGAACATGGACCTCTTAATGGGTGACATGTTCATGTGGCCCGCGAGCAGTCCCAGGGCCTCGCCTCGTCGCCATGATGATGAAGCGAGCAGGGAAGGCAGCCCAGCAAGGAACGCGCATCTTACTGCTGCTGGCGCGTATCAGCGGGATGACGATAATCAACCGGTGTGTATTGGGATTTTATAAATTGAAGGGGAAGTAAAAAATATATAATTACTTACCTGTCAATTTTTAGGAATAGGTAGACTTAATAATAATAGTTTTTTTTTAAATTTCTTCCTTTTAAGCCAATCTTTGATCTCAGCTCCTAAGATGATAAGAAAAATATTGCTGAAATAAATATTAAAACGCAGGCAAAAGTATGGCAAGTCCATAATAGTTTATATATGAAATACTTTAGTCAATATATGTAATTACATAAATATTTGGTTGAGATAAATGTATATGTGTATCAACTATTTCTAACAATATGTGGCATGTGTGATGTGACATTTCAGGAGCAAGTAGGCACGGTACTACAACAACCACTCGCACTTGGCTACCTGGTATCCACCGCGCCTCTGGGTGCTATGCCAGGCTGGTGGTGGGCGAGCTGCTGGCACCTGCGTGACGCCTGCCCCGCCTTCCTCAAGAACGCGCTGCACCTGCAATGCGCCGTCGCGCCCCACGACGACTACACCTCGCTCACGCAGCGCCGCGACCACAACGTGCACCCGCTCGACTCTACCACTACCACTGATGTGCTCAGGTTGGTTACAATGTCTGTTATTATACAAATAAAGTGTTTGTATAGTTTATAGTTAAACCAGTAGTGACAATAAACTAATTTGACTTTGCAACATTATTCAGAATTTTATAAAACAACTACAGACTGAACTGTTCTATGAAAAAAACATGCAATATCGTACAATATAACATGCAATATCGTATTTCAGATACGTGCTAGAAGGCTACAACGCGCTGTCGTGGCTGGCGCTGGACGGCACCACGCACGACCGCCTCTCCTGCCTACCGTTGCACGTGCAAGTGCTCATGCAGCTATACCACACCGCTGCAGCACTAGGATAACCGTAAAGAAATTAATAGAAAAAGTGAAATGTTCTTATCAGTGCAGTGTTGTTATCAGTGCAATGAAGTGTTAAGTTGTCCGTGGCGTGTGCGCCTAGTTGGTTACCATTATAGTAATTAAATTATTTATTGGAGAGTTGTTGGAAAGAGTGTTGTTGGTCTGTTATTGGATAATTATTATTGTACTGTATTATTATATTTTTGGGAATTTTTTAATTTGATTTTTGAGTAACTATTTATTATTATTTTTGAAATTTGATGCTTTTAGGAAATCATGGAATCTTTTATTAGTTTTCTTTTATTAGTTGTCATTTTTTAATATTTATCAATGAATTTGGTGATGTTAATTTTACTTTGTTATTGATTTTATATGATAGTGAGTGTGATATTTATTCCCAATAACAAACCCATAACACATCTTGCAGTTGTTAAAGTTAAACAAAGTCCATTAAAAGAATTAAAAGTACAACATCTAATAGTAATACTGTCTAAATATTGTCTTAATCATGGCTACTTTTGTAGCTAATGTGAGATAGATAATGAAAATTGTGAATTCTATAACACCAAATATATTTGTTTTGAGCAAATCATAATTTTGTAAAGTAAATAAAGTTTGTACCACTTTACAGTCAGTCTTGATTCTGTTTGAAGTAAATCTTATAAAAAGCATATAGAAATTTTAGAGGCGGTACTTAGGTAAATTAATTATATGGTAATGAACGTAAGTTGGCTTGAGTAGACAAGTTATTGTTGTCAAGGTTGGAGCTGGCTTAGGATCAGTTGTTATAGTCAATGAGATGATGGTCGGTGGTGACTTGTTTGTTACTCCTTTGTATTATAAGAAGTTTAATAATTGCTTAAAGTTGTATATTCATCCGTTGGCGAATTTGTTCTTGCAAAAACACTTCCTATAACAGAAAGGATTTATTTCCAGAGCGGAAGTTACCACTATATGTATGAATATCGAATGTTATATTAAAACATTTAGAAAATTTATAAAAAAATTTAGATAAGCCAGGGATGTATGAGTAAACAGTTGAAATCTTACAAAGGTCCAATTTGGGATACATGATGGCTTTTATTGCCATCTCTGAATTTTAGTGTTTTAGGGCATCTCATTCTCATCTTTACTCATTTGTATAAGATTTCTTCCAATACTGTCTTTCAAATACATTATTCTTCCATGATCTCATGCTCCATTTAAACCTCATTTTCTATAGGAAATAGAATCTGTTTTGCAGTAGCATCTTATGTTAAGGATGTTGGCTGTTCAAAAAAATATAGAGAACTTATTTTGAATCTACCTTTTTATATGTTTTGTCCGTTCCTCTCCTATCCGATAAATTTTTATACAGGTAAATTTCATTTTTACGAAGCTTGTACTGTATTATATAATATATTAAATAAAACTTTTAGTCATTTTTAATCAAAGTACTTGGTAATATAGGGCTAGTATTTGGAATGATTTAATGCTGCTCCCACAGTAGGTAGGTGGCTCTGAAGTAGTCTCCCTGCGCTCTTCCCGTCTTCTACATTTAGTGTGGTTATAATACTTACAGTTAGTGTCACAAGTTACTTATTGCATATTACTGTTGTTGTGGGATGTGTTATTTTATTTATGTTGCAAGCCGGTACAACTTACCAAAGGTATTAGATGTTTGTGTAGTCATTTAGATATTTTTATATCGCCCCATTTCTTCATACTATCTGTCTTCGCGATTTTCTTTATCACCCTTGCCCCTCGCCCCTCGCCCCTCGCCTTATTCCAAATTGTTTCTAAGGCTATCATTTTATATCTGTACAGATGTTTGTTTTCGGGTTGTGTCTCTTCTATTGTTTATTCTGTGTATGTATTCAATTGAAATCATGTAGTTTTATTAGAATCAATTATACATTAAATCAATTGAGCGCTCGTTTAGTGCGCGTCTATTGTGTGTACAGTTTTATATCCAGGGAACAAAAGCTCAACGTCGATCGAAATAAACTCTTCATTGATCGATGTATTCGATAAAATTAGTGCAAGGTGTTTGATATAACAATATTTTTAAGCAAACTCCAAAACGTTGCTATCGAGCGCGAGTGAACAATATATGAAGTATATATTTGGTATTCTAAACAGATCTTCAGTATAGTCGTTTTCTTATGATATTGACCTCCAATCGGAAAATAATTAGTGACACCAATAGTTTACGGATAGTTGAATAGTATTAAAGAGAGCCCTATAGGTCACATTCGAAATTAGCATTTGTACGATTAGAGTCGTTTTATAAAAATAAATGAAGTCCGTTGCAGCTGCGGTCGAAGCTCGTGCAGTTCGGTAGATATATGAAATTTTCTATTTTAATATAAACTAAACTTAAGTCATAGAAAGTGTCGTAAACATATTAATATGTACATACATACACACATACATAGGTCGGCGTGTGATCTCTCAAGTTTTCTTGGAGCGTCCACATATTCCATGTTTTGCCTTTTTTCATCTTCGTAGACGCATTCTGGGGGAATTTTGTTTGTAGAACCAAATCCTGAGTTCTATATCGCTTATTACCTGATTAATTTTAATTGCAGACTTATTTTATCCGTGGCAGGATCCCGTAGACGTAGCTGAGGTTTTTTTTTCATATCCTGTAAACCCTCTAAAAGCTACCCCCCTTGTTCCCCTTCTTGGATATTTCTATATCGCTGTGTTGTAGCTTTTGGAGGGTACCGTACACATCGGTGCAGCCTCGCCCCAGCTACGTCCCCGCGCGCCCGGGCGTAGGCATATTGTACAGACTGTGTGATGTGTGATGCCGGATTACATAAATTATTTAATTGTAACGCCGCCAATTCTCGGGCGTTTAACTGAATTATGGCTAGTTGAATATGAAATGTTTTAAATGTGTTACAGCATTTGAGAATATTTAATGATGTTGTATATAGTTTATATTTTGTTTTGTAAAACGACATTTTGTAAATAGTAACGAGGTAGATGGTATTGCCGTTGATTATTTGCCCGCTTTGCCGACGTGTAATGGAGCACGTTTTAAAGAAACCACTCGTAATATTTTGTACAGTTGTTTGTTAAGCGAGATTCGTAGTTGAATGAATTACTTTTAAGATTTCGTTTTTGACCTTTTTTTTTGTTATTGTGAATTTGTCAATTTTTTTAGGGAATCGGGATCGTACTGTATATAGACCTCATCATTTTGTCATATGTATAGTATGTAAGAGGACAAATCTGATGATTGATACGGAAATCAAATTTTCTAAATGGAGCAATCGTTAGAAATTCGTAAACAAAAGTTAGTGTAATACTTGATATTAATATAACTTTATAAATAACTGTGAAAATAGGTAATAATAATTATGAATAAAATATTACATATTTATTGCATCATTTTATTTAAACCTAAAATATTTAAATACTATTAAGACAGTATATAATAAAGTAACTCAATATTTTCCATAGTATGCAGCTGTGTAGCTGCGCAACCACAGAAATTAGAACTTAATGTTAAATTTATAAACGTATATATAATTCATATAATAAATAGCTAAGGTCTCTAATAATACAATCCAATAAGTTTTTTAAATTATTTTGATGGTTTTTAAGTATTAATCCACACTAAGGATAGAAAAATACTTAAAGAAAACATAAAAATTTGAACATATTCGAACGGATTCGAACCCGCGCCACTAAGTCATGCGTTCTTCCTCACGCTGCGTGATTCTTATATGCTTTATACAACTTATTACGTTGTTAGCATCTCTGTAGGGAGATTTTTACAAATTTGCGCTACCCAAAGATTACTGCGAAGAACAATCATTTGGCAAGAGAGAATGCTATTTTAATTAAATATTTTGATGATTTTTCCATGAGGCGCGGGTTCGAATCCCGCTGCGTTCGAATTTTCAAATTTAGATTTATTTTGTTAAAAAAAATATCGAAATAAATTATTCCTTACACTTTTTAACTCAAATAATCATTAAATTAAACATTATTTTGTAAAGTTAATACAAACTATTTCTATTAGAATACATTTTGCCTTCTATAGTAAAATATTATATTAACCTATTCTTAGATTTATATTCTAAATCCACACTAAGGATAGAAAATTATTCCCCTCCCCCTCCCTTGCAGCGTCATCATACTGTTTAACATTACAAGATCCTGATTGTACATAATATATGATGACCCAATGTATGATTAATAATAATATTTCAGATTACTAGAATGGGTTGTTATCAGCTACTTCTGATTGTTTGGATAGCGTTTTGATGTCAGAAAGCTTAAAACATTTTTTATTAAATATTTCTATATTTAAAATTTACTCCGTTGGTAATCGCGTTTTAAAACAGGAGGGACGCTCTTATATCAGCTGCTGGCGGCATTTGTTACAGTAAAATTGATATTGTTTTTTTATATTGATAATATTACTTGTTGACGAGTTAAATGCAGTACTGACACGCTCCATTGCAGCATTTTAAATATCGACAATGGATTTGTTTTTGTTAAAGTATTATAGTGTTTACAAATCAATATTCAGATTTTAGAATACAGCAACATATACGGTTTTTTTTTAAAACAGCAAAGTTTTATATCACTCACCTCTCTCCGACTATTAGTTTTGCGACTTTGTGAAGAGAAGAGAAGAAGAGGAAGGTGAAAAAATAACTTTATTACAAAATTTTTTTTTAGAAAACAAAGATAACAACTCTGAATAATGGAATGCAAGCGTTATAATAGTAGATTGACGATATATGATTGATTGATAGAGATGAATCGTCTCATTTAGTGTTTGGCTTAAAATCTGCCATCGGATTCATCACTTAGTACCTGATTAATTTTAATTGCAAAGTTATTTTATCCGTGGATGGATTCGTAGATGTAGCTAGAGTATATTTTCATATTATGTTCTGAACCCTCTGAAAGCTAACCTCTATGATCATTTGCGGAATGAAGAAAGCTCTATGATATTATGTTGACATAACTGTCACGTCTGTCACTGTATCATTTCTAATTGACATTGATATCTTGTTAAAAATAAAATATTCAATAAACTTTTCCTGTTTTTGTTAATAACTTTAAAATATTAAAGAAATACAGTTGTGAATATTATATTGTTTATAGTTACTGTTATTTATTGCCCATGAAACTAGGATTCGATATGTTTTAAATTATTGACAAATGCGACTGTTGTAGAAATAAATATAGCTTGTTAGTGAAAGATGAAGATAAATGAAAAGAATTTGTGTGCTTTCGCCTCGTCAGCGACTCCAGTAGACCGTGAAGGATGGTTGGACATGAGAGGTGAATTGGGCAAAAGTTATCAGCGACGATGGTTTACACTTAAAGGGAACCTTCTTTTCTATTTTGAAAAAAAAGGAGACAAAGAGCCAATTGGCGTTATAATATTAGAAGGATGCACTATTGGTAATATTCTAAATAACTCTATAGTTGCTTAATAAAATTATGAATTCAATACATTTTTACAATTTCAGAATTGACAGAAGAAGAATCATATAGTTTCAAAATAGTATTTCATTGTGAAGGAGGTCGAACATATTTCCTATGCACAAGCTCTCAATCCTCTATGGAGGCTTGGATGAAAGCTTTGGCCTGTGGAAGTTATGATTATATGAAATTGATGGTAGCAGAACTTCAGAGACAATTAGATGAAGCTCAGGGTATAATATGATTTTTAGATTAAAATAATAAAATAATAATAGTTTTTCAAATTCAAGTTTGTTAAATATAAAATTCATGTCTATACCAAGAACATTTTATTGTAGATATCTATAAATAAATTATATAGATATCTATAAATAATTTTTTATTATTAATAATAAATATATCTTATTATTTTTATTAAGATATTGAAAATAAAGAAAATATTGTATTTCAGCTGAAGAAGCAGCAGAAGGTTCCGCTCTTGTTACTGTGACTCCAGCTGAAGACGAACCAAAGGTGCCACCAAGAGGACAGCGGCATAACCCATTTAACAAAGTTACTGATGGTGATAGCAAAGCTGTGCCTGGGAGTAGACACCGTACGTTTATTTAGTTTTCCTTTTAATTGAACAAAGCTTATAAAATGTATCTACAAGATAGAAACTAGGCGATTAATTTATTGAAATATTTCAAACTGGCAATATTGATCTGTTCAAAGAATAAAATTTAGTGCCTGTAGTTTTTTTAGTACGTAATTTTTATCTGTATATACACTTTGTCAAGATAACATAAATTTAATATATAACAATATTTTTAAAATTTTTGTGATAATAAAATAAAGTATATCAATATTTTAGCTTCACACTGACTGATTTACTAGTATTTGAGGCTGTTAAGTTATATGCCACTCACTTCTACAGCAACAGCAGCAGTTATGATGCACTGTAATTTTGTTTTCTTTTCACTCATAAAAGATGTGTGTGTGATTATATGATGTGATTATGTGATGTAATGTCAAGGACAAATCATGGTCATACTTTATACCAGAATTCTATCTGTAAGACACCATAAAACTGTCACTGGAAACTTACTTAATTTATTAAAATTCTTTGAAATGGATGAAATAATCAATCCAGAAATTTGCCATCCTATGAATCTACCTACTCATTCGGTTGGTAAATTCGACTTTTTATATGTTTCACTATAAAATGGTAAATATTACAACTAGGCCACTAGTCCTTTTATTCTGATTAGACCATGATCATCTCTGTACAGACATCCAGAGCTATAACATAACAATGTAACACTCTTATTTTTATTTCTATATTACAGATAAAGACAGTGTGAAATCAAATGAAGTACCTCGTAAGAAAGTACCATTCAGAGATATACATAAAGGATACGGACGTAAGATCTTATCGGATAGAAGCGAATGGCGGGCAAAGTTGCGTAGCCGAGAAGAGACAATGGAAAAACCACTTATATGCTTGTAAAGCTTACGAAAAGAATATGTTAAATATTTGTGACTGTGACTTTATATATATATATATATATATATATATATATATATATATATATATATATATATATATATATATATATATATATATATATATATATATATATATATATATATATATATATATATATATATATATAATTTTATTTATATATTTATCATATTAATATTTCATTTTTAAATGCTTATGTCATTAGTTTTCACATCACATTGTTTTGTATTCTTCTCCCAAATGTCACAGTCTACAAGCAACAGATATAACCATTAATACTCATTAAATATAAAACGAAATTAGAAAATTAATTCTTGATAAATCATAGTGTTACATAATATTTAAACTACAATGATGATTTCTATGAAGTAAAAATTAGATATATTTTTGTGCAGTATTTTTTTGTACACTACTTTTTAGTATTATTAGGTCACATTGCTTCAATCTTTTAATCACTTTACACTAGGACTTAGTGGTCATCCATTGTCATTAGACATTGTTAAAAATAGTCTTTTTATGTAGCATTGCAACGATTATGGGCTAAGTTACTCTTAATATCACTATTACTTTTCACTGATATAATTAATATATAATTAATGGCTAGTATTGCATATTTTTAGTTCAGGTACATCAAGATTAATCAAAAGTCCATACAATGCTATTTATTTATATAATTTTTCACATTCATACAATTTTTTTAGAACTGTTATTAGAATTCTTCAATGGAATTTCAATGTGATCAATGTGAACATCAACTTCCGGTTCAAATTTACACACATTATGATATGTTTACTAGAAGTTCTATAAGTACTTATTTATTTATTTATTTTAAATGAAATTGTTATAATTGTAAAGTTGCTTGCCATTTGCCTATATCCATTAAGTGTATTTTTGTATGGTGCTACTTATAACGGTAGGTGCAAAATAAAACAACATTATTTGTATTAAGTAGTTTATTTTAAAAATCTTTGTTATAACCAACACTTTACAACGTCAACTAAGTCAGAGGGAGATAGACTATAAAATATTGGTGTAATAGCACCTAAATATATATTTAATAAGAAATAAAGTTTAAAATGCATACAAAAACCCCAAAAACATTGATATAATCCAAATTGTAAATGAGCGATTTTTTTATATTTCCTATGTTGAAACTTATAACGTAGCTTCTATTACACCAATACACGTCTGCGTCACAAGCAAGTGTAAAAACGCATGCAAAAGGCATATTTCCGTGAAAACTATACACAACTAAGTGAGGTGAAGACAAATGCCCTGAAAACATGGTAACAACACAGTGTGGATTATCATATTTAACTATAAAAATCTAAATTGAAAGAAAAGTC
The DNA here is from genome assembly GCA_037127375.1 of Dione juno. Lineage (NCBI taxonomy): Eukaryota > Metazoa > Arthropoda > Insecta > Lepidoptera > Nymphalidae > Dione > Dione juno. Next base: position 2,303,372 of record JAXRJS010000041.1, read on the forward strand.
TGAATATTTAAATAGTTTTTAAAATCTGCTATTTTGTTGTTTATATTAAAAAAAAATCAATTAATTTGAAGTAAGTCCAATATGATAAACCATTAAAAAGAAACACAAAGTGTGAAAGTAAAGTCATACATTATGTCCACATACTCTCCCGCATTTACGCGAAAATCAGAGAGAATACGTTCTCCGTTCCAAAACTCTAAAACAACCTGTTATTGTTTAAGAAAAATCCAAATATAACTAAATACACACTGCTATAAGCATTTAATAATAGTATTTTTTTTTAACAAAATTTACGAAATATATGAAAACATGCCCAATGTTAAACCAACTCGAATGAAGAATCTCCCGTCCGTATACATACGTAAGTCTACTCGTTATCTAAATAAAACTCAAACAAAGATATTAATAACTAGAGGAGGCACAGAAATGCACTTTTCTTAATTATTTGAATGTAGCGCTTACTAAAAGGTCCTTAAATTGAATTTGCATATACCTAGTATCCAAACTTTTTAGTAAAAATATAAATTCATAAAGAAACCTTTAAATATCAATTACAGAATATGTAAGTTTTGATTCCATAATTCAAAATTATTTAAAATAGAGCTGCTGCCATAAGTGATGTGTATTGTAAAAAACGTTATAATAATAATATAACATATATTATTTAAATAATATTATTGAAAAAAAATAAAATTACTTGTTATTGGTTTTTCTGAACAACATATCAAATCATTATCAACTGCCAGTGCACAACCGTACCTCCGAGTGCATAACGCGAATGTCAAAAAAAAAAACACATAAATAAGTAATATTTGGTAACAAACTCCTTAAAGATAATAAAAAATGAAATAGATTAGACTGGTTACAAACGTGTGAGTACTTACACAATGGTACAAATTACAATTTTACATTAGTACATCACTAACACGATACTACTGATATACGTTGAAAGGGACCTTTAGATGTCTAAATATTTTCGCTTGTTTTAGAACACGTTTTAGTTCATTTAGCAAAATTTTGCTTTTAGTTGTGAATATATTTCTGTCCCTATTTGATATATTTTATAGTGAATACATCTAATATAACTTCTTTTTAGATTAAACAATATACACTCTACAGATAATTAATATTATGTCACAAAAACAATGCAAACAAGTTATATACAGTAGTGGTGGGTGGGAGTTAAAAGTTCTGGCCACTTCACGTAGAGGAAGAACATTTTTTGGTCTTAGTTAATAACTTAAATATAAATTAATACAATATATTAATTTTAATAAGAGCTCTAATACATCTGTCAAAATAAACCGCCATCTTAGCTTATACCTAACAGGTATTTTAATTAATGTTATATTTATATCCATTTATAGCTAGAAGCTAAGTGGCCAGGTGCCGGTGTGGTGGGAAGCTTGTGACCCGGTATGTGCGAGCCCGCTACTTTACATATAGGCGTGGCGGGTTCTCGTAAAATATAATCGAATAACGTCGTTATGTTTCAAATTGTTTTTTCCGTTCCGCGACGACGCCGGCGAGCACGTTGCAAGGATCCGTCTCTAGTTCTGTAGATGGAAATAAATATTAATAAATTTACAGTATTCTTCCTACATAATGATGTTTCAAAGTTGTTTATTTTTAATATTTTATTTATATACATTTAACTTAATTGTAAATAACATCATTACCTGTACGGGGGACAACTGTAGGTTTCTGGGAGTCTCCGTCTTCGAGAACTGCAGACCGGATGCGCGCGCTCGCTCCATCCCGCTCGACCTTGGGGATTTCCCCTAAGATAAGACAAGGTATATAGTAAATATACTATCTATTATATATATTGTATATATCAATTGCTCTAGCTCTATGAAGTATTATATGCTCTTCTCATAATGTAATTACTTGTATATAGATAGAAAAAAAAGCAAAAATGTCTCGCTGATATTCTTGCTGAAGAAGAACCAGCTTCTCATGTCTGAGGCATTAATTTTATTGAACCGGTGGTGAATTATCGATAAAAAAATGCAAGCATCTATAGCATCTATACGTATCTTCTTATTATGAATAAAATTATTTGACTGTGATTTCCAATTATTATAGTACAAATTAAATTGCTTTTTTTTTTACAATTTAGGAAAATATCTAATACTTATTGTGATGTAGGAAAAATGTAAGTTATATGTTTTAAGATAGACAATTCATGCAAAATTATATATTTAAAAAACACACACCAACCTTTCCATATAATATACGAGTATGTACGAGTATAATAAAATTTTTGAATAAAATGAAAACTATGTATCGTGTAACTGTGTTTATAGTGTATTTTTATATATATATATATATATATATATATATATATATATATATATATATATATATATATATATATATATATATATATATATATATATTATATATATTTTAAATTCCTCTATTAAGTTTATGAGTTAACTGTTAAATAGTTTTTTGTCACGATTTTGTAACTATTTACTATCGAGGTCATCGGCGTCGTTAGTTCGAACCCTCTCGTGGGAGTGAATTATTTTTATTTCCCCACTCTAGTAAACAAAACGTGGCGTTGGGTTGCACCACTAATTGTCCACTGGATCGAATTCAGCCGGAAATTGGATAACGGTGTGTCTTGGTTACTCGGACCCTAACCCTGTTATATACGGAATGAAGCTAAAGCTAAAAAAAGCAATAAAGGCCTATTGAATTTAATAAAATTATAATATTTCCGCATTGGAAGGTAACAGATAACATAAATTTAGTCAATAATAAAGAGTTTATTGTATTAATTATATATTTTAGATGATTTTCTGTAATGTAATTATTAGTATTGTATGATTTAGTAACATTACCTGCTGCATGGCCCTGCCAGGCGGCGGCGAGGCGGCGCAGGTGGCGCCACAGCGGGGTCTCCCCATGCTGTTAATCCCACAGCCCAATGTAAAACTGACTACTTGCTACTTTATGTATGAGAATTGATCGCTTAAGCTTATGATTAGAATTTGTAAAATTTTGTTGTTTAAATTTTTTGTCTTTGCAGATATTTGTTTCATATATTATTTATGTAGTTCTTTAAAAAATAATTATATAAGTAGGTTTTAGGTAACCATTTTATGTGTACAATAATGATATTATAATTTAAAAGATTATACCAATAGCAATACAAAAATATATTTATTTGCATACATATTTATGATACAGCCAATTATTAAGCTTTGCACAAATCGATTTTTGTGCGATCAATACTCTTAATCGTGCAAGAACTACGTCTATGTGATTTTCAAATTAAAAACCAGAAAATACAGATTTCTAAAAAATTCTAAATACAGATAAAAAAATATAGTGCAGTAAACAGTAAAAGAAGATATATATAAAGAAAAGTAATATTTTACATGAGAAATTAGCGTGATTACATGCAAGCGTGGTTTAAGCTCAATAAAAGCGTATAAAGCGTGTTCTTATCCTTAACTTTTAAATGTACATACCGGTGCCGTGTCTTCAATCAGCTGAGCTAGTGTGGACGCTTCAGAATTCTTCATGTCGTTAGCTTCTGACATTATGTGAGCTCGGAGCTGCTTGTTCCTGTAATTAATGGTAATAACAAATGAATACCAATTTGCAATAGAACAGTTAAGTTTTAAAAATATCAATTTGATCAAGAAATATCAACTATGGTCAATTTTATATCAATGTCAATGTACTTATCTTTTCTTCGAGGTTTATATTTATTTGCATTTATTTGTATTTATTTCACATATTGATGATCAAAAATTTAATGCAAAAATATGTTAACAGGCTTAGAAGAAACAAAGATATAGAGAGAGAAAGAGAGGAGATTCATTATTCTTGGTTAACAGCAAAAAAAATATTGTACTGCATTAAGCGAAATTAATAATAAAATTTTCTTTATTAATTTTGCTTATACAGTCTTAATAATAAGGTCCCCGGGACCTCGAGCCACCACTTACATAACCCGATCCAATCCATGTAAGTGGTGTCCCTCCCCTATATTCCAAGTCTTTCTGCCTCTTATTCCCTGTCCTTTCTTGGTTTCTCCCAGTAATGGGTTTGGAGGTCAGATGGCAATCGCTCCACAAAAAACCACTTCGCCACTCATATGGACCGATTGGTCTTAGTCGGAAGGCAGACCCTGGCAAAAGCCGGGACTAATGCCAGGAAGAAGAAGAAGAAGTCTTAATAATAATTAAGTAAAAACAAAAAAAAACTGAAGCATTATTGTTATCTGTAGAACGAATTCTAATATTTATAACCTTTCATTTTAATAACACGCTTTTTCCACTATTTCAATAACATTTATGTATCGTATATAAAATTCACGTCCAAAAAAAAAGATATTATTTTTCTCTAATTTATTTTACCTTGCATCCAACTGCATGATGTGGTTGTGCGCGTGCGCAAGCTGTGCACTGGCAGCGGCGAGCCGCTCCTCCAGCGACGCTGACTCCACACACTTCACTGAATACTTCTCTGACAGTGACAGTATCTCACGCCTTATCTCTTCCATCTCTTGTCTGAAATCACATGACGTTATCCTATGAAATGGTGTAACAACCGTATACAATTAAAACATTCACTTACATAAAATCAATTGTGATCAATAAGCTTTAAAATGATAACAAATCGACACATACATATATTCGTACCAATTATTTGTGAGTTAAAGCCAATTAGTAGCATCTCTGATTATCGCCTTTTATATTATCATTTTGAAGGACTGTGTACCGTATACATTTTAAGTGCATGGAATGAATCAGATCACTAAAAAGCATTTATTTTTATCTATACATGAGTTAATGAAATTTTTTAAAATAATATAAAATATGTGCTTTTATATTATTTGAGAATTCAACTCACTGGTGCCTCGAGCTGAGCTGTCCGATGTCGGGAGCTCCCCTTGCCAGGAAATCAGTTTTGAACTTGTCGACTTCGCGGCGCACCTCACTCTCGTGCGCCTTCCGCATCGCGTCCAGCGCCGCCAGCGTCGCACGCGTCTCCTCCGCCAGGGCCTGCTCCTTCTCTAACCTAAAAAGTGGACATAAATTTATGAAATATCCTAGCCAGTCGGAACATAGATGGGAGTACATTCATACTAAAACTGCTTAAGACCGAAAAACTCCCAACTATAATAATACAAACAAGGAAACCAAGGAACAACAATGGCACGGACGCCAAAAGTCTGTGATGAATAAATAAGAGATACAATAAAAATAAAGTTAATGAGAATGCTTTGTGTTATTCATGACGTACTTTTTATGATTGTGCATAAAATTTATACCTGAGTTGCTCTCGCTCGGCACGGTGTTTGTCCTCCATCTCGCGTACGATGCGGCGGTGCGAGCTCTCCATCGCAAGTAGGCCTTTTTCGCAGAGAGCACGCAGCTGCTCGATCTCCTGCTGGTAGCGAGCACGGAGGCTGTCGCCGTGCGTGTCCGCCGCCACCGCGCTCTGTATGACGATACCATAGGTATTGAATTTAGCTAAACGTCTGGAAATGGCAAATATATACCATGTAGGGGTGTTATAGATGAAAACTAACCTGATATGCAGCACGTAGACTGTCCAATTGTGCTGAATATTCAGAGTCGAGTGCAGCGAGTCGTCGTTGCAGGGTGCGGGTGCGCTCCCTCAGTGTGGCACGCTCGCGCTCGTGCTGCGCCTGCAGCTGCGTGCGCGCGCGCCGCGCTGCCGCCAGTGCCGCCGCTTGCTGTGCCAGCGCACACTCCCCGCGCGCTCTCTCCGCCGTCAGCCGCTCCAGTGCGTCCTGCAGGCGCGCGCACTGCGGGCACTGCAGCGCCTCCACGCGGCGCCGCAATGCCTCTACACGCCGAGCCACGCTGCCCCCGCCCCCGTCTGCGCCCCCGCTCTCGCCATCGTCAGCCTCACTCTCGGCCCCCGCACCTCCCTCCGCGCCCGCCAACCGCCGCTGCGCCTCCGCCACGGCCGCCTCCAGGCGCTCGAGGCTCTCGCCGATCTTCATCGAGTCTTCACTGTTACCCGAACAGTCACTGGAGAAGAGTGCCCGACACTCCGTCGAGAAGTGCCGGAACAGGTAGACGAACTCCGCCTCGAGCGTGGGGTCCGTCTCCAGCGAGGAGATGGCGTCGTCGGGACGGCTTGCGCGCGGCTCTGAGGCTCGGTACGTGCCCTCGAGCACGGACACGCGCGCGTCCACAAGCGCCTTCTGCGCCAGGACGTCGGCCAGCTGCTGCAAGAGCGCGCGGCTGCCGAGTCCAGCGGGCCTGTCCGCCTGTGGACACTCACGGCAGCGCGCGGCAATGTCGCGAGCGGCCGCGTCCATCTCGCAGCGCAGGTGGTCGTGGGCGGCTTGCCACCACAGCTCGAGGTCAGCGCGCTGCTGCGCGGTGAGAGTGAGGCGCGCACCGCGGGCGTCGTCAAGGCGCTCCTCGCAGAGCTGCGCGGCCCGCGCCAGCGCGCGTGACACCTCGGCCTGCACGAGTTCGGCGCCGAGCGCGTCACGCGCAGTCGCCCACGCCTCGCGTACTCGCGCCGCCTCCAAGCTGCATCTTTGCTGCTCGTGGTCGCTGTCGGTCATCGCGTAGCTCAAACTTTCGTTGGCGATAGCCGAACATAACTCCGCCAGCTTCTCTGATTTATATTTCTCTACGGCTTCCGCGACTTCTTTCTGTGATTCCTTAAGGGCTTCGAGGTCTGCGCTCTTGATAATAGCTTCTGATTTCGATTCGTCAGATTCTTGGCTGTTCGTCATCACGTCAATTTTACGCGACAATATCCGCGCCAGATAGTCGAGGGAACTGTTCGTGGCAGACGCGGCACGACCATTTTCGCCGTTTAATTTACACTTAAGGTTATCGATTAATTGACTAGTTTCAATTATTTCAGACTTTATCAATCTTGCAAAAAATCTGCTTCCGTTGGAAGATTGTAGAGCCTCTTGTATCCTGCCTATGAGGACGGCTTCGTAGGCTAACTTTTCTGCTAGAATTTCTAAGCTCTTTCTTTGCGTCAATTCTCCTGCCTCATAGAGGGCGGCCTTCTTTTTAGAAATTTCTAGAAGTTTCACCCTTAAATGTTCTTCAAGTTGTACAACCACTTGTGCAACGTAATCGTTTACTTCTTCCGTGGCTGGTTCTTCAGAATTTATTATACATTGGTCGAAACATTCTTGTAATCTTTTACTAACATCTATCAAGCATTTTTCCATAGACTTTATGCTATATTTTTTTTCAACGCTCGGTGAAGGGGACCTCCTTGATTTGGCCGCTCGCATGGCACTCAATTGATTCAAGCATTCGCTAACTTTGCCTCTCGAATGAATGACCACATTTTCAAGGCTCTGCAATCTGTCTAGCAAATGCCTATGTGACTGTGAGATAATTGTCGAATTTTCCAGACTTACAGAATTTAATGGGCTCTCAGAGGACCTTGTTAAAGGACTTAAAGATTCACATGAATTTGCTAAATCTTTGCGATTTTCTACAGCAGAAGCGACTTTGGTTTCAAGTGAACTTAATCGGACTAGCATTTTCATAGGCTCCGAACTGGTGGCACTGTCTAATGACTTCCTTCTAAGTCTAGCAGCTATTCTTTTCATTCGTTTTTCATCTGTTACACTGTCCGTCTTAGATACTTTTTCTTTGGCTGGTGATGCACTTTTGGAAGGAGAGTTAATTATAGGCACTGGTTCACCAGTTTCTAGCATTGTTATCTTATTTTCTAATTCAGTAAGCTTCTCTTCGACTTCTTTACCCAATGTGAAAGATTCTCTTCCTTTCAAAGATAAGCTGCGACGTTTGTCTCGTGACTCTGTTTTTTGAATTTTATGCTTTAACGTTCTTACTTGTTTATCTGAAGCTGTTAGTTTCTGCGTCAAATCTAAAATGCGAGATGCCAGTAGATCAATTTCGGACCTACTACATTGATCTCGCAGTTTCATTTCATTTCTTAATTTCATATTGGTAACTTCAAGCTCGTCATACACGTTATGTGATTCTCGAAGTTCTTTTTTCATAGCCTTAATCTCTTGAATAGCCAATAAGAATCTGCTTCTTAGCTCAACATATTCTACGATCAGTCTGTTTTTCTCTAAAGACTCTAAATTTAAATCTTGGTTAATATTACTAAGATCACTAAGTGATCCGATGCTCTTTCTTTTCTCTCTGGTTGGTGACTCAGCCACAATTTTACCTTCAAGTTCTCTTATTCTTGAATATAATTTTTCATTTTCTTTAACATTCTTCAAAAGCCTTTCATTTAATTCGTTCAATTCTTTCTGGAGTTGTTTTGTATTTTCCTGTGCTGTGGCCAGTTGTCGTGTCAACAGTTCACAGTGTTCTGTGGATTCCTTTAAAACGTTTTGAGTTTCTGTGAGTTTAGTTTCCCACATACTTTTGTCTTGATTGTAAAGTTGTTTTATGGCATCCAAATTCTCTGCTTCTTTAGTTCGGATTGATAGTTCTTCTTCCTTCTTTTGTAATGAAATCACCAGCTCTTCCATTTTCTTTTCTCTTTGCACTGCTTCTGCTTTTAATTTGCGTAATCTTGCTAATTCAGATTCAGCAGTGCTAACGTCATTGAATGCTAATTTAAGTTGTTTTCGTAAATCTTCGATTTCAATGGATTGTTTATCTATTGTTGAAATATAACTGCGTTTTCTGGGTTCATTTGGTTTCTCATTTTCATCAACTTCATCTATTGTTTTTTCTTTGGTAGCATCTACTTCATCTTTCTCATTCTTCGTGTCGGTTTTCGATTGTAGTTGTTGGCAGCCTCTCGTACGTACTTTTTCTTTTACTTTCGAAATAGGCGTTCGATTAGGAATTGGAGATGGTGGTGGTTGGGACACTACATCTCCCCAATCAGCACTGTCTCGTCTACCACCCTCAGATGCAGTTCTATATTCCTCATCTGATGAAAATGGCCCTGATTTAGTAGTATTTGGAGTTATAGGCGTTATTGGAGAAGTAGACGATTCAGACGTTTGATCAATTGCATCTTCGCGTAATATGAGTGAGAGTGGGCCTGCATCATTTAACCCAGCAGTTCTCTTCATAGCTGATACCCAATTCGCTCTTATTCCTGCCGTGACTGCCGACAGCACAATATGTTTGCCGTCCCATGTCTGTAAACATTAGCAAGGCTAACTTAGTTGACATTATAAATAGAGAAAAAGTTATAAATAGAATAAAAATATAAAATGCTACCTCAGTTTCAAAAGCATATCCATTTGTAGAGGCTGATGTCGGCAGTTCCACGACCTTTGAAATACCGCTTAGATCAATGACACCATCCATGAGACCTCTATTTTCAGCATGAGGATCCCTAAAGTAGAGTAAAGCAGCTCCTCGCAGAACAAACCAATGTCGTGACCATCCACCAGGCCCTCGTCTTTGAAGCCATCCTGCGCGAGCATGCAGAAGCCTTTCTGCAGGTAACTCTACTCGTCCTCCTTCAGTATTCTCTGCTGTCTCAACAACGTCAGTAGGCTCGCTTCCTTCTGACGCCGAACTTGTGATACCTTCCTCGGGAGGCGGACCACCATCTGGTGAACCTCGTGCCTGTAATTTAAAACAGTGCTTTTAATTTTTTTTGTAAATAATTACTATAAAAGTTGTCATTATAATTGTGTATAGCCTGTTAAATAAAAATAGAAACGGAGATCTAATTGGTCATAATTAAGACGAGATCCTTTAAATGGTGATATGTTTTAAACCTTGAATATCCAAGTAAATCGCAACCTACTTATTTTATATGGCAGTTTTGAATGCAGTGCCATAATAGGTATTGGATGTGCTTTATAGGAATGATATTGAAAATCCGACGGCAGGTTGTGCTCGCCATAGATGGTAAAAAAAGAAAAGATTAAATTTTAGTTATTATACCACGTTACGGGATTAAAAAGCATTGCTCTGTAACAATATATTTACAATTTATGCAATAATAGCATAAATAAATTTTCAAATTTATTTAAGTAGTTTAGTTTTATTATATTTACCGGAAGTCTGTCTGGTGGCGGTAGCCTTGTAGGTCTTTCAAGTGTAGGCGGTAGAGCACGTCGAGACCGCGGCCGGGTGAGGGACGCAGCTATGTCGCGTAGTTGTTCGTCGTATTGTTGATGTTGTTTTTGTAGCAGAGGCGATCTGACAACGTTTACTGTAAATAAAAGAATAAATTTACTACACTGGTTTCTAAACACATACTCACTCAAAAAACTAACTATAAGAAAGATGTATTAAATGTCACAATTTCACTTATTTCGTTGACGATATAACTAAATTACTTAATCAGTGGAAAATAATCATTAGAAGAACTCTATAGCAATAGTCTTATATCTTACCTTCATCATTAGCGGGTGTGGTCGCTGGTTCGGGCCAAGTATCCCTGCGACGAGAGCGAGCTTTCTCCTCGCCATTGATCTTGTCGCGCGTCGGCGGCGACGCTGATGAGACCGGCTGGTCGGTGTACACTTAAAATCAAAAATATAATTTACAATTTCATTGACTTTCGTATCTAACGGGGTAAACTGACAGAACAGTTCTTTTTCCACCATCAGCTTGCTAGACACATAATATCATATGGTACATATTACAGTTGCTCAACGCCTCAATTTGTCTCAAACGATCGTAACAATAATATATTCTTCCCAGAATCTATGAATATTGCAATAAGCAATCAAGAAGCACGTTGATTATTGAATGTCGTTTATAAGACGACAAGATGGAGATTCTGAGAAAATTAATTATATGAAATTATGTGCGGCTATAGTTATTCATCATACGTTTGCGTTGTTGGCGGAGCCATCTCATTATTCCAAGTACTTTTAACAGTGCGTAGTTGACCTTAATAAATTTTAACGCACTTTATGCTAATATCACTTTATCGAATTTTATTCCATGTAATAAGCGATTCTCCATATTATTAAATCAAGCCTGAAGCGTAATTTCCTCTAGGCTATGAGGTCTTTTAAACTAAGAGTAGTTGAAGGTTGACATTATGCTGAACATCGTCTGGGCATTGGGTCAAGATAATTGAAGGAATCTCGCAACGACCAGATCGCGTGCCAAGGTCGAAAACAAGAGAAAAAACATAAAAATGCGCCCTTCATTCGATAATTTACGGGTTAGGAATCTGACAAACGCATCAAGACACGAATATAAATAAACAATATATAGGAAAGTATTTTCTAGTCAGGCAACTTTTTTTGGAAACCTAGCTAAAAATTGAGATAATTTTAATCTATTTTCAAATAATTGGCATTTAAAATGTTTTAAAATGTTCTATTTTGTGGCAACACCTTAAGCAACCGTATCATCGCGTCTGGGCGATCAAATAATATAAATGAACCTGTCATTATGCAAAATTGTAGCGCTGCTCCGTCGGAGCATTCGCAGCGCACGCGATGATACACAGCAAAAATAAATAATTGTATTCTAGATTTGGAAGGCGTTATGGCCGTCGTAAATAACGTTCACGGTTCATAATCGTAAAAAGGAATGGCGTTATATTTTAAAAGGATATTGTTCATTCACTTAGGATATATGCAACATTAACGATCAAAGTTTAATGGAAATATTGTTTTTGGACGTGGTCGGAATAAGAATAATACTATCAAACTGTTCTTTTTTTATTTTTGATTTAGTTGAGACTCGAGACAATATACAAACTCCATTTTTTCAATATCGATTCGAATAAGCTTTTATCGATATTTCTTTAGCGGACAAAAAGCGGCTAAAGCTCAAGACATCTCGTAGGTCTAGAAATATTCAATTAGTAGGTATACCTAAAACTGCTCTATTAATAAATTTAAAGCCAAACATATGCACATAATCATCGTACAATTTCTTACTCAAAATTACACTCGGTTGGTATTAATATCCAACAGAATATTGTCAAACGTCAACGAGTCAAATTTAATTTTAGATATATGTATATATATATATATATATATATATATATATATATATATATAATATATATATATATATATATATATATATATATATATATATATATATATATATATATATATATGTGTGTGTGTGTTTCAAGGCGATGTGTGCATCATATTTATTTACTTATTGCAACTTCGTCCAGGCCTCGATTGCTGCCTTCGTTTTAGGTTTGGTCAGATAAGAACCAAATAGCTACCATTTGCTGTCTAACTGGTCGACAATCTCCCGCAATGGTAATTCCCATGGAATTTACTATTATACTAGGACATTCACGGTTTGTGCAAACCACTCTTTTAAATCGAATACAATCTTAAATAAAATTAATAGTTTATTTAATAAATATACATTATATTGGTATAGTCAAGTTTGCAATTTATTTGAATAATTAAATGCTTGAGGATAGAATCTATGTCATTAATGCTAGATTTAAATAAGGTATGTCAAAAGACAAATAAAAAAAATTATACAAAATTATACACAATAATAAAACAAATTAACTAACAAAAAGTTTAACGTACGTATGTACATTTGTCTGTAGTTATAAAAAATAATAATTAAAAAACAATCGGCATCAATTATTAAATCTGATACCATTATAACTATAAAAATCTCTACCATCGTAAACATGGAGTAATGTAAAAGATAATAATCCTATATTTCAGTACCGTCATAACATCCTTCGCCCATACATTTATTACTATACTACACATTTTTGTTATATTGATATAAATAACGATTTAATTTAGGTTTATGTCCAACGTCTAACAATTCTTGCTGTGCTGGCTAGATATTAATCGACAAAACGAACAAAATGGCACCAGCGTGGTCCCTCGCTTTGTCGGCGCACACACCGATGTGTACTCATTTATCCCGTTTATAGAGACGTATTGTATCTGAGCAACTATTAAATCACCATTAGAGCTGACCGCGTGTGTTTGTGTGTTGATCTAACGACGGGTATTTATTTTGCATATTATTTTTTTATTAGCAATTAAGACGTTTATAGGCATTTAATAAATCAAGGTTACGGCAATGGTTGTTAGAAATTAAATGTTCGGTGAAAGTATGAGAGATTTTCGGTTATTGCCAATAACAGCTTGTTAATTATTTTGTGATGAACATTTATGTATATCTAGACTGATAAATGATAGAATCGTTACGTTTATGTTGTTTGATTATACAGTCATTACTTTATAAAAAAATATATTCTTAAAGGCGGTGGCAGAAACTAGGACCTAACTAACCTAGTGTTAAGACACTCCGCTTTTCGTCTAATACAATACTAAATACTTCTCGTCTTATAGATCTATTAATTATATTCTTATTAAGAAAACGTATAAAAAATAATTATAAGTTCCAATTTAGTTATTAAGATATATAGTCATTAAGATATTTCCAACAAAAGTTGTAACAATCGTACACTACACGTTGCGGAATGAGAGCTTATAGCTTAATTAGTCGCTTGGACATACAAGAAGCGCGCGCGCATTTTGTTGCGCTTAAAATTTAACATATTATTTATACATTATTTATTATTAGGCATACATATATATATAGTTATAACAATTATATATATATTTTACAAAAAATAATCATTTACTTCACACGTAAATAACCATAAATCACAAAACTAACCAGCCTTTTAATTTAAAGATAACAACACTAAAGTTGAATACAGTATTTAAAATTCCAAGTGATTTTTACGAGTCCTAGTGAAACATATAATGGGATAGGTTCTCGTATACGTCACTCAAGCTTGCTCTAAAGTAAAATGGAGATTTACGTATACATGGATGAGTCTGTGACACCCACAGTGCTTGCTGTGAATGCAAAATTGTGAGCTCGAGCACCGCTCGTTGCGTGTGATTTACATAGGGTTTCAATGTCAGGGGCAAACAATGATATAATTGAATGAGTTATGATTATGGTGCTCTAAGTCGGGTTAAACTCTACATGTTTTTTTATATTCAATACTAGCGATCGGTTCATGACTTCGTCCTTTGGATCGATGTTTTTGGATTTATTCTAATATATTATATTACATATAAGTATTTTTATCTACGTATGTATGTATGTATATAAAGCTAATGTATATAAGTTTTATATGCAATATTTTATCTGGGACACAGTGTTTATGTTATGTTCAGGCCTAATATTTAATTATTTGGCTTTAAAGTAGGCAAATATTCATGAATGCTTATGTAATAGTCAATCCAAAGTGTTTTGTATATTATATATGTACATGTGCAAGTATATATTGGTTCGGTCTTGTTCGCTGTTGTTTTTTAGTCTTTTACATTTTCTTTGTAAACTGATGGTTCTCCCGATGTAAGAAAGAACGAGTGATAAATTATTACGTTCTTCGCAGGTTAAACAACATTTACCTATCCATCAAAGCAATTGGAACGAACAGCCGCGGGCAGAAACGACCTCGTGAAAAATTAGCGCTATATATTTTTTCACACAAGTAAAACATTGGCTCGAAATTTCCAATCCACACACAGCTTTTTTTCTTAACAAACCTTTTTGCTCCATTAACTGCATGGTAGCTAATACGTTTTTTTTTTAAATATAGGTAGATCATCAGAGTCGTTGACCCGATCGTTAGTCATGCTGTATGAATTATGGTGCTTTCGCCGAAGCGTCAGTATTCGTCGGAGTTTTTACGCGTTACATGTCACGTTCTCGGAACCAATTAAGTATGGCAAATTACATAATGGCGCTGAGTCCGCCGTAAAAACTTGTACATAATTACCGTTTAAGGGGTCTCTAATGGAAAATTAAAGTGCTCTATGATCAACACGCTGTGTTAGGCAGCACACGTCGGACGCTACAGTTGTTTTTAATATTAATATACATTATTATGAAGAAGTTGCAATTTTTGTTTTACTATAAACATAATATAATAAAGTGACGGAAAGGCTCAATTTTTCGCTCCCAGCATGATAGCCTATTTTCTGTGCGCCTGTATTTGGCAAAAACGACAAAGTTAGCAAATTCCATTCACAATTTAGTTTGCAGAATCAAAATTCAGCTGCGCTATTTAGGTAGCCCACTTTATAAGTACTACTGCCATAACTACGGCCTACAGTTAATACCGACTTTCTTCTCCAATTAGAACGTTGATTAAGACATTGCCGACACATACGGCTTACCAATATTCAACCTTAGATCAAAGCGATAAGGGTTAGAGTGGCTTTCACAAATAATAGCTATACATTATTCGATGTATTCGTATACAGAAAATTATTAGAACAGTATTACATTTGGTTTGGTTATTTGAATTTGAATTTGGACGTTATTAATATTTATTATTGATTTGAAAATTATCATACATTCAGTAATTAATTAAGGCTTTATTTCGATGGTAAAAAAATCTTGTAACATTTTTAAATTAATAACTTTAAAGTAATTAACGTTAAAAAGAAAAGATTATTTGGTGAAATTGACGATCAACGTTTGGCAAGTAGTGAAATCTAGCAAACAAAACGGAGTGATGGTTGCGCCGCGCCGTCATGCACCGGCGCACGCGCACCCAATGAAAGTGAAATGCCTGTCACATTGAGGCTTTCCACCAATTTTGAATGATACTAAATTTTGTGTATTGTAAAGTTTTTTACTAGCAAATTACTTTCTGATTGCCACATTCAATGTTATTGTAATGGCATGTTAACGTAACGTATACGCTACTTCTTTTTTACATATATATATAATTATATGTTACTTAAAATTTATGTACGTACGTATATTTAAATAATAGCTACTTGATATAGAAATGAACAAGAACTGTGTCTTGAAAGAGTGAACTTGTGAATAAATCCAGTATTCTAAAATAACCTTGTACTACAAAATTAATCATAATGCCTATATAATACAACCTAAAAATATTTTTTGAGTTTACATTATCAGTACAGACTGTATAGTAACCACCTTATTATTATACCAGAATTATTATTATTATACCAGAATATTCAAAAGTAGATGAAATAAATAAAAAAAAGCGTTTGTTGAAAAATACTACTATACCAGTTAAGTTAGTTAAATTATTATTTAAAAGGGAATATAATGTACGTACGCAATGACGTACATATGTCGATATGGGACATAGACAAACCTATCTATACAGATTAGTAATAATAAAAAGTAAACAATCGCCCATTACAATACGAGCATTGTATCGATTATAACATCGATTGCATAAATCGAATGTAAACGAAGCCAAACATCGCATCGGAATGTGACCATTGAGCATTGGTCAAAAGTAGTTTATGTATACAAGCCTTTATCTGCATGTTTGTATTTTATAATGGATATTTAATATTTAATCGTTACTTCTTATATTTACGTTTGTTACGTATTATAAAACTTTTAAATCAGGCGTTAAAGTCTAAATTTGAGATATTAATCTCCAAAAATATAAAAATAAAAAATCTCTACAAATCTAGAACATACATTTCAGGCGCAAACTAGTATATGTAAAAAAATACAGGCAGGCATAAAACCCTATGGGGTTATATGATGGTTATAGTTATATGGGGTTATTGATCAAGCCTACTATTAAGCAAAGGTCGACATAACTCATAAAGCAAATTCAGATAAGTTTAATGTGAACTATTGATATTGTTAGTAGCCAGATTGTAATTTACCTTGCAAGAGCAAATCAACGAATTATTTAACATAATCCTTAAGAAAAATATCGGCTTTTCATATAAATAAAATAATTAAATAGCTAAAGCAATAAATTAATATACTTTCTCGTACATAGAAGAATAGACAGATTCTGCCCAATTTTCGGGACATTCTACTTACTTCACTTTTTTTTAAGTTTGTTATCATATTTGTTATTTATACAACGGCTATTAAATAATTGCGACGCAAAAAAAAAAACTATGTCTATTTGACAGATTGACAGATGACTTTTAAAAAAAATAATAACGTAGTCCACAGATAAAAACAATTCCAACCAAACATTAGATTCATCTAATAGCCGCCATTATTAGTATTACTAAATATAGATTAAAGTTAGATAAGCGTATTGTTATCTTATCTGTGTACCTGCTGTCGTTTGACTTCGTTATGAAACTTGTAACTTGTAATTGATCATTTAATTAGCCAATAAGTTATTTTTGTTATATAATTGAAAGTTGATACTGTCGTTGTACTCTGGCCATTGTGTAAGAGACCGCCATAGGATGTGGGACATCGTCTTACCGTAAAATTTATTTGTGGGTCGAGTAGGGCCGATACTCAGTGGAATTAATTATTTGAATTTTTTTGGCTTCGATAAGAAAAGCGTCACATAAAGTTCCGCCATACAACACGCAATGTCTCGAAACTGAATGAAAAACGGAGAATAGAATCTCTTGTCATGAGCTTCTTTCCGTATACTCTGCTTTGCTTTGAAGCTGAAGCTGAAGCTGAAAAAAATATTTGGGACGAATATTGTTTATAATAACAAGCGCATCATTTTATACATTTTCTAAAGAAGTGTTTTAGTTTTTTGAACTAAAACATATTATATTAAACAAAAATATTAAAATATAGTGATGTTACTTGAACATGTACACGCACAAGTGAATAACAGTATGAATTATCGAGATTAATAATAATTCCTTTAGTTTTTACAAATGCGAGAAATGTGTAGAAAAAAATTACACAACGATACCTAAATCTTTTCTTTAACTTTTTTTTTTAATATAAAATATCCCTATAGAATTAAAAATACAAGACTTAGTTAATCTAACACCAATATCTCTACCAAAGAGTATTTATAACAACATTTAACTCCTAACTAACTGAAACGCTTAACTTAACAGTTTCAAGTCACATTAGTAAGGAAATATTCCATAGCAGAGACTACACTGTAGCTGCAATAGCTGTTATAATCTATAATTAAAGGGTATTCCTGGGCGTTTGATCTGTAATTAAGATCGGCCAGGTGTTCGTTGTATGCGTGGGCGCTCGCTAAGGAAGTGGGAAGATATGGTCGTTTTCAAATGGAAA
The DNA here is from genome assembly GCA_037127375.1 of Dione juno. Classification (NCBI taxonomy): domain Eukaryota; kingdom Metazoa; phylum Arthropoda; class Insecta; order Lepidoptera; family Nymphalidae; genus Dione; species Dione juno. The sequence goes on from JAXRJS010000041.1 coordinate 2,321,326, forward strand.
ATTATCATAAAAATGGAATATTTTGCTTCTTATTTAATGACAGTTAATATAAATAATGAAGTAAGTAATCAAGTGATCGTAATGACTGCGAATAATAGAATAAGAGGTCATCATGGCGCAGTGGCTAGTGTCTGATTGTACACGCGATGCTTGTTGGTTCGATACCCACCCGAAATAATGAAAAAAAATCACTAAAGAAAACAAAATGTGGTATTGATTTCCACCACTCAATGCACAAGTCTCGAATTCCGGTGGAAAAGCGGAGAGTGGAGTGTTTTGAGAGTACACATTGTCTCCCTTATAAGAGAAAGGCAGAGTCAGAGAGCTTAGATCCAAAATTGATGCACATATTGTTTAAGTGACGCTTTGTCTATACTTACAAATTACATTAAAAAAAAATTAGTAAAAAAAGTAAATTCATTTTTCATTGCTCGGCTATGGCCTAGTATATGCGAAGACTTAAGTGTAAATCAGTTGCTATTGCTTCAGGTTATACATACATATATAAAACACGCACTCTCGAGGAAGTATGATGTAAATATATAATATGTACTGCATTAGTTTGCACCAGGAAACAATTTATTAGACAAAATACCTAAGAAAATGGCGATAAATAGCAATATAAATATATATGAGCACGTAGGATTTTTTATGATTGATATGATATTTTTTTTCTGCTTCACGGTTTTAGCCAGAGAGATCCTAGTGTTGAGACGAATTCGAGATATTGCAATTACTTTTTTATAGGCAAAGAGATCCTAGTGTTTAAGACACTTTATTCTCCGTTTTCAGATCAATTATTCCGAGACATTGTCTATTCAGTGGCGGAACTCAACGCCGCGCTTTGTCTTGTCCCCTGAGCGACAAAATGAAAACAATTTATCTCCCAGTGGGAATCGAACCCACACCTGTCGCATTCACATTAATTGTATGTACAACTAGACACCAAGGAAGGAGAAACGATAACTTACAAAATTTCCCATAACAGAATTATAAATCCGCGAGCCAATAAACAAAACGCGTATAATGCTGGCAGAATGCTGTATAAATTGTGATCAAGGGCGAGCTATCAATTAGTTAGCTCGGTAACGGTGCAAATTATAATGGAATACAACTACACTGTGTGACTTATAATGGGACTGAACGGTGTTAAATAATATAATATATTACATTTTCAATGCTATTATTATTTTATATGAAGAGTAAATTTTAATGTATGTATCTCGTATATAGTAGGATAGAGAAGGAACCTAGTGTCAAGACACTTCATTCTTTCTATATAAATACGAAGCATTGTGTGTGTGACAGATCTCAATACCACACTTTGCACCCGCTACTTATAGGTTTTCTGAACGAAATCATTTTTTTCGAGGAATGGGGATTTTGGGGGAATGGGAATTTCGGGGAATCGAATCCAGAGCCTTCGGGTGTATAATCAGACGCTGTCTCAGTAACAGCGATTGTTTCATATCGTCGTGTCTTAGTTATAATTTATATATTAACACTCCACAATAAATGAAACTTAAGCTAGTCTATTTTTTAAATAGCATTATATATATTTTTTTATTAATCTGATAACATAATTAAATTGAAATAAATATATCTATTCTTAATTATATTTATTCAATATAAATTTGGGCTAGCACATCCCTATTATTCTGTATTAGGCTATAGCTCACTGCCCATACAGCCAAGTTAACGGTACCTAATTAGAACCTAACTTGTTGTCACTCCGCGATTTATAGCTTTCCTGAACTCCCATGATAAGGGAGCGAGACAGAACACTCATTATATTCATACTTTAGAGTGAGATAGACTATAACAAGGTTGACTATAAATATATCATTAGCAATATATTCATTTTTACATTTTTTTATAAGTATTATTTGATATGGTATCCCCCAAAAAAATGTTTAAGGTCAGTTTTTTAAATTAACTATAGAAATTAATTCATATATAGATATAAAATATTCCATGAAGCATTCACGATTTAAATAACTAATTAAGTTTGTAAGCTTATCAATTGCGTGACAAGTACAGTTAACGCAACAACTTGTAATATATAAAGTAGTAAGTAATATGTAATTAAGGTATTGATACATTTACAAAACATAGATAAAGTAAAGTATATATAGCATATAAATAAAAAAAGGAGTTTATATATTTTTCAAAAAAAAAAATGTATATGTTAATTTATCTGTTGGTTTTTTTTATTTGCATATGATGGCATGGTGGCATTTGCATTTGCGTATGAAGTAATGGATGCTATCTTATGTAATAGCTTTATGTCCCACTTAGAACAATGATACATTTTTCTAAGTACACAAATGTATATATATATATATATATATATATATATATATATATATATATATATATATATATATATATATATATATTATATATATATATATATATATATATAACATATAACCATCGTGTTTAATCTTCTTTTTGACTTCGCCACTATAGCCTCAATACTATATACCTTCACGTGTATTCGTATAAATTGGCTAAAAGCTTTACACAAATTGTTGAAGATTTTTATTTTTTTTTTGTTTTTAATTAAGATTTTTCTTTATATAAAATTACAAGTATCCATTAGTGATTGAATTTATCGCACGTCTTGCCTTCTGCCTTATAAGTAAAACAGTATTACGGATCACTGCAGTGTAGGCAGAGGGAGAGCTTAGTGATAAGACACTACGTCACTTTTCGCCCATTTTTAAATATTGCGTATTCAGCAGTGGCGAAGAGTGAGATTTTTAGCTGGAAAGCCGGGGTCGGATAAAAAAAAAGTTGAGTCGGGATTATATAAAAGTTGAGCTTAGTTTACGAAGTTTATTTACTCAGTAACATGTTATGGCAATTGAATTATTAATTGTTATTTTATACTTATTTAAAGGTAACTCGATAGGAATCGTTAAATATGAACCAGTGTTCATCACTGGTATTCAACGCCGTGCTCTATCATCTAGAGTGCTAAAATGGAATAACTTAATTATAATCATCCCCCGACCGGGGAACACCCGGTGAACCCATTACTACCGCGTTTATTTAGTATGCCATTTAGATGTTAGACAAAGCTACTATTCAAAAATTTTATACGATGGCTAAGAAATACCGGCTGTGCTTCAATCGAACTCTATATTGAGTTGTGCCTAACGGTGCAATAATGTGCGACTGCGACATTTGTAGGTCCACTACAATCAATCTGTGAGGCATATATATGAAATTACTACGTATTCGTATATATGTATTTTGTCTCTACTATTGATATGATTACTACTACCGTCGTGGCACAGCGTCTGACTGAAAACGCCATGGTTTGGGGTTCGATTCCCATGAGGGGAGGGGGGTTCATTTTCTCGCTCTGGTAACAAGAAAACCGATGTATATTAATATTGTTTAATATTAATAATAAATTATAAAATATATCACATTTGCCATATGTATGTACATATATGTACATGTTACTAAATTATATTGCAAAACCGAGTGTATCTGATGCATGCCTCGAAGTACGGGGCGATGTCACGAGTAGGAGTGGTCTAAATAACCTCAATGAAAGCTAACATGCTAGTTCCCAGGGTTATCAAGGACGAGCTCTGATACATACATACATACATACATACATATGTATGATATGGTAGCAATGATTGATTGACAATTGCGATGGAAGCTGTAGCAATTTAAAAATCAATATGGCAGAATATCTTGAATATATTACGTTAAATATTTGATAAGAGCATATATATATATATATATATATATATATACTATATATATATATATATATATATATATATATATATATATATATATATATATATATATATATATACATATGTATATATATATATATATATATATATATATATATATATATATATATATATATATATATATATATATATATATATATATATATATATATATATATATATATATATATATATATATATATATATATATATATATATATATATATATATATATATTTAAACTTGACATTTATATATATATCTATCACATATGTTATATATGTTTGGAAATAAAACTAAAGTGTATAAAATTATTTTCTACTAGTTCTAGTTGATCCAGATAGTTTATTTTATTTAGTTTATTAGATGCTTTTTTTATTACATGTTTATTTTAAAGTAACTTTTTTCTTTCAGCTTCACGCTGTATATAACCTAGTGTCAAGATACTCTGTTTTACGCGTTCTCCCCAAATTCAGAGATCATTTGAGTCTCACTATATTTTATTCGGTCAGAGCGGAGAGTATAAAATACTAGTAAACGGACTGCAGATTTCAAGCTGCTATTAAATCCTTAAATATTTACATATTGGCAATCTAATTCAATTAATCCAATTTATATTAGAACACGATAACCGCAGCGGGTTACCAGAAACAATAGTACCGCCGGGTTTTTCATGTTAAATAATTTACGAATACGGATTTTAATTAGTTGAGTAGTTAAATCTGTATAAATATTAACCGCCTTACGTAAAATAGAAATAGTATATTATCAATAAAATAATATTATGGCCGCCATTAATATTATTCAATTACTTGGATTCTTTTAATGCATCCGGTATTTGCTTCATAGTTTACTGCCAATGTCTTGGAGAATAACTATCGATAATTTTAGTAAGGCATTAGTCATGGCTTTCCTTAATGGAAAATACCCATATTAATAATTTTCTCATTTATTGAGCGGACAAAGTGAATTTTCACTTATTTCTCTTCTTGAACTCGAACAGGATCTTTCCTGCGTGCATATGAATAGCCCAACGGACATAATATTCAAATGTCAATGTCCTTGATATATGATATAAAGCTATATATACGTCAAGAAAAAAAAATATGGCCTAAGATATCTCTCTGTACTTACTAGACTAGAGCCAAAAAACATTGCTGTACATACCTTTAGTATCAATATTGGTCGGTGTAGCCAGACTGGCTATCTCAGACTGTGGCGGCTGCACCCGAGGCCCTGGCCACGTGGTAGTACCGCCACAGAACCTCGGCCTGGCGCTGCAGTCCGCCGCGTCACGGAGGGTCGACGCGTCTGCGGAGTATTCTGGAATCAGATCAATTGGACTATGCCTTGGAATCGGAATTTTGTGACAATGGAGAGATAGGTGGAAAGGTGGAGAGCGGAATGTATTAAAACCAGTTTTTCTCTGCCTACACTGCAAAAAATATGCCTGGATGAAAGATATTTAGTATCAGATCAATTGGAATGTATTACTGAACTGGACTTTGATAGCAATGTCTCACGGATGACAATGCAGGTGGAAAATGATATGATAGGCAAACATCATACATACATTTTTATATGGATATGTATGTGTATGTGTGTATCTAGCATAATCTCAATTGTAATTTATAATTGAAGTCATTATAATTTATAATTAATCTTGATGATTTAACAATCGACATACTTCTCGTTGTTGAAGACTGCAAGAGGCTAGCTGTCTGCCCTCCGGGGAACGTAGCGTTGCGCTTATGTCGACCCTGAAACAAAAATAACAATATAACTGCACTGCATAAATCTAAAAAAGAAACAAATATAAAAACTCGTTTAGACATCAGTCTTGTAAACAATGAATAAAAAAATTATGTAAAGATAGAGACAATAGCTTCTTATATTTAGTATTAATTATATATGAAAATTAATATAATTAATATTCATGATAAGAAAACATAACATTGATAAGGTTCACCTTATAAGGATCGAGAGTCAGTAGTATCGTAATAGTAAAAAAAAAAAATCTCATAAATCTTAAGCCAACAAGCTCAATGACTTTTCAGATAATGACCGTCTCATATCAAAGAATAAAAATACTCATATATGTTGTTCGTCTGAATCAATAATATATTTAAGAATAATAATAATTATAATTGCTTCACGCTGTATCCCGCACGTGGCAGTGTAGCCAGAGGGAACCGTAGGAACCTAGTGTTAAGACACTACGTTCCCCGCTTTCCGCCTTTTTGAGGCATTGCGTGTTGAGTGGCGGAACTCAACGCCGCACTTTTGCCTTGTTACGAATATTTTCAAATAAACTAAAATAGTGGTTGATTTAAAATATGCCTAACAAGTGATATACGATGACAGTACTATACAGTACTACTACAAAAGTAATTAAAGTTCTTTACACATGAATATTATTAGTCACTTCAAACGGAGATTGGAGTATGTATGTATATATATATATATATATATATATATATATATATATATATATATATATATATATATATATATATATATATATATATATATATATATATATATATATATATACATCGAAATGACAGACAGACAGCAGACAGCCGAAATTGCGCAACGTAGAAAGATGAAACTTGTCATATGTGAAGTACAGGGTAGCACCAAGTTAGGATTTCTAGAAATTTCTACGAGAACAAGAAGAAACGGGACATAACATATCGATCCACGCAAACGATGCAGCTGGCTACACCTAATACTGTATATAAGATTAGAATCCATCTTATAGCACGTACGTTTGAATGTATTCAATTAGAATCGACATCAATAAAGATTTAGCAACTTTATTCAATTAAATATCTTTACAAGAATCTACTATTCGTAATTAGTCGGCAAGATCCGAGTTTGGTTTCGCGGGACCGAGTTGGAAATTGTTAATTGCTCGAAAGTGCATGTTGCAAACGACTAGTGTACACATATTAATGGGTCGATATTTTCATAGAATATTGATAATAATGTCAATATTCGATAATATATTTGGACTTTTCACCTAAAATGTAAATAAAGCGTTTGAAATTCTCAAGCGCTTAACTGTAATGGTATAGATTGCGTTATTCATTTGAGGGAATCATTTTATTATTTCCAATGGAAAAAGACAAAGGCTTTAACTTGAGCTTTACTACGTGACTCATAATATCTTGAACTTAGCTAAAAGCGGAGAATGGAGTAACTTAACACTAACTCAGCTCTGTTCTGTACATCTTGGAAGAGAAGACACTTGCAGATGACAAAATTTCGAAAAGCTTTTGCCAAAGGTTGTCTGTAAGAGATTGCTTGAAACAATAATACCGCCTTTGCATATACATTCTATATCTATATGTTTTATTCTTACGTTTTGTGTGTGTGTTTTTATGTGTGTGCAATAAACTATAAATAAATAAATAAAAGTAACTTTTAAGGAAAAATCTTAGTCTTAAGTCAAAAAACTCGATTCCCGTACAATTATCCAAAATGACTCACACGCTATCGATTGAGGATGGAAATAATTAAATACAAAACAATTTGATCGCCGCCAGAGCCCGGCGCCGTCCCGTTAGGATAGGTCGCTGAACTGATAACTTTTTGACTGTTATTACAAAAAAACTAAAAAAACACTTGTTTGTGTTTTGCTAATTACAATGTATGACTTTGTATGAATTGGCGCCGTTAAGGTGGATTTTGGCATGGCAAGTGTTGCAATGAAAACGGTGATTAAGATGACTGACACGATACACAAGAGAAGCTAGTGAGCGGAGAAAATTGAAATTTATAACATTTTCCTATGTTCTAGAAGTCGAAATGGTACAAGTCGCTCTAAATTTAGCGCAAATAAGCTTTAAAAAAAAATTGATAAATATTTATACTTTAGCATATAAAGCTATATACATACATGTGTATTACAAAATCGATACCAGAACTAATTTACAACACCTAAGTAGCATATCAAAAGGCACTAATTACTAGAGAGACTAAGATTAAGATAGAGCATAGAAATTGGCTGTCTGCATCTTATGGCTAATTGAGCTAGTTCCCGCGGCGCACTTCCTCACCACGTAAGGCATCAGAATGCTATGATGAACGTTTCTTCCTTACATTTGCAAAAAACTAATTAAATACTTACTAAGTGATTAAATACTATGTTAGATAAGGTAGTACTACCTCATACTGTTCGGAGGCACGTATTTTCTTGTGGAAACTTAATTGGTCTTTGTTTTTTTTTATGATTTATATTGAAAATATTTTACTGTACTGTATGTTTCCCTTAAAAAAAAATAAAATAAATAATAAATGATGAAAAAGTTAGAAAAATGACAAGCAAGAGCTTCACGGAATCACCGTAAATGCTCTCAATAAGAAAAGTTCAAAAGGTGAAATTTTAAATCCTGATAAGTTTAAATATATTATTAATCAATATACTTCAGTCACTCTCGTATGAAGAGTAGAAAGCAAAAATTAACAAAAAAAAACAATTGGGCGATTTTGACATTTCTTGATAAAACGAGACTACCACTTGTAATTGATATTCTATTATATTTAAGGATAATTTGTTTCACGTAAATTAGCTTGAAAGTAAATTTTATAAAATTAAAGTACACTTTTAGTTTTGAGTCAACAAAATTGTTCTACGATAGCCTTTGAACAGTTAAACATATTGGATTTTAGATTTAATATATCTAAACCATATAGAATATATCATATTACATGTACAGGTTCTGGCTCTGACATTGAATGACAAAAAATATTAAGCAAATTACTTCACATAATAAAACTTCTGTCACTCTAATTATCGGTAATCACATCATGTCAAACGTAACTGTAGTTTGTATTTTTTATGATTCGCGAATCCTTGTTTAAAACAAGTGTTAGGTTTTTTATATGAACATATAAAAAACCTAACACTTGTTTTATGTCATATAAATTTTTGTTTAACTTTACTTCTCTCTGTTGACGTAAATAAATAAAATTTGATTAGCTTTACGCTGTATCCCGCACATGGCAGGGTAGGCAGAGGGAACCGTAGGAACCTAGTGTTAAGACACACCGTACCCCGCTTTTCACTTTTCACAACAGCAACAGCGAGTGCGCCAAGACGGTTGACGTAAATGCATCAAAATATATCGGTATTTCGATATACAGACCTGATATGTCCTTTTCCCCAGAAACCAAAAATGTGTGATACTTACAAAATAGGTTTAGGACCAAAAAAAGATAATTCTATGTTTAATTCTCTCCACTGATTTATAGTCTGGGTTATTATTTGTACCAGCATATTTTTGGCTTGATAACATTTTCGATCTTATTTTCAGCATTAATAGTTATTATAAAATATCTATAAAGCTTCTACTATACATTATACCAAAGTATGTATAGCAATACCATTACCACAACAGACTTTTGAGATTAATTAAGGTTTATAATTAAAAAAAAAGAGAGATCAGTGTTATTTAGATAAGAAACTGATACTTTTTAGATACCTATATCAGAGAAGCCAGCCAAATGAAGACAAGCTAGGTGAAATAAGCAGTCAATGCACTTATATGAACCTAGACACAAACAAAATAAAACAAGTGTATTTTGATGAGCTGTCAAGCTTAAATGTACGTATAATTCATGAATTGTAATATAAACAACAAGTTGGTTTGTTTTTTATGTTTCTACATACTAAAATTGCAAGAAACCCAACCGAGACTGTTTAAATAAAGTTCTACGCGTAAAACGTCTAGTATAAAGTAAGTTACAAAGTTTACGCCAATATGGTGGAGTGGAGAGCTTTTGACTGTAAACTAGATAGTCGTGTACTCGATCCCATCTCAAATGGAATGCACTATTTAAATATTTCTACTCCTGTATGACAATGTGCGGCGTTGAGTTCCGCTACTAGTGTTAAAGACATTGAATTATCTCTAATTACTATATATATATATATATAAATATATATATATATATATATATATATATATATATATATATATATATATATATATATATATATATATATATATATATATATATATATATATATATATATATATATATCATATATATATATATATATATATATATATCATATAAATAGTATTAAAATTTCCACTACCTATGACTCAGCAAGTAACTATATCCAGTACTAATAATGGAGTTTGGTATAACTGGGTCGCAGACCGAATTCGCTAGAACCAACCGTCTCGTCCTAATTGAAAAATTGCTTTCACGTTTGTTCTGTTAGCTTAATTTATTTCATGACAACGCTATAACTGTCTATAATGTTAAATGATATTATATTTATTTTAACCCCTTAACTTTTATGTTTTAACAGGGTAGATAGAGGGACCCTAATGTTAAGACAGACACTCCGTGACTGACCGAGACAGTGTAATAATTAAATCTCCTCGAGTGGGAATCGAACCTACACCCGTCCCGTCCCGACAGTCAGTCGCTGGACTGTGACTGCTTTGATATTTATAAAACCTCCTTAAACTCTAATATAATGTGACAGTATCCAAACCTATCATTTACATATAAGTTTACATTTCGAAAATTCGGTAATTAATCAATTATGCTATCAAGATTGCGGTCAGGCTCGTTGTTTAAGGTAAAAAAACAAGAAGCCAGAAAAGTAATGTGACTAAGATGCCGCCGTGGATCGGTTACAGCGAGGTATTATATCTCAGAAGTATCAATGTCAACGGACTTTACAAGTAAATATAGTAATTTATAGTAATAAATATGATAATGAGATAGGCGTAGTAGGAATATGGGGACGTCGGCCTATGCCACCCCATTTTTTTAATAATAATATTATTATGCAGGCCGTATAGTGTGGATTAAGAAAACAGAGATTTTTTACAAGTAGAATCGTCGAGTCTTTCCTGTTAATAATCTAGGATACTTGTTTAATGTAATCGTATAAGATGTTATTACCAAATAGGTATGGTGATATTTGTCTTGAGAAAAAATATCGACTGACTTAAATTTGACTCTGACTTTGAGTCAAATACCGATATCATATGTTTACAATGATTGAAATTTTCCAGGACCGTCATGGCGCAGAGGCACAGTGTCTCCCTGTACACGCGACGGTGTGTGGATTCGATTCCCACTTTTAGACCCAACAAGGCAAAGCGCGGCATTAACTTACTCCTTTATAGTGATTTTTTTTTACGTAAAGCTAAAGTTATTACATAGAAAAAAATATTAAATGCACTAATAGAAATATATGTATACTGTGTACATGCACTGTATCATATAGCTATAATATATAAGTGTGAATCTAGTATTGTATTTCAAGCAGATTGAAAGCCAAGGACACTAGCCGGTTTCAATTCAAGTAAGCCATCCGTCACGCTCTTGATCACTTTGTTCAGGAAAACGGTGTTGCCTTACAAAATGCATTTGTTCTAGTAGTTCTATACAAACAAGTTTTTCTATGCACTTCTATTGCCTATTAATTTGTGAGATGTGATTTGTGGCTTGCAATTTCGTTTGCATGGCCGTAAAATATCGAATTTTGTTTTTCGAAAAAGAAATCGAGAAAACGATAAAGAGAGTATATATATATATATATATATATATATATATATATATATATATATATATATATATATATATATATATATATATATATATATATATATATATATATATATATATATATATATATAAATATAAATATATATGTCCATCGGGATTTAAATCACGCTTTTTAAGCATTTCAAATCCTAAAATGAAGTCATTGGTAGTAGCTATTGTTATCAACGTAGTAAGTACATTTATCACTATAATCATTCTAGGGACACTTAAGCTTGTCAATTCTAGAATCTTCTGAAGTCTGTTCCAGATTTCCCTACAAGAATTTCCGGCTGCTTCCAAAGTCAATATCAAATTAATAGGAGCGGTGAGACACAATCTGCCATTTGAAATCAATTTTGTCAGTAACAAGGCAAGGTGTGGTTCTTGGAAAATGTAAAAGGAAATTTTCTATTTGTGAAATGGAAAGCGCTATACAAATATTTTAACATGAAATATATTTCAATAATGTAAGGGATATATTTTTTTATAAAAATCAAATTAAATTTATTTTAATTTAGGATTTAAAAGTAGCAGCGGGCGAATTCCTCTGCTTTGACTAAGAAATTTTATTAAATTCTCGTTTTATCTCGTTCCCCTAGGTGTTAAGAGAAATCGTCTCTTAGTAGTACGCGATACCCAAGACACCTTCATTTAAGTAGTTTCAGCTATGCATTGTTTGTCAGTCAGTCATATAGTATCGGAAGTTTGCTTCAAATTCAATATTCTTGATACAAAAAGACATTTGAGCACACTTTTAAATAATAATATAAAAGTTACGATTATATTTTTATTATTTATAAAAATAGCATAACCTGCATCAAAATAAAATAATATAACTTCCACACATTCGTATCCTTTAAATATTCTTGGCCAAAGTTATAGATTATATGTTTGCTTCACGCTGTATCCCGCACAATGCAGATTAGGCAGGGGAACCTAGTGTTAAGACAGTCCGCTGCTCTTCCGCCTTTCAAGGCATTGCGTGTTGAGTGGCGGAACTCAACGCCGAGCTTAGACTTACAAACTTTATTAATTAAAATTATCTTTATACCAACTTTAAATTTCGATTGTGGCAAATTTAAAATAATACTTATAATTTTTAATTTAGTATATATTAAATTTTACTATAGACACGTGTCTTGAGACCCACAAATGACTAATATACTTATTTGAGCATCTTCTATTTTTGGATTTCGATATTTATTCATCTCAGCCAGATGTTGCTAAATTAATAAGGAATCCAGTCTAAGATACTTTAAAAAAAAAACACCTTCTCGCATTCCGCCTCAACAATTTCCTAACATTAAGCGTTGGCCGCAACTAATTAATGTACCAGCGCATCTAACAGCTATGTAAGTAATTAGAAATGTCACTTTAAATCGCGATCCATGTCGGCTATCAAGTAATAATGATCCGGTGTCCATTAAATTGCATTTCTCTTGAGCAGGTGTACAATAAACTAAACAGGCTTTTTAAATATATTTTTATTAATTGATTAAATTTCTTTTCATAATGAAATTGTATGAGAGGGAGATTTACAGTGTAGTCTCAGATTCAGAATATGTTGGGGAATTTGGACTAGAGGCTCTTGGCCACATGTATAATATTCTTAATTGTACTAAAAAAAACATATGGGTAACAACATTAAAAAAGAAGTAGTACACAAAGGTGGACTTATCCCTGCAAGAGATCACTTCTAGCCAACCTATGGTAGTGGACAAGTTATATGGGAATATAGGTATATAGGAATATAGGAATATAGGTATATGGGAATTTGGGTAAAACTTTACGTCTTTCTTGCGTTAGATAAAGGAAACTTAGCTAAGTTATAAGTAAGTCTATTCTCTACACGCTACACTTTGCCTTATCAGGATTTTAACCTAAATCAAAACACTGAACTGCGTACTTCATAATATTAATAAACAATCAATATATAATCATTACCTGCACAATCTCTTGTATTCAAATAATTTTAATATCCCCGTTCTGGTAAAAAAAGCGCCTTAAAAAATAAATAATTTACCTTGCTCCTAGGATAAACACTCAGGACATCTGCCCACCACCTCGCCTCTTCCCTACAGGTGCCCTTGACGAAGGTGACCCGATCTGGGGCAGTTATCGCCAAGCTATGGGCGTGTCCCGTCACGCTGTCCGCATCGCTCACTTCTAACACTGTTGTCATATCCACACTAGCTTGCGGGACTGTGTCTGGCTGTAAAGAAAAAAAAATTGTTTTAATATAGCTATTTAGTGGTTGGTATGGTAATTGGTAAGGTCGTGGATTCGATTCTAGCTCAGAACAAATATTTGTTGGTATAAGACTTATAGTCTACGTTATTTTATCTACATGTACACATATAAATATACAAAAAAAATCGAAGCATAAATTTAGTCCTACTTCACCCGTCATATGAACTTAGCCCGTCGTTGGTTTAGTTTAACTTTTTCATACTTTCACGCTGTATCACGCATATGGCAGGGTATTCAGAGTGAACTTGTTTCCGCCACGCCACGCTTAGTCTTGTTACCAGACCGAGTAAATGAAAACAATGCGTGCCCTCCGCGGGAATCGAACCCGCAATCGCCGCTCTTACAGTCAAACAACATGCCGCTGCGCGACGACAGCCTTAATTAAACCCAAAGTAATAAATTTAACTCATCAAACGACCAAGGAAATGCAGTTATCGCTGGCAATGTTGTAATCAAGTTTTCTTCATGGAAATTGTACTTAACGGCACCGAGGCGTTAGAGAACGCGCGCTCGGCCTCCGCGGGGGGTAAACGTGTACTTAGCTAACAACTCGAGCTATCCCAAGGCGTCACTTATTCATTATATGATATTTTAAGTTGTTTTTTTTTATTTACACTATATTTTATTATAGATCAGATCATTGAGATACCTATCAATTAGTGATGTGTAAGGTAGGCCTTGGTGTATCGATATCTTTAGTTTGTAAATGATAAAATTATCTATAAATTTGCTCGTGTAACACGCAAAGTGCTGATAATGTATGAAGAAAAATAAAAAGTTAATAGAATAATAATAAATCACAGAGTTTCGTTTACCTTCACGCTATATCCTGCAGTAGTTAATTTGTTACCATAGTGCAAAAAACGACTATAATCTAGCAAGTGGGAATCGAACCCACAACTTTCGTGGTTACATTCAGACAAGCAAACATATATTCTGCTATACATATGCACTAATATTTATTGCTATTGCAACACTGCGCGATATCTTGCTCCTACCAGGTGACAAACAGCTTCCACATCCTGACTGTACCAACGTTGCACTTAAATAGCGTATATACTATATAGTTAATCAACGCCACTTATTTCAACACTAGGGGACCACCTCTCGTAAATAGTATGCAATTAGTATCTGACATATTACTTTTATTTTTTTTTCGCTTCCTTTTATCGCATAACAGGATAGAATTTACTTAAAGAAAACGTATACAGATTTGAACGCAGCGGGATTTGAACCGGCACCTCATGGACACCGTCCAAGCGCTCTAACCACTAAGCCATGCGTTCTTGTCAAACTCTTATATGCTTTTAACAACTTATTACGTTGTTAGTATCCGTGGATTTTTTTTTTACAAATTTCAGCTACCCGAAGGTTATTGCTAAAAAATTATAATTTGGCAATAGAGAATACTTTTTTTTATTAATATTTTTTATTTTTATATAGTGGTAATCTACACAAGGGGTAGAAAATCAGTAAGGAAGGAAGGAGGAGGTTCGAATTTGTATCAAAGCATTAAGGGTAGAACGTAACGCCGCGCTTTGACTTTAATGCTAATTTTACTATAATTTTCATATTTAGGCAAGGAACGTATTACTTTCAACTTTCAGACTTTTTATAGACATATAGTATACCATAACTAAAGAAAAGAAGAAGAGCACCATGTGCCGTAACCCAACGCCGCAGTGTTTCTGACCAGCGAATCTCCTTTATTATATAAAGGTCAATCATCCAATTCGTACATGTATGTATATCTAAAATGAACCGTTTATAATATTACGCCCGGCATTCGTAATTGCTGCGTGTAAACGCTTCATTTAAAAGACAATTTTCGAGGCATCCAAAGATCGTAATTATACCTAGAAGGGCATTCCTTGGTATTCTATAATATAGTTTGTATTATTAAAGTGATATTTACTTTAATTTACATTAGCTACAGAAAATAGGAGTGTTTGAGATGCTAAGATAGTTCTTTTTATGCTGTGTCCATAAGATCCCTTTTGTTCGAGAAAGTTATGCATTTCATCAGTTTAATGAAGTGAAACAATCTTACAAAACTTGCAAAATACACACACACATATATATATATATATATATATATATATATATATATATATATATATATATATATATATATATATATATATATATATACATATATATGTATATATATATATATATATATATATATATATATATATATATATATATATATATATATATATATATATATATATATATAATCCTAAACCAAGCTTCATACAGAAGATGAATGAAAACAAAACTAGCAATAAAATTACAAGTGACATATAAAATTGATGATATCCACAATTTCTAGAAACATCTGTTGCGTGGCAGTAAATAATCGCCCGCCCGCGACATAGAGGTATTAATCTATTGGACCCTGGCCTGAACTTGACCCGCGCCAGCGAGGTTAATAGTTTCAGTGCATAACGAAGCTTGTATGACGGTATAAGGGAAAAAACAAAGTACCTACTAAGTAAAAACAACTATTTCTTTTATAACAAAATATTTTGTGGTACAACCGAATGTGGTATTAATAGTTGATAAGTTCTCGTTTTCCGTTCCGCTTATAGCAGGGTAGGCATAGGAGAACATACTGCCAAGACACTCCATTTTCTCCTTTCCGTCCAAATTCGTCAGACTTTTTCTTGAGATAGCGAAAATTTTAATAATTTTTGTCTTCGAGTGGTTATAACCATTTTCACAGTCAGAGGCTGTTCCATTGCGATGGAATAGATAATTTAGAAGAGATTCCAATCCAAACCTACTGTATACAGTCGAATATATTAAAACAGTATTACAACAGCGTCTATATTTAATCTTATATAGGAAAATACAACCATAATAGATAAATATGAGACCATAGTTACATAAACAGAGTGTTGTCTTGACCCGAAAGACCGTAACTGCTGTTAGCGAGTAGATACAATATGCATAATCAGAATACTAATTAAGTTTACACACAGATGTCAATAGGTTGACATATTCACTTAATGGACACTTACTCTCGTCACCTCATCTATCATCTGAGATAAGGATGCTGTCTAAAGTGTCAAAATAACATTTAATATGACAAGCCATAATGGCGCTAACAGCTAAGTTGGATAGTACCTGACTGCCAGCGTAAATAGCTTCTATTCTCTTTTGAAGGAAAACCTGGTGAGCTTAAGTACGACATTTGGTTCCATAGTCCTACATATAATATTATAGATACATGGATATTTATTAGATTGATGGGAATAGAGTGGGGGAGAGTAGAGAACTCGCTTGATAAATACAAAGAAGATGGATTAAAAAAAAAACAACAACGAATTAGAATAAACCAGCATCGGAGAAAGCAAAACAGATGTGAACAAACGAATAAAAGTGAAAATAACATATATATAAAAATTAACGTAAAACGCGTTAACGATATAACCAATTTAAATTGACGATTGAAGCATGGAAGCGGTCGAGCTTTAATAAGCGTATATCAAAGTTTATTAATCACGCCCAATCAAACTTAAATATACGGTGATTTATTACAACTTTCGCTTAGTCCTGAAATGGTCTAATTTGACGTTTGCAGATCCATTATAATGGAAGGATATATAGCGTCAATGCCAATATGTCTGACTGTACGGTGTATAATATAGTTGTGAGTTTGATTTTTATTTAGAACAATTATTATCTGTTCAAGTAAAATAGTATCACTTGCGGTCCTTCATGGAGCGAAGTAGGCTAAAAAGAAAACAGAGAGCCGAGTAGTGTGTCACTAAGCTTTCTCACCTTTTCAAAATCACGCAGGAGATATGAACTCTTTTGTATAAACAAGAAAGTTTGTCTAAAGTTAAAAAAGGCATAGTAGAAAGTGAATTTACAATAGCTCCAACCCCAGAATTGTGACGCAGATGATCACGCGATTCTTTTTCCATACGACGATTCTGCACTCATAATTTCCGCTGTAGCGGGACACGGTCATTGAAATAGACCATGAATGGGCGGAACTTCCATTTGCCTAGCTTTATATGGTTGTGGTGATAATATATACAATATTTTTTTTGCTTTATTTGCATTTATCACTAATTACATAGTATGTAGGAAGATTCTGATGATCGAGTGTATCTGATCTCCAAGATCTCCCAGATCACTGAGAGCTTACATGACTAGAAATCAATGTGGGTCAATTAGTGGGTAGGTCAATCAATCATTCGGCAACTAAGTAACCAGGAGAAGCACTTGTTTTAGTTTCAATTCGCCAAACGATTGATAACAATCATCGTGTCCTAACTTCACCACGCTCAGTTATTATTTGTACTATTTTTCAATTTGTGTGCTTCAGTACAAAGGTGGAGCTTTAAAATAAGAGGCCATTATGGCTTCTCATATTCTATTTGGTCTTTACTTAAGAACTGCCTTGTGACTTGAAAATTTATTATAAATTATTGTTATTATATATTGCCACGATACACATTGTTTAGTAGTTTGTAATAGAGTTCAATAGCTAGATTTGTGATTGACAAAATCTAGATCTTAAATTACTAACAATCATTGTTCAAGATTAATTGCATTCAACAAATCTCAAAGCAGGATTTGATAGACAAATGAATAAATGCCTTTAGCTCGGCGGTGTTTGAACTAATCAGAGATTGTTAGGGAGAGCGCGATAAGAAGTGTTTAGTCTTCACTATATTCAATAATTAGTCAGTAATCATCTCGAACTCGGTAGCAAAAGTGAAGAACTAAATGTTTCGGCATTAAGTATAGTTTAGTTTGTTTTGCTTATACATTAAAAAAATCTCATATTTAATGCTTTTCAAAAACATAGACAAGAAGTAAAGATGGAAGTCAAATGCTTACATTAGATATATATATATATATATATATATATATATATATATATATATATATATATATATATATATATATATATTATATATATATATATATATATATATATATATATATATATATTATATATATATATATATATATATATATATATATCTGTGTTTTTTCGCGAAAAACTAGTAATATGCTTTTTTATTAAATGTATAAATTTGATTTCCTCATGTCAACAAAGAGCAGTACGTGCATTTAAAAAAATGTATACAATTCTCAATTCTATATAGCATATAACAGTAACTTCCTAGACTATAAGTTGTACAGCCAGACGCTAAATGAATGCCTACGTTATTACACGACTTAACTGCTGGGTTTATATAACCGTTATTGAACGCGTCAAAGTTAGTTATTTCAGTTTTAATGTTTATAGCCTTAGTAGTTCCAATGTGAATTTATGTGTTATGTTTCCTTGTAGGAAAGGGAAAAACAATAATGTTTTCTAGATAAATGTTTAGAAAATAAACAATATTTAATGATTATGAGCAAGTTTATAATACACCAGAATAGTCCATAATCATTTCTAGAAGTGAAATAGGTGTTATTCCCTCAAACTAAACTCTTAACTCTCTTCATATGATCGTAAAGTTTAAGATGTGCGTACAAAAAAATTAGTTCCATAGCTTTAACTATTCTTAACCAGTCAATTTTGTACTACAGGCCTTTTATTAGATGTCTTAGTAGTTTGTAAAGTAAGGAATACGCTTTTGAATTAGGGATCATGTAAATTGGTGAGCATCGACATTAAGGATTAGTTACGGTGTACTTTGTTACAGCGGTCATAGAATATTTATATATTTTAGTATAGAAGTTATTGAATGCATGTATATACAATAACGGTGTTCGTGAGACAATTTATCTATTGGAATGAACATTAAGCTAAAAAAAATAAAAGGTCCTTCGAGCCGTCCTATCGGGGAAACGTCCATAAATAATTGTCTTGAGAGAAGGCATTTTGATATGTCGATACGTTTTTCGATACGCTCATTAATTTCATGTGAAAGTCACTTTTCAGCCGAGTTTTAAATAAAGCACTTTAAACGATACCATATCAGATGTGGGATTTTTAAAATTTCTTCAGAGTATTATTGTGTGGATGAGATTTTAACTCGAGTGTTTGAACAGTTCGACTAAAACCGTTAAATATAGGTGCTGAACAGTTATACTGTCGCCCACGCCGCCGCCGATTATCCCTAGAATTATGGACCTCACGCACGCAGCTTCTAATAGATAAGGCTCAATGAGATAGCAGCGTAGACATATTCACGTACACCCATACTAAGTAACATTTTGAAGGCATTAAGCGTATAAAAGACTAAAATTGTTATTTTAACTAGAATTTAGATATGAAGCCGTTGTAGTGTACAATCTGACTGTAAGCGCAACAGTTATGGGTTCGATTTCCAGTCGAGATTGAATTATTTTCATTTTCCTCTTTCTGGTAACAAGAGTTCTGCTATTTAACCTACAGCGTCTGAAAAGGCGGAAAACAGAGAGGCTGTCTTTACACTTTCGATCGCCTAGATAAAATTTATATTATGTAGAAATAATATAATATTGTGCTTTTGGTGATATTGATACATATCTTTATACAAATTGTTTTATATTTACTCATTATTAGTAAGAGAGTGGAGAGAAGAGAAATTTTAAATGTTAAACATTCTGTGCCATTTTGAGTTATTGTGTAACAAGCATACACTTGTTTACAATATAAATACGATAGATTGTGATATTTCCGTTTACATTTATGAATGAAGGATGTTTTAACAACTTAGTTTAACTAGTCTTTGACTCTATCAAAGAACACGAACTCTATAAAATAAATAGCGATAGATACTCGACACGTTTAGTTTATTTACGGCATAAATCTTGCTTTATATTACTATAATTAAGATTATTAGATCGTAAATCATCACAATGTTGTATAAGTATCTATTAAAAATCATTCAGGGTGGTGTTAAAGTGAATTAGAAATTACAAGAATATGGATTTATGGAGAAATATGAGTTAAAATTTGTTTTTTATATATATGGATATAGTGTAATTTGTTTAACATAGAATCTATTTGTCGATCGAATTTGCTTCTACCATTTGCCGTCAGATGTACATATTAGAAGGAGGACGTCGCAACCGGCCGCTAATAAGAGCGACGTACTTTGTGATTTGCGAGCGTTTGTAAGTAAGGGCTAGCATAATGTAAAGTGTTCCTGTGAGATAGTGTCTAACTGCAAACGCGACAGTTATGGGTTCTATCTCCACTTGGGGGAATGAATGATGAATTATTTTCCCATCTCTGGTGAAAACCTGAAACCTGTATGTGTTATAAAGTGTGTTTAGGTTAAGAGTAAAGTAAAGGATGGAATATAGTGATGTATCACTAAATTGTTCATAAATTTATCATCATTCAGTAATATATGTATATATATATATATATATATATATATATATATATATATATATATATATATATATATATAGAGGGTGTCTAGCCAATTATCTGTCCGATATTTGGTTTCCGGCATACGGGTACGCGACCCCGGGACCTCGAGCCACCACTTTCATAACCCGATCCAATCCATGTAAGTGGTGTCCCTCCCCTATATTCCAAGTCTTTCTGCCTCTTATTCCCTTTCCTTTCCTGGTTTCTCCCAGTAATGGGTTTGGAGGTCAGATGGCAATCGCTCCACAAAAAACCACTTCGCCACTCATATGGACCGATTGGTCTTAGTCGGAAGGCAGACCCTGGCAAAAAGCCGGGACTAATGCCAGGAAGAAGAAGATATATATATATATATACATATATATTTATATTTATATATATTTATATATTTTTATTTACATTTAAACCGCTAACCCTAACAATAAAGTAGTACCAATACCTTTACAATGTGGGACGGGACGTGTTGCTGCACGTCACCGATACGTCAGCCGGTCCCTTTATAGTGTCACTTAATCTACACCGATGCTCGAGTATTTGTGTATGCAGATCTCAGGTGTTATTATGAAATATTCTGTGACTTACAACGTTATGTTGAGATAAGTTTTTCTTTTTTATATAGGTAAAACATCAGTACGTACATTTTAATTTTTAATTTATATATTTTTTTACATTTAGCACGATAAGTAGAGACAATCTGGTGACTCGAATTCTGCCAGAAGTAGAGAAAGGAGTGTATTGACACTATGTCTACTAGCTCTCTGCTGTCACTGGTCTACTACCACTATTACAGTCTCCGTGTATCTACTTCTACCCATCTAATAATAATTAATAACATTTTTTTTGTTATATACTTCATTTAACAACTAAAATATATAAAGTAGCTTCATATTTACTATGAAATGATATCAAACAACAGCTCTCTACACACATTTCTCTCCGTCTAACCTATTTTAACTAACAACATAATAATTTTAAACAACAATTTAAATGTATTGGAAATGTGATAAAATTTACTGTATCAGTAATTTAGTTAACAACACCCCTAGTGTTTGACTGACACGCCAATGAGTGCCTGTTCTTATCCCGTGAAAGCTGGCATTTATGAAAACAATCTGTAACGAAATGATTTACATGGAATTTATGTTGTAAGTGTATGGTAGCCATTTACAGTATAGAATGTGGCCTACTATATATAATTCTATACATTTAGTATGGAGAAAATTTTAATTTCAATTGTTATTTGTAATAAAAATAATCAGTTTCGTCCCTCGCACCCAGCATTCGTATTTACATATCCTAGAAATACCTAGTACACACAATGGAGTGTTGGGTGCTGGAACTCAACGCCGCGCTTTGTCTTCAACGTACATTTTAGGAGCGGGGAACTCCTCAATCATTTTGATTATTTTTAAAGTGTTAATCTACACTAAGGATAGACAAAATACTTAAAGAAAGCATATAAGAATTTTGACGCAGGGTGAGGAAGAACGCACGCCTAGCGCTGTGACCACTAGGTCAGAGCGCTAGGACGGGTTCGAATCCTGCTGCGTTCAAATTTTTATACGCTTTTGTTCAGTAACTCCACATCATCATCTTGCTCCATTTGGATTTATGATAGAAACTGACATTATTATATAATTAATATATAAATAGACACTATTAATTTCATTTACGGTGTGCTCCGTTCCATAAACGCCGCCAAAACCAAGCAACGACTTATCATTCTTCCTTAATAAGTTCAACGTGTCTAAGGCTTGTCTTGACAAGTCAAAGTGGTATCTGTCTAAGGAAGGCACAACATTGAAGAAGCACCGATTATTCAAATCGTTATTTTATCAGCGGCTTTGTTTGTACTACCATTATGTTGTGATATCGATGTTTTTGTATCGAATAACGGCACGCATCGATTTCGTCCGAGTTTGCGGTCAGATCTGTCCCGATTGTCTTCAACTTCCTAGTTGCCTTCTGTTTATAATCACTGTCATCTGTAACTTTATACTAATATCTTTAGATGTTGATGAAATTACATCCGATGTTTTAAAGATGTTTTGACGTATATGCGGTTTTTAGATGTGTTGCAGTTATGTTTACGTCTTCATATGTTAGGCGAAGAAACCGAAGTAGACCATGGCATTTTTTATGGTATTTTTTACCATTGTTTGACGCATAATTGCATGGATAAACAAAAAAATTATCACTGACAATGCCTAATTAAAATATATATAAATTGTAATCGATCATAACGTTTTCTCTCAATAACGACTTGCAATCTTACACAACCACTTTCACTGACATAAACTGTACCATGTCACGAATCTATAAGAGCTTTTTTGTAATTTATGCGTATGTAACAATCTTGTATGGAGTGATAAAAGTTGATTTTCATATATGGTTAAGTTATTCTTACGCCGATTCAAGAAATTATTATAGAAAGTATTTATATATATATATATATATATATATATATATATATATATATATATATATATATATATATATATATATATATATATATATATATATATATATATATATATATATGTAAATGCCATGGTGGGTTCGACCTCCTACCGGAGAAATGGCTCATTTTCTTTTATCTGTTCTAGAAAGGCAAAGCACGGCATTTAGTTCCGCGACAACACGCAAGATTTTTTTATATTAATAAGCTGTTTAATTATTTTACCATCTGATTTTTAGTTTCGATGATAAATCATATCATTAATAATACCTACAGCACAATTTAGCTAAAAGAGATAACGTAAAATCTCTCTACATTATACTATAAAAAAATAGTAGTACTTAAAATTACACGTCCGGGAATCAAACCCATATTCATTGCGCCACAGCTACAAAAATACTGATAAAGCAAATATTATATATGTATGAAGAAAAAGCATTAAGCATGTTACGATGAGCTCTGTAATCCGACGCTATGGCTTTCCAATACACACTGTGTCGTAAATTTAGTGTGTGAAAGTAGAAATGGGTGGCTGCCGGTCAACATAGACCTAAAGAAGGTCAGTGTACAGCTTATTTAATTACACTTTGAAAATTTTCTTTTTAAATATCAATTTTATGATAGTTTCTCTTATTTTAGCTTCACATTTTATCCCGCAAATTCCTTTTTATAATTTATCCCGCGGCATATTACCCAGCTTTCTTAATCAAATTACTTTTCATATTATTAAAAATATACTTATATAAATATTTTATATAGGTGTATGTTCATTAATTATTTTACTTTTATGAAAAGGCGTACTTGCTTGTGGAACCAGCGTCATGAGTTTTAAACTTATTTTGATATACTTATATCTAAATAAGATATAAATAAAAAAATGAAGAACCTAAATTAAAAAAAAAACCATAATTAGTGATTTCTAACTCTATTTAAGAAATATAATAAGTAACAATAACGTTATTTGATATAGCTAGTTAATAGTTGTAGTGTAACATAAATTCTGACACACTGTACATGAGTGATTAAGGCGTGACACACTGGTAAGCTGATTAGGCCGGATTGGGTGATTGCTAGACATACCCTTTGAATACTTAATTTTGTGCTTGTCACTTCGACACTAAGATAGTTAGTTTAAATATATTTTTTAGACAAAACCGATTTATTATATATTTATTCTGAGTTCTGCGTTCAGTAATTTCAGTAAGTATTAGCTATTGACATATTATAAAATTAAGTAATGTGATGACTTTCCTACCCATATACCTATATATATATATATATATATATATATATATATATATATATATATATATATATATATATATATATATATATATATATATATATATATATGTTATAATATTAACATATTATAAAATTAAGTAATGTGATGACTTTCCTACCCATATACCTATATATATATATATATATATATATATATATATATATATATATATATATATATATATATATATATATATATATATATATATATATATATATATATATATATATATATATATGTATATATATATATATATATATATCTCATGAAAAAAAAATGATTTTTTTACATTACTTTCGAAACTGACCAGAAAAATCATTATACAGGATGTAGGGATGCGCGTGCGCCGGCGGAAATGTCGCAGCTCGCGCACAATGCCCTATTGTAAGAGTAATTACCGGACTGCATTGTCATGTGACCCACTTTCGATTCACCCTGTAGCTTGTCCTAACTATATGTGATTTAAGAGAATAGGTTAGGTTTTGGACATAATGAGATGTTCTAACATTTCAACGTACATTGTAAAAATATCTTTTTTTTTTATTTGTATTGTTTTTTTTGATATTGAAATGAATTCTGCAATTGAATCTATTGAAGTATTTATTTACATATAAAAATCATGTAATTTGTACGTTTTTATGCTAAATTAAAATCATTAGGTTATATAAAAAATCGTATATAACATATTCCTGCTTTATTATTTTTAAAATATTAATCCATAAGCAATAGAAAAATTACTAGAACACATATAACGTATACAATTTTTTTTACAAACCATATGCGTCTTTCAAATGTAATTTTTTAAAAACCTTATATTAATATTAAATAAAATGTTTCAATATTTCGTGCCTATCAAAGTCCAATGTGGACGAGCCTTAGTACAACGACAGTTAATTATTATATCACATTATAATACAATGAGCCATCAAGTTCGAATAAATTAATGTTTTTGTCTGTCACCAGCCATACGATTAAATTGGTCATAGTGTGGAAATTAAAGCGCTGATAGTCCTTTTTTACGTACACACATTCTATTGCATATTTGGAAAACATTTTGGATCTCCTTAAATTATGTCATTTAGTCATCAAATATGGCGGACATTTTAGTATTTAATATACCTTTATTTTTTGCTGTGGGTTCGATTCCCACTCGGAGGAATTAATTATTTATTATCTCGATCTGGTAAGAGGGCACTAGCTTAGAAAGGCGTTGAGTTCTTGCACTAAATACGTAAAGTTTCGAAAATTAAGGTGAAAAATAGTCTTAAGACGTTAAGACGTTTACGTGTTTTCTGGCTAATCTGCTATATATGGAAAAAAGTGTAAATCTCATGAACAAAATGCATATAGCCCTGCTAGTGAACCTCCGGTATCATAGCGTTCGCAAGCACTAGTGGTCACATTAGCGAGTCAGTCAACTTCACAAGCAAATTTTTTACACATAGTCTAGGATATAGAGCTTTAAAGAGTATAGTAGACTCAAAAATACACGCAACAGTGCCGTTATTAACGTGCAATAAAAAACTAAGCTTAGATCTTACTCATCTTAGAACGTTTATTAGATAACGCTTATCACAGCACGTGTGGTCGTAAAGAAGGTTAACCATTTAGTTTACTGTGGAAAGACTTTTTTTATAAAATAATAAAAAATATGCTAATAAATCGGTCTGTCTTGTCAAAGACAGCCCGATGAGACACTAAAGCACTGATAGTATAACACTGTTATTAAGTATATATGGTATACTTTTTATAGTACTGAGTTGTAGTCCTCGATTTCATTTGTATGTAGAATGAAACGTAAAATCAAATAGAAATTTTGAGCTCTCTGAATGTGCCCCTATTTTATACCCCAATACACTATATTTGCCAAATTTCATCTACGCACAATAGTTTCGGCTGTGCGTTATTTGTCAGTCAGTAGATAACTTCTTATAATAATCTACTAAGAATTTGTATTATAACATCTCATAGCTTAAGTATGTGGTGTATAATTATCAACAAAACAAATAATATAATATACTATTGAGCAAAAAGTTAAAAAGCTTTTAAGTACCAGCGCAATACTTAACGTCGGAGTGAACAGAGCTTTTTTGAGCTTCAGCTAGTTTCTAAGCACAATTATCCTGTAACATAGCAATGTTAATGGAGTCACTATCTAAAAAGCTTCTTTGTTAAAATCTTTATCAATGCTAAGGTTAAAAGTTTCTTTTGCATTTCAACATTCCCCATTTCTGTTGACAGGTTGTACGGTCGTATAAACGTTATCAGATTTGTACCTACGGTTTACAAAAACGGCATTAAATTCTAAAGCCGAACAACTTAACTGTTTTTGGAGATCTTTTTTAGTTTTAGCACACAGTGTTTTTTAAACATGATTTTTATACTACCCCTACATTTTGTGAGATGGAAAGACTAGTGATGTTTACACCCACAATAAATATTTACGTTTACATATAAAATTAACATTAAAGTATTTATATAATTCAAGCTTTTCAACATGTTACGGCTAAAAAAAGAAACAAAATGTTATTAATAATAAGATTTACAATATTTACACATTTTAGATAAATAACTTTTACTAAATTAATCGCTCTACCTGTTCATAACGTTGGATTTCCAAAAAAAAGTACAATAATATCGATTATAAATAATAACGATTAATCCAGTAGAAGAGTTTCACTTTAAGTCAACTTTAGTTTCAAATTTAGTTATCCAGTAGGTTAGCCTACTGTTACCATACTCGTAATATAGGCTGTTTCATTTTCACCGTTTGAACAGAACTTGTCGAGAAATTCATCTATTATCATTCTTCATCAGTCTATAATTTAGTACAGACTGGTCCATGACTGATTGTTGCTAAGCCAGGCTATTTTTCAAAGCCCTGCCTAACCTCATTCTTCACTAATTTATGCATATTAACCTAAAAACCTTTACACTGTTATGTTTATTCTATAGCTTGCCGCTGGAAACTGTGGATTGTTCTACATGTAAGTCATAAGATATAGCGATTTAGTAAGTCTTTAAAAAAATATTTATACCAAGATCTTATTATATTGCTACTTTTTAATGATAATTTAACTAAAATTTTTTGGTGTTTTTATATATAACACTACCTACTCTTATATAATCACAAAATTGTTAATTAATTATATAAGAATTAATAAGTGAAAAAAAAAACATTATATGTTGGGTTGTCAAATTATACGCCGTATCTTATCTTATCTATTATTAGAGAGGGGACATGAAAATAATCCATTTCCCGAATAGATAATAAGTATGAATATAAAACGAATAGAAATGGGTAATGATGGCTAAAATATTTACTTTATTATAACTAAATACATTACCTTACGTTTATCATGGATAAAGTAAGTGGTAAATGAGGTAAAGGGAGACCTCGGTTGACCTTCGGAAACACAGTGTCGAAGTTACTGGAGAAAGATCATGATAAAAGCATGAGGATCCCTCGAAGAACATGAATGAAGATGTTTTTGACCTAACCGAATCTCTAACCTAAAGAAATAAAAAAAAATGTATACAGCACTCATATCAAGATCTGTCTATTAATAATGTTTCAAATTGCACAAAAAAATTAACATAAAGAGATATTAGAAACTTTTTTAAATTAAAAAATAAATGAAATCAGCTTAATTCTTATAATTTAGACCACAACCAAAGGGACTCTGAAGCCAACTCAACCGTTTCCGCGATGACGACGCAAATCACTATTTATTGCAGTGTATTATTTCTCAGCTATGCACTCACGGCATAAATGGAACACCGAACCGTCAATTGACCGCGAGTGATCAATGAGGGCCAGCACGGTACTTACGTGAACGGATTTCTAAGTAAGCATGCCTATGCAAGTAGTTGAAAATTTCAATATTTTGTGGTGGATCCGGATACAAATCCATTGGAAAATGTTTATATTGATCATATAAGAGAGAAAGAGTGTGCGGAGAATTTTGTCACTAGAGTAACATTTGCTACTAACACAGTTTATGATGTACAAGTGTACATTAAATTCCTATGAAATTTTGTCACTTGAAGTCATCGTGGCCTAACCTATTATGCTATTAACTAACCTATCAGTCAGTCATTGACGAATCATTACGCTATATATTATTATCAATATCAAAACAAAACAGAAGGAGTATTATATACTATACATATAAATAAAATTGCAGTGTCTGCTTGTAATTTCAAAATAACTGAGTTTTTTCCGAGTGCTTATAGTTATTTACACGTTACTAAAATATAAAACAAAAAATAAAAATATTGTCCGCCTGTATGTATGTCTGTCCATTTGTAAAGGCTCTGGAACCGCTGAACCGATTTTTATTGAAACTTTCACTAGAAGATAGAAGAGACTGTGGAGCAACACTTAGGCTATCCACTTTCCGCAATTTACATCCCGGAATTATCGCTGGGATCGAGATTTGTAATCAAATATTACATATAATATATTATATGGACAAAATCATTTGAACAAAAATATATAAGTAGGTACAATACATGCATATCATATAAGAGTAAATCTAAGAAAAGGTCACTAGTTATAAATATAACTTACGCCATTCCGTTAAATTAAACATAAATTAAACGTAAAGTGTTTGGCAAAGTGAAGACAGGTCGTTTTATAAATATTACAATTTCTGATAAGCATCTTGAACTATTTACATAGGCTGGTTCATTTAACAGTCTCCTTGATGTTATCTCTTGACATAACGTATACTATAAAATTTCTGATGGCTACCATAATATTTCGCATATCAAGCAGTACAAACACAAACACAAACATACACACACATATACGCACATACACACACATACCCGTGCATATGCTTTTTATATGCAATTAATATTAGGGTACTTGAGATTTAAAAATGTTTTTTAGGGACATATCTTTGTTTTAAATATGCAAGGTAAGCAAATAATGATCAAATAATCATTTTTCAAAATCTTTCGCATTTTTTTTATAGCAAACGTATAATCGTAGCGGGATTCGAATCTGCACTTCTCGTAAGCCGTTCCATCGCTCTAGTCACGTTTTACTGAGCTACGACGAAATTCTTGTACGCTAGTTACGACTGCAATACCACAAAATGTTTGCGGGCAATTACTTATAGTAATAATAGACGTAGGTTCAAATTTTTCGTTGAGAAATTCGTTTCAACACACACCTGCACACAAATTAATTCATAAATTGATTTATGATAGGTATTTGAAAAATTTTATCTTCTATCTGTACGTATATTGGATTTGTTATTAGATACCGTACTAAATGTAAATTGTTAAAGTGTTTGTCGTGGCTTCAATTCTCTCGATAACAGACTACGCTCAGTAGATTCAGTAGTGCATTGTCTGTCAGTCAGTCACTTAGGAAAGGAATATTTTTATATACACATATGGATCGATGGAGCACATTTTTTATTTGTTTTAAATTAAATACAATATTACGACATATCAACTAAAATGATCAAAGGCTTATTATCAATACACCTGCAAAGGAAACAGTGTCTATTATATACTGTAATAGCACCAAGCATTCATACCATGATGTAAGAAATCTAACAAGTAGTATACAAATGTAATGGCTAGAGCATTTCCCGCAATAGAAAATTGTTGGGAAAAGTTACGACACGCACCCATTGTGAATTACCTGGCAGTCGCGCAACGGTTTGCGGTTTGCTCATTTCGACTAATTAAAATGTTTCGCCCGCCTTTTTACAGTGAGAATGTTCTGGAATTTTTATTAACTTAATAAATATTCAGTGGACATGCCGCGAATATTCGGATACTCGTTTGACTTTATCATATTATATTCGCCCTCATACCGAATATCCAATAGAATAGTTACTTAATGTATTTTATTGTACTACAACATGAAAAAATTTATTTCCGTGAACAATATAACGTAAAATATCGTTTGATCCTGTTCCCGTTGGAATTTCTGAGAATCTTCTATCTTTCTATGAGAAATCAAATTTCTATGGGACGTAATTTTGGCTATTCGGCTTACGAGTCGCAGCATGAGACTGTAAATCTACGACTTACTTACTTACTTATAGTACGAGTATTGTGAGTACGATCTCTATACAACACAATGTCTGGTACGATGGTGGAGAGTGAAGAACAGAATTCATTACCTAGGCTCTCTCTACTTACCCTTTTACGTTATTTGTTAAGTACAATTATTACTTATTCAATTTACATATGTATCAAAAGTAATAAATATAGGTAATAAATTGATATTGCGATCTAAATTTTAAATACATGTTATTTAAAATTTAGATCGCAATATCAACAGTGTTATATACAGTGTTATCTTTTCTTATATCTTCATTATATTTGCAATATTAAAAAGCTATTATCATTTAGACCAGCAGTATCATATGACAAATTAAATATATAGATAAAAATCAGCGTAGTTGTCCAAAATCATAAATCATTGATTGTATTACGGAAGCGTGCAGGTGAATCGTTGGGTGCGCCCGCGCCGAACATCTTGCTCAATTTGGCCGCATTCCTGCGCGGAACGTCGGCTTGGACGGACGTGTTGTTGATTATTGACAATATATAATTATAGTAATTTTTATATATGATTCGTCAAAATTTGTATGTAATTATTATATATCAATAATTGGTTTTGAATATAGTATATAAAATATAATAAATATTTAAAAAGAAAAGGTAAATAGAAATGGCATAAAATATATATTATAGAAAACCGAGCTGATATTTATAATTTACTAAATAACCTCTAATAACTCTAATATATACTGTTAGAGGTATATATACGTATAAATAATAAATTAATTATAAAAATTAATAATAAATTTCTATCCAAAAATCCCGTTAAATTTGTACCCAAAATCAGCCCAAGTAAGCAGCTTGCATTTTCAACAATATTAACATACAAAACAAAACAAAACACGGAACAGTTGCAACTAAGGCTCAATGTACGGAAGTTACAAGGTACTTAATTAATAACACGTTCCAATCAAAATTAATTCAAACCTACACTAACCGCTATAGATGTTACAACCGCAATCAATTGTAATTGTTAGCATCGGCTTGTATACAGTGGAGTAGGCAGTAGATTAAGGCATTGGCTCTCTTTTCTTTTCGATTTGGAGACAAGAGAAGAGAATCTTACCAATTCCCTAAATGGGAATCGAACCGGTAATCAACGATTTCCAGTTAAAGCCTACGGAAACACCAAATTACTTCCGTAGTGTTGACCGCGACACCAAACATTTTGATTAAAACTCGCCCTGAAGCTGTAATATATAACAAATTAAATTTTGACAAGAATATTAATGGGCCTGATATATCTGGTGCTCTAAAGTAAACTGGTATAAGTTGACATTGTAAGAGTAACATTAAATTATATTAGTTGATAATTAAGTAAACTAATCCCACAGATAGACAAATAGTAGCTGAAAAAAAAATTAATTTATATTTCAGCATCACGCTATATATAGTACATAGATGGCACAGAAATTCTCGTGTCAAGACACTTTCATTCATTGACGAAACTTAACGCCGCAATATCATAGCCGTCGCATATATACTATAGAGCTTAGAAGAATATTTTGTGAATAAGGTGATATTATATAAGGTGAATATAACCATTTATGTATATAATATTCCATATGATATTTATATTTACAATTTTTTTTTAACTATAAAAAAAGACGTATACCATTTTGCTTATCGATCGGCAGATACTGTATACAATTGATTTGTTGACAGGGAAAAATGGGCAGCTATTACAAAGTCCATCTAGTTACAAGCTACGAGTACCTAGAATTGGGAGGAATGTTTTAAAATATTAACAAATGCATATTTCTTTTGGTTTTTCTATTATCTATAAAATAAAATACAAAAAAAAAAACAAGAAACAAAGCATCATTTCACATACATTTTAAATATGTAGGTATATTGTGTTTTTTTATGTAGAGTTAAGACGATACTTTAACACTTGTTCTCTGAAGAATTCAAACAGTACGTTTTGAAGGGCGGAACTCAACGCCGCGTTATATTTACCAGAGCGAATCAATGAAAAGTAATTGATTACGACGAGTAGGCATCGAACTGGCGACCATCGTTTTGACATTTGAGCGATATATCAATTCCTAAGTAATTATAATTTTTTATTTGTCATAATATTTAAATAATCTGAAAAGGGGACCGTCATGGCACAGAAGAACACTATCTGCCTGTAAACGCGATGGTTTGCGGGTTCGATTCTCACTTGGGGAGAATTAATTATTTAAATTTCCTTCGCCCCGGTAACAAGGCAAGAGATTGACGTTGAGTTTTGCCACTCAACAAGTAATGCCTTGATAAGCGAAAAGTGGGAAACAGAGTGTCTTAACACTAGACTCCTTCTGCCCACGCTTCCCTCTGCCTACCCTGCTATGTGCGAGACACAGAGTGCAGCTAAAAAAAACTAAATAACTTTTATTTCAAAACTTTTATTAATTATTAGACGGTCCTAAATTTTTTTTTTTGCACTAGTACTGTAAATATCGATTCACCGCAATAGTTCGTACTATTATGGTATCTTAATCTAATATAGACTAGGGCTTCTTTATGACGTTAACTATTATTCTATTTATTTTCCTTTTTTACTTGTTGTACAAGATTGTTAGTTAAATAAATATTTATTTTGACCTTCTTATTGTACTAGATTTTATTTTAATATTAATTTTAACCGTAACAGTAATCGTCTCTATGTTTAATATAAAAATTTTAAAAACATTATATCGCGATCGCTACAACTTATGTAGAATTAATGTGTAAAGTTCATGAAGTAGAGAGGATAAGTAATTTAAAAAAATAATTCCAATCTGTATATACATATATGTACAAACTCTAACAAGAACAGACCAAAACCTATGTAATTTTTCTTGTTATTACTAATTTATTAAAAAAAATTGAGTCATTTATTATAAATTTTACCTTTTCCATACAACCTTTCAACACGACCTACCCTACAAAAAAAAACATACCAAATTCATTTAAAATTGGCAGAGTAATCGCGTAACAAACGTACAAACAAAACAACGTATACATAGTTGAATTAAAAACGCGTCCTTTTCGAAGTCGGTTAAAAGATGCCCATAGAAACATAAAATAGGTTCTGCTTAACAATTTTTTTTTCAACGAAATTTCAATTTCGATATAATATAACATTAAATAGTATCCAATACGTATCGTATGAATAAAATAAATATATAAATAAAACCATTTCAACCATAATAATGATATTACCATATCAAAATAACAGATTTTATCTTATTCCAACTAATAAATATAGATTGTGTTAAATCCACGTAAATCTAAATTTCCGCAGTGACTAACGGGATTACCGACAAACATACGCGTGAACTAGGTGTTAGTTTATTCTAGAATATCTATATCTGAATCTAATACATGTGAAAATCTAGAATTATGGCAACATTTATCCTATTTATTTATTTATCCGTGCATGATAGGATCGCCGGTTGATGTTTAGTTCGAATAAATTTTGCCTTCAACTACAGATTTAATTTGCTATTGCTACAATTATAGACTATATATTACAAGCTTGTACACACGAATTCGACTGATGGATCAAATAAAAAAAAGAAAAGATTTGTACATAATACAAAATATATATAGCCTATGGGCTATTGCCTTCCTTGATAAATGGACTATATATACAATGCATATACATTTTTTAATTCAATTTTAATTTAAAACAGCAGCTCCACAAAGAAATTCTTTGGCTTTCTAATATTAGTACAGAGTACAAATATTATCTAACAATATATGAGCTTAAAGTAGAAGACGGAGAAGTAGGTCACTCACTCATTTCCGTCTGTTCTTAAGCAGAAAGTACGATAAGTCACTGAAGCTTTATTAAACATAATATTGCTAGGCACAAGACGAGATAGTATTGTATAGCAGCAGCAAGTTTTATAGCGAAATCATTTAAATTGTGTATTATTTAAATATTTATTGGACGTTTAATTGAATGGAAATTACTACCTGCTTTCACATGGAACATCGTTTACGAAATCCAATGAATTGCTAGGATATTTGTATTTAATTTTTTAACGGCGGGAATTATAAAAATTATAGATTTAGAGTTTTAGATGCAGTCGTTCTTAGAGCTATATTATCGACATTATTGAACAATTGATATGTTTTTGACTATATATCGGTTGTGAAATTCTTATGAAGGATAGAAAAAGTCGTACAGGGACAAAAATTGAGCCTATCTTACGAGCTATAGGTATTATGATTAGCAAATATTTTATGGTTTCTAATGTATGAAATAAAATTGATTAAGTGTAATAATAATTAATAATTACTAATTATTAATTATTATTTTCTATTAATTAGCGTATTATTAAAATTGACCAGAGGAATTGATGAAAATCGTGTTAAATGTACACTTCGCCACTGCTACATACCATGGCTGTGGGTTCAAATCCCATTCGGTGATTGATGTCCCCGTGACGTGATTGTAAACTACTAAATGGTATGTAATTTCATTAGTTTATTATTCATTTGATAGTAGAAGATATATAGATAAGATGATAGTAGTAGAATATACCTGAGGACCGTCTGTCTTTAAACGTGACGGTTTGTGGGTTCCATTCCATTATTGCATGAATCTAGCAACTCTCTAGCAACAAGGCAAAGCGTGGCGTTGAGTTCCGTCACTCAACACGCAATACCTCGAATGGGGGAAAATAGGGAACGGAGTGTCTAAACACTAGTTTCCTTCAACCTACGGTTCCTTCTGTCTACCCTGCTATTTCTGAGATACAGCGTGAAGCTAAATAAATGAACATAGCAACACTGGACTTATTTGGCGTAGTCCCTAAGTGCTAAGATTTGTATCCAGTGGAAGATTTCAATAATGAACGTTTACAATCGTTTCACACGTCGCCGGTCGCCTCGCGTCGATTTGTAAAAGTAGGTAGCTTTATTGCGAAGCTTCGACACCGTTTGCTTTTGTAACACCTGTTGTATATGGGATAGGTACAGGTATTTAAAATTGGTATGCCAATGAGAATATTGTGACTTACATTATTTAAAAATGGCATTTCAGTTGGATAAATCTGTTTATGTTTTTTTTCTAATATAGTATCATATTTCACTTGTATATAGCACGATAAGCAGGGAGAGACAGAAAGAGAGAGAGAGAGAGAAAAGAGAAATAATGCTAAAACCTTCATTTTTATTTTTAGCAGCATTGAATTATATTTTTTTTTAACTTCGCCGTATAACACTCGGTTTCCTACTTTCCGACATCAGACAATTAAAAAAGTAACTCTTTCCATTACTTTTAACGATTAACATACATCTTTTACTACAACAAAAAAGGGTTTTAATTGAAGTATTATTTGGGTTTGTCATAAAATTTATATTTGGTCAAGCACTCTGCACTTTTTAGGCATTTTAAAGGCGAAAGGCGGTATAAATTTGCCAAATCCGCTGTTCCTGTACTGTTTAGGAAGCTTTCAAGTTAGCCCTTTCTGATAAGCTCAAACTTATTAAGGTACTTAATATAACATCCAATATAGGTACTATTTATTGATTTCACAAATATATATATATATATATATATATATATATATATATATATATATATATATATATATATATATATATATTCCAAAAAAAAATGATTATAAGTACGAGTTTGTTTTTAGTTTTTTTGTTAAAAAAAAGTTTAATTTGATAACGAGATTTCGAATTTTTAATGTATTTTGTTAGCTTTTTTTTCAGTCATATTTAATGCTGTTAGCCCATTGGTCTTGACAGCGACACCAGGTGGGGAGGGAAGAGGGTACTCCGTCCCCAAGAAGTAGCAACACTACGTGGCTGCTTGACAGTCTCGTTCCTCTCACGCATGAGAATAGATATGTGTGATAAGTTAATTAATACGTATAATATTAAACCAACAAGTTTTTTATTGTCATTTGAGATTTGAACTCACAATTAAAGTCGATTAAAGTCAATTGCGTTATACGACTCACGGATCCAATTTAAGCGACTCCTTAGATACGACGGGGTTGATAAATGTCAGTCAATTTAAACTTTTTTGTATCACAGAAAATACGCTGTTCGTATTACTGCGACTGAGAGAGTTGTTGCTGTCTTTCTTAGTCATTACTCTTATCGTGAAATGATAAGGATATAAATTATCAACATAAAATATATAAATGTGAATATAGAGTGTTGTATCTATAAGTATTGGGTCAACGATATTTGTTTTGAGCGAAAGGAAAAAGAAGTCTCTAGAATCGAATCGAATTACTTATAAATGTACCTATACTTTATATAAAAAATATATAAATAATGATAATACAGATTTGTAATTCAAAAAAAAGACTGTAATGTCCTTGTGGTAAGGTTATATAATATCGTATATCAAAAGATAGACCCTGTAAGTTGTATAGAAATAAAAACAATACTCACGTGTTCGTCCAATGAATATGTCAGTTCGCCATCGTCATACAAAACGAACCACCTCCGCTGCCATCTCTGTAACAAAATATTGAAATATTAGATTTATTTTACATGTTTTATATATATTTTTTAATTCTTAGCTCCCCAAAATTAGTGTTTAAACACTCTATTCTCAATTTTTTATTAATTTTCGTGACACTTGTTTGGTACTGAGTGAGTCACTTTCGTGACAAATCGTTACTAGAGGAAATACGCGTTGCCATGGCAACGTGTATGTCACTTATACAAAAGCAATAGACAATATAAAACATAACAATATAGTGTATTTTATTTATTTTACGAATTTAAAGTATTTCTAATGCATTCTATAAAACATATTGACTTTCTGCACTTTTTGACCACACAAAGCATGTATGCATATAGCATGTACATACAATGTTTATTAAAAGCGGTCCAAAGATTTTCCTTAAGCAATTTAGTGAGATACTGCGCCACGTTGGCCTCATATGCAAATATTTAAATATATTTACATATAAATAACCTTGTAAATTAAATGTTATTATAAAAAAGGCCATTCAATTTTTTAATTAATTTGCCTAAAAAAACGTGATTATGCAAAAAAAAAAGGAATGTAGAATTTAATAGTTATTAACTTATAATTCGTCAAGGACTTCAGTGTATGATAAATAATTATACACCGTACCTATATTTATCTATGTATATTTTGAAGGTGACATCGAAACTTTAACTTTTTAACGAAAATTTAGACATTAGAAGAAGTCATTTAGTTTTTTTTAAAGATTTTGTTATAAAGAAGAATGCCGACAATGAAGTAAAGCCGGGGAACAAAGTGTCTTAACACTAGATTCCCTCTACCTACACTGCTAATGTTATTAATAATTACTTCACTTGAGTCATAAGTCCCGTAATAAGCATTGTGACAAGTTTCTTTCCCTGCAAAGCGATGTGTGATGTGATGATGCGAGGGATTTACCGTGGGCACCCCCCCACGGTAAATCCTCCTTGGAGTGCTATTTACTTTCTCATTATCTTATCGTTGTTTTGGTTCCATCCCTTTGAGGTCAAGGTATCTCTAACGTAAGGTATCTATAGAGCCGGGAAACTAGAAAGCCTATCTCTAAGATGATACGCTTATACTTAATTATAGCACATTTGTTTTAGTTTAAACAATTTATATACTTAAGAATTATGTAATACATTTGTATAAGTATCTCTTGAATTTCAATAAAAAAACGTTAAAGAACTAAATTTTAAAAACTTATATAATCAAAAATCCATATAATTCACAAAATAAAAGTAAAATTCCTATAAACTCGCTATTAGCCTTCCCTTAATAGTTGTACGTGAGAACGCTAACAAGCAAAGTGTTTAAACGTTTAACATTTGATTAACAAATCGATGTCCGGTGGCGGTTAGCGTGCCGATTATGGGTTTCGCAATAGCCTGGTGCCGTGTGAAAAAATGTATTAGTAAATAACCTTTGCAATAAATAATAAATAAACCAAAAATGCCGGAGAAAAAAGCATTTTGAATGCTGTCGTATAAATTATTTGACATTTCAAATAATATTAATAAAAATGTTTTATAAATCTGTTGTACAAACACTCTTCCGTCACTAATTGACTGACTGACAAACAACGTACAGTCATTATTACTAAAATGGCCTGGAGCAGCCTAAGATATAATAGAGGATCACTATGGGACAATTTTTAGGAGGGAATTTCCTATGGGAACGGGATACAACGAGATATGGTAAAGCAGAGTAGAGAAAGTAGAGTACTTTGTTTCATAGTACATAAACAAAGTACAGCTTGGCTATAAAAAAAAAATCTTCTATAAATTAGATATATGAAGTTAGATTCCCCTTTGGAGCCCCTTTTTTATTTATCTTGCAAAATTTACTAATTTACTACAGGCCTTAGGTAAAAAAGTCATAAAACATAATTCCACAACTTTCCCTCTCGAGCCCCACATTCAATGGACCCATTAGTACAATTTTAACTGTTTCACACTATTATTAAGGGACATAAATAACGAATGCACTATAATAATATTAAATTCGGTCGCTGCACGCAATTTATAATTTAGACGGGTAATAGTTAGTTATATCACTTGTTGCGAAAGAGCACGTGTTTCGAAGCCATTGTTTGAGACGATTGCGTAGTGTTCG
This sequence comes from Dione juno, assembly GCA_037127375.1. Lineage (NCBI taxonomy): Eukaryota > Metazoa > Arthropoda > Insecta > Lepidoptera > Nymphalidae > Dione > Dione juno. Next base: position 2,360,674 of record JAXRJS010000041.1, read on the forward strand.
GCCACTCTGTTTATAAAGGCGTGGTGACAGCCAAATGGTCTTGTAATAAATCAGTGTCTTTTTTAGCTTTATGCTGTAACCCACATGGCAGGGAACTTTATGTGAAGATAGTCCACGTTAAAGCGTGTTGGGTGGCGGATCGCAACGCCGCGTGTAGTTTTGATACTAGAGCGAGAAAATGAGAATAGTTCACAACCCCGAGTGTTCGAGTGTGTTTATAGACAGACAGTCGGTTTCTAATTTGATTAATTATTTATAGTAGTAATATATGGCTATACTGAAAATATAAATAACGACAAAAAGTAATTAATATGTAACTACACTACTAAGTAACGGTTTGGTTTCAGATATAGGTACGTTTTTGTGCAATAAAGTATATTTGTATTGTCTCGTATTGTATTGCATGCCCTTATTTTTATATTAATATAGATTCACCTGTGAGGAGTTCTACAATTCAAGTCCTGCCTACATCGTCAATCCAGCTTATATGTATATGAATAGAAGTGAATATATGAATATATGAATAGAAGTGAATGAATAACTAAAGTAAAGCTTTGATTTGTGAAAACACCTTCCAAGTTTAAATTGTACAGTTTTAATAGTTACAAAATAAAGTGGCTGTGCCATATAGGCGGATAGACAGACAGACAGATGTAACAAATCTATAAGGCCTTCATTTTGCCATCCGGCTACGGTACCCTAAAGAGTATATTTTTACATGGATCTTAGATCATCTAGTTAAACACAAAGATAATTATTTTAATGTTCTCCAGAACAAGACACTTTCGCTGATATTTACATATATCTACATAATGAGTTCGAAGTTTTAGCGTGGAACAATAAGCGGTGAGACAATGGTGAAATAATGTATGGATGGTGCAATGCAAGGATGAATTACATCATAATTCCTTGACAGCTCTGAGCTTTCATGAGAAGGAACTATTAAAGGAACTATGCCTACGAGCTGGTAACGGGCCCATTAACTTGGGAGGATGAGGAGGTCGGAGCAGTCCTTTTGGATAACGTGTAAAATGATTGAAATACTGTCAGCATATAGTCATGCTTAATTCTTGTACGTGATGTTGATGAGGTACAGGTTCGATTCTTGCTAGGTTCAAATGATTTATAAAATGAATATGGTCGTTGTATATTTTTAAGTATCAAAACGATGTCCGAAAACGAAAATGTCTCGCCAAGACATAGTGGCTTGTCTTGGACTATATATATATATATATATATATATATGACTTGAATTAGCTAAGTTTAAGTTGAAAATTATATTTCATATATAGTATTAAAGTAAAATTTAAATTATTTTGGTTGAATCTGCGGTAAATCCTCTTCAAAAATTATATGTTTATCATCTATACATACCTACATCATACTTTATATCACAGTAAGGGAATTCTATTTTTAAATACAATTTTTTCTAGACTGAATTGTTAAATAATTGATAGACTAGTCTAGTTTCAATTGTAATAGACAAAGAAGCTAGCTAGCTAGCTAGTAGATACAATTATACCTATATATTAATTTGGACAGTCCAGCCGGAAGTATGCACAAATAATTTCTATTGTACTCGATCTGTCCCGCCCAGTATGTTTGCTATCTACAGGTGTGCGGGAGTGAGATTCGAAAGCGTTTTGCAGGTTCGCATAAATAAACGCGATTTACGACAAAATGGCCGTGTTTGAATTAATGTTTTGAATATAATTATATTGAGTAATGGCACAATACCCCGGCCATGGTGATGTTGTAAGGGAATTTTAATATATTATTATTATTTAGTTACAAGGAGGAGATCTCGGTTGTCTATACGATGATGCCTGGAGGATTGTCAGGTAAAAAGCTTGAGACCCGGAGGGCATGTATGTATGTATGTATGTATGACAGTGGATGAAACGAAAGACGTATGCAGGGAGCGTAGTGCATGGCGCTCCGTTCTCTCTGGGGCTACCCCGCTACCCCGCTCACAGGATACAGCGTGAATCCATCTAATCTATTAAGGAAATTGTTATCTTTTGTTTTAGCTCAAAATTTCTAAAGTACGATGTTATGAAGTAATTCTTATACGACTATTGCTTACTTGGCAAGGCTTACAACGAGATTAACGAGCGAAATTATGTCAGTCAAATCAGTTAAAACAATCTGCAACTTTTGCCAACTAAGTAGGTGCCAATGGTGCCAATTCCTACCTAACCAAATTGTACCTGTGTTTAAATATCAGCTTCACGCTGTATCCCGCATATGACAGGGTAGGTAGAGAGAGCAGGTTTCCGCCCTTCAAGAAATTGCATGTTAAATGGCAGAACTTAACGTAACGATTCAGGCTCTCACAGCAAAAAAAAAATTTATAATTCATTCACTTCGAGCGGGAATCGAACCCACAGTCAGACGCTATGCCTCAATAAACAGCAGACAGATATAATATATCAATTTAATAATAAAACCTACATATATATACGCACGTATACGTATGATCTCTAATACTATAATAACATTACTTTAAAGCAGGGGACAGTCAGGCGACGCCCGCGGCGAAAGTCGGTCGCTGTAATGGGACGCGCCGATACGCCTGATAACACCGCCTTTCCACTATAGCGCTAGTGACCACTTAACTTCTTTAACTATAATATAAACTAGACCCCTCCTTATTAGGTACGATTGAAATTGATGATTTTTAAGTAAAATTGATATAAATCAATATGTAGATATATTTGTTCATTAAATTCTAGTACTAGAATTACAGTTAAAGTTATGTAATTTAAAATGTGTTGCCTTAAACAATGTAAATGAGTTAGTGTTGGGTATGACATATGAAACGTTCTAAGAGCCTCACATAACTCTGACCGCAGGCACAGTGGGCTTTATTAAAATTATCATATTCATGTTATATAGTCTATTTCGTTATATGGGCTGTCCAAAATTTTTTTTTTTACAATCTGAACAAGTATTCAAATTCATTTTAAAATTTATACATCTTTGAAAATTGTCGTGTTTATATTTAGATTGAAATTTTTTTGGAAATATATGTATATATTTACTGTAGTTTCACACTTTATACCGCCGTGGTAGTCAAAGGAAACGGAACGCCTTCGCCTTCGTTCCTTTCATACCACTTTCGCCTCGTCAACTGTCATTAACCTCTTACGCGGGAGAGGTCTCGGGAGATCTACCCCAACCTCTTTCACCTCTTTCTCATCATAGATCCAGATCATCATTCTCACAAATATTAAGAACTCCAATACATAAATATTCAAATATATATCGGTATCAAGAGATAATAGCAAATAGTGCACTTCCTAGTTCGGCACGTGCAGAGGACAATCGTCAATAATCGCCGCCGCGGGGAAAAGTGGGCTTTATAATAGCATTGTCGCGTGCCAGCGGTCACTGTCTTGCTGAGCTATTGTCACAATGATACTCTAGTTTATATATCTCTAATATATCGTGTACTATAATTTTTTACAAATGGTCCCTAATTTTGGCGTAAATTTGGGAGAAATTTTGTGTGAAACTATTGCTTGGAAAGAAAGTTTTGGGGACAACACTTGGTTAGAAGTTAAAGAATCACAAGCTTTCTGGACGTTATTTCTGGTTAATTATACCAAAATTAAGTACAAGTACCCACCTACTTTCAAATTTTATTTACTTTAAAAACCATCTTGGAATAGTGTAATAGCGTGTGTCAATCTCTATTAGAAATTTTTAAACGCTCAGATAAAACAAAGTGCAGTTCGGAGACTTGAGATGAAACGTAGAACTGAGTGTGTTAATATTTCTCCTCTCTCACTCTCTCTTTTTTCTCTTGGTTTCTCCCATCCTTCTATACTATATCCGAGATATTATTATACTTTAAATAAAAGCGAATCCATAATCACATAACAAATATTTAATCAGATCTTCAGAAAAAATATAAAGAACACATGCTAACCAAAATTTTCAATACATTCCCAGCAATATTAACATCGACATAACAAGCTATAAAGGCAACTTACACAAACGCTGGTAGAATCATACTTGTACCTAATGAAGATTTGATAGACGATACTCGTATGATTAGACGGTCGAATTCATCTAATTGCGTGCCGTCTTAACGTCTGCCGCTCTAAAGACATTGTCAATTATGGACGATGAGTTACGTCATTTTTTTATGATATTAATAAAATATGTATATATATATATATATATATATATATATATATATATATATATATATATATATATATATATATATATATATATATATATATATATATATATATATGTGTATATGGATATATATGTATATGTAGCGTTGAGAATTTGCTATTGTATTGTTGTTTGGAAGTTTCTGTTGTAGGCGATGTTTGTAATTTCGAAATTAACTCGTTTCGCTATCATTTATTTGGTCTGGAGAACAAGGCAGCGGCGTTAGGTTATTCTATAGAACATGCGTTTAGATTTAAAGAATAATGTGACTTACCATTGACCTACTATCCTATTCCAAAAAATGCAAATATGTAAAAAGATTATAATATAATTTTGATAAAAATAGAAAGAAAACGTATAAAATATGAACGCAGCGGGATTTGAACTGGCGCCTCATGGAAACCGTCCAAGTCCAACCGTCCAACCATGCGTTCTTCCTCAAACTGTGTTGAAATTCTTATATGCTTTATACAATTTATTACGTTGTATATGTGGCGCGGGTTCAAATCACGCTGCGTTCAAATTTTATGTTTTTTTTAAATAATTTTTTTTATCCTTAATGTGGACTAACGCTTGTTAAATATATCATCAAAATATATAATTTTGATACTATTATTATAAGCACAAATCAAAAGTACAAGTAAGAAATTACCAAGGAATCCCTCACAAAACTGTCCATGGACTGTAATTACTAAATTGCGTGCTTGCGTACTATTTTTAGAATAAAATTGTATTAAATTATTTTAACGATCTACGTACGAGTGTGTATGTCTCCTTAGACCTTACAATGTTGTTAATTGTTTCTGTTAGTACGTAACGTAATGACATGCTTCATAAATTGAATTTCACGCCTTGAGTTAATTTTAATTTTTTTTGCGTGTAATTGACGCCTCTGTGCACGTTTTCGCGCAAAGTAGGGTAGGCAGAGGGAACTGCAGGCTGGAAGAACATAGTGTTAAGACACTCAGTTCTCCACTTTCCGCCTTTAGGCAGTTGAGTCTCAGAACTCAACACCCCGCTTTTGCCGTGTTGCCAGAGCGAAGAAAATGAAAATAATTCATTCATAATTCTCCGCTAATGGGAATCGAATCCACACACCATCGCACTTACAGGCAGACACTGTGCCTCTGTGCCGGAGATAAATGTTAAAATACATAAATACAAAATTTCTATGAAATAAAAGACAATACTAATACAAGGCCTATATTTGGCTATTTCTCAACCTCGTGCACCAGATCGCTAGTGAAGCAGTGTGTTCGTGACGGCGACGTGCTCTATTGATCGTTGGGTAGTACATTTTACGCCTTATAGGTCTATTTGACTAAATGATCCATTAAAATAAGGCTATCATAGATTTTACGGCTAGTTTAATATTTTAGGTCAGCTTTAGTATTTTGACATTATGGAGGTAATCTGATTTTGAAAGGCTTTAGCTACTCTAAAGTTTTATTTATACAGACAAGTATTAAAGTAACTAAGTACAAATTTAAAGTGAAAATGGAAAATTATAAATATTATATTTTGTTTCCGCATTTTTCTTATATTTGGTACATATACAGAACTTAAGGGTCCTTAGAAATTCTTAACAGATTGATGAGGACTGTTGAATATTATATCAAGTGGGATTTGTATCCAAGACCATCTAAATGCGTCAAACACATTTTTTTTGCTTAACGCTGTACCCTGTAAATAGTAGGGTAGACAGAGGAGCCTCGTGTTAGGAACTCAACACCGCTCTTCTTGTTACCAGAGCGAAGAAAATTGAAAAAATTCATTCTCTCCAAGTCTGAATCGAACCCACCACCGTCTCGTTTAGTCAGACGCTGTGCCGCTGCACCACGACCTACAAATATGTAAAGTATTAGAAGGTAAATATTAAATATGGTTGTACACATTACAATCTATGTAAAATCGAATATGTTTACCAGCGGGGCGTACCCTTATAACGATAATTGATTTCTATTGTAATTCTTTATCTAATTATAATTGTTATGTCATCTATACGAATATGTGTTGAATCGATTAGCAAATCGATCTTTTGTTCGTACTCAAACAAATCGATTTCGAATTGAGCTTCCATGTGATTTTAATTGCGTAAGCTTAGGAAAGGCTAAGTGAATGGAATTTTGTGTATAGGAAAGATTACTTGAAGGTCATAGGTTCATTTTAAAATAATTTTTTTAAACATTTTTTTTTAATCTTAGGTTCCCTAGTGGATAATGTGTAAGTATCACATTATTAACTGACTTCTTAAATCGTTTATATAAACATTGTTTATTGGTTTAAAAGCTTTAAACATTTTACCTGCATATGAGAATTGGAAGGGAAAATCTAATCTTAATGAAATATATATATATATATATATATATATATATATATATATATATATATATATATATATATATATATATATATATATATATATATATCTATATCTATATCTATATATATATATATATATATATATATATATATATATATATATATATATATATATATATATATATATATATATATATATATATATATATATATATATATATATATATATATATATATATATATATATATATATATATATATATATATATAAATATTGCAGGTGACCCGGTACGTAAATATTAAGTAGTACCGTAATATTAAAAGTCAACATGTCCAATAATGTTTCCGGTTAATGATTTTATAATTGATACTCATATTAATTATTGTTTTCGGGTAAAAGATATGATCTTTGTTGCACTTCACTTTGCGGTGCTATAAATGGAGAGACCTTTACGCTACTCATTTTTTTTTAATAATACTATGTTATTGATCATGAGATAATATATTTGGGAATGATATTTACATACATATGTATGTACATATATGCCCATATAGCCAACGCTATCGTGGCCCAGTTTTGAAGTACTTGCTTGTAATTGATAGTTAAAAATTCAATTCCCATTCGTAATATTCTATACTTATATTATCTATACTATACCTCTTCTCTATACTTATGCTTATATTATCTATTGTATTGGGTAGTCTATTTATCAACATTAATTGTAACGACGTAACGTACGTAACCAATTGTAAACTTGAGTTACCTAGGGTTAAAAAAAAACCTACGGTACTTTGTACGTGCGTCATATGACATACACAATTCTTAACTTCCATATGAATCCGGGAGCAAAACAATCTAATTAAATATTTATATTATATATACGTAAAACTAAAAATTATTATATATACCTAAAACAAAAACGCAAATATACACTAAATGATTTTTTAAGTTTAAACACAAAGCTTAAGAAGAATTACGACAAATATTTAGAATTAAAAAAATAACTCGCAGGAGTGCTTGGTCTGGCTAGAGGCCAGTAATTACCTTTGTCACATAACATGTAAAGAAAAAAATTACGATACGTTTCACTGGGTTCAGTATATACATATAATATGCAAAAAAAGTACATGTGTAGTTGAAAATATTACGGATTCCGCATATTTGTAAGGATCTCCAATTATTTTGCCACGAGCGCACTGACGCAATACAAATATCACGCCCAAAGTTCAGAGTACGTTCCTGATGATTGATCGTTGCGTGTGTTTTTACACGATACTTTGTACGCAAACTGATTTTAATTATACGTCAGTCAGTTGTTGAGGCGGTAGTGGTGTAGTGGCACGGCAGCTCGGCGTCTTATTGTACGCTGAATGGTGGGTTCGACTCCTACTCAACACGCAATGTTTTCAATAAATGTGGAAAGCGGGGAAAGGATAGTCAGTTAACTAGGTTGCTTTTGAATATCCCGCTGCGCGGGATAAAGCGTGAAGCTGGCTTGCGTGTTAGTCAAATATTATAATATAACGGTTAAATATTTTTATTTTATTTTTCATTACAGATAAATATGATTATTCATATATGGAAAGAATATCGGTCGTACAAATATATCGATCTTACATTTGATAATATTCCTTATTGTTTTTAAATTAAGCTAACTTGAATAGGTTTATATAATAAAAGTGTCACACGAGTACTTTGCAAGAAATGTTATATTTAAAGAACAATGTGAAAATTACGTAATCTAAATTATATGTAGATTAATAAGTGTATAATAGACGGAACAAGTCATTGTTTGAACTAAAAGCTATTTTATTTTTCTCTAGACGTAAAGTTAAATAAATTCATAATTCTTAATATAGATAAACAATTCCATCATTCATTTGTTTTTCTGATGATTCTTGATGATTGACAAAATGAACCATCGTAATATCATAAATGAACCATCGTAATATCATAAATGAACCATCGTAATATCATAAATGAACCATCGTAATATCATAAATGAACCATCGTAATATCATAAATGAACCATCGTAATATCATAAATGAACCATCGTAATATCATAAATAAAACATCGTAATATCATAAATGAACCATTGTAATATCATAAATGTTAGGAATTTTAATATCATAAATGTTAGGAATTTTAATCTTAATATCATGTTAGGAATTTTATACGTAATTACCGTAGCTTTTTTCGCGTTGCAGGGCGAGGAGCTTAGAGGAGTGTCTGGTACTTGCGACCAAAGTGTAGGTTCCAGGGGCCATTTAAAATGCACATCAAGTCTCTAGTTTTATTAAATTTCAAGTTGAAAGAATTAAAATTGTACCAAATTTGCACATATATTTCGTATTATAAACAATTTAAGCCTAGAACCATTCATATCATTCACCTATATTTAACTTGCATACCTAACGTTAGCAAATCTAAGTTACGCAACAAAAAAATATATAAATCGACTACACAATGATAGATTAAAAAACATATTCAATTGTTTTCCCTTACAAAGGCCACGCCATTATGACGACGGGGTCAAACAAGTGAAAGATATTAGTGTACACATTTTTCCATTTTGGCACTGTATTCTGCATATGACAGGGCAGAGGGAAGTTAGTGTTAAAACACTACCTCTCCGGCTTACCGCCTTTCGAGGCATTGCGTGTTGAGTGGCCAGAACTATATAAATATTTACAAAATATATACTAGGTACACTGTTTTTTATAGATGTAAACATTATAATTTTTTTTTTTATTTTTATTTTAAAAATATAGTTAACCTTGTTACGTATAGTTAACCTTGCTAAAATGTATAAAGATAATTACTCAATTAGCACGAAAATATTGCTGTATACGTATATGAGATCTGGCTCATAAAGGCAGTTAGGTATAGAATAAAATAAATAACTAGCAAAAACTTTGCAAAATGTCTCACTAAACAATCTCGTATCACAAAAGGACCAACGCCAATGATATCCACGAATCTAAAAACACGCTACAACCGCTCAGATGTGCAAATATTTTTGTAAAAAAAAAAATCCAATATAACTACCCACTATACCCGTTATTAAGATTTAGATTTCTCAGAATAATTTCAGTGTTAAGAACGTGTGGTTTGAAAAAGGAACAACGTATTCAAATTACCAGCAGTACAACACAGTGCGAGGTAGCCAATCATTTCAATGCTCGAAAAAGGCAAAAGTTTACATTATTAGGGGTCCAGGTGAATTTTTATGCATGAATATCAAGAAAAAGGTCCTCGATTATGGGCATGGCATAACAAAATGCGCACGGGCTGACCATTTGTAGTAATATTTTCAAAATGGCCGCCCGTGTCCCGTTTCCCGTCGTGCGAGTCCGTGACTGATGAATACCAGCTTTACATTTTCTAATTGCATGCTCATCCTACCTTTGGGTGGTACAAGTATTTTGGTCTCGACCATCCAAAAAGAAATAAAATTAAATTCGTTATTGAAAATTTTGATTTTTTGCTTTTACAAAAGGATGTTACGTCGCGAGTGCACATTGATTATAATCTGATCTTCGATACCTGCATTGTGAATGCAGAAGGTTAGGCATAACTTTGTTTGTTGTAATATTTAAAAAAAATCTGGTGTTTGTTTGGAGTTGTAAAGTATCAGATATAATGTGTTAAAACAATGCTTTTCAACTAAAATAAAGATAATTAAAAAATAAGAATGGAGGGGAAAAGAACTAGTAAATAATCAACAGCTATTCAGTATATTCCTTCAAAATTCTAGGTGGTCTAGACTAAAGAATAAAAAAATAATAATACGAAATCAACTCTCTTTCCCAACTTTAAAAAGTTGAACTGGGGTCGTAATTACGTATTACATCTGGGCCCGTGGTCTTGACCCTGAGATCTTCTGATGGCATAATGAAGGGTTTTATTAAATCAACGTCAGAAGTCCATTAAAAATGGGCCCTTACAAAGCATAAGCTATCAATCACGCGGACGATACGGATATAAACAAGATTTTATAAGAGCCAACTATATTTTGACTTCTTCTTTTTTTAGTTCTTAAGAAGCATTGTTGGGCACAAGTTTGTTTGAATTAACAAGGAATATAATACAATATTTTTTTAACAGCTTTAAATCTTTTCTCTCACAGCAACGTAGGCAGAGGAGTATTTGTTCATAAATATTAGTAAAAAGAAAAGTAATGATAAAGCAACGAGTACTTTAAGGTTCCATAATGAGTTCCATTTACGAATGGATGGAGAGAATAATGACATGGAAGCTATGACGCTATGGTAACACGGACGGTTTCATGACCAGTGCAGAATGTGACATCCTGCAGTTGTACGTTCAATCCTCACCAGGTAAGTTTTTCTATTTAAAAATATTTGGCATTTAATTACCCTCTATTTGCCTTACACGAAAATATGCATTAAACATCGCCGATCTAAATCTAATATATATTTAAAATAAGCGAAACCTTGTAAATGGAGTATCTGAAAAATTAAGGTCCATTCGTACGTAGAAAACAGCTGGATGTGCGTCAAGATAAAAAGAAGGTTTAATTGTAAGTTCAAAAATATTCTTATAAATATATTGACAGTAGGTATTCAAAAGAAAATAAAAGGCCTCGTCTGGATCACGTTTGAGTTGTAACATACGATCAGTTCTTGTTACTTATTGGAAGGTTTCTGGGATCTTAATATTTCTATATTATTTTTTTTATTGCACAGCTTGAAGTCTTTTGTTAATACAACTTTTCGGAAGACTATATTTATTTACCATTAGAGAAAAAGAAAAAATAAGTAAGAAAAATCACAGTGATTTAAAACAAATTTGCTTATTCCGAAAACTGCTAGTTAGTAGGTAGTTAGTTACTATTTTGAAAAAAAAAATTACATATTCAATTTTTTATTACATCTGACCAGAATAGTTCAGTGAGGCTTTAACCTCTATTTATATGAGATACTTCACGCCAAAGGCATTAGACGGTAAAAAAATGACCCCTCTCCTGTAAAAATGTCTTAGATAACATCGACTTTTTTTGTGTGAGACACGCTAATGGACTATAAGAAAAAAAAGAACTACTAGAACTGACAGTATATATACAAATATTGGAGCAAAATCTACTGGCTACTAGCCAATATAATATAATTTTATTTTTGTATATCTTCTCTTCTCTACGAATATTAGTGTTAAGACACTCTGTTTTTTACCACATTTTTTTATTTTATATCTATTAAAACCTCATGCTACTTCATAAGTAGTACCGTGTAATCGGTTTTAAGGCATGTGTGATAATTATCAGGTTCATAGTGCAAGGATATTAAGTGCGTGCGGCGCGTGCGCGTGCGCAGTCATCACGTTCCCGATCTTGTCGAGATAGCGTGTATGTTTGATATACTCCTTTGGCTGACAAATTGCTTGTCAAACCAATTAATGCGTATAAAGTTATTATGCCCTACAAGAATAGACAGTGTAAATTAAATGGATGAGATGGTTGTGGCCTGTGGGTTCGAATACTACCTACGAGTACCTACTAGGCCAAAATTAAATTGTCTTTTTTTAATTTTATTCTTCATTATTTTAATTAAAGAAACAATTAATAGATTAATGAAAAATATTGAGCAATAAGTCCAATAAAACATATATAAATGTATTTTCTCGGCGAACAACCTCATTTCCTACTCATAGCTAATTAGGCAGAGAGAAGCTATTGTTAAGACACTACGTTCTCCCCTTTATTGTCCTTTTTAATTTAAAATTGATATACAATACATGAAACAAAAAACAAAAGACACTAGGGTATAGGGATCCATATAAAAACCGCATAGCTTGTACAATGTCCGAGCCACGTGTATATGAACTTCCTCCGTCGACCGCAGGATAAAAAGACGATGTCGGCCATCTTATATAATGATTTACGTGCGAAATATGTGAGAAATTATTTTGTGATGTAACATTGACTAGGGCTACCAGAAACTGTGGAAATTGTAACGAATAGTACATGAGTATGAAGTACTTTAAATAAAGGACGAAGTAGCAAATTTGAATCTATGATGACAATTTTGTAGATTCTAGTAGGGTAGAGGAACTTACACTTTACACACATCTGATTGTAAATTATATACACACATAAATACAGAGCTCTATATAATATAATACAGGGGAAAAATTTGAAGAGAAGAATAAGTTTATGTAGAATTTTAAGCTGAATAATTGTAATGTAAGTTTTAAATATAATCGTTTCACGTAATATAAATAATAATCGTTTAATTCACCATGTTTCACTTGATAATTTCATTTGGAAAAAAAAAGAAAACTCAAAAAAGTGTTGACCACCGACCACCACGCCTTTGCAGGACAATCAGGTTCACATGGTAACTTTTCTATTTCAATAGTTTCTCTTAAAAATAACACATTACGTATAGGGAATACGATATCGGCTAGTTGATCTAACCGCATCATACGCTGTGGTAGAAAAAACTAAAGATTCGCCACCGCACTGTGACGCATCAAGCCACCTTGAAAATGCAGTCTTTATAACGATATTGCATCACAACATACTATATAAAGGTTAATCGTTTTAAAATATATTGATTTTGTGTAATTTTTTAGTAGAACAAGATTTTTTTATGGCTATTCCGAAAACACGACTTTATTTTCTTTCTGGAATAGACATCTTATTGGAATTAAACTCTACGTACATTTTAGTTATGAGACAGGTGAAAAAATGGCTTCCAAATTTGACAAGAATTGTATATGACAATTTAGGTTAAATGACAGCGTGTATCAGAGGTTGCTACTTTGGTTCCATGTTCAGATAAACGTTTCTCTAGGCGATATTCTTTCACATAAACTTAAATAAACTGTAGGCTTGAGTCAAGTTTTGAATGCTGAAGAGTTGTTACATGTACATGTTAGACAACACCCCCCTCCCCCCTCCTAGATAATTACTATAAAATGAATGAAAATTATATATTCCCACGTACATACATATATACACGATACGTAAAGTTAAAAAAAAAAACAATATTATCAAAATTTATTACCATCGTACTGTTATAAATTTCATACTGGACAGTAATTGAGGGCGTATCGACTCCTGCGCATTCCCTTTTTTGTCTTTTTAATTTATTAACAAATCTGCGGCCGTCGCTGTTATGCAACCATGGTATTGTAACATATGGTATATATTTTGTGAATATTTCACTATGATTAATGAAATGACTAAATTTATGAAAAAATCGTTTGTACGTGTCATCACCGTGAAATTGCCACTGTATACGGAATTCTACCTTCAAAGCTCTGTTACGAAATTCAATTTACAAAAATTAGCGGAACTTTTGAACACTTTTCCTATACAGTCTTATTTTTTTTCATAGCTGATAATTTCTTAAATTATTGTAAATATAAATCCTCTTTACAATTCATATTACACCAGATCCATTACAAGGCGGGAATAACAAACGCTCCCGTGTCGAATCCGACTTGATTTTATATACCATTAGCGGGAAGGATTAGAAAGCCTTCCTGGGACCCCACCGCTGTAGCGGAGGCGATTAACTTTGGAATGTTGTAGGCATTAAATTTGATTGGGTATTCCATTGCCGCATCTGTAATTATGTGCTCTTTGATTGAAATTTATCCCTTAACTTGGTACTTGGATGGCATTTTTTAAATTTATAAGTCAACTAGAGTAATGGCAGGCTGGTTTTTTTTCATCACTTCACGCACTTTCCCGCATATAGAATTGTAAGTAGAGGGGGAACCTAAAATAATACCTTTGAGATATTGCGTGTTGAGTGGCGAAACTCAACGCCGCACAAGTATCAAATTGTTTATCTACATTTATTTCACAGTTTAGCTAATAGAGTGATACCTATTAAATTTATATCTTCTTTTATTATTCTTTTGAAATATAATCTCTGTCTATTTTTTTTCTTAATCTGTGCAGGAAGTTCGAGAAAGTGTGGCATCAAACCTATACATAAACTTGTCTTTAAGCCCAGTAGGTGCTTGCCTTTTTGTAGCATAACATATTTTTTTTGTAAAATCCAGAAGCATATAATTATAACACATTATACAATCAAATTTGAACCTTGGTCCTTTAGTTTAAGGTAATTTTTACTGTTTCAAAATCTGTAGTACTTCATATATTTATTAATAAGGGTTATTTTCCCTTGTAACAAGTTTCGTACCTCGCTCAAATAGCACAGAATCTAACTCACGCACTGATTGCGAACTTCAACGGCAGTAGCAAATATTGCATACGATTATCGATGCCGCTGATAATTTACAGTTACAGACTTACATTATATCGACAAGAGAACATCACTATATTTTTTTTTGCTAACTGTATACAATGTAGAGATCTAACAATTTGTTATACATTATTATCTATGTAAATTGTAAATTTAAAAATGAAAGAAAATGGAAAAGCTTATTTCTAGCCAGTTCTTCTCAGTAGAAGTCAGCAGTAGTCTGCCTTGCACCACCAGCTCGGAAATTAGTATGGCGGTGCTGTAGGATATTGACATTTTGTGGGACCTTAATTATTGAAGTTCAATAATAAATACAATATGTTTAATATAAATTTATTTTTATTTAACCAATGATTTATTTACAAATAAAAAAAAAACAAAATAGAAAATCTCAAGGTTTTTTTCTTTACAGCAGTCTTTGTCTTTCAGAATCCTAAGGTAATCTTTTTCTATTTAAATCTATTTAATATGTCAGTTAGAAAATATTTTAAAATATATATATATATATATATATATATATATATATATATATATATATATATATATATATATATATATATATATATTTTAAAATATATATATTCGATTGAGAATCGAATCAACAATCATCGTGTACAGTCACACAGTCTCAATTGCTCCATGGCTGATGGCATCATGACTTTCTCGATGTAATTCGATTTATCTGAGCGATCTCTCGATGTGGGGTCCTGCCTCGGTGTAATCATTCGTTAACAAACTATGACCACTTAGACCGTGAACCCTCGCACTTGCACAATCGCTCGCGAGCGACCTTCACCATTTGTAGTTATCATATTGCGTGGGAATATATATGAGCGTTATCTCATCTTTAATAATACGCTGTATATTTGTTTACAATACAACTTTTGTATTGTAAATACTTGATATTTTGTATATGTAAAAATGTATTGATACAGAAGTCTTACTAATATTATAAATGCGAAAGCTTGTGAGTTTGTGCGTATGTTTGTTACTCAATCAATCACTCAAGCGGTATATATTTACCTTTTATATTATAAATGTGAGGCTTTGTTCTGATTTCACTCAGAAAAAACTGAACGGATTAAGATGAAATTGTGCAATAATACAGCTTTTTCATCAGAATAACATATGAGCTACAATTTCAGATGAACAAATGCAATTCACTTTACTATTCGATAAATATGAAAGAATATAGTTGTATGAAACAAAATCATAGTTCTGTAAATCATCGTCCGTTCCGCTATTCTATTTCTATTTCTTTTCTTTCATCTGAGTTTTTATTCTAAATTTAAATATAAATATAAATATAAATTATATACTATTATTCAATTTTTAATATTATTTTATCTATTAAATATGTAAAAATGGTAGTCACCTTAGACAATTTTGGGAAAAATATTAGGAATATATATATATATATATATATATATATATATATATATATATATATATATATATATATATATATATATATATATATATATATATATATATATATATATATATATATATATATATATAAACTGGGTAAAACGACCTACCTACCTAGGTAGGTATTAGAGAACATCACACTCCACTGTAACTTAACAGGGTAGGCAGGAGACTTGACAGGGTAGGAGACATTGCGTCTTCAATCGCGAAACTCAACGCCGCGCTTGTCATAATAATTTAAAATATTGTTGAAATAATTTATTATACAATTATTCCCGCGATCAGGAATCGAACCCACGATCTCTTTCACAGTCAGACGCTGATCCACTGACTTCTGTTGTTATACAAATAACTCATAATTATAAGTTCAAGCGTTAAGTTAAGAATAACAATGGAACAACACACACTGACATTTGACTGTATTGCAACACACAGTGCATCTCAAACTGTCGAATAATTAAATTTAATCGGTCGAATGGAACATGTGTACAATCGTATAATTGTAATCTGTGTGACCTATAGGCAATAAATAATATCCATGGGATTCTAAGGAATTAAATCTTATATATAAGAAAGAAAGGAAGAGGTTTTATATTGAGATAATTATTTTGAAATCTTAGGTGTATAGTAAATCTTTAGTTGAATTAATCGCGTTATTTAAAAATTTTTTCTTTTTTGGAAACCACTAGAATCACAGGTAGGCGTAAGTCGTAAAAAAATATACGCAAATAAGCCGGTTCATTTAAAATGACGAAGAAGAAATCTCTTCAGTCATATATTGTAACTCTTGGTGCATAGATGGAAAGTTTAAAAAATTAAAACATCGCAGCATTGAGTTCCGCCACATGTCATGCAATGTGTCAATAAAGTGGACAGTGACTGAAAGTGGAAAGAGAGTGTCTCACCACTACCTACCTTTCCTCTGCCTACGCCAACATACGGACTACTGATAATATTCCAATATCAATGTTCAGAAACCTTACGAAGATGTGCCAATAACGCATAACACGCATATCGATCCCGCTCTTATCAATTATTAAATTATTTAGTCAAAGCTTTGCGTGCCTAATCTCCACCTGTCAAATGTAAAATTACAATCACTTAATGAGTTATTGATTCAGAAAACAGCATCGAGACAATGATCGATCACTTGCGATAATAACCAACTTACATTAAGTTTGGCAAGATATGGCGTGCCATGTACTTGTACAAGTTAGAAGTATGGGAAAGGCATAGAGGTACAGGTAGGTTTTTTCATATATACATACATTATGCGATAGTTGCGACTAAATTATCTTACTTAAAGACTATTTAAAATTCTGTTATAGTCTATAATAATATATTTAAAAAAAAGACAATAAATGGAATACAAAATGTGAAGCCATCAAGTGTATATTACTAATATATATAAAAAACATAGGTCTATCTATAAAATGTGAAGGTGTTCATCGATTTTTATGGGACTCCATCATCAGATCCTGACATAATGAAATAGGTACCACCTCGGTAATAGGTACACATTTTCAAACCAAAAATAGAATTATTCAACGGTTCAGAAATGGCTGTCAAATATTTTATTTTAAAGTCGATTAGAAATCTCCTTTACTGGATCTCTTTAAAACATGCATTCCTCTATAGTGTTATATTATCTCATTTTTTCCGTACACTCTCCTTTGTGTGTTCTCCATTCAACGTGACACTGGCGAAGTGAATTGTGCTCCACTGGCAAACTCTCGAAACGCCATATATAAAGACAACAACAACAACAAGATCTTCTTTAATAATAGAGGCTGTCGTAACATTATTGATATCAGATTCGGCTATATTACAACAAAGTGCATGATACCACCATTCAAAATGCATGGTTCAAAGAAGGGTTTCCGAATTTGGACCGAGAGCGGGAAACAGTATGCCTTAACACTAGGTACCCTACCTAACCTGCTACATGTGAGATAAAACTAGAGGAAAGAAAAGAAGAGAAAATAATCAAAATATATGTAATTTTCCCTAAAATATTTTTATTTAACGCAAAATTTTTTTATTTACTATCCAGTACTTGTCACTTCGTTTGTACTTATACTGCAAGGCATCATTGGATCAGCTTTTTATGCGGTACTTAATACTAATGTAGCAAAGTCAGTAAACCCGTTCCAGGCCTCAAATAGACTTCTGTTCCGCGTGCTAAATTACTGACTTGTCCAGAAACTGTGATATACATACAGGGTGATTGTGTTCAGAATTTTATATGGATAATAATCTGTCATCAGTATAAAGATATGGTGCAGTTGGAATGTGTTGATTTATGAGCAATAAGTGTGAGTTCCAATCGGTCTTATCAAGCCGGAACAAAGTACGATAGGTATATGATGTCCACAAGTACTGTCAGATTGCGGGATACACCATTAAGCTGATCGGATGATGTTCACAGTTGATATAAAAAAAAAATATTTATAATATTTAACTTATTGAGCCTTCATCACTTCACGTCAAATCAATATGAACTCGTACAAGAGAATGTCAAAATATTAATAAAAATATATATTTAAAATATAGCTTTCACACGCTTCAAACTATTACGTGAACTAATATTTACATAGAAAATTGATATATTTGAATGGTATAAAATTTCTAAGCCGCGTAACAGATTTTGAAACGGTTATAATCGTTGTTTAGTAATATTTTGCAAGCGCTATTTAGTAAAATAGTATGTGTATTTTTATCGCTAAGAAAAAAAATGGGCTCAAAAGGTATAGGCACCAATTATATACATATATATGTTAAATTCCTCTGCTACTCAGTTACTGACAGACTACGCGCAATCGAAATTAGGCAGAGGAAAATCCTGAAATTTGGCATATTGCATATCCTTGGGGGGTGTGGTGTGTTATGGGGGAGCTCTAGGTGAGGATTTTCCGAAATTTTCACGTGGACGGGATAAAACATAATTTGACTTTTTATAGTCCACGTAAATGAAATTACGGGCTATAGCTCATTATTATTTAGGTCTGCCAAAAGAAAATACTATATGTAACGTATAACATATTGTTTTATATATTACTATTTATGTATTGGTTAAAAATATAAATTATGTTTAAAATAATGAACTAAATGTATTGATGTTGATAAGTTACGATAAGGTATATTTAAACAAACCTAGAATTTCGATCTGATGCCTTATATTCGTTACTAATGTTATTGAGTTATTAAGAAGTGTAAGCCGAAAGATAATTATGCATGAAGAAGACATTAACCTAATGACCAAGAGCGAGGCGAAAGAGGTATATGCTATGGATAAAGCGAAAAACAAAGCCTACACTCTAGCAATAACAAAGTTACCACTTAACTAAAATCCTCCAAAGTGTTAAACAAATTTAAATTCCAACAGCAAATTATCCAGAGCCACCCGGAAATCATACTCCCTCTAATCAAATCCTGCTTAGACCGGTCGGCGTCTTTGTGGCTTGCTCACGCGCATCCTAATAGTCCCAGATAGTCGATACGCAATCACAGTGTAATGGTGGGATCGAAACATTTACGATGTAAAGTAGTTTTCGTTACGTGTCTTTCTGATTACAACCATTTATGAATGTTTATCAGAAACCTGGAACAGCGTGTGATGGGAATGTAGCTTGTTGAATCGAAATTATGTTGGTTTAATCTTTGGATTTTTGAAGCAAGCTTAAGATGCTTTTTGAGGTGTAGATTGGACATTGTTTTAATTTAAATAAAAACTGTATGGAAAATTTAAATAAAAATCTGGATCCTGACAGGAGTATCGTTTGACCATAATTACAATCGATCAGAAAAATCTTTCAAAAATCGATAATTAATTATGTTTTTTGTATAATAATATATAATATTACTTATTAGCTTCACGCTATATACCGCAATATTAGTGTAAACAGACAGACCTAGATAGTGTTAAAACACTTTGTTCGCCACTGAATTCTTGAAATTCAACACTTTCATTTGAAGTAGATAATAAATTTTATCTATATATCAAAGAACAACATGTAAAGTATGCACTGTGTAGGAATCAAACCCAAACTTACCTATAAACCACACTTAAGCCTTAAATGGCAAAGCCCATATTTCACACCATGTATGATGTATTTATAAATAAAATAAAGGTACTAACAATATCCTTATCGCTAATGATATATATACCAGTCTTGAGATTTGAAAACTACTAGTTCTTGTTGCTACGATCTTCGCTGGAAAGTTTTATGATAGCCAGAAGCGGAATACACCTGTCGATAAGTGCAAACATTTAACACTGATATACTTTATGTGCGTTGTAAATTAAATGGAAATTATTGTTCGAAGGTGAAATTTAAAGCTTCTCCATTTATTTTATAGCCGTAATAGCAGTGTGGATTTGTAGATGGTAGTTGATGGTTCTTATTAACATAAGGAGAGGATTATGCACCATGTCCTCTTAAAATGTCCTCCTCCTCCTCCTAAATCCTCTTAATACATTTCGGCGTTGGGCTACATACAAGGTGCTTAAGGTAGAAAAAGTAAAGTAGAAAGTGACATAGTTGATGACAATGGTCATTTCTACCTATTCTATTTTTATAAAGGGAGATGTCAATTAAAATTAAAAACTAATAATATTTCTTTAAGAGAAGCGGCCATCTTGGAATAATGTGATAGCGTCGAAATGTTAGCGTGACTGTTGTGGGTTCGAATCTCATTCACGGGATGAATTATGTTCATTTTTCTGATCTAGACCAGGGCAATTTTTTTTAAATATTGAATCATTTAGGCAATTTTTTTTAAATATTGAATCTTTGTCGGTTACTTAGTGACTGACAGACAACGCACAGTCGAAATGACGCACCGTAATATATAATTTGCTATGTAGGGCCCATGATGGTGTGGGGAGGGCCGCACGAGAGGATTCCTCCACATAAAGAGGAGAAATAACAGTTTTCATTTTATGATCCACGCTAATTTTCTGAGAGCGTCAGCTCGTTTTAATATAAAATAACAATACACGCCTATATAAAACATTTACTAAGGCAATTTTAGTGCGCAACCATACCTTGACCTGTATGTTACGTGATCGATGGTATTCGTCGTGAAATATCTCGGTACGTTAGTCAATTGCCATACTATACGAGCACATCGGCTGTGGGACGTGTAATGCTAATAAAATTAGTATATCTAATTATACTGGTTTTTATTTCAATATTCTTTATCACTATAGACACTTGACTCGTAATACTGTATCCCGCACATAACAGGATAAGCAGAGAAGCCGTAGACCGAAGGAACCTAGTGTTAAGACACTTCGTCTCCCACCTTTCGCCCTTCGAGGTATTGCGTGTTGAGTGGCGGAACTCAACGCCGCGCTCTGTCATGTTGCCAGAGCGAAGAAAATGAAAATAATTCACTGTACCTGAGTGGGAATCGAACCCACAAATCGTCGCGTTTATAGGCTATCGCTGTGTCACTGCGCCACGACGGTGTTCAACTTTTTCTGTTCGCTATATTATCCTGTTAGTTTGTATAAAATATTCCAGTGAATCTCTTTATATGAATTTGTATCGTATCATATTACGATACGATGATTATTTACGAATAATAATAATAATATTGAGTTTCGCCACTAGCCAGCAACGTCTTGCGGAGAGAGGCGGAGAGACGGAGGACTCTGCCTAGTAAATTAATAGCGAGTGAAGATAAAAAGTATATTTATTGGGCCCTCAGAGGCACTTAGTTCAGCAAATATAGACTGTGTTGCTATGTCCATATGCACAAGTATGTAACCAAAACTTTTACTTTTAACATAGACTCGCTAATTTTCATTGCATAATTAAATAGCAAGTTACCTTGGAAAGTAATTTATATCCATAAAAGTGTCTATTCGAATGCATTGAAATGGTAAAAAAAATATCCTATGTCATTTTTAACTTATAGAATAAGGCCGTTACGCATTGTTACAGCGTAGGTATATATATATACGATAGTGCGATAGTAATTATTTTCATACCGTCTCTGGTAAGCATACTCATTACACAATGTTTTGTAAACTGGGAACGTATAATTTTTAAAGAATGTAAAAAAATAAACATAACAAATTATGACCATTGTGGTACAGTGGAAGACCGTCGAACTGCAAACGTGAGTTGTGGATTGGATCCCTTCCCGGGCAAAACTTGAATACATGCAAAGAGGTGTCTCCGCCAAATCTGCTATACGGGCTGTAGTAAAGTGTGAAGCTAAAAATACATCTGACTTATGACTTTACAAGAACAAGTGTCATTAAATCACTCGATGATGATTCGTGACTGAATAGATACTCCCAAACATTCCACATACATTGCGTAGGCGCATGCATTTATTAGCGTTTTGGCGCGTTTCGCTTTCGTTATAATTTACGTTTCGAATACATATTGCCTTGAGCGACAGATTGAGTATTTATATATATATATATATATATATATATATATATATATATATATATATATATATATATATATATATATATATATATATATATATATATATATATATATATATATATATATATATATATATACATAGTTTTTTTAAAGTGTGGGAATAATAGCTTTAGAATTACAAGGCAACATATATGTTGTTAGTAGATTAGTATCTATATATTAGTTTAACCAATAGTGTATACTAACTAACTAACTAGTTTAACATATAGCCTGTATATTTGGGTCCTTGATTGATTAAATAATTCAGTTAAAGTTATCATTTAAAAGTTTTTGTGTTACCAAGTCTCTGCCATGTTAAGTTATTATTATGAAATTTTAAGAAAACATTTTTAGTAAAATTTTTTAATTAGCAGGATTTCAATCTGCACCTCTTGTTAACCGGCCAGATACTATAATCACTAAGCCATACGTCTTCAACAAGACACGTCGGAATTATTAATAATAATATATAATAATTATAACGCTTGTGAAACATATTTATGCCGTTAGCATCTCTGTAGGGAGATTTAGGGACCTACAGATTATTATTGATAAGAATAATCATATGGCAAAAGAGAATGCTAAGCATCCAATAATGTTATCTGCACACAAACACAGTCTGTGTTATACAATCTGATAGCGACGTTTAAAGCCATTGGTATTGGTTTTTTTTTTCCTTTATTACAAGGTGCATGCGCGGTTTCGATATCGAGTCATAATTTTACGGGTGCATGTCCAAAATGTACTGTAATATAATCGAAATTTCAGTTTTTCATTTTACAATGAAGGTATACCATAAACTTTTATTGCATTCGCATGACTTTATTTAAGTTTATTTCTCTTAAGTTCATAAAAATATATAAGTAGCTTAAAAATCTTAAAAATCTTCGCTCAGCAGGAGTTCTTTATCACACTAATGTTTATACTACACGAATATCGCGGCTTCAATTTCTGTGCCAGGAATGTTCGTATACATTTTATACATTGGCCCAGTTATTTAATAGAATTATTAAAAAAATTACACCCTGATCGCATAAGAACATAGAATTTTGTCAAGGTTAACACAAATCGTACATTTTCAACGCAAAATACAAAGCCTTCTGGCTTTGTAACGTGGATCCATAAAAAAATTTAGTGTTCCTTATAATGATTTAATTAATCGCAGAACGGAATGCAAATATGAAATTTCTTCAAATTCCGAAAAAAGCGGGATAAATCAAGATTTGACATGTCATAATCTGAACTAAGTCGCGGTCTACGACTTGTCACATATGAAACTGTCAGGTAAATTAATAGGAAAGTAAAAGTAATAGTGCTGTAACGCGAAGATGCGACGAGTTCCGAATTCTTAATATTGGTGCCCACGCGACGCTACTTGCTAACTTTCTATTGACCGTCGGCACATTAAAGCAAACATACGGACGGACTTTCAATTTGCATATGAACTTTCGTTGTTCCGTTGTTGTAACATGATGTGTGGTGCAATAAGAATGGACTATGACTACACGATAAAGCATAGCTAGCTACCTAGAAAATATCTAGCATAAAGAAACTGTCTAGAAATATTTTGTACGGGGAGGCCTGGCTTCCACCGGTTATATAATATATATGTAGAGTAAATTAAATAAATAAAAAAAATGTAAAAAACGCAAAATATTGACAAGTTTTCTTAGGGTTGCCTGTAAATAAATCTTTGTACATTTTTTTTTCTTTAATTTTTAACTCTTGATTTTTTATTACTAAATGGGCACAGCCCGTCCGTGGATTAAAGTACTTACACCGAAGAAAATATTTACATTTTCTTGTAATCTAAACTTATGGATAGGTACCTGAAACAAAATAAATATATATTTTAAAATGATACATTTCTAAATATATGAACATTATCTTAATATTACATATATAAAAGTAGAAGCAACAGCTTGAAACTTTATATGGTTTCGCCACTCAACACGAGCCTTAACAATAGGTTCCCTTTGCTTACCGTGCTATAGGCGGGATACAGCGTGAAGCTATTTAAAAAAATAAAAAAAAACATGACAACCTTTTTTTAAAAAAGTATTGCATTAAAGTAGGTACAGCACTAGAAGATATTCTATTCGTGACTACGAAATTCTCTAGAGAAATATAAAAAAATTCAATTACACAATACAATTTCAATTAAATCTCTCATATAGTAAAAAATATATATAAACATATAATATAAATTAGAGGCCACTCATGGCGTGATCCATCTAACACGCAATGAGGAATACATGAGAAAAAAAAAAAAAAAAAAACAACAATACTTCACGATAACTGTCATCAAAATAACTTAGAAAAACAAGTACGTTTAATCTCTTACAAAACAGTTACCTCACGTTCGGTATTCCGTTTAGGATATTATCTATCTAGTCGGTATTTGAGTGTAATAAATAATAATAAGGTAGACGAGGTAGGTTAGGTGTTGCGTGACGCACGCTACCGCTCGCCCAGGTACCTACAAGGCAGCCATCCTGATTTACGAGAACTCGACATATTTTTTTTGTATTGCATTGTATTATATAAAAATATATGAATTGTTGTAAATTTCAAGAAATTATGACATTTGTATGTAATTTTGTTTAGAGAAGTCAATATACGAAGCGAAAATTTTAAATAAATGTATATAATATATGATATTTCATAAAACTCTATAAATATGAAAATATCATATTAAAAAAAAATTCAAGGCCGTCGTGACGCAGCGTCAGTCAGTCTGACTGAAAACGCTATGTTTACGGTTTCGATTATAACTCGAGGGAATGGATTTTTTTAATGTCGTCTCTCTTGTAACAAGGACAAGCGCGGCGTTGAGTTTCAAGCAATGTTCCAAAAGTAGAGATAAATCCCGCTATATGAATGAAGCTAAAAAAATTAAGAAAAGATAAAAAATAAACACTAATAATGATGTAACTAATGTTGTACATTAGATGCATTATCACTAGAACGCGAGCACTATGAATAGCTGTGGACAATATTGCAATGAGTATTGCAACTGGCACAGATCACGCGGCCAGCTTTTGTTTTTGCCAAGTAAATCACACTATCGTCTCTAAAATTGAACAACACAGCCTCACGACGTGAATAATCCATGGGAACCATTCAATGTAGGAAGTTATATTATATATTAAGAAATATTTGACAAGGATAGTAACAACATATTGTATTTTAATATTAATAATTACATATTTTGAGGCCGTCGTGGCATAGCGGCAAGGGAGGGAGGGGAGGGAAGCATAGAACGGAGTGTCTTAACATTAGGGTCTATCTGCCTACTGTACAATGTGCGGGATACAGCGTGGAGTTAAAAAAAAAAACCATTTCCTGCCTCTCGTCTTGTGTTATTGATGAGAGAAGTTAAGAATTAGAGTAGAAGATTTTTTATAATGAGTATAGGCAAAACATGAAAAACTTGACTTCAAACTAAGAAATAAAAAGATTAATTATAAATTTATGGCTTTTATAGTACCATGTAAAGTTTATGTTCATAATAGAGATAACCAAAATATTAGATAACAAAATATATTAATTATTATAAAACCATAAACAAGTTACGAGATAAAAAATGAATATAAAAATAAAATAATAATATTTTATTTTTTCTTTTTGCCTTTTTTCTTTTTGGCCTCTGGAACTACCTCAGGTTCGGGTTCAGGTACTGGTTCTGGAGGAGGGGTGGGGGGTAAGTGACGGTCCGGCCACTTCCGATGAATAAAATCAACAACAGCTCCAATACTAATAGTCTTTTCTTTACCACCTTTAGATGCAGAAAAGGCATTCACAATTTCATCCACAAGATCGCTATCTAAAGGAGCACCCGCTACACGCAGTGCATCTGAGAAAGCTTTTGCAGGCAATATATCAATTTTGTCTTTGTTCATTTGTAAAATTATTAAGGCGACATCAATTTTTTTTTTACCTTTCGCAGTCAAATATTGTACTCTATTCAGAACTAAGTCCCTCATATCTGCCCCCTTAATCGTGTATCCCCGAACCACTCCCCCATAAGTAATTACCGTATTTTTTCTAATTTTCATACTTTTAACCTGATCCAAAACTCTAAGAAATTGACCAGTGACGAACACGTTGTCCATAATAACATTTTGAACTTTAACAGTATTTAGTTTCATTTTATCAAGAACTTTCAGTGCGTCACTAGGCGACATGGGATTATAAGATAAGTTTAATGTTACCAGTTTTTTAGCTTTGGCTAGGTGTTTGATAAAGTTTGTAATGGCATCGTCTGCTAGTCTATTATTACTAATATCCAATATACGTAAATTAGGAGCTTTTAATATCATACTTAATGTTGTACCAATACGGGGGCCACTAAGTGAATTCCACGATAAGTCTACTTCCTGTAACACTTTGTTTTCTGATAAACGTGCGAATAAATTTGCAGTTCCAGATATGGGAGAAAATAGTTTGTTCCATGAAAGATTGATATGTGTAAAATTATTATACGTTTCTAGTGCTTCAGCTAATACATTTGCTGATTTCCCGGTAATGTAATTATAACTTAGGGATATTTGACGAATATCTAGGCCGCGAATAATCTTAGCTGCTAAGTGCTCTAAGCCAGCATCTAATAACTCATTTTTATCAAGAATTAAAATTTTCAGACCTCTATTAAGTTGTAGTCCAGCTAACAGTTGTTTGGCTCCTAATGGACCAATTTTACATCCTGATAAATTTAATTCTTCTAAACAATTGTTACTTATAAGCATTTCGCCTAGGTGAAAACAAGCGTCGTCGTTTAAGAAATTATCAGTTAAATTAAAAGTTTTGACAGTTTTATTATATTGTAGCGCTGAAGCCATGGCTCGTATTCCAAAAGGATTGACGCAGTAATATTTTAAGTCTATTGAATCGGTAAGCAAGCCTCGATGGAATGTTTTAACAGGACATTGATTCATTTCATTACACAAATGTATATATAGTTCTTGCCCGTCATCTGGGTAAAGTATGACCGGTTCTGGCTCTAACAATGCTGGTTTGATGCCAGGATCTAAAACAGCTGGGTAATCATAGTAAGGATGTCTGAACACTGAACTCGCTGACATAGCCACATATTTGAGGCATACTTCTCCACTTCCTGGGCTGTACAAGCCTTGCTCGAATAAAAGGCGTTTTTCATTTTCTTCTGGAACTTCTATTATTAAAGATGACCATTCCTCCATAGGAGCCTCTACGGAGCTTTCCTCAGCAACAGCTTCATATACAACATCTATTTTCACCTCTTCAACAGAAGCTTCTGAGGACATCTTGACTGATCTTTAAACAAAGTTTCTCAAATAAAAAATAAAATATTTACCAAAAATAATCAAAATCTATCAAAAAATCTTAATCATATTAAATTGTCAATGTCTAAATGACAGTTGTGTTACAGCCATTTTCATAGTTGATTAAAAACCAAAGCAAACGTATGTAGGGTACAGATAAGCTATATCCAAATCAAATAAAACGCAGTATCTAGATGGAATAAATATTTTTTTTATATCACAATATCAATAAAGCATAGATGTAATGGAGATGCGTTGAGCTTGATAGTAAATTGCGAACCGGCAGGCCGCAATAAAATATTCAATAGTGTTTCTAGCATAAAATATTATTAACCAGATTGGTGTATAATTTATCTCAACTTAAAAAGGCTGGCAAGACTTTAACCGTGCTTTAATTACCGCTGTCGATGGTAAGCACGCAATTGCAAGAAATGAATCTTAGGAGATAATTGCCGTGTAAGTGGCGTACTTGGTGGTTGAATTTTACAATTGCTACAAGTAATGAGTTATTGTTAAATAAATGGTGGAACATAAACGTTTATTACATTATTTGCACTGTACTTTGGTGTTATATTAATAATACAAATGATTATGTTTTGTTTTTCATTTAAGAATTATTATACTTATTTAGAATATTAAAAAAGACTTAGTTTTGGTATTTTTATTGGTATGCATATCACACGTTTTTTGTCATAAAATGATTTAATTCCCTTCTCCATTCTCCCCAATTTCATCTCCCCTATTACCAATCTGATACTGGTACCTTACTGGTACTGGTACTAAGATTCTAACTCACAATCATCCTGTTAAACCTTTTATAATTTTATCTTTGTGTTATATATTTCATAATTTGTCAGTAGATACTTTATTCTAGGTGTGGTTCGAACAATTTACATATGATAATTCATTCATTAGAGATGCTGCCATTTCGCTATATAACACTAGGTCAAGTAGAACCTCAGGCTAGATAGCCAAGTTAAAAGCAATAATTTCTGGTTAACCATTATGATATATAGACTACATAATGAACACAGACAGATGTATCATTTATTATAATATGTTTGTTATTTTAGATGAAACTTAAAAATATAAAAATCTCGTATATTTTTGTATTATAACTACATTTTTTGGAAAGTAGACTGAGGTGGTACTTGCATACATACGTATATTTTTCTTTACACTTTATCCTCAGAGGGGTAGCCAGAGAGAACGGAGTGTCAACACCACGGTCCCTATATACCTCTCTCGCCTCGTCCACTGTCATTAATCATTTGAAACATGAACATGATGTCTTCAGGGTACTCGAAGGTCAAACCAGGTCTAGTAAAGAACGAAAGAAAGAATCGGAGTAAGGATACAAATGGAATATAATACCAAATATTACTCTCATATGGATGTATAACGCAATATAATTGACAATCTCACTTTTCTCTTAAAACACTCAGATAAATAGCTTACTTTAGAAAGTCAGAAGCCCCTCGTTTAAAATAAATCAAAAATGTCTTCCATCTGATTTTTAGACGATAACAACTTATCTTTCATAAAATCGTTGTTTTATATCTAAGCTAGAAACTAATTTATTGGGCCTGTCTAGAAATTCCTTGGTCTAAAAACAGTGAAAGTGTAGCCGGGGGGCGCGGAAACTGGCATAGTCGGTGTTGGCACGACACTGAAGACATCATCAGCGATAAAACATCGTCTATCCATCAAAACGCTGGGTGTTATTGCAACTCGATACAACTTGAAAGTATTACGATGACTCTAAAATCAGGTGTCACTTTCCCTTTTCTATATACACGCGTCGGTTATTCTAGTATGTACGAATTACGACGTAGGCAGAGAAACTGGTCACTATGTTTTTTAATTTTACCACTCTCCGCTTAGTAATATTATATGAGGCTGTCGTGGTGTTGTGGTAAAGCGTCGAACTAAACACGACGCTTGGAGTAGGATGTAACTAGGATGAATTTTTGTCATCTACTCTCTCTGGTAAGAAGATAAGGCGCGGCGTTGAGTTCCGCCAACAGACAATGCCTCAAGGTAGTTTTGTTTATAAAGAAAAATCACTACTATACGCTATTATAAGATAATCTTTAATTATATATATCTAGCTAGCTTTAATTACATTTTAACTTTCTATCCGTTTTATATTACCGTGGTGTGACAAAGGAATGTTCGTACAGATAACAATTACAGGCGTTTAACGTGATGTAGTGGACCTAATCGAATTAGGGCGCGGTCGTACTAAATAGTCTAATTAAGTAAATTTGTCCGACTTTGCATTGTTCTACCTGTTATCTCCATCGACACGCTCGCGTACTAAGCGGGGCCGTAGGAACTTGAATTTTGAAATGCTTACACTAAATTATTGAAGCTTTCGAAGCATTGTGTTCTATAGTATATCTATATATTATTACGTGAAGCAAAAACTTTGGACCCTCTTTTACGAAAATTGCTCGGACGGAGGAGTATGATATTTGGCACACTTATAGTTTATGTGTAGGAGAAGTGCAGAACGCTTATATTTTTCAATAATAATGCTTATAAAGTACATTAAACATTACACACACTACCATATGTTTAACAATATAACTTTTGTATAAAGTGACGCGCACGTTGCTATGGCAACGCGTATTTCACGAGTCAACGGTTCAGTAAGTTTAATCCGTTAAATATTAAACTAAAAAATTAATCAATGTTTTCTAATGTGACCGTATGTGGGAATCGAACCCACCACTCTCAGACCAAAACTTAATCACCACGTCACACAACCAATTATGTATATACCTACATATATATATATATATATATATATATATATATATATATAATATATATATATATATATATATATATAATCTATTATATATATATATATATATCTATATATATATATATATTATATATATATATATATAATATATATATATATATATATATATATTATATATATTATATATATATATATATATATATATATATATATATATATATATATATATATATATCTATATATATATATATATATATAACAGAGGCAAACAAAAACATTTGACTCAATTCAAATGAATACGGCTAACCTTTACAATCTAAGGCGGGCAAAAAGTCAACAATCACATCGCCTAATTACAATTTACGGTACAACAAATGCCCTTGCCTCTCAAGAAATCTAGCGAACAAAAAACTGTGCTCACGCACATATTTGGTACCAAGCCGCAAACATTTCAGGTTTGTTTTAGCAAAACAATAATGTTAATTGCTTCAGACCTACATATATACGTGAGTGTAAAAACTGCGCCGCCTTATATGGACTATAGTCGGCCAAAGGGACTCATGAATAATTATAAATACGAAACGTAACATAGCGTGCAATTAATCTAACATTTGATATCGATTTACGACCAAAAAGGATATAAACGCCATGGTGTAAAATATATACGAGATGACTTTAGAGTATCTCAAAATTCTACGCTTAAGTATTTGTGTAGCGATTACTAGGCCGTTAATATCGAGTGGTTACTCGAATTTTCTTTTTCAAAAACATATTGCCACTTTTGGAAATTTATGTCAATTACTAAAATTTTCTTACTCTAGTGGTACAGAATGACAGCGATTCTGAGACATATCGTTCAGCTGTACTTTAAAACAAAAATAATCAGAATTATATTTGACACATGTGCCTATACGGTTGCGCTCGTATGAACAACTGTCTACACAATAATAGCGTTTTCCATTTATTACTAAAAATTGCAGAGAGATTTATGAGATAATTTTGTTGAAATGCCTACAAGAACATGATAAAAACAAAAAGCTTATAATTTCCACGCAACGAACAAACACGCGGGCTACAACTTGTATTATTATATGAAAAAGAAACCAGTACCAGCCAAAATTAAATAACAGTGATGAAGTCGCCTTGGTTTTAATTCATTTTAATCATACAGGGATAGCCTTTGAGTATTCGACCTCACAGTAAAGGCCACGGTATGTCAAATATATATTATATATAATTTAATTTCATAATTATGAAATATTGCATATATAATTCATATATCTAGCGGTTATAACCTTATACGAGACT
Organism: Dione juno; assembly: GCA_037127375.1. Taxonomy (NCBI): domain Eukaryota; kingdom Metazoa; phylum Arthropoda; class Insecta; order Lepidoptera; family Nymphalidae; genus Dione; species Dione juno. The sequence goes on from JAXRJS010000041.1 coordinate 2,392,694, forward strand.
TCCAGCAGGTACTTTTCTTAAAAAGAATGTCAAATTTCATCAAAAGGTGGTTTGGGCACGTTGATAGAATGAGTGATGGAGAAAGAATGGGAAAGAATATGTATATGAAGCAGGAGTTTGGTGAGAGAGGTAAGGGGAGACCTCGGTGTATCTTAACAGAGCAGTGTCCGAAGATACTCGAGGAAGGTTACGTAAGAAGTGGCGTGTATGAAGTGGTACCTACACCTAAATATTTATGTAATATGCTTTAAATTATCTTAGGTTTACTTATTAGATAGTAAATATTTAAATAAGAAAAAAATTATAGATTTTTTATTTAGATAAATTAATTATTATATTATATTGCTTCACGCTGTATCTTGCACACTGTAGGCTGTTCCCCCTGCCTACACACCCAGTAGGTAGAGGGTACCGTAGACTGAAGGAACCTAGTGTTAAACACTCTGTTTTCCAGTTTCCGCCTTTAGAGGCATAGCGTATTGGGTGGCGCAACTCAACGCCGAGCTTTGCCTTGTTGCCCAACCAGAGCGAAGAAAATGTAAATAATTCATTCTCCCCGAATAGGAATCGAACCCACGAACTGTCACGTTAACAGGCAGACGGTGTCGCCTCTGCGCCACATACAATCAGACACTAACCACTACATACAAAACGATGCAAACAAAATAATTCATAACAACACCTAACTATACATCAAATAATCATAAATTCATTTTTTTCTCAAACATCGATTGAATTCTATCGAATAAAAATTAACAATCATATGAAATCGATTGTGAACTGAAGTGTCCCACGCTTTATATAGAGTTGCGACATTAAGCGCTATTACCGTTGAATAGGAGCGAGAGTAGGCGTAAATTACATTTGTTTTGTAGAAATCAAAATACTCGTAGATCGATAATTAATTAATGTTTTCACCTCGCTCCAGATAACAAGTGCGGGCTTGTTCAGAGGTAGTAGGGTTGTGCAAATATTTTTATGTGTGTAGTTGGCTAATTTTTATTTATATGCTTGAATGAACGCGCGCGCACACGTGTCTAAATGTAATTTATAATGTGAGTGACTAGCTTTTTACCGCGGCTTCACCCTCCATGTTCATATCAAATGGTACTTAAGAGTTGGGATGACAGATGACACGCTCTAAGTGGCCGGGGTAGTTCTAATCGCAGGTACTGTGTGTTTGTGGGTATTGAAACGATTAACGTGAAGGTAGGTGGGTAAGGCCATACTAAACAAATGGACAATCAACGCGAAAATATTTTTTTTAATTCGAACCAGTTTTCTTAAGATTCACAAAATAAACTATTCAGTTTTAAAATAGAAGTAAACAGGAAGCGGAGTGCTTTAACGCTAGGATCCCTCTACCTACCCTTCTACGTACGGGATATAGCGTGAAAGCTAAAAAAATTAATAGATTCAATTCAGCCTATAGCTCTTCCTCAAAATCAATCTCCTCATACAAATGATAGTTCTACATATCTGCCATATGTATAGTATATATGTTAATTTATAATGTGTGGAATTTCGTCATTAAATACACTGTTCTTTAATAGGGCAAAAACTATACAGATTTCGCCTTCTCCTAGTCCATATAACGTAATCTTTCCGTAGTGTAGTAAATCTAAAAAGATAGAAAAAAGCATTCAAAAATTACTTTTTCTTCATGGAATCGAACTTGTTACCATTGCAATAACGTCACGATAGTATAACATTAAATTAAATTTTCCTATAAATAAAACCAACAATTGCTAGCATACATTTATCTCAGACTTAACAGCCTCACAATATACGCCTTGTACATAAACGTATAATACAATAATTTGAACCATTATTCATCTAACGCGGCGAAAGTCCTACAGTCATTACGCGTTGCATGGGAAATCATTTTCTTGTATGCAATTTCACTTGATCGAAAGTTATTGATAGTGACATATTATATTTAATTACTTATTGTCTTTTTTTTATTGTTTATAATATATATTTATTTTGCGGCGTTGAGTTCCGCCACCTAACACGCAAACGTCACGTTCCCGCCTCGAACAATGAATGGGAAAACGGTAGGGTCTTAACACTAGGTTCCCTCTGTCTATCCTGCTGTATGCGGGATACCGCGTGATACTTCCTTCTACTTCTTTACGTTGATATAAAAAAATAAACCTTAATAAATTAGATTTTGGCGATTCTTTTTTGTATATAGAAGGTGTTTATTTTTATATTTATATTTTATACAAATAAAAAATAAGATTATGATTATGAGAATCCTTTTAACGCTCATGCAAAAGTTACTAAAACCTAAACAAATACATTTTTGTTAAAAATTTGTATAGTAATACATAAATTTAACAATTTTTTTTTATATACACATAATTCTGTTTGTGAAATGTTATATGTATATTTTTCTTTTTTGTGCAATAAAGTATTATTATTATTATTATTATTATTATTATTATTATAAATATAAAATATGTTATAATGTTTTTTAAATTTTTTTTTGGCATTAACTATTGAAAATCAAAGAAATTGGTGCATTATGGGCGTTACTTATCACTGCACTTAACGGAATACTTTAAATAAAAGCTTACCCCGACTGCCTCAGGTATTAGCATTCACATAATAGTATAAAAGAAGAGAAGTACTTAAGAACTTCATTCACCCATTAAAATACTAACCTATTATTAATGAAGTACATATTATGTATTATTTAAATCAAGCATACATTCTTCAGATTCTCTTACAGCAAATACGTACCGACAAAGCGTCGTTGGTAATCGATAACCATCAAAGGGATTTAATAATAGTCATTTAAAATATTTCTTATTCAAACTAAAGGACCTCTTCATCGATATATGAAAAGAAATAAAGGCAGTGAGCTCATTAGGAATCTTGAGTTTAAGTGCTGTTCAGAAATACCTTTAGTGCTTGTAATAGCTAACAATGTGATTGAGGCACTGTTAGGTACTATACGAGTATCTGCCAGTACCACGATGTGGTTAAGTGATCTGGATAACTTTTATCAATAAAAAAACTAAGTTCCAGAGATTATTACGTATTTTAAAAGATTTCCGTTTTCACAATCAGGATACATTAAGTTTCTTTAATAGACCATGACCAAAACTGTTCAGGATATTAAGCTATTATCATACGATATTCTTGTACATTTTAATTAACCCATACTATATATAGTACTAAAGTAGTTTTGTAAATATTTGTGCTTGTATTGCATAATTGAATTTTCTTCACTCTGGTAACAAGACAAAGCGCGGCGTTGAGCTCCGCCACTCAACACACGAGGTCTCGAAAGGCGGAAAGCGGCGAACGGAATAATATCTTAACACTAGGTTCCTACTGTCTACCATCTTACGTGCGGGATACAGCGTGAAGCTTAAAAAAGCCTTTTTTTTATAAAAAAAAAAACCTTTTTTTTGTTTTCATTTGTATTATGGTGATATCTTTGTACAAATAAAGAAATAAATAATAAAAAAAAATAAGGTAAATAATCAACAGTCCCAGATACGGCCGGAGAGTCCAGAATTCAGTATCACTTAGTATCTTGACCTTAGAGTGTTTCATCCTAACCTACTATTCGTGGTACTAACTTTTCTCAGATGCATTTGAATCTAGGACCATTGCGTTCAATAAAGTTCTTCATATACTAGAATGTTGCAATATATTCTTGTATGTAGCGTTTTAATTAAACAACACTATATATAGATGTATAGTGATGTAGTTTGTAATCGTAATCTAATGAAAATTTATCGATAATAATCGAGATTTTGAAGGGTCGATAATGATAAGGTTTGGTTTTACCGAGACGAATTTCGCGATTTATACGATGAAAGTTTTTTTTTTACTTTATTGAAATATAAGTACTAAATACGATGTGTAATTTTGGGTTTGTGTCGGGCCGAGAGTTTTGTAGAACTTTATGTAATAACATATTATGTCTACATAATTTGGCACACACATGTATACATCCCAGACGAAAGTAACTTATTGGAAAGCTACCTGATAATAAAATAACTTAGACCATTTAAAGTATAAATAATTTAATAAACGTTAAAGTGGCTATAAAACCGCTATATAAAATTAAATTGTTCAGAAATGGCATTCTTGATATAAAATTTTGATTATTTTTAGCATACGTGAGCGCAGAAATCATTTAAGCATACAGCCTATGTTACTACTAAGAGTAAATCGTATGTAAAAAAAATTAGCTTTTTTGTAGATAAGAGTATTTTGTACATAATGACCATGACTACAAAAAAAAAAGAAAAAAGAATGTCTTTAGTGAATATATATATATATATATATATATATATATATATATATATATATATATATATATATATATATATATATATATATATATATATATATATATATATATATATATATATATATATATATATATACGCTCAGCTGAAATTAGTCGTCTTCATACCATATATGTGCCAAAATACGTATAAATTGTTTTTTTATAGTTCTATTTATGAAGCTAGTGGACAGGTTCAGGATCAGTAATAGTAACTTTTTTTAAAATGTATTGGTTAAAATTTAACTATATTTTAAATAATATTTAACTAAACTAGAGGACCCGTTGAATTACGCGTTGCCATAGCAACGGGTATGTCACTTTATACAAAAATAATATTGTTAAACATATGGTAGTAATTTATAAACGTTATTATTCAAAAATATTAGCGTTATCATATAGCGTTCTACACTTCACCTACACATAAGCTATAAATGGGCCAAATTGCATACTCTTTAAATTGCTTTTTAAAAAAAAAAAAAATTGGTCCAAAGTTTTTGCTTTACATATATATTAATGTAAATAAATCTAGACTTTCAATTTGATGCCTTATCCTCATTATATTTCCGATTTAAAGAGTCTAAGCAAAAAATATTTCAAGTTTGAAAAGGTTTATAGGTCTTAGAGAACAAACAGTACCTGGATTACCAGAAATTTCAACAAAAAAAAATTACGTTTCTAAAATTACGTGTCGTATACTAAAATACATATCTCATTCTTTATATCATTGCTCGAGCGATAAAACTGAAATAATTACGAAATATTTTGAAATTCTTTGAACCTCTCGCCATATATGGCGAGCTCCATATAAGGCGAGACAGTTACGGGACCCCCAAATTTCATCAAATTAACTTCGCCCACAAGATAACCACCAGCTAGGAACAAGACGTATGATATAAAATTGCATTTAAATTAGACAAAACAAGTACCTACGCATTTGATTTTTGATTAAATAAATAAAATTATAATTAAGTTTAATATTCTTGCATTATTGAATGCTATGCATTTAATTTATGATTAAAATAAATAATTACAATTAAATATTCAATTAATTGTTAAATGCGGAAGAAATACGTTAATTATAACAATGGTCGGTCTTAGAGACGTCAATTAATATTTATCTCATTCTCATTCACTGGTTACAGATTTGATTGAAAAAATTACCTAGAATTTGAATTTGTGGGTTAATTTATTTGCTAGATAAGACAAAAAATGGCGTCGTAACAATAAAAATATCCTTAAATGAACAAAAATAATAAATCTCTCTGGCAATATTCAATAGTGCCACCCACAAGAAGTGTAAACTTTGACTTCCATATTAATTCGTAGAAAAAAGCGTAAAATACTTTCTCTAACTTCGAAGGTTGAGAACGGTAATAGAGGTCATAAATTTAAATAAATAAAATAGAATTACCAAGTAAAATAGTGATGAGTCATTTAGTCGATTACAATAATTACCTGTAAAAGAAAAAAAAACATTAGTATTTAAAATAATTACATAATTATGAATACTAGGCGGGTAATAGCGCTGCGTTTACAATACAGATAAGAGATAGTGATAATAATTTAAATAAAGCTACCAGCGGGAATCGAACCCGCAACCATAACGTATACCTACAGTCAGAGTCAACGTAAAATACTTAATTTTAAGTATTTTACGTTACTTATTATATTCGTATCTTTTAAATGTTTTATAGCAGAGGTCGCCGTCGCGCCAATGGCAAAGCTGTCTGACTGTAAACGCGACGGTTGTGGGTTCGTTTCCCACTCGAGGGAATGACATATTTTCATTTCTTCGCTCTGTTAACAAGACAAAGGGCGGCGTTAAATTCTATCATTTAACCACGATTCGAAAATTAGGCGGAAAGCGCAAAATGGAGTGTCGGAACACTAAGTTCTACTAACTTTAAGAAGCAAACAAAAATTTAATTAAATAATTACAATAAATGATTCACAACTTGTACACTATATCTACTATACTACTACACTATACTACTTGCATCGGTTAACGAAAGTATGGGATTTCCTAAGATGAAGTAAAAGTAATCACGAATCCGGGCAGGCACCATTGCGCTTGTATGATAAAGGAGTAAGTATCTATCGGACTTGCACACCCGCTGAATGCCGATCGGTGATAAACTACGGGCGTAGGGTCAGTACTTTTTGTAAATTATACACATATATAATTTACGGATAAAATATATATACATATATATATATATATATATATATATATATATATATATATATATATATATATATATATATATATGTATATATATATATATATATATATATATATATATATATATATATATATATATATATATATATATATATATATATATATATATATATATATATATATATATACATATATATAAAGGCAGAGACAGATTTTTACAGCGTCACGTCGACCTATTTTATTAAAAATAGAAATAAATGTTTATCGAACATATATATTTATTGTTAATAATGAAAGTTATAATAAAATATAGGTATATTAAAATAAGCTACATATATGTTTAATATATTAAATGTTTGTAATATATAATATATTATGTGTACTATAGTTAATCATTTTATGACATTGTATATGTTGAAATCTACAAACGTTTAATAAAATCGTTTTATATTATAAGTAAACAAATATAAAATATCACATTATATACATATATGTAAATAAATTAATATATATTTTATATATATATATATATATATATATATATATATATATATATATATATATATATATATATATATATATATATATATATATATATATATATATATATATATATATATGTTTTATATTTAATTAATTACTGGTGACAACCCTATATCTATCCGTCCCTTTTCAACGTGAGTTGAAAGTGCGTAAACGAGCGGGACAGCTACGCTAGTTGAGTTGATAATGAGTTGGTGAAATGGTAGTGCATTCTCCAGTAGGGTCAATTGAAAGTGAGAGGGCTCTTACGAAGGTTTTTGTGATTTTGTTAGATTAGATATATTCTGTGATAGTCTTGGGTTCAATTCCCGTGATAGGTAATTAAATAGAAAAACTCATTCAAAATATTATTTAATAACTTTAAAAAATCCCCTCAACGTAAATTATCGTACGCATCCATGAATAATTCCACATCTACAGTCAATCACAATCTCTAGTACTATCAAGCCTATTTCAATGCCAATTTAAATATCCCATATTGAATATCATTCGGGCCGCACCCACCATTGTATACCCATTGACTGATCGCTTGTCAGCGCCAGACAAATCAAGATCGATACAGATATTCTTAATTCGCTCCCTTCTCGCTCCCTCGCGTCTTATCCTATAAGACCATCTTATTTATCATTTGTCACGGTGCTTTTTACACGAGATCACCATAGTGTTAGGTATCGTACATAAGAAATTTGGCTGTAGGATTTGATGTGGCTTTTTACCAACGGCTTCGTGATTAACGGGCTCACGAAGCTATACGCTATTTTGGATAGTCCACTTAACGAGGAGGTATAGCTTTACTTAGCTATATGGACTGTCCAATACAAAAATAATGTTTCAATTCACACAAGTAGTAAGTGCAACCAAAGAAATTCATCTCCTATATAATATTAATTATTCGTTTGAGCGATGTTTATATATATATATATATATATATATATATATATATATATATATATATATATATATATATATATATATATATATATATATATATATATATATATATATATATATATATAGCTAAAAGCTAATACAACTGATCGTACATACAATTTTAATGATAGACACATTTCCCCATTTGTAAATTGCGCAATATAACCAAATTACAGTATAATTAAACACAACAATATTTAATAAGAAGCCAACCAACCATTTAACCGACAGTAGGCACCCGTAATCTTAATATCGCAGTCGCAGGCCAGTAGGCAGCAGGGCGGAAGACACGCGCGACCTGGCATTTCGTGGGATGAGCTCAAGAGAAGATGCAACACTTTCCTATGGCGAAATTCTTAAAGATTACCCAAGTATTGAGCCGAGTTAGTCTATCTCGTTAGGTTTCCGGGATGGTGCAGTCGTGTTAGTAGGTCGGTGTGTAACTTGTAACGTGACGCAGGTCGTATACATGAGATAATCTTTTGGAATTTTGATTTTGATCTAATTTTTCTTGATTAATATCGCCTAAGATAGATAAGCTTATATTTTCTTAATTATTGACAAAAAATTGGTCATTCAATTGGTTTTATTTAATAGCAACTTATGGATTAACGGCAAAACAAAAGATTCCTTCGAAAATATTTTACGCATCTCCACTTACACAACAGCACAATGAGTTAAGAATTAACACCGACATTGTGTAATGGGTGTTTGCTTTTAAAATAGAAAGGCGATGCTTTATTGTGGGAAGCTTAAATTTATTGTGTGTTAACGGAATTTTGTATATAGAGGTTATCTTAACATGTGACAGGCGGTTAAAGAAAATAGCAGCTGAGGCTGTAAGTTTCTGAGACAATCTACGCCTTGCCTAAAGTGGCCAGGCCAGTATAATTACTAGTAACACCTTCGCCTCTTAGAATAGCAACGCCTCAGTGGAAATGCCCATATTAGAGTAACATCAACGCTAAAGCCTTTCTTTATTTCTTTTACTTAAGTGTTGGTTTAGAATCTTTTTTAAATTTCGTTTTTTTTTTATTGATTTTCACGCTGTATCCCGTATATAGCAGGTTAGGCAGAGGATTAGTGATAAGACAACTTAGTGTCAAGACACTCCGGTCTCCAATTTTCCGTCCAATTCCCAAGACATTGAGTGTTGAGAGGCGAAATTCAGCGCTGTGATACCAGAGCGAGAATTAATTCCCCGAGTCTATCCTACTGCTGCCACTGCGTCACAACGGTACGAGGCTTGGTAAAATTTAATATATAGCAATATGTCGTAATATAATGTATAATTTAATTTAAGATAGTTTCCATTTCCCTTTTATGGTTTTTGTGGCGTTCAATTTTATCAATTCAAGCGTAGATAGGAAAAAAAAGCTATAGGAAAAAAAAAGCTTAGCTACAGCTTTTTAAACAGATTTCACAAATAACTTATATTCTGCGTAAAAAATTGTAAATTTTAACTTTATTTCTATTTTGGATTCGAACTGGCGTCCTTGTTATGGAATTTGAATTTCATGTACAGTAGACAGTGTTCCAGCTGTGAACAGCTATAATGCTATTGTAATTCTCTTAGGATGTTCCTAGGGCACTGGGTCGAGGGCGGGGGTGCCGCAGCCGGCGTGGCGCCAACTTTCACCGGAGTCAATGACCAGTAGTCAAATGATATCGATGTTTCTTACATAATCTTTGCGTCGCTACATTATATAATATAAATATTGAAAAAAGTTGTTTTATAGACTAAAAAAGGTTCCATTGACACAATTGCAAAACTCGTCTGTGTGGGAATGAGTTCGTTTCCGATTGGGACAAGACAAACATATTTTTTATTGACTATCCGCATTTTGTAAGACATGCATTTATTATATATATATATATATATATATATATATATATATATATATATATATATATATATATATATATATATATATATATAAATATATATATATATATATATATATATATATATATATATATATATATATATATATATATATATATATATATATATATATATATTTATATATATATATATATATATATATATATATATATATATATATATATATATATATATATATATATATATATATATATATATATATATATATATATATATACCTTTTTACTTTAATATTCAAATCGAAAAAAAATTAAAGTTAAATAGTTAAAAATTTAATAATTAGTTAAAATTGTAACTTAAAAGCTTATATAACAATATAAGCTTTTAAGTTACAATTTTAACAAAAAAATAACACGATTTGTGTTAAAGATATACATACAATAATGACTATCCGGTCTGATTATACTATTTTGCATTTACAAGTATTCTTGTTCCTCATATTTTGTAAGTCGGTAGATAATTTACTTTTTATTGACAATCTGGTCATTATGCACTGACATACACTACGAATAAATAATAAATATTCACAATACTATAAACGAGAACGAGCTTCTGTCGATTCGTTTCATAGCTATACATATATAAAACATATATTTTACTATGGCGTCTATATTAAAAAGAATAGTTTGTTGTCTGCTTAGCGCTTTATCTCGCTGGGTATATATAGAAGGGTAGGCAGGACAACCTGGCGTCTGACGACTGGCGACATTACTTGTGAAATTGTCAAACTCAACGTCCCGGCTTGTTCTGCCACACACACACACACATCATTATCATCATCAGCCTGTCCTCTTTGGATGTAGGCCTCCGAGTTCCATCTTCGGCGCTCCCCAACCACCCATTACCAGCAGCTTTGCGTATGTCATCACTCCACCTAGCTGGAAGACGTCCAATATTACAGCGGTCAGCGGTTCTCCGACTAATGTGACCAGCCATACTACGCCACGTATATAATTTGTTTTTTTTTATGAGTACCATAATAAAAAAAAGGATGATGGTTTTTTAACATAAGCTAGGTATATGTCCAGCGATGTTTGGATCATTGCTACGATATCTAAGATTATAAATACGAGGTAGACTATACTTATAAATACATATAAAACTATTCTATTACTAAATGACTGACTAACAAGCAACACACTCGTACAGCCGAAAGTACTGAGGGAAGGTTGAGATTTGGCAAGATTTACATTTTAATTAATAGTCCATGCAAACGATGTCGCCGGCTCGAGCTTGTATTATATAATATTATTTAATAATATTGCAATACACTCGCATTATGAAAAGTTTACACGTTTATTAAAAAAAATATTGAAACACATAAAAATATATGGAACTGTGAGTTTAATGAAGAAATCGTGATGTAGCGGAGGTGACATTTGTTTTCCTTCCCTTATCCGTAACAGTGTGTTGATACAATTACTTGTAATAAAATAATTTCAATGACGTTTTATTCAACCGCAAAAGATAACTTAAAATCAAAATCAAAATATTCTTTATTCAAATTGGCTGTTACAAGCAATTTCGACTTGTCAATTAACATAAGTGTCAGTATTGTCAGTCCTGCTAGAAGCTACCACCAGCTTGGAAGGCAGTTCTGCTGAGAAGAGCTGGCGATATTGGATCTTTTTATAATATTGAATATCTCTTAATTCATATATTTTGACTTATTAACTCGAGCTTTAAGTCCTCCCTAGCAGCAGTCAGAGAAAACTGAGCACCAAACGCTGTTACAATACTCTTTCACCTCGTCCACTGTCATCAACCTCTTTACACAAGGACATGCCCTCAGAGGTGTTCTCATGCTATTTACTTGACTTTTCTGCAGTATCATCGACACTGTATTCTCGAAGTTCAATCGAGGTATATATATATATATATATATATATATATATATATATATATATATATATATATATATATATATATATATATATATATATATATATATATATATATATATATATATATATACAAAATAACGCATTCACACACATCTGTACCACAAACCGCTGCTCCTATCAGTTCCATCCAAATGGTGTTAATATAAAAGTGTAGCATCAGAACAATGGACAGATAGACGTCCACAACGCGACGCGTGACAATCGAGATTCACGACTACTAAATAAAACAATTATCCGACGAGCAACTCGGTGATCACTTTCTTTTCGACGATAACCATCTGTCAAAGGTTGTGGAACTATCACGATCAGATTTGTATTTCTTTGTAGCTATTTTTTGGCTTCACGCTGTATCCCGCATATAGCAGGGTACGCATAGGGAACCTAGTGTTGAGACACTCCATTTCCCGCTACCGCCCAATTTTCGAGACATCCCGTGTTGAGTGGTGGAACACAACTTCGCGCTTAGTCCCCGTTGCCAGAGCGAGGAAATAATAATAATTTATACCCCAGAGTACTGATAGAATCCACAGTCGTTGTGTCTACATTCAGACGCTGTACCGCTGCGCCACGACGGCCTCACATCTAATACTATGTATAACGTTTGAAATGATCACTAAGCATTTTTCTTATCGTCGGAAGTCTGTCAAATTTTGCGAAGATAACCTCTTGCAAGGCACTCCATCCACCACTTCATTGTTATTAAGTGGTGGAACCCATCACCACGACTCATATGGGCTAGACAGGAAACGGAAAACAAGTTTGAACATTATTAGTCCCACATAAGGCATTAAACCAACACTACGTGGGCAATCATTAGCTGCTCTATATACCCAACAATGGCATCTGAGGCTGGTAAAGTTAAAATAATATGATTTATACTAAAAATTCGATATAACGTCATCATCAAAATTATATGACGGAAGACGGTAAAATGGGTCACTCGTGATCAATTCTTTAGCAAAGCTGGCAACCTGGCACCGTTTAATTTCGCTATTGGCACATATTTCGCGATTTCTTCGTTTATTTGGAAATAAATTTCACGGCAGCTTTTATTCACTTGTGGTCGTGACTCTTGTATTTTGAGCTATCTAGAGATTTAGCCGAAAAAACTATTTATATAACAACAATTATATTTTAAATATCAATATTAACTTTTGACGCCATTTATGATTTCTAATCTAACTAGTATACTATTCATAAACTCGTATTTCTTAAAAATACTAGTTCACTTGAACAGTGTCTTAATGTAAAACGCGATGGTCATACGTTCGATTCCCACTCGGGGGTATAAATAAATATATTCAAAATATTACCAATAAAACATTCCAGCAACTACACGCGTCAATAAGCGCATAATAAACGTAATTAATAATTCAAACAAGAGATAAACGGTTTAAGCTAAACAATACGACGTTGTGGGAAGTCGATTCAAGTTAAAAGATCGCTAAATGAGCCAGGGTCGACGTGTACTGTACAGAGACAGACAAGCGAGCTCTGTTATATTACATACAAATATACTATATGTAGTATTATATAATATTACCGATGACAAGGTTAATAGTTATTGTGATGTTATTTTATGAGGTATATATTTTGAATGCGAAAACTTAATCTGCACATTTAGAGAGGTAAACGACGGGTGTGGGTTCGTTTTCCAATGGGAAGAATGACATATTTTAATTACCTCCGTTTCGGAAGACAAACGCAGCTTTGAGTTCCGTCTCATAAAGCGCATTGTCACGAAAATTGGGCGAAACGGGGCAAGTTTCCACTCGTTTTTCTATGAAGTTAATTTATAGTTACATCTATACTCGGAGCGGATATCGAATTCACTGCCATGGTGTACTAGCACTAGCGACCGAGCAATTTAATTTTTTTTAAAAGCTATAATAATTACATATCAATTTCCAATATCAAATCAAAGAAGAATGCATCCGTGTCCTATAAATTCACATATCCGCATCTTAATTACTGAGGCAGAGGCCCCATAAAATGTGTATTCCACTTAAAACTAAAAAAAATGTCACCTCCATATTGAAATAATTCTTTTAAGTGTTATAATTGCTTCCTCACTAAGGCCTTCGAAATAATAACGAGATATTACCAAAAACATCAGTCATTTACGCCAATTACGCTGAGTACGGTGCGAAAAAATATGTCGATGGTTCGGAATTAAAAAAAATAATATTATATTAATTTTAAACGTATCTTCGTTAATGTATTGCATTTTAAAATTACACTAGCGCTGGACCTTGACTTCACCTGGAAATAGGAAATATCGAGTCATACTGTGATAGTTGATAGTATACTAGTAATTTAATGAGAGTTTTTTTATTTAACGTTCAAAAATGAACCTTTTGCCTTCTTGTTTTGAATCAATTTATTTAACTATGATTTTGACAATTATTCTATTCTTTTGGATTCCCGTTTTAGCCGTAGCGAGGTAGCCAGAGAAAGAGAGAGAAATAGAGAGAGAGTATAGAGCCAAAAGCTACGGCTCCTTACGTACCTCTAGCAAAAAATACATTCCAAAAATTGCTAAAACTTCTACAGTAAATTTCATCTATCATACTTTGTTAAGTTACATCTAAACGAATACAAAAAGCTTAAAAAAACATTAATATACAGAATTTTTTAAATACTACAAAAGTTTCAGACTTGCTGCGTTCAAACGTACACAATGTTTTTTTTATTATATAGCGATACTATAACGACTCGTCTTCAACCAAGTAGGTTATGGCATTCCAGTCTTTATCGATACGTCTTAAGACATTGAATAGTAATTCATCCTCGGTACGATAATGATGGTACAAATCGAAAGGTACCATGTGACAGTTTTAAAATTACTCCTGTACCCTTGAAAAATGATGCCACGTTATGATGCCGCTGATCGGTTCACAGAATCTCCATATAAAAACTGCCTTTGTAATTGCATTTCGTATATTAGACTTTATAGTGGCGCCTATAGATTTTATATTTGATAAATAATTTGTTTTGTCGATAGTACATTAGATATCTATATTTATAGTGTTTAGTATGCGTGATTTAGTGTGTTGTTTTTTTAATTTTTAGTGTTGCCTTTAATATAAAACCTTAAATTAACTTAGCAATAGGGTCTAGTCACAACTTTAAGAAGACAGAGATATTGGCCCTAAATCTATTATAAAATTGTTTCTAGTAAGAAAATTATTTAAATTTTTTCTCAGGTACAGAGTTGGCAGGAAGGTCCTTGTGTTACAAAACACCGTCTCATACTCTTCGTTAGGATTATAGGTTATAGTTAAACCGCAATACTTAGCGCTTCAGTTTTCTAGAACTATTAAATAAAAATATTTTTGGACAATTAATCTAGTTTAAAGTATTTTTAGCTAACAACTAATAATTTATCTTGTAACTTTATAACTATACCAAATAAAAAAAAATAAAAAAAAATATCTTCCCGCTCTATCACGCAGATAGCAGGATAGGCACAGGAAATCTAGACATTGCGTGTTAAGTGGCGTCACTCAACGTCGTGCTATGTCTCGTTACCAGATCGAAGAAAATTCAAATTAATGAATTCTCCCCAAATGGGATTAGAACCCACAACCGTCACATTTACAGTCAGACACAGCCGCTGCGCCACGATGGTCTAATAAATAAAGTTTCAATTCCAAATTACTATACCAAGCTATAGCAAGCTATATGGACGCTTCATATAAAATAAACAGAACAATTAGATCACCAGTAGAACAATATCACGGTCCTTGCTACGACTCCAGTGGGTCACGCACCGGTCAACCGCCAAGGTCGGGCCGGGCTGTCACGAGCGCTACTAGAGCGACTGGGTGACTCATTTTATACATTTACACTTGTATTTTGTGTGCGTTATTTGGTTCCAGGGTTGTGGGTTCGGTTCAAGCTCGAGGAATGGTTACAAAAATAATAATTTTAATTATTATATTAATTAATTTTAATAATCATAATAATTATTTGAATTTGAATTTCTAAGTTAAAATCTTCATATATAAACACGACTATTACATGTGTATATAAAGTGAATGATAAGAGAAGTAAGGGGAGACCTCGGTTGACCTTCTTAAAGACAGTGTCAAAGATACTGAAGGAAGGTCACGTAAAAAGCATGAGGACGTCCCGGAGAGCATGTATGAAGAGGTTAATGACAGTGGACAAGGCGAAAGAGGTACCGCAGCGTTTGGTCCTCCATTAGCTCTGAATAACCCGTTAGGGATAAATCGTCACACATATATATATATATATATATATATATATATATATATATATATATATATATATATATATATATATATATATATATATATATATATATATATATATACGATTTTTGCATCATAATCGTTATTAATATAACATGATGCACTTCAGCTTAATACATTTTTTGTTGAATGTTACTGGAAAACAGATAATAATCGTGTTTCACTATATCCTACATGACGGCAACACTGCACACTCGGATGTTGAAAAATGTATATCCATTATATTGCGTAAATTGTACTACAATGTAAATGATTTAGATAGATTTTTTGATATTTAGCATATTTCGCCACTTATTTATTAGAGAACGCTTTCTAAAGCTGAAAATTAAGAAGTTTTTTTCAACCGAGTTAAAAGCAGTTAGGTAATTTGATTTTTTTTGTCTTTATGTGACCTGATGACGGGTCTTAAATAATATAATACTTGAACTATGCCTTTTATTAAAGATGTATTATAAACCTGTTTTTTGACCCTACAAAGAAATCATAATAAAAAAACATACATTCGTTTCCATAAATTTATAGAATATTATGGGGCATTGGTAATGGGTTCATTCCCTGCTCCGGTTAGATAAAACTGGGCGTTGCATTCTACCACTTAACATACAATTGATTTAAGAGCGGAAAATGGAGAAGATAGTATCTTAATAGTCCTTTCCCACCTACCCCACTATATGAAACTGAAAAAAAAAAAAACTTTAATGGTGTTCAAAAATCACGTGGTCAAGCTGGTATATACGGATATATAAAAATAAACATTATACTAATATTAAGAGAAATATATGTTTGCAACATCCTATATATAGGATTTGTTTTTACAAAATCCAATATGTAATTAGCTTTTTTATTACAAGGGCGTTTGTAATATGACTTAGTAGTTCTAGACAACATTAAGGAAGATCATAAGAATAATCAAGAATCAGTGATAATAATTGAAACAAAAACGTTTACATATATAATGTGTGTATATGTATATATATATATATATATATATATATATATATATATATATATATATATATATATATATGTATATATATATATATATGTATATATATATATATATATATATATATATATATATATATATATATATATATATATATATATATATATATATATATATAGCTATATATCATAAAGCTAATACTAAACGTTTGTAGATTTCAACATACACAATGTCATAAAATAATTGACCAGAGTACACATAATATATTCTAATTTACAAAGATTTAATATATTAAACATTATTCGGATAATAAATATATATATATATATATATATATATATATATATATATATATATATATATATATATATATATATATATATATATATATATATATATATAGAACTTTCAAAATCCAAAATAAAATAGTGCGTTTTATACAATTTAATTGTATTGCTAAAATATTACGCTCAGAGCTGCCGCCAATAGTAAAATCATAGTACAATACTTCAATATCAAGGTAATAGGTACAAAAATGTAGGAACTAAGAAACAAAATTGATCCCCGCGAAAGAATCGAACCCGCAACAGTTGAGTCACGACGGCTTTTAGAGTTAAATGTATTAACTATATACATTGTATAGAAATAAGCGAAGAAAGTGGAGAACTTCACCACTAAATATAAATTAGATGCATAAAGAAAAACATAAGTTACTAAAAGCCTTTTAGAATAGCACATACTCGCAATCGGTAATTCTTATGATTACAATGCCATTACGCAATGACTTAGCTACTTGAGGGAGCGAATTCTCCATACTTTACTTACTCAAACACGCGTCTACGTACATAAACTCCGAATCACCTATCCTAACAGCGAATGCCCTCAGTGGAATTTGAACTGGCGACCTTTGGCTCGATAACATATGCACTGTCACTGCGTAAGATAAGCATCGCTTTCATACAATATTAAAAAGAAAAATCACGTTTACGTATATTAATTTGAATTTGAATGGCCACGATCAATTTAATAAAGTATAATTAATAGATTTATATTATATTGTGGAGAAAGTTCCTACATGTCACTTCCACTCTCCGTATTGCGTAACATTCATAAATTACGTAAGCTTAGAGCTTTTGGACAGGTTTAAAGCCCAAATAAATTTGAATTCAAAGAGGATTATAATTATTACGACGATTGAAAATATTATCGTGCAATTATCGAAGCTGTTATAGAGGCTTGAACATATAAATATAGTAATTTGAATAAATATTACATAATGTCTCAAGTATATTATTTAAGATATACCAAAGTTAAGATGTCTTGTGCAATGCGTAGCCGGTTCGAATATGGCAATGGCCCAAGGTGTCTGATTAAAATAAACACAATTGTTATAATTAAGTGTAAATATTGATGCAGTGGAACAGTCTGGTGGTGGTACGATAGATCCCCACACATGGAGATGAATCATATTCATTTCCCCAATCTGCCAAGATTAAGTACGGCGCTGAGTTGCGCCACTCAACACAAAATATATCAAGTTGGTGAGGCAGGTGGTGAGCGGAAAATGGAATGTCTTGAATTCAAATTGCAAAGATAAAGCGTAGGGTAAACTTAGTATCTCGCTACAGTAAGGTGTCAGTAAAAAACTGCATATTCAACTAGCCTTTTCAGATTTTACTTTAAAACTGTCAATTTTAAGTATTTTATGCGACAGTATCTAATTCGTTATACCTTTTATCTCATCATCCAAGATCAATCATCTCACCTATACAGTATATAGCATTCCTGACACATGTGAGTAGATTGTACATATAGTTGCCAGGTTCCCATTTGGATGCTAGCCGCGAAGGGTGGCTCATTGTCATGCGCGTGCGCATCTCGATTGTTTCAGCAATGCCCTTGTGAAGCGCATTGCCTCGTAACGTGATTGTATTTTAGCACTTGATCCCCAGCAGTACATAATAATAGAATATTCTTAGGAGTCAGTACTTAAATATGTAATATTTCTAGCTATTGTGTCGTAAAATTGCAATATTGCTAATTCCTTTTACACATTCTTCAGATCATTGCATAAGTTTTATATTATAATAAAGAGAAAAGGTTTGAAACGTTTTGAATTTACCCTCTATGGTATGATTTATGGTGAACCCTGCTATATGCTATATACAGCGTGAAGTCATAATGAGGTGGAACTCAACGCCGCGCTTTGTCTTGTTACCAGGAGGAAGACTGAGGATGAAAATAAAACATTCGACGGATGGGAATAGAAGCCACAACCATCGAGTATACAGGGCAAATGATCCCACTGCGCCACGAAGCCAGCCAGCCAGCCTCTATAACTAAACTTCCGCACTCAAATCTAGGTTATAAACATTCACGTTAAAGATATATGGACACTCAATAAATCATTACAAACATGTTACATTGATGTCAATAGCTGATGTAATATGAAAGGGTCATTGGTGTCCATCGACCCATTTCGAGCGACTGCATATTAGCTTTGCAAATATTACTAGCACGACACTCGTAATTTTAGCCCAGGCATGGAAAATTAAGCGCACTTCTGTTTAATGTAATTATAGCCTAGGCATGTTGTTGCTGGAGAATGGTGCAGCTTCGAATTTAGCACAATTAAATAGAAGCAAACATTAATATGTATATTTTATGTAAGAACAGGTTTTTTTTTTAAATATTCCAGGATTTATTTAAACGATAGTTTATTACTAATTATATTATTAATTTTATATAAACTGAGATGTTCTAAGATATATATATTTTACTTTTATATATATATATATATATATATATATATATATATATATATATATATATATATATATATATATATATATATATATATATATATATATATATATATATATATATATATATATATATATATATATATATATATATATATATATATATATATTATAACAAGACCAGTCTCTCTGATATCATTCATTCGGTTTTCTATGCCAGTCCAGCAAAATGCGGAAGATGAATACAGTAATAGGTATTTAAGATGTTTAGTGTGAAATGTCTTACTCATGACCCTTTCAGGTCAGGCTTTTATGTTAAATGGGTAATTTAACGCCATAGAGGTGGAGTGGGACAACGCTTGAATGTATATACGAGGGTTCGATTCCATAATATTTATAATTTTATTTTTTTTATTAATTTGTTGTGTCGTGCTAAGTTTAGGTGGAAGACGGAGAACTGAGTGTTGATTAAAGATCTATTCTTTATATAGAGCTAAAAAATTACATTGTGAAGTACAAAGGGAATTTCTAATTATTTTCTATTTGAGATTCCTCCGACTTTTTCGCCTTTAAAACGAAATGTAAGATATGTACATATTTACAAATTATATGTACATATTTATTTATATAAAATTTAAACGAAAATAAATGCTATATAATTTACTGACAATTTAAACAATAATCTAGTATTTTTTAATATTAAACAAAACAAAACTAAACAATTGCCAATAGCATTAATTGTCCAGGAAATCTTTATCAATTATATTTTTTATAAGGACAATAATGTGCAAGCACTAAGTACCTATCTGGGACGATAACCAACGGTACAAGCTTCAACTTCAAGTCACTCACTATGAATAAGTTATAAATCATATCATGACATGCGCAGGCGCAAACGGATAACGGTTCTTGGCGCAGTGGACGGATTAAGCCCGTGAAGTTTCAGGTTCGATTTCCTTGTACAAGTTGATTAATTGCCAGCTAAAATATGCTAAGTCTAGACTTTATATGCCGCTAATGTTATCTGTCGAGCTATAATCTATTTCCTTTTATAATATCCTAGATTTTAATGATGTTGATATGAAATATAATCTAACGCAGTTTGAGTAGGAATAATAAATTAATGAATATTTATTATATGTAATAAAATAGCTTGACGACATATTTCACATATAGAAGGGCAGGCAGAGGGAACCTAGTGTTAAGACACTCTCTTTCCCACTTCCCGTCCAATGTTTGAGATATTGCCTGTTGAGTGGCGGTACTCAAAGCGGTGCTTGTCTTGTTAGCCCTCGCTCTGGTAGGCAAATGATTCATTCTCCCCGAGTGGGAATCAAACTCACAATCGTCGCGTGAACAGTCATGCGCCGCGACTGCGACAACAAAATATACCTTATAAAATGAGAATTAGAACTGAGATTTGCTTGCAGCTCCACGCTGTATCCCACATATAGCAGGCTAGGCACAGCCGCAGCGGCACGACCAAGATTTACATAGCAATTAACAAATTTCTTTTGTGTAAACGATGACTTCGTGTTTAAATTTATTTCTTCTTCACGCTTCATCTCTAATATACCAGAGTACGCAGAGAGACTCAATGTCAAGACATCTCGTTCTCCACCCTCCACTCTCCACATAAACTGACGACACTGTGAATTGAGTGGAAGAACAAAACGCTGCAGATTTGCTTTTACATATAATTCTTGTTCCAATTACATATCTTAAATTGAGCATAAAACATTCATTTTCAAGATAATCTTAATGTAAAGATATAAAGCTTGACCAAAAACGTCTAATTTGTATTAACGTGAGTAATCATTTCGATGTTTTGTTTGAGAAAAAAACGTGTCCCTTTTTCAACTTGTAAATGGCTAATACGGTACTTTTATGTTTTTGTAGGGGTTTTATCTGAAATTATGATGAGGCCTTGTGACTCAGTGAATTACCATTTTTCATTCGCAAAAGTTACAAATTCGTATTCGGTATAGTTTATTTACAAATATCCTTAAAAATAAAGGTCTCGATTTTTTTTAATATTTCATTTCTTTCGTATATCTATAGGTAGTATATATATATATATATATATATATATATATATATATATATATATATATATATATATATATATATATATATATATATATATATATATATATATATATATATATATATATATATATATATATATATATATATATATATATATATATATATATTATATTAGTATATATAATTAACTTACAGAATACACATTATATTAGCAAAATACATTGATGTCAATTACAATTACATTAGCAATTTAATTAAAAAATGGAGATCTTCATACAAATTTCTCTTTATATTAAATTTAGGTTAATTAAGAATTTAATCCACAATACACTGTACATACAACAGCAGGTAGATTAATTGTAATTAAAAATATTTTTTTGTTAAATGAAATTACGATATGATTAGTTAGTTATGTTAGTCGATTAAGAAATAATTTAGAACAATATAGACCTGTATTTTGTACTGTCAGTTGATACGATTGAGTAAGATAAAAAAAAATTAAGATTTTATATTGCAACATGACTAACTTACTTGTTGATTGGTTCCAAATCAAAATAAGGCCAATGATTGCATTTTAATAGAAGCTTATTCTAGCTTGTTATTAACGTGAAAAATACTTACGAGCTTATAAAAAAAAATAGTTTTAATATATATATATATATATATATATATATATATATATATATATATATATATATATATATATATATATATATATATATATATATATATATGTATATATATCTTTTATAGCTAATAATTGATGTCCCCAAGTAAGATTCAAACCCGCTACACTGCTGTAGCCTAATTTTTATACCATAGGTATACCGTTATTACCTTATTTATTTTATTGGGCATTGCTATGTGGATCATTCGGACGAGGACGAAGTCGATAAGAAAGCAATTACTCTGATACGATATAGCATTGAACGTTAACTATAGTAATATGTTAAGCCATACTAAGTCAATTATATAGACTATCATTGCTTTATAGCCAAGGATATTTCAATTGAATGAATTAACCGAACACATCATATTTTTTATTAGCTTTTACTAAGGTTAGATAGAACCGAGTGTACTCTCCACTTCTTTTTATTTTTTTTTAAACTCTCTTTTTTTGACTCTTTACCAGGGCGACTGACTTTACTTACTACTGGTACTCTCATCTTGTCTTCTACCGATCACCCATCTTATTTTGAATATATCTAATATTATATATAACAGTAACATACATACATACATACTATATATATTTAATTATTTTATATTCTACAATCGTACATCATTTTTGGAGCGAAAGTCGTTGACGGTCCATGACTAAAATCGTCGTAATATGAACCTCAAATCTCGATAAGTAAACAATCGGTGAAACTACGCCTCAGTCACGGCACATTTTATTCTATTCGATATTATCTGTGCGGGTTTTTTTTATAAATTTCTACGAATTAGATCGAGATAATGTTCTTTAATTAGCTTTATGATAAAAAATATGGTGAAATTTTTATACTCATAAGTTCAGTGTATGTACAGACAGACGTACAACACGAGTTCATATTAATTATAGTAAACAATTAGTTTCTAGAAATCTCTTCTAGTTACAACTCTCTACTACAACTACTACTTAGTTTCTTACAACTCTCCTATGATACCTGAAACACCTACCAATTCCACAATTTTCAAGTGGTATATAAATTAATATTTTTTGAAATAAAAAATAATAAATTTTAAGTGAAATTTACCATAATACAATGGTGAAAACTGACTTTGAATCGATCGAATCGTACGAGCGTACGCGTACGCGTTTATATATCTTCCATGCACAGACAGCGATCAGATAGATATATATATATATATATATATATATATATATATATATATATATATATATATATATATATATATATATATATATATATATATATATATATATATATATATATATATATATATATATATATATATATATATATATATATATATATATATATATATATATATATATATATATATATATATATAACAAGTTGAACAAGCAATCAATTAAGGAATTAGAACAACGGTAACCGGTAGTTATCTAATTAATAAAGTGCCGCGACGATTTCGATACAACTTTTGCTTATGATTTATTACATAGATGTTTATGTTGAAACATATATCAGCATCTTGTTCACATACGAGTACAAGCAAAACTGGCCTGATCAATTTTCTATTTATAGAATATATTTGAGTTAATGTTGACAGATTTCTCTTTCAATCGAAATATTTATGTTATTATTGCATACCTACTTTTATTTTTATGTGAGGCCCGTCGTGGCTCAGTGGAAGTGTCTAATTGTACACGGGATGATTCCAGGTTTGATAATAATGCGATACGCGGAACTTCTTTTTATTCGCTCTCTGATAAAAAATAATGTACGACGTTTCCACCACTAGGTAAGGGGGTGCATAGTGTTGTAGCATATACTGAATCTTCGTATGTATGCCACATTTTGATTACTATCAATTATATTATTAGTTTTCAAACTAACCACACTGTCACACGCTACAACAAAGTAATTTATTATTTTATCTATATATATTAATACGTGAAGCAATGACTTTTGGCCCCCTCTTTTTACGAAAATTGCTCGGACGGAGGAGTATGATATTTGGCATACTTATAGTTTATGTGTAGGAGAAGTGCAGAACGCTTATATTTTTCAATAATAATGCTTATAAAGTACATTAAGCATTTATCACACCACGCGTCAACGAGTTCTCTAGTATTAATAATTTAGAAAGAAAAAGCTTCAACAAAAAGTTGCGCTACGATTAAGATCCAATAAATCTCACACTTTTACTTTCATATAACTAAAACCAGTGATTTGACAAAACGAACGATAGTGTTGTTCGTGGGAGTCGATTGAATGATAAGTATTTAACTTAAATTGATATTTCTGAGGGAGTCAATTCTCTCTTGAATTCTCTCAGACGTGATGGGTGGAACTAATAATTAATTATCCTGACTGGGGATAGACGTTAACAGTTAGACGTTCTACCACTGCGCCATCACGGTCTCAACCTATAATATAATATATCACAACTAGATCAACTATTTAAAAAAAATAAAACTACTATCAATACCTTATACGTTACAGTACAAATTAACAAAAACAAGTTTAATTTTGAGACATTATTATAAAATTGGCCTTTAATTTCCATACAAGTTCTGTATCTAAACAACTCGATATACGTAGCCAAAATGTATTGAACGGGAAGCATTAATCTTTTAAACGGAAACATAAAAAGTGGTAATAACAACACGATGGAATTAGAGTAGTATGTGACATTATAAACAGTTATATCCACTGTGTCGTTAAAGAAACACAATAATACTATTAGTCGCACAAGGAAACGTAAATTAGCATTTAAATGCCATTAAATCTCTTAAAACGATTTTACTTATGTCTTTTTACTTTTTTATACATAGATCATTGAAAGCAATAAGCTATGGCATCATCTTTATTACTGTACAGCACTGTGTAACCAACTGTACTCTATCCACAGGTTAAAGAGCTTGCAAGATCCTACAGATGTCCACTGGACGTAACGGACGTAACAACGAGGTTTATGATGGCCAATAATCCCAATAGACGACTCGCTCCCTGAGAAGGTCACTCACCATATACAGGTGTTTCCACACCAACGGTTCCCCAATCGCACCAATA
This sequence comes from Dione juno, assembly GCA_037127375.1. NCBI lineage: Eukaryota > Metazoa > Arthropoda > Insecta > Lepidoptera > Nymphalidae > Dione > Dione juno. The sequence goes on from JAXRJS010000041.1 coordinate 2,418,215, forward strand.
CATGGTACATTTATCAGCAAAAGGACTAAATGGGGAAACTTACGCACACTGACAATCAATGAATCTCAGGGATTAACATATGGGTCGCTTGTGATCGTCCAGAGTAAGACCGCCCTACACGACACCATCACACGCTGTCGTCCCATCTACTACTCCGACGCTGGAGATGGCGGGAAAATGAGAGTTCCGTGTCTGGTATACTTGTAGTGGAATACAATATCAAAATGATTATTTCTACTAGAGGCGAGGAGGCAATAAGCAAATTAGCGCACCAACTGGAACGATACTATACGGAGACGTGATCTGTAATAAGTGTCTGCAATTTAAGCATCAAACATATCAATGTACTATGACCGAAAAAATTCAAATTTTTACCTAAGAAAATAGAAAAAAAGGCACGAAGGACCAAAGTCTGTGGTGTAGCTCAACTAAGGATAAAAAAAATACACTGTGTAAAGGACTTTGCGTGTAAAGTCGAAAGCGTGTTAAATAGGTTTAATTCCCAAATTAATTAATATATACTGATTAGAAAACGTAACAGTGCTGTACTTACTGAATATAAATCTGGATTAATTTTTGTTGCGAATTTCTTACCTGAAATAATTAAAAAAAAATTAAAATCAACTATTTAAAACGAAAAAGGGATTTTCCTTTTTGGGCACTCAGAGAGAATTTAGTGTCAAATCACTCCGCTTATCGCCCAGATTCGAGACACGCGGGACTTAAGGCTTCACTTTGTGTAACCAGAGCGGGCAAATAATAATGATTAATGATAATTGAAGGATCTGTACTTATAATTACATACAAAGACATAAATTTGATATTGTTTTACAATTTTTGATCTTATTTATTTTATAAGTGCAGGTTCGACTCTGCGATCCTACGATAAGAGAGAAGGCATAGCGTCAGCTAGTTTTGAAATTTCCGGCCGAATTCAAAACATTTCGTGTCATCATATCAGATTTTATTACGCCCATTGCTGGACACCTCCTCCCTCTCTTCAGACCTCATGCTAATCCCATCATCGAGTAGCACTCGGCGACATTCACCAGCTCATTGGTCCATCTAGTGCACCCGACTACCGAGTATCCTCGTCATACATTGAGTGTAAAGATTTTTAATAGCCCTACACAAAATAGAATATATTTACATTAGATACATGACATTTACACATATATATATATATATATATATATATATATATATATATATATATATATATATATATATATATATATATATATATATATATATATATATATATATATCTCATATATACTCAAGCCTGTATATATGTTCTGTACATATAAAGTATAAAGTAAGATAACACGCAAACCAACTTCAATTCCCCCGCCACAAGTGGGCGAGGCTCGGAACTAAATCGAACTGAATAAATCTAAACACGATTGATTTACAATGATTACAAAAGCTATAGAGAAATTGTATTAACAAGGAAAACAATACAAAGTGAAATTACATTAATAGAACATTGTAAGATGATTTATTGATAGGTTGAGTTTTAATTACTTTTTTAATATAGAATAAGGGAAAGATATAGTGCAGTATAAGGTTCCGCCACTCAACGTGTAATTTGGGTAAAAAGTACATGTTGGACACTATAATACCTCATAAAGACAAGTACATACATAGATTCAACCCTCCCAAGAGTCAAGGCACTCCATGACCTCCTTCCGTCAGAATTAACGCCGAATTTTGTCGTACCAAAGAGGGAAAATGACAATTATTCATTGCTCCGAGTGGAAATCGAATCGAATCGAGTGTTTACAGCCAGACTTTGTAATAGGTCTGTCTGTCTATATTCTTCTTAGCTTCACGCTGTATCCCGCACATAGCAGGTAGACGGAACCTAGTATTTCTCTTTTAGTTCTTTCTGCCTTTCGAGACATTGCTATCGAGTGGCTAAGCTCAACGCCGCGCCGTCTTGATACCAGAGCTAAAAATTGAAAATTTCTACATTCACCCCAAGTATGAATCGAACCCACACCTCATTCTGTTCCACAGCGCCATGATTTCAATTATATACTAAGATAATTTTCAATGTACATATGTAATTAATATTGTTTAAGAGAGCACTGCACTATAAATGTATAGCGTGTTCTTCACAAACCGCGGGCGCGGCAGATACAATCGGTTGCTAGCTGGTGCATCTAGAAAGCGTTGCATCAAAACGATAACTTACTCGTTCAGGCTTTCTTTGCAAATCACACATTTTTATCTTGATTAAATATTGTGACGTTTCTATGTAGAAAGTTCTCTGAGTCTAGTGTTAAAACACTTAAACATCCATGTTTAAGTGTTTTAAAACTAGACTCAGAGTTCGGAATGATTAACTTTAATTACAATTAATATAGTTTTAGATTATATAAAAGTATAGTGAAATTGGTCATTTGAATGAAAAATTTCACTTACTTAATAAGGTTAACAAGGCTAGTGTTAAATAATTATTGCTAAAAAAAGTATCAATAAATGTAGATTACTTTAAAATAAAGTACCGACAGGACGGATGTGTCCGTAGTGTATGAAATTAAAACTATATAAAGTATGTGATGCATGAAAATTCTAAAACTTAAACAAATAACTATATATATAAAAATTGTAGCGCGCAAAGAAGCCTGACATTTTGGAATTTTTTTAATATAAAAAATATTTTTATCAAACAAATCAAAGAATCAAACATCGAGCATTTAACTACACAGAAACGCTGGAAAGCGACTCATACGTCCACGACTTTCAATTTCACCGGCGCTTGCGCATAGTGGAAATAAAAAAGTATGAAGAAATCTTTAAATTGCCTTACCGCGGTAATTGATTGAAATTCTTAAATCTTTATAATATATTTATTTGCTACGTTGCAAGTTGTTTACGAGTGCTTTACATGCACACGTTAAAAATCTAAAAGATGTATGTACGTAATCAAGACTTTGGGGAGATTTTTGGGTGAATTTTATGTATATTTAGAGTTCTTTTTAGTTTTTCTATACATAAATATAGCTTATCGCTATTATTTCATCATTATCTAGCTAAAAGCAGATTCAATACCAACAATTATTGTATGCGAATATATTAATCACTCAATGAGTACCATACCGTCCTTATATTCATCACACAATGAGTGTTTAATGGTGGAAACTTAACGCCATCTTTTATCTTCTAGAGTAAAATCAATATAATCCATTCAGAATCGTACAAAAAACCCATTACAATTAAAAATGTAAACACAACATGTTATAAACATGTCTATGGCACCTACGCAATAATTCACGCACCGCCAACCCGTCAACATTCGTACCAATATTCATCACCTCAATTTCACTATTAAATAATACTATCTCATTCGATAGAAGTTCTGCCGCTTTCATCTATCTATCTATAGAATGTTATGTAACTCGTTAGCATAATTATATTATTAATATATTGACGTGTCTGTCAATTAGTCTGTTGATTTAATAAGGCGTATTGTATGGAGAATAGATTATTAACCGACTTTCAAAGAGATGAGGTTCTTATTATGTTTGTTTTTTTTTTGTTTGTGACGCGATTGTTATGTGAATTTTTTTTTGTCAGGTAGATCATGTTTTAGAGTTGGTTTCATATAATTTTTTTGTAATTCAAGTAATACGATGAAATCTAAGATATTTTCAAGTAAAAAATGTTCCTACAGTACAAATTATAATAAGAGCGATCTAAATACTTTATCTTCATATTCCATATAATTTCCTTACATTTCCCGCAAAAGTGACATTTCACTTAGCCGGATATACTCAGTATGGATTTAAAAATGATATCAATCATACATCCTAATAAGGTAAAAAAAGGCTGTATCGAAAGTTCTTCCGCGACAGGTCCAAGCCCGTCACTAGTACTTTCACGCCAAAGCGGGAAAAATGCACTTTAAGTACTTGAAAAACTAGAAGTCTAGACTGCAATTAGCTAATATCTGGAAAAGAGAAATTAAACATGTTGAGTCACAGCACTAATTGCTTATGACTGTACAGTTATACACGGATTGTGCTTCTCCGGATGTTTTTCACTTTCTGCGGTTTGTTAATGATAGAGACAGAGATTTATGATATGGGTGGTAATTTTTTTTTTATATATATATAAATATATATATATATATATATATATATATATATATATATATATATATATATATATATATATATATATATATATATATATATATATATATATATATATATACACATACCTCCCCTCTCCCCTTCTTGTAACTCTACCATTAAACACGCAACATCTCGAATTTCAGCGCAAAGAGACAAACGTAGTGTTATGACATTAGGTCTTCTCCGTCCTACATGCGGGATAAAACGTGAAATTGAGATATAATCTACATATTGAAATATGATTTCTAGCGCATTTTATATAACAATTTATACACCTGTACCAATAAGTTGAAATATGTAATAAATTTAATATACCTACTGTATTTCTATCACTTTATCCTCTTTGGTAAGCTATAGTGTCTCATACACACCATAACTTCCATGGCATACAGTAGAAAAGCTTGAGGTCTTCATAAGCCATAAGTAAGTGGGCGCTAATTGTATCAGTTAACACCAAACCTTTGCGTAATGTATCACCATTAGAATTTAGAGTGTACTTGAGGAATGTTAAACATTTATTGATTTGAAGCATTTTGGAATGTGTTTGGAAACGATTTTGACATTGAAGTTGGTAAAATATACTTTATATTAATAAAAATAAAAATAACACTATTTTGAAATTATATAAAACAAGTGACGTAAAAGGATTTTGAAAATGACCGAGCTCTCTAACTACATAGATTACCCTATATATATTCTGTTGCACTATATGCCCTATATTACGTCGAATTTGCCTTTTTTTTTTGCTTTTATCTATGATTTTAAGTATGTATAGTTTTCTTTTTATTTTTCAGGCATGAGGTGAGCTGTCGGCAGCCAAAATGTTATTACATATGCTTCACCTGAGTCGTTGTTGTCAGTTTATATACCTCAGACAAAATATCGCACGCACTCAATGAAATTGTTCTAGAAAATGTTTTCAATAAATACATACAATTATGCACCTAATTAAATTATATGTAATATATAACTTCTATAGTAGCTTCTAAGCAATCAAGTTCCAAGATCGTTTGCGCCTCCACCATATTTACCATGATTATAACAAGAATTTCACTTTAAAATGACTCGTCCTCAGTTTTTAGCCATGTATCGATCGCTAGGCCATTTCTGTGTGGTAATTTGAGTTCTCCACTTCCTACTTACCCGTAATGGGATTCCAGACTGGACTTGACCAGTCAGTATTCTCAGCTAAAAAAGCTTACTATCTAAAGCTACGAATCTATATTTATAGACTGGTTAGCTATAGTATAAGAGCTGGTAGTGCGATCTGTTTGTTTATTTGTTAGTGTGGACCGTTAACTCAAAGAGCATAGGTTCGATTTCTACTCAGCGTAGATATTTGCGGAAAAGAAAAAAAATACATCTAACATAGTATTATTTCATAGAAAATATCGTCTTTTTAAGCTTCACGCTTTATTTGGCATAGCAAGGTAGGCATAGAGATTTAAGTGTAGACACTACGTTCTCCGCTTTCCGCTTAAAATGCAGACGTCTTGAGTGGTGGAGCTCATCGCTACACTTTGTAAAAGGGCATATTTTTAAAAAAAAAACATGTCCAAAAATAACGAAAGTACGACTAGACCTTTTATACACACAAAATCGCCAGCAATTTAACTTTTTACACCATATTTTTTCTCAAGTTATGGCAAATTGATGATTCTGATGGATACGTACTTATTCTTACGCCATTGGCACCCAGTACTATCGCTTATATGTTCACAAAAAAATAATGCTTGTTCCCTCCTCATCCCTGCGTCGAAGATTCACTTTGAAGGCAATCTACGTACTATATACATACATACATACATATATACATACATACATAGATAATGCTGCGTCTGAATAAATTGTGCACCGCAATGCGGAAGCCGCGGTTACTGACAGACGGCCAGACCCATAATTTGTCTATAGCATTTCTGGCTAACAGCTTTCTTTGTGCGTGGATTATATATATTTTTTAACTTTGCAAGTAGATAACATCGGGTAAATTGACTTATCTTAATTTCAAAATCGAATGAGAATCGATTTTGCTATCGAAGTTGTGTGAGAAATGAGCTTAGTACACCGCTACTAACCCTCTAGCTAATATATATTATATACTATTATAGTGGCGCAGCGGCACAGCGTCTAACTGTAAAGTCGATGGTCACGCGGTCTATTCCCTCTCTAGAAACAACAAAACACGGTTGAGTACCGTTGATTGGCCGGAAAAAAGGAAATCTGTGTTTTAATACCAGTTGCCTACACAGCAGTCATTAGCAAGTCTTGTTTTTTCTAACTTAGATTTTTGTATGCATTTACGTATATGCTTATTACTGTCTCTCTTTCTATGGAAGCTTGAGATTTAACATTACAGTGTTGAGTAAGCTTGTTACTATTCGCTCAGAATACAAATAAGCCAAAGCAGCTTTCGTTTGAAAAACCTTAGGTATATATACTTTAGAAAATATTAGAGAATAACTAGATTTGAATCTACATACTATATAAAGCTATAGAAACAACTCAAGTTATTGAAACTTAGTTTTCTTTCTACAGTAAGTAGTAACTGATAAGATGATGAGGCCGTTGTTGCGAAGTAGGGTGTTATGTGGAAGGAGTTTTGTCTATAAGCGCGATGGTTCTCAGTTTGATTCCTACTCTAGGTAAATAATTATTTTGATTGATAGACGGGAGGGTCTTTGGCATGATATAGCGGCGTTAAGTTCCGCTACTAAAGGCAGAAGAATGGAAACGATTCTACACTGCTATGTGCAGGATATCAAAAAATGAATCGTACAAAGTACACGTACATTATTCAGTGATAAGGAAGTAACTGCAAAAGAATTAAAATTTTCAGTTTTAAAAAATTACTAATACCAATACATAATTCCTACAAATATGTTTCTTGTACGTATATAGATAAAAACAAATCGTTAAAAACAAAAAATCTTCTGCAATGCATACGGACACAGTAACCAGTTTGTTATTTTTGTATTATATTTATTAATCTAAATTCAATCTTAAATCGTATCGTACACTCACATTGCGCCGCAAAATGAGTATTAATAATTTCATACAGCAATATTAATACCGTCGTATGCGCATGCGCCTGCGCAGCGTGACGCGTTATCAGAGTAGAACGGAGCGGATTTCACAGCGCTGCCGTGCTATGGCACTCTCTATTGTAATTAGCTAAAAACTATTGTTCATTAGCGATTGTACATATTTCAGGTATTAGGATAGAAAAAATTGTAGGATATTTTAAATTCAATAAATTTATTGCATATTATTTATTGATACAGACATTTGTCCTCATTAAAACCATTTGTTTTGAGGAAATCAAACAGACGACCTTCAGCTGGATCTAATTCTTAGAGAGCGCTTAACTTCCGTTGTCATTAACGTTTAATCCCGCGTAGAGCAGAGACAAAAATATTTCATGAAACCATTCTCCACTTCCTAACTTAATTCGAGACATTACACGAAGAGTGGCATAACTATAGCAAGAAAATTATCTTATCTCCTTAAATGGATATCAAACCCACAACCACCTCGTTTTAAAGTCAGCAAAATATTACAATATATATATATATATATATATATATATATATATATATATATATATATATATATATATATATATATATATATATTAAATTATTTACTTGCGTACATCCTAAGCATGATTTGATTTTACATAAATAATTAAACATGTGCATTAAATACACATGCATGTTCACTGCACGCACATACATGTGCATGAAAAGGTCGATAGCATTTGATGATATTTAAATGACATCCTATAATGCATAAATAATTCACACATCAGATGTAGTAACGTGATGTAACCTCTGAGGCGGCTGAGTTACGGAACACGCGTAATAGTGTTAGAGCTGATTATAAATTTATACAAGTACAAAAAAAAAATATAAAATTATTATTTATAATTATTATTTATAACGTTTTTTTTTCGAGTTTTACACTTTCTGGTTTTTATAGAGAACCCAATGTCAAGAGTGTACGTTCTCCAGTTATTAGATAAATTCTTGGCATTGGGTCTTCAAATAGAATGAAGATATTACATCCCCCGAGTGGGTATCGATCCCACAATCAAAACGCCTGTTCCACTGCGCCACAACGGTCTCAAATGTTTTGGAATTTGGTGTTTTGTATTGCTTTTGACCTAACAATTAACAAAATACTTATAGTCACTAAGAAAAAAAAATATTAACTTTATTATTATTATTGCCATACAAATAATTTAACATTCTAAGCAGTTACTCAATATATAATAATCGATTTACGAGTCGATCTCCGCCCTCCTCCATATTACGTATAAAATTTCTAAGCACAGGGAAAGTAGTATAGCAGTCATAGCAATTTAGTTCTTAATCGTAGACCTAGACCGCAATCTGGATATTATATCGGCTATCGATTCCTATGTTAATAGCTTTGCTAAAACCAAACTAGAGTTAAAGTAAATAGCTTCGGGCTTCTTGTAAATTGTAATGATATGAAAAAACACTAGAAAGACGATTCAGAACGTGTAGTTAGGATTGAACTAGTTTTTGTTTGTGTTATTACTTGGTTGGTTTATTATGATAATTTATATAATGTATATTTTAATTTTTTTTTTGTTATATCTTCACGCTGTATCCCGCATATGGCAGAGTAGGCAGAGGGAATCCTAGGCTCAAGGAACCTAGCGTTAACATGCTCCGTTTCCCGCTTTCCGCCCTTCGAGACATTGCGTGTTGAGTGGCGGAATTCAACGCCGCGCTTTTGTCTTGGTGCCAGAACGGAAAAAATATATATCTTGGGTAAGTGGGAATTGAACCCACAAACTATCGCATTTACGGGCAGATGCTGTCGCCACTGCACCATAACGGTCTATGTATGTAAACAACATTTAAAACATAATTTCGTTTCGTTCACATTTTTATCTTATAGTCGTGAGGCATATAACTAATATTTATTAACATATTTATGTATATAATATGTTGATACAACATTAACGTTTAGTTAATTATAAACAATTACATATATATATATATATATATATATATATATATATATATATATATATATATATATATATATATATATATATATATATATATATATATATATATATAACTCATGGGCAACTGACAGACCGAACACGCGCAGCCGTATCTACTGAGTACGAACTACTGTCAAAATTCCAACCGGAACGAATCAAGATGAGGTTTTATGTTTCATATACCACGCAAACGAAGTCGCGGGCTGCAATTTGCTTGTCAAAAATGCAAAGTAGCTTATTTTTTGGAGGCACTCAAATTTGTATTATAAAAACTATACTAATAAAGTAAAATTTAGGATTTTATAGTACACTAACTTATAGCAACGCGAACTCGATATAATATACCTACTTAAATTAATATTTGTAACGAACCACCAGTATGAGAGTTGCCACAGACATTGCTTCACCAACGCGGGCAGGCATAAGGTTAGCCAACCAGTCCCGGCTAAATTATCCAGAAATATCGAAATCAAATCAAAATAACATAATTAAGGTACATTAAAGTACTGTCTGTGAACGTGAATATTTCACAAAATTAATATCCCTTAGGAAATTCTTATTTAACCTCTCTCGTGATAATATTATTAAGTTTGCCTAATGAGTGGCGGAACGCAACCCCAATTAATTGCATAAAGCATAGGATAGCCTATAAGAATTTCGACGCAGCTTGAGGAGGAACGCATGGCTTAGTGGTCAGAGCGCTTGGACGTCTTCCGTGAGGCGCGGGTTCGAATCTCGCTGCGTTCAATTTTTTATGTTTTCTTTAAGTATTTCTTCTATCTTTAGTGTGGATTAACACTTAACACAAAATCATCAATATATTTAATGAAATAATTTCTCACTTCATTCTTACAACAACTTACTTACTTACTTACAACTAAGCCTTTTCAAACACCACTGTGCCACAGGGGTCATTGCAATACATTTATACAGTACACATTTATTAAATAAAAATTACATATTGGCAAAATTCCGCAAGCACATTCTAACATTAAAAAAGAATCATAAAATCTTAAATTCCATAAATATGTAACAAGTATCAAGAGCCAGCTGGTTTACGGCGCTTGCGCAACAGTTATTTTTAACTGCACTACTTTACTGTTTTATAACACTATTTTTTGTGGAAATATAAGTAAAATATACAAAAAAATATGATATTATGATCGTTATCTACCTGTCAACATCTACCTGGGGCGGCGGACTATTCTATCTATAACCTTGTCTTCTCCCGTAAAAATTAAAAAATAACAACTTTTAGAACAAAAGCGTAGAATGCACTGTCTATATCTGGGATAATTTATTTATTGGATTACCAACATAAGATACAGTGTAATCTTTCTTATATTAATTGTTTATAAACTATATATATATATATATATATATATATATATATATATATATATATATATATATATATATATATATATATATATATATATATATATATATATATATATATATATATATATATATATATATTATATATATATATATATATATATATATATATATATATATATATATATATATATATATATATATATATATATATATATATATATATATATATATATATATATATATATATATATATATATATATATATATATATATATATATATATATATATATATATATATATATATATATATATATATATATATATATAAAATAAAAGAAATTAAGTTAGAAATAAAATTATAGTTAACATCGAAATTATATAAAGCCTGACTCTACAAAAAATATCAGTCTACGATGTTAACAGTTTCAATATCGGTTTGGAATATATATTTTTTTAATAAAATACGTAATCCCAATGGAGATTTTCTTCCGATTTCACTGAAAAACAACTGAACAGATTTAAATATTTTTTTTCAGAAATACAGCTTTTTCATCAGAATAACATATGGGCTACAGTTTAAGATAAACGAATTCAATTCACTTTACTATTAAATAAGTTCAAGCGCAGTTCGGTGCAGTGCAGTTCAAGCGGACGAAACCGCGGCCGTGTACGCAATCGTACTAGCGACCCGGCCGCGGTTGTGTATAAAAATTCTAATATATAAAAATTCTATGCAAAAAAAGTTACATAACAATTAAATATATAACATATAAGATATATAAAAATTTGAACGCAGCGGAATTTGAATCCGCGACTCATGGATACCGCATAATCGCATCCTACTTACTATATATAGTTTATATGGAACTTTACTTTTATTACAATTACGCTATACAAAGTATCGTATATGACTTTGTTATCTTATTACCAACATATATACGGCAATAACTCGCTTTTATTTGAAGTGCCCACCCATTAAATAATAAAATGTTCATAAAATAGGCAAATTACTTACGCTTTGTAATTTTTATATATTATATATTATCTATATAGAAACATTGTAAGCGTTGTTGGGATAGGTCATCGTGATAATTGTATGTTAATAAAGTAAAGTAATGTTATATCTATTATTGAGAGAAGAATTAAATAATCAAACTAATAAGAACTAAAGCAATGAAAGTGAAGTTTCATGTAAAAGCTTTAAAGTGACTGATTTTTGTTTATCGTTAATAATAAAATAAACTGACATTCTCTAATTTAATCTATTTATATATATGTATATATATATATATATATATATATATATATATATATATATATATATATATATATATATATATATATATATATATATATATATATATATATATATATATATATATATATATATATATATATACCAGGCTAGATAAAGATATAGATTCAATATCAAACTGAATAGCATTTTCTGCAGTTAATAAAAACAACATTCGTCTTACCATCTTTTAATTACGTTTCATCAGTGATAACAACAGGCGGCATGTTGGTTTACATCGAAACATCAATAAATTGTACAGATAGCGTTCGTTTTAGATAGCTAATAATGCCTTAATAAAGTAAGCGGCGCTTTATAACATACGTAAGGGATGTATATTTTATTTAAATTTAACTTTAAGTCTATATACATAAAAAAATCTGTAAAAGCTCGTATTATGGTAAATCTTTCATAGTCAGAAATATTGCATAAAAAAATGTTAAATGTCTAATTTATTAAGATTATCGTGACGCAATAGTAGGCACAGTGTCCTATAGCAGTCTATGGAATAGTTTGTTTTTCTGGTAACAAGACCAAGCGCGGCGTTGAGTTCCGCCACCCACCACGATGTCTTGACACTAGGTGACTAGGTTCCCTCTAAGTTAAAATAATATTATTTTAACTTAGATCCCTCTAACCTATTTTATTTTGGTATATGGATATCAATTATATCGATTTCTCCACTCTCCTTTTTCTCAATTTTAATTTAAAATAGAGAATATTATTTTAATATTCAATTTACGTCACGTGTACCACGACACGCATTGGTTCACAAACAATTGATTTAAGAAACTTTACAAGTTACGCCTTATTACACTCGAAGCCTTTCGTTCAATACCGCCGCCTTGCATCGCTAATAAGGGATTAAAAATAATACTAGTTATGCCTCTGTCTTTGACCGTATTTTTTTCATTTAAGTGCTTCGATCTTCGTATTATTATTTATTTACCGTATTATTTATTTATTTATTTAGCTTCACGTTGTATCCCGTAGGCAGAGGGAGCCTTAGGTTTAAGGAACCTAGAGTTAAAACACCACTTTCCGCCATTCGAGGCATTGCGTGTTGAGTGGCGGAATTCAACGCAGCGCTTTGTCTTGATGTCAGAGCGAAGAAAATGAATATCATTCATTCTCCCCGAGTAGGAATCGAACCCACAAACCGTAGGGTTTACAGGCAGACGCTATGCGTCTGTGCCACAACGGTCCTAACCGGACGGTCCTCACGGTACCGTATGAACTGTATGCAGATTAGAAATATAAAATTTACTGGTATATCAGTTTCTCTGTTTTCTTTTACAGAATATAATTTTCCCTATTCAAATCGATATCAATTACAAATATTCTTACAGAAGCTCAAAATATCTACAAGTTTTGCGAAAAGCACTTTAAATTACAAAATATATTCCTAACTAATTCCTTTAAAGCTTAGCTCCATGTTATACATAACCAAAAGCACAACTTCTCATCGAGTAGCCCGGTTATAAGAAACGTGGTCAGTCGTGCGTACAATTTGCACTACTTGACAACCGAGTTGTGATAGAGACAGTAGAAAGCCGAGGAAATTACAGTATTAATGTTTCGACATTATATAGTGGGTAGGTTGGTACCTTTTAATATGACAAAATTATAGATTAAGTAACCACTGTAAATAGGCTTATCGTGATTATAAGCTTTCATTGATGTAGTAATGTATATTTTGCTTCCGGTGTTTATTCATTGTTTTAGGGTACCGTACTTCAAAATAGACCCATTTTCTCCAAATTCACTTGGAGGTATCAAACTGAAACTGTTATCTAAATAAGACTGAAGTTGATATAAAATATGGAGTTAGTATATCTGTCATATTCATATAAAATAAATGTATACGTCTGTAAGTTAACTTATACGGAACCCTCAGTGCTCGAGTCTAAATGCAATTGACCGATATTTTTACGAGTTGTACGCGACTGTAAATAGTAAAACATCGTATATTTTTTTCTTTTCTTTGAGATTTTCAAAAAATGTTCACTAAGTTTCTAACTAATTTATATGATAAATTTCAGTTTTCTACGGCCAGTAAAACTTCACGCTTTACCCTAGCGGGGTAGTCAGAGGGAACGGAGCGCCAAATTCTGCGATACCTGCATACCTTTTTCGCCTCGTCCACTGTCACTATCCTCTTCATACATGCTCTCCGGGAGGTTCTCATATTTTTTACGTGACCTTCCTCTAGTATCTTCGACACTGTGTCATCGAAGGTCAACCGAGGTCTCACCTTACCTCTCTTACCAGTAATTTCATTAAAAACCATATTTTTTTTCTAAATACATTAATAACTTTTTTTAATTTATTTACTATGAAATATGCGAAACAATATACCTATAATTTCTTTGCAATATCTAGACATTATAAAAAACTAGGCATATCTAACGATCTGTTCATACTTATATAGGTAATACATGCGTTATATCGTCAATTATTAAACGAATAGCTGGTTTATATAACACATGTTTCCGACAACTTATAACTTATTACGTCGCAACTGTTGAAGGAAGAGTAAGAGGCATAATTCCGTTGTTACGTTGGGTAATAACGGCATAAGTTCCGTAAACATTCAAAAAACATAAAAAGTGTATGGCAAATTTTACGTCATTTTTAATAAAAAATACTGTTTGAGTGATCTTATTTAAATTTTTGTATATTTCTAGCTGCAATTTGACGACTATGGGTTCGATTCCCACTTGGGGAATATACATTATTTTATTATTTCCGCTCTTGTAATAAGACAAAGCGCGAAATTGAGTTCCTCGGTTCAAAAGGCAATGCATCGAAAGGCGGAAAACGTGGAACGGAGTGTCTTAACACTATGTTCCCTCCGTCTACCTTCCTAGTCGTTCGCGTCTTAATACTAAACATGTATTATTGTAGCCTTTCAGAGTCTAATTTTTTTTAGCTTTTTGCTCTCTGTGCTAAGCGAACAGCGAAGTCAATTTTTTTTTAAATAACTTAATTTGGATACTCCAAAGGAAAAGCTACCATCGTCGCATAGTTGACCGAGATAAAAAAAAAGAGTGTTATCAATAAGAACTTTTTATGCGTATTTAAAAAAAACATGGCAGATCCATAGATAAAAAAGTATATAAATATATTTAAGAAAATACATAAAAATTTGAACGCAGCGGGATTTGAACTCGCGCATCATGGAAACTTTCTTTAAATGTTTTTACTACATTTAGTGTGGATTAACACTTTAAAAATCATCGAAAATATTTGATAAGATATCATTCTCGGAAATAGAAGGAAAGTAGCGCAAATTCGTAAAAATCTCCCTACAGAGATGCTGACAACGTAATAAGTTGTATAAAGCATATAAGAATTACGCAGCGTGAGGAAGAACGCATGACTTAGTGGTGAGAGCGCTTGGACAGTTTCCATGAGGTGGCAGTTCAAATCTCGCTGCGTTCAAATTTTTATACGTTTTCTTTAACTATTTTTTACTATCCTTAGTGTAGTTATTAACACTAAAAATCATCAAAAATATATATATTCATATTACAAGTATAATATATAATATATATTTAAATCTGACAGTTTTAAAGTCATGAACTCTTGTGAGCATATTTTAACCGATTAACAATACGCAATCAACGTGTCTATAAGGGTAACGGTGCAACAAACCAATCGAGCTATAAAAGGCGGTGACTCATTTAGGTCTTACGATCGGACAATTTAAATTATTATTTAAATTTGGTTCTAGATTTTTAGTGGGTTATGGAAAGGCCAACTTCTGGTAGGTTTAAATTTTTTTTTTAATCTAGTCTTTGACTTCTACTATTGCCCGCCCTTCGTACATACGTATTCTAACTCAATATCAATACATTATATATATATATAAATATATATATATATATATATATATATATATATATATATATATATATATATATATATATATATATATATATATATATATATATATATATATATATTAAATATGTTATATATGTATCCCGCATATAGCAGGGTAGGCAGAAGATTCCTTATGTTAAGACACTCCGTTCCCAGCTTTCTGCCTTTCGAGGTATTGCGTGTTGAAGTATTGTGTGTTAACACCGCGCTTTTGCCTTGTTGCCAGAGTGAAGAAAATGAAAATAATTCCTTCCCCTCGAGTGAGAATCGAACCCACAAACCAGACGATGTGCCTCTGCGCTACGACGGTTCTCTGTTCCATTAAATATTTTTATAGCAAAATATAGTAGAATATAGCTTGAAGCTAAATTACACAAGAGGTTTATTGCTTAAAGGCACGATTAGTTCAAGCCCCTTGGTAGAACAACCCGAACTTAGCCCTCTAAATGTTTAACATTTAAAATGATATTATCTCCGTTTGTACCTATTACTATAATTTAAATAGATTAACATAGTTTCATAATTTGATGTATGTATAGGTATAGATACTTAGCTATTAACAAAAAAAAGATTAAAAAATATATTTAAAATTGAACCTACGTCATAATTAACAGCAAAAATAACCAAACCCACGAGGACAAAGTACAGGTGCAGCTAGTGTATATATTATATATTTATATATATGATAAATATTAATCTGAGTGAGATTTCCATTCATATCTTCCTTTAAAGTCAAATACGTCCACACTTATCTACATCTGCATTATTAGATAAACATCACTTTAGTACTCATTGTAGTTTTTATTTCAAATGGTATATAACTCACTTGTACTGCCATGAGTACAGGTTCGACTCTCCATCAAATAAATCTTTCAATATATAAAATATTCTCAAATAAAAAGGCGATAATTATATATATATATATATATATATATATATATATATATATATATATATATATATATATCTATATATATATATATATATATATATATATATATATATATATATATATGCCAACGTCCATGCCACGTTGAACACACCGGTTCTCGTCCGATCACCGAAGTTAAGCAACGTCGGGCGCGTTCAGTACTTGGATGGGTGACTGCCTGGGAACACCGCGTGGCGTTGGCATCTCAGAGGGTGTCTAGCCAATTATCTGTCCGATATTTGGTTTCCGGCATACGGGTACGCGACCCCGGGACCTCGAGCCACCACTTTCATAACCCGATCCAATCCATGTAAAGTGGTGTCCAAGTCTTTCTGCCTCTTATTCCCTTTCCTTTCCTGGTTTCTCCCAGTAATGGGTTTGGAGGTCAGATGGCAATCGCTCCACAAAAAACCACTTCGCCACTCATATGGACCGATTGGTCTTATTAGTCGGAAGGCAGACCCTGGCAAAAAGCCGGGACTAATGCCAGGAAGAAGAAGAAGATATATATATATATATATATATATATATATATATATATATATATATATATATATATATATATATATATATATATATATATATATATATATATATATATATATATATATATATATATATATATATATATATATATATATATATATATATATATATATATATATATATATTTAGAACACGACGCCCCCTATTTATGCAAATATCGACGGTATGGAGACGCAATTGTTCCTCCGTGTGTAAGTCTTTAATCACCTTCACGATCATTTACATAAATGTACACCGCTGGGAAGAACGTGATCAGAAAATGTTTTTAAAATTATATCTGGCCTTATACTTTGATTAAAATATTATATGCCTATAATCTGTTTTTATACATTTTTGTAGGGTTATGTTGTCTGTCTGTCTGTTCGTCCCTCTGTCAAGATTCTTTTTCTCAAGAACGTGTGGAAGTTTCGAGCTAATTTAATAAATAATAGAAAACAAGTTTACTACTTAGCGGTATATGTACCTAGTATAAACGTAAAGCCTATTTTCCGTTGATCTAGAAAATCATGAAATTTGGCAAAAACGTGAATACAGCATAAATAGATTAAAACAATCGAGATAGATTAAAACAATATATATCGCACTTGACCGTTTTTTTAATTTAAAATGTAGGATTTTTATATAACATAACATTATTAAATCTAAATTTGAACTTGTAACTATCGTTTTTATTAAAACAGTCAAATTGTACCGTTGAGGTATAATCGTTAAAATTGTCATCAATAATTCTCACCATACCTTACTCTACAGTAAAGAATCAAGGCTCCGTGTTTTTGACACTTCTTGGCGTCGTCCTTTTTGACGTCCGATACAAAATTTTATCGATTTACATAAGAATACCCATTCTATATGTACATATGTATGTGGCACTGGAGAGGTCTCATTGATATACATATATTTCTTTCGTATTTCTTAAGTCAGGTTCAAATGTATAGCCATAAAAGAGAAACACGAGTTACCTTTATAAAAATATTTATTTAAGCGCTTATCGGAGCAATAAAGTTACTTGTTCCGGAGGTTTCACGGTGCGTTGTGCGTTCGTTGTAATGATGTATGTATTATTGCGAGAAATTATTAATAAATTTATGACATTATCAGGTTGAATATGTGATAACTGTTATCAGACTGTAAAGTGCGGGTTCATTTTCATTTCCACTTCTAATACAATATAAGATGCCATTGTGTTCCACTTCTTCTTGTAGTCGCTCCTTCATCAGACATGAGGGATCGTGGTCAGCATCAGGATTGCATTTGGAGTGGATGATCTGCCTCCGCCGGTTTCTATCTAGCGCAGCGCGTCTCTACAGCCGTATAGAGTTTGGACGATGATGACTCCTTGACTTGGTCGGCCCATCGTGATGGTGAAAAATCACGTGATCTTTTGCCTTCTGTATATCCAACCGCGATAAGCTTTTCCAGGTTGACATCACGTCTGCGCAATGTGTGACCGAAATATGATAAAAACGTTGTTGGCATATTGTAGACGTATGTGTTTCACTGCCTAATGCATGCATTTGAATGTGACGATTCATTATTGTTATGCAGTATATATAGCGAGGTTAAAGAAAATTATTTCTTGTTTCTAGTCACTTAGTCTTTATCCTAAAAAGCTTCAAAAATTGACACCTAAGCTATTGTAAGAATAACTCACCAGATATTTTGTCAAACCTTTTACCTCCAGAACACATACATTGTTTAATAATTGAGAATTACTCAACCTAATTTGCATAATATCGGTTGTAAACCAACTAAAATGAGACCATATCGTTTTGGGAAATCACATGAATATTACATAAACTTCAACTATAATTACATTAACACCAAAATAATGATTTAATTTAGTTTTATACTCAATTTATCGGCAGTCGGTAGTCGGCACCATCAAAAGATGTCAGAACTCGGACAAGTGTCAAAAATCCGCTGAACACATGTACATAAGGAAGGACGAGATCATTTTTCATAACGGTCCAAGTCACTTGATTAATATTAATTGTACCGATAACGTGTGATATTAACACGGCCAAATTATTTACATCTTGTATTTTGTACGAGTAATACAATTAGCTTGACAAGTATTGTCATACATATGCGTGATGGAAACGAATTAAAAAAGGTATATATATTTAAATAAATCAAGGTTTTTATATGAAATAATAAGTATGACATATTTAAAGTTTCTGAGAAAGAGAACAATAAAAAAACGCCTTTCAATAATAACCATATTGTTGAGAGAAATGTGCATTTAAAATGGCGGAGCCCAACGATGCTTGGTTAAGGAAATTATCGTCTATTTTGAAGCAAAATTTATCATTTGTATTGATATAAAAGATAATCGTGAACATAATTATAATATATTGTTAGAAATCAGAAGTGGTCAGAGTTTTCTTTAAAAAAACACGAAGACCATATGTTTCGAGCGTATTAGGACAGAGATTCTAAGTAATTGCACTAAATGACATATATCACTTAATAATAATATTTCAGAGTAGGTCACTTTCAATACATGCCGTTGTCTACGAGCAACAGCCCCGATTGACATAATTTCATTGGTTTTATAGTCTTTGTCATCTAAAACTACCCTCTTTTTTTTCTTAAGTGCCTTTGCAAAGCTTAAAGCTTCCCAAGTTAATTTTGTTTTCAAAAAGTCATCGTAAACAGCCAACAAAATTGGCATACTATTCGAGTATAGCAAAAAATACTGTACAACTGATTTATTACACATGCGAGAACAGGTAACCGTGTTATCGCGTACATCAAACGTCTACATTTTCCAAATGATCAATGGCAGTGGCCCATCAGTAACGTATGGGCGAAGTGTAGTACAAATAACTAATTTGATGAGGGTCAACTTTTGTTTACTAGGTACTAAGAGTAATAAAAAACTACACTGGTCAAGTGCGAGTCGGACTACCGCAATGAGAGTACCGTAAGTATGTCATAATTGTCATCGGGAGGTCAAGTACATCCTGTACAAGTATAATTTATAATGGTTGACAAACTTGAGTTTGCTTCTATAATACAATTTTTTAATTGTCTTTTTCTATGATATCGCTGTAAGATACGAATTTTTGGATATTTTCTTTTATATATTACTACAGTAAGTAGCTACACAAGTAACTTATAGTTGAAATTCGTAATTTTAGGTCAACCGGGAGTATTCTGTAGTTTTTTCATATAATATGCTGAAAAACGAAGCACATACGCCAGAATGTTTTACTTAGTTGACTTAGAAGTAAACTTTTCCTATGTTCCAAGGGACTGAAGACATTTGATAATAATTTCAGCTTCATACCTCCACGAGTTCTTAAGAAAACAGGCCTTAATAAATAAATAGACAGACAGACAGACAGATAAAAAATCGACCCTATAGGATCCTTGTCGTTCGTTTGAGAGAGGTACGGAACCCGCGGACTAATTCATATTTGAAATGTAAATATATTATCGCTTTTAGGATGTAAAATCCTTATCATATAATTCGTGAATATCTTGTCATGAATATCTATGTTTGACCATTTTCCCAGCATCAAGCCACTTAGCTATGTCCATACTGAGGGCTCCATCATCAGATCATCAGAAAATCTCTTATTCTTCTTCTTAAAAGTTCTTTAAAATCTCTTCTTTTTGCCTTATTAGTGGGAAGAACCGAGAGCAATCATATAATAAACGCTATAAAAATACTTAATAAACTTTGTTTCTTCGAAACGAGCGCTATGCATTTGTTTTGTTATGTTTGCTAATGCCAATGTGACCTTACGTTTCTTGTTAAACTTATTTCGATGTAAGAAATAAGCTATTTTTTTGTAAACATGACGTATCTTGACATATCTTATATTTTTTAGTATAAATTATATTTTTAGCTATTATATAAATAAAAGTATAGCATATAATACGTCTATACGTATGTAATACACAGTTTTCTGAAGAAAAATTAATTAATATATTTAGAAATGGACTTCAGTAATTAGAAAGTTATGCAATAGCTTATACTATTAATAAATATCTTATATAAAGTTTTCAAAATCATTATTTAAAATAAAGAAAGCTATGTTATAAGAGGCTGTCGAATCTTCTAAGATGGGGTATCTTAATACTAGGTTCCCTCTGTCCATTTAAAGGCTATAACTATATGTTATAATCGTTTCAATAATAAGCCCAGTACCTACGCCCAAAATTACTTTGGCCACTTAAAATGCGCCATATGTCACAAAACTAAACGCAATTTTTCTATACACTATGAATCTTCTTCATATTAAAACGGCATTATAATACAAAATTTGCACAAAAGCCACTCTATAAGGCGTATTTTCAACAATACATACAAAAAATTGTGATAATAACCAACATTTTGTTTTGAATGCGCATTCATTACGCAATGTATGGGTATAGACTACAGTACAATCAGGTATAAGTTTTTTGTCGTCCATACATTATATCACAAGAAGCTTAAAATTAACGTTTAGATTTTATAGCGATAGTTTTTTGGTCTCCCATTACAATCCATCGTCCTACGTATGTATATAAATTGTTATGTTTTTGTTTTGTTTGTAACAGTAGAGTTTTTGTTTGTGCAATCAATTTTTTTTATTCATACTTATTTGTACTGAATCAAGTTTTAAGCATATATATATGGTATATTAAAATACTAGCCTTAGTTACAATTTAACAAAAAAAATTAATGTAAATATATTTTATTTATTTATTTCCAAGGGAAATACACAGTAGAATAGGTTCATACAACAAATCAAATTGAGATTCATATCCAAGAATCATCCAAGGTTCCACAGATAACTTGTATATCAAAAATTTAAAAAAAATTTAAAACACAAAACAACGCAGCTTTTTGTATTAATCTATAAAAAAGCTTACCTTTGTCCTGTATAGCGGATTGGAAAAGTCCCAGCCCGGCGCTACGAAAAGATATCCGCATTTTGATATTTTTCTGCTGGCCTGAAAACAAAATGAAAAGAAATTAATTTTAATAATCACGCTCTAACCCGCATATAGCAGGATAGGCATACAGAATGTACTGTTTTACATTTTCCATGGTGGATGGAACAGCGTCTGACTTTAAACGTAGTCGATTGATCACGACCATTTAATGATACTTTCGCCCATGGCATATCTATAGCATCGGAGGAGTTCAAGATGCATGGCCAGGTGATAATTTTTTTATTTAAATTTGTCCATTTTTTTTTATTTTCACACATTTCTCAGTACGCGGAGTATGCTACGAATCGGTTGTATGTGATTTTTGAAAGAGAGCTTTTTATGATAAAACGCGCTTATCTCAAAAACGACTAGTTGCAAATTTATAAAATTAAAAAGCTCTTTTGTCTTGGAATATTCATTATTCGAGGATCGTTCGTTTTTATATAACCCGCTTTACTTGCAGTTAGGTTTCCCTCGGACATTTAAAATGTACCCACATGTATGTATGGCACACATACAGAACTCTCATCTCGCAGGTAAAAGTTAGAATTTTATTTTAGTGACCAATTTAAGCTCAAACTCAAACTCATAAGCTTTCTACGTACACTTCTATAGACGAATATTAAACATTTGCTAGAGTCTATATTGAAAAGACGTTGACACATCATAAACAAATTAACAGTATATTCAAATTAACTTAGCGTTTGTTTAGATGGGACGTGGGTGTTTTTGCCTTGCCCAAACTGTAGTAAATATGTGGCACTCGAGGCTAGAGTACACTTTAACCAATAAAAGTAAACAACAGCCTACGCTTACTAAGTATATATATATATATATATATATATATATATATATATATATATATATATATATATATATATATATATATATATATATATATATATTTATATATATATATATATATATATATATATATATATATATATATATATATATATATATATATATATCACCTGTTGGATGCGAAATCGAAATAGCAACTTAACTTTATGGAAGAAGCACTTTAATTGTTGATATATTTAATTTTAATTCATGAAATTGATTCTAGTAGAAGTTTATAATATAGTTACGTTACTTTACTTTAACTTTACTTTACCAATATCCACATATTACACGGTACATAACTGCACCCCGCTCCACTCGCATAATTCCGTGATAGGGATCAGGATCCGGATATTATGTAACCTATATCCTTTCCCAAGGTTCCATCCATATCCAATATTAATCAAAATTGATTCAGCGGTTTAGGCGTGAAAACGTAACAGACAGACAGAGTTACTTTCTCATACATAATAAAATAATAATATCTGGACGAACTCAATATGCTATACAAAATTAATAATATAACATTATAATGCGAACGTGTACAAAGAATTTATTATAAAGACAGTGCCAATTTGAATGCAAATAATACAAAACCTAACTTATCATTACTTCAAGTGACTGATGATGATAACGCTTAAGTCTTTTTTACATTTTTTGTTCGTTTCGATAATTTTATGGTCATTTTTTGTCGATTTCTTTATCTTAAAGAAGATTCCTTAAAGGACCTTTCGACCTTATACGACCCTAATGCGATTTTTTTTTGATTTCAATACATTTATGTCTGTATGGTGATGTCACCTAAGGTCAGTAACCCCAAATTACATTACACAAGGTACAGTCGTGCTAATATTGACTTTGCTGTATATTTAAATTGCAATTAATGTATAAAAAAAAGGTAAATATTTACACGTATAGCTATTTTTCCATTTGTATACGTTCGATTGCATTTGTTCAGGTAAAAATGTTCATTTAGTATTCTGCCATATAGTATCACATTCCACGTAATTTCAAGATATTATCTATTAATCAAATATAATAAATTATCCAGAGGACCGTCGTGGCGCAGAGGCAAAGCGTCTGCCTGTAAACGCCGACGGTTTGTAGGTTCGCTTCTCAGTCGGGGAGAATAAATTATAATTTTTTTTCTCTATTTCATTTTCTTCGCTCTGTCAACAAAGCAAAGCGCGGCGTTGAGCTCCGACAGCACTCAACACGCAACGACTCGAATGGCGGAAAGCTGAGAACGGAGTATTTTAACACTAGGTTCCTTCTGCTTACAGTTCCCTCTACCTACAGTGCTATTTACGGGATATAGCGTGAAGCTAAAAATAATCAATTTATTTATCAAAAGTCCCAAATTAAAAAAAAAACAAAACGCATCATACAACATTCAACCGTTTAACATTTGGTTATGTGATCTGGTGATATTCTAATCGACTGTACTGTTGAACTTGACCGATCTTTCAGGTACAAAGGCCGTCGACACTTACATACATACGTGTGTCATTGGATGATGTGAATTTAAGCGATCAAAGAAATACTCTTACGGCGAGAGCACCGTTTTAATGAAAGGCTATGTTAAGAAACACCTATACCTTTGGCCATTGTTCTAATCAAATACTATGTCGAAATTTTGATTATGCTATAGTCAATTGTTTTTATTATTTAATTACAGCACCAAAATTGTGATGTTCTTGATTAGATTATTTTAGTTGTTCCCATAAAATTCCAAGTCTATGTTTGACTTAATAAATTCGAAAGTACCATAGTACACGATTATTTTTAAACATATCCTTCTCAATGCCTTATACCATAACTATCTCCAGCAATCCAGGGAAGTAATGGCAGTAATGCCACCTCAGTCTCAGTTCGAAACGTCGAGTTACTAAAGTATATGAATACCAATATATTTTTTTATTATAAAATTATATAATTTCATTGTAATTCTGATTAATTACGTGTACATTTGCTTAAAAATACTTTGTGACAATTCTCGTACAATTGATCTAAGATATACAGTAGCTTCCCTTCCAATATCTATGTCAGGGTCCTCAACCGGTCAACGTAAGCGTACCGTTACCGCCATTACGGCGACAATACAAATTCTGTGCGTATGAAATCTGTTGCGCGGCAAGCCGGACCACTATCAACCGCGTGGGGCCCTCAACACTGGGAGCTGTAGCTATTTACAAGATATATGATGACCTTCGATTACAATTATGAATATACTAGAGGAAACTCTCGAAAAAAGCAGGAGGACGTCCTGGAGGGTACAAAGAGGTTAATGAGAGTGGACTAGGCGAAAGAGGTACACAGGGACCGTAGCATTTGGCATTCTGTTGTCTCTGGCTATATCGCTAGGGATAAATACTTATCTAATTATCAATATTAATTACTTTTTTTTATTTTTTATCACAAACATTTCTAGGATCTCTTCATTTTCTATTTAAAACAGCCTTAAATTGAAAGCAAAGATACTTTTTATCATTTCAAATCCCACCAGCTTCCTCAGTCAGTGAAATAAAAGACAAAGTAGGTAGTAGTTGTCCAACAAAAGGCCTTCTGAAAAACAAACAGGCATTACATTAGTAGGCAATATAACGTGCTCAGTGCTTTATGACCGCACGGCTGTCCTAAAAACGCGACGTTAACCATTGATTTACGACAATAGTGTTTGACATTTGTGTATGAATATAGAAAACGCTACAATGTTGCCAACAAAACGTGTTAAATGTTAGAAATTATATATGTTAAATTTTACATTTATATGTGTAGGCAAGGCTTTTATAGTTTACAGCTGCATGTGGACAGAGTGATCGGCCACTAAATTATCAAAATGGCCATAAAATATAAAAAAAATTAGTACAACTTATTTTTCACACATACACAAATTTGAAAAGATCTGAGCTAAACCATATGTTTTCATTTAGCGACATTAAAATTCCTTAGTGTGGAGTAACACAGAAATTCTATACAAGTAAAAAAAATATGAAGAAAAAAAACGCCGTTATCATATGATACTATGTTATCGTTGTTTTTTTTTTATTATCTATAATTAATAATTTGTTATCATTATTATTATTTTTATTAATAGTAATAAATGATTATAGAAGTACATATTGTATTATTTAAATTCAAATTCATTTATTCAAGGAGACAAAAGTTACAGTTAAATCGTCGCATGACCAGATAGCTCGGAGGACAGTACAACCTGATCGATGTCCTGATAACTTGTCAATAATTCAACAGGATATTTAAGATAATTTTATAATATAATAGGATATAGGATAATATTTTTTAAGTTTCACGCTTCATCCCGCATAAAACAGGATAGGCTGACACAACAACCGAGTGCCAAGACTTGTTTATCTCGCTTTAAAAGAATGTTAACATCGTAACAAATTACTGTATTTAGTATCAATTTTAAAACCGTTTCCATTTTAAAATCACTCACAAAATCCTTACAATATTCGCGCACATAGGTACGTAAATAATATATATATATATATACAAGAATCATAAATTTACACTCGACAAGCGTGAAACGCTCGGCCAGTGTCAAATTAATGGCTATGCCTTGTGTCATGTGAATGTTGAGGCAATATAAGAAGATAGATGATTAAACCGTATTTTATTGTTTAAAGATTGAAATCTAACTTAAATATGCAGTGATGTAAAAGAAAAATAACCGATTGCAATCACATTGGTTTTGGGTTCAATCTCTACCCGGGGGAATGTAATTTGCTATAGCAAGACTAGGCACAGCGTTGTACTCCGACACTCACCACGCAATATCTTGAAATAGAGAAGAAAGTTGAGAACAAAGTTGCTTCACAATAGGTTATCTCTAGCTAATTTGCTATGTAACAAAAAATCTTTCCAAGAATACATAATCACCGCGTCTAAAAACATACGCACTACTGAGCCATGTTGGCGTTTACAATAATTAATTCTTATAAAATACTTTGTGATACATAAATAAAGATTTATGAGCTGCCATTTTGTAAATGATAGTGTACGTGTATGTATGTATGTATGTGTTCTTAACTTTCTAATCTATAATGGATATTAAAGCTAATTACTAATACTATAAATCAACTAGCGCCTGATAGTAATACGACAATTTTATGTGAGCTTATAATCGCATTTTCTTAATGTTTAAATTTTATAAACTATAACATGATGTCGTCATAAAGGCGATGGTTTTGGGTTCGATGCTCACTCGGGGGCAAATTTAAATTACTCCTTAGCTAAAATCTGCAAGCTGAAGTTGCAATGTGACCGAAAATAAATCGGGAAAAAGGTCCTCGGTCCGCGTCTCGACTAGAGGAGCACGCGCCGCCCCTCAACCAGGTGTACTGACGACCTGAAGAAGACGAAGAAGCCGCTAGATTCAAAGGTCGCAGGACCGGACTGAGAGGCCCGATGGATGGGACCTTACATTAAGCTATTGTTTGTAAATGGATAAAGTGTAGAAATACCTAATATACAACAACAATACACCAATTGAATTTTCGACATCGATAAATAACACATGGAAAAATTCCACAAAAAAATCGATTCTGCACATCTTATTAAAATCGATTCAACGGTAACAGTGCGACTTGCACTTTCGTCGCGATGCACGAGGCGCCGCGGAGTCTGCACGAGGTGGATTAATCATTCATCGTGTTGGCCTTAAACCGCGTATTCGAGAAAGTTGGCCAGTTAGAAAAGCTCCTTAAAGCTTTGATAATATCAGTTTCGATACTCAAATAAATCTTTGCTATGATCATAATTTTAACTGCAAGTTGAATAATGACTTATCTAGTATATAAGTTTAATTTATTGGCTTAGTTCATATAAGATGTTCTTTAAAACAAAGTAATTTAAAAAAAGAGGAACGCCTCTATAAAGCGTTTTGACAGGTAGGCAAATATGCAATACAATGCATTATATCATATTGGTTTTAAACCACTACCGAACAAATAGCAAATAATAATCATACTACGTCAATCTTAATACGTCATCATCGCCATTTCTCTAAGTACAATCAAAACGTAACAAAAACAAAACGAAGACAAGCATCCAACGAGAAATTCGGCAAACCATAAAAATCTCACTCAAGCATTCATCAGCATTCATCACCTCGTGATTATGACAATTCACTCTAATGCACACAGTAATGCAACAGCATTCATCACCTCGTGATTATGACAATTCACTCTAATGCACACAGTAATGCAACAGCATTCATCACCGCGTGATTATGACAATTCACTCTAATGCACACAGTAATGCAACAGCATTCATCACCGCGTGATTATGACAATTCACTCTAATGCACACAGTAATGCAACAGCATTCATCACCTCGTGATTATGACAATTCACTCTAATGCACACAGTAATGCAACAGCATTCATCACCTCGTGATTATGACAATTCACTCTAATATCCAAATTGACAACGATCGAGCAAACGCACTAGAGAAAAGAATCTAATCTAAACAAAAACAATACAGCAAACGCTTCGAGCACAAAAGCTAGGCGGCATAATAGAAAAATCAACAGACACCGCTTTCTAGTAGTGCCACAATGGCGATATGAAATGGTATTGATGGCAAAAACGCGACAATGACTATCGATACAATCGCTTTCGACAAACAGTCGATAAACCGTGGTCTATCTGTGATGCGAGCGCGGAGAAAGGAGTTGATGATAGACAGACAGATTGTTACATCGAGATCATGCAATCGATTGATACAAGTATTAATAGACGATTTTGTAATTTCTATTTAATATTCACTGTATTATGTCATGGATTTGAATCTATTAATGATTCATTGGATTTTTATTTGTTGATGGGTCAACCGAAGTTTGGAGTGGATGATTAAAAAAATATTATGGACTTTCTTTTATTTAAAATTCAATGTGATATACAAGAATATTAGAAAACTAGACTTACTTAACTGTTAGGCATAATCTAGTTGTACTTTGAGCCACAGAAGTTACAGTTCTAATACATCAGATTATAATATAAAAAAAAAACATAATAAAGCACAAAAACTAGCTAACATAAACCTAATTGTGTTATGCTAGTCAGTTTTGTTTGTGTGCCAAACATAAACAAATAATTAACAACATATGCACTAAATACACCATACAATTCAACTAGAAGAGGTTACGAGCAAGA
The DNA here is from genome assembly GCA_037127375.1 of Dione juno. NCBI lineage: Eukaryota > Metazoa > Arthropoda > Insecta > Lepidoptera > Nymphalidae > Dione > Dione juno. The sequence goes on from JAXRJS010000041.1 coordinate 2,447,350, forward strand.
CGACAGGCACCGGCGGGAGGTCGGCCCGGGCCAGTCACGGAAACGCTACCGGCGCAATTATTTTATCTAGATCACTCTCACTGGATCAAAAAGAATACCGAGACATAAAGAAAGCAAAGTCAGGTGCGCTCCCATTTCACTTTCCAATAACAAATTTTGAGAAGACTCACGAAATACGACCCAAGTTTGAGAGCATGAAGATTGCTTTTCGATAATCGATATTCGGCTGGCGTTTAATTATCAAGATATGCGAAAATCTTTTAAAGCCGCTAATTGTGACTTTGATTGTATTAGAAAATTGCTGTTATAAAACAGAGAGCAGTTAGCGTTGGGAAAGTTCTCGTTTGTATAAAAAAATTATATACTTTTTAGGCGATTAATTTTATTATTTAAGAAAAAAAAATTAAGTCAACGTTTGTTGTTATTAATAAGTACCCAATTTAAAGGTGAAGTAATTCCACAGATTAATTAATAAATTTCAATTGCTTTACAATTTAAAGTGTTTATGTAAATTAAATTACACTTTTGTATACAAAAAGTGCCTGCACCTCAAAGTATAAAAGGGGGAAATACTAATAAGAATTTAGGCATCAGTAATACATGGATTATTTTCTCTTTGAACATAGTCGAAAAGAAACGGAGAAGAAACTCTCCGTTTCTCCGTCTCTTCTCCACCCGAATTCGAGACAGCGTGTTGAGTGGCGTAACTCAACGCCGCACTTTATCTTTTCAGAGCGGAGAAGTAAAAATTATTCGTTTCTAAACTTACAAGAAGCTAGTCTTAAAATATTCTACAATATTTTGCATAGAATACATTTATAGCATGCATGCGTAGAAGACAACATCGTTTTAATTATAAAGAGATACCAAAACAGTCTTCAAGATTTATATAAAATAATTATAACATATCTGAGGCCGTTATGGCGGTTGTGGGTTCGATTTCGACATACACTCAAAAATCTGAAGTTACATTAAAAAAAAACAAACCACGTACAGTGTAATTAAATCGCACGTAGTATACAAAATATTACTAAAAAAAAAATTAACATCCACAGAAATCTGACAAAAAAAGACACTTTCTCAAAAACTACTCGTACTAACTACAACTACCGGTTACATTAGCCAAAGCATTAACACACATACTACACTGACATAAAAATATTCATCTTGCGTTATCAAAACCATCTGATCTATAGATCGAGAGCAAGTAGGCGAGCTAGAGCACACCGTTTAGTACTTGCTTAGTACCGATTGAGATGTTTGTACTGTATTTTGACAGGTAATATTTATTCCAATTTAGGCTAACGTGTAGTATAAATCGTATGGAGAAGTTATTTGGACAATTGAGTCGTAGCTCGTATTGTATTGATTTATGTCGGGATTCGAATCTGCACTTAAATTCTTATTATATAGTTTTAAATTATTTTTTTAATTATATAGATTTTTACTATATTAACTTCAAATTTGAAGTTTAAGGCAAGTTTCAAATTCATCCAAGTAAACAAAATTATAATATTTGAAAGATTGACAAAATCTATTATCCAAGAATTTAATGTTAATACTAAAATCCTCTACAAATATAAGAGAAACAAAAATTACCAATAAATTTGTAGAGATTCGAATTCGAACCTACTTTCATACATATTTTTACAATATTACTCATACTGTAGCTGTACTGACCTAGATTAATATGTACTTACCAAGATTAATACAATTTAGCGGCCTCGCCTTGTTCGCATCAAGGTCTAGGAAGCCCGAGTGGGACGTAATTTAATTTTTACTTTGATGAAAGCCGACCAACATGTTTTGAATGTACTAGAATAATTATATATTTTTTTATATTTTTTATTAATAAAAATATACTTTAGTGTATATATATATATATATATATATATATATATATATATATATATATATATATATATATATATATATATATATATATATATATATATATATATATATATATATATATATATATATATATATATATATATATATATATATATATATATATATATATATATATATATATATATACATATATATATATATATACTTATTACATATACTTAGTGTATATATATATATATATATATATATATATATATATATATATATATATATATATATATACATATATATATATATATATATATATATATATATATATATATATATATATATATATATATATATATATATATATATATATATATATATATATACATATATATATGTATATATATATATATATATATATATATATATATATATATATATATATATATATATATATATATACATATATATATATATATATATATATATAGGTATATATATATATATATATATATATATATATATATATATATATATATATATATATATGTCAGAATTACTTTGGCAAGTAGAATCTTTGGGAAGAGTAATAAATTTGGAAAAATGGTATTGTACTTTTTATAGTCCACGTAATGAAAAATGCAGGCTTAAAGCTCGTATTAATATAAAAAAATATTATTAAATTGTATGTATAGAATATCAGTCAAGTGCGAGTCTGCTTCGGCCCCTGAGTGTTCCGTACCAATTTATCGTATATTTATTTATCAACAATCAGTTTGTAATCGGGTTTTTTTCTGTGATAAAGCAATAAAATATAATTTTTCGCTTATTTTTCTTTGCTTGTACCGTAAGTGCTTCTCATCTAATATCATAATTCTACCTCAACATTAAGTACTAACATACAATTTAAAAAAAAACCAAGCATTGCAAACATATACAAACAAACATTCATTTGTAGACAAAATCATTCACCAAACCAAGCATTCCAACTGAACGACGACGATGTCGAAAATCCTATATAGAAATTTATAGCCCGACAAAGTAAGTGAAGGCCCATAAGTTTCTAATATAATAACGGATGAATAAATCAGAATAAATCAACGCGTTGAATGGAGTCGTACATTCCGTGACAGGCCGACGTGCTAGGAAAATATTTTGACACATCACCTTGAAGTGTTACACGGTACTACGGTGAGCGTAGTGTCCTGGCGTATTAAATAAACATGATATCATAACATATACAATAAGGAAATAGAATGGAGTTATTTAAGTTTTAAAGCTTTCAAATTGGTCAATTTTGACAAGATTAGCGTTTAACTGCAGCTTCGCTTGCTTAGGCTAGTGGCAATAACCGAATGTTATGTAGAACATAGTCGTATAACACAATCTAAGTGTCCCAGATACTGATTACGTAATAGCTTATAGCCTCGATAAGTGGACTACTATGCAATACAAAAATATTTTTCCAATTGGAACCAACAGTTCCTGAGATTAATGCGGTTGAGCAAACACACTATATAGTTTTAAAATATTAGTATGTAACAATATATTGTACCTCTAGAATAAAATATATAATTATCATTTAAATAGATATAACTGGTATAAATAACATATTTTAAATTTAAGAGCTCCCTTGAATCAAATGCCAATCAAGTGCCCTTGTAATCTTTTCAATACTACTCAATTAATATATCACTAACCTCAAAATCGTCCAGTCGTCTGGATTTCCAAGCAATTGTTTGTAAATACATGAACGCGTCCAATTTTCACACAACAAACGCTAAAAGAATAGAATACAATAGGTTTTCACCGCATTTCCACCTGCCTTTCCACATCGTCACTTTCTACGTCAATAGAAATTATCTTTTGCAATGACAAATCGATTATAAACTTTAACCAGAGTATATAAGAAGCAGAATACGTTATTCTCTAGAAAGACAATAATTTCTTATACAACAAGGTATTATTAATTATCGGAATTACGTTTTATTTGTACTTAAACAGTAAACATGAGAAATATTTGGATATAAATAGCTTAAGAAGACAATACTGAAAGTCATAAGTTTATATACAGGGCGTTTCGTTAAAAAGGTGACTTTTATATCTCCAATTAAGTTCTAGCCGTAAGTGTCATAGGTAACTCTTGACCATGATATCTGACCGGGCCACATTTCATCGTCATATATTCTATGTCGATGTCCATACAGTCAATATCCTCGATAAGTACATCTACAGTCTAACATAAAAATATTTTTAAGCAATTAAGCGCGTTTTAACCAAGTAAACTCTTCAATTTGATATTATTAATATAGATATATCACTTTATGACCTAACAGTATTAATTTTGCATAAGTTATTTTAAAAATTATTAATTATCAAATTTTAAATTCATTTCGTCGTTTAAAACAAGATATTACAAAATATATAATATATTATTATTACTGCATAACCTCTAGCAATTGCAAGGACTATTGTAATTTTGCTAAAATCAAATGTATGAGGATACAAAATTTATTGACTTGCCCAATGCAAACTTCACTTCTTGGTCTATACATATAAATAAAATTGTCAGTAAGTTTGCGATTTCAAAAAAACTGTGTTTTTAAATGAATATAGTTATTTCTACGTTACCAAAATATAAAAGAGCATTTTAAATATTATTGGGTTTGTCTGTCTTTCCATTTGCTCGGCCTTATCTCCGGAGTTGTGAAAATTTTATCGAAAGATACAGAAGATTGTGAAGCAATATATAGGGTATTTTTTATCCCGTAATTCATGCAGGATCAGGATTTACATGGATAAATCCAAATCTTCTTGCGGCCCTGACGTTTTTACATTATTTTACATAGAAAGAGCGTATCGAAAACGAAAAATAAATAAAATGTTGTACAATACATGCATATTATATTAGAGTAAACACGAGAACATCGATCAAGTGGGCGAAGCCGCGTAAAGGTACCTACCTAGTTGATAAACGAAAGAAAAAATCACCAGCGAAAGTGCAAAACACATAAGAATAACCATTAATCGTAAGATATATCTTAAGAAATAAACTGTAAACGATCAATAAAAAAAACAAAACTGCAACAGATTAGACACAGCCATGAAAACAAAAGTGAGGTAGATATTCGTAGATTACGTAATGTTCGTAACAAACGAGAGTTGGCGTGGGATAAATTGTTAAAGTGGGTGTGACAGATTCCAGCCCATTACCAGTTCTGTGGGTAACGATGATTGCCTTATAATCATGGGTTCCTGGTGTTTATCACCCGCACCTTGTAGGGTTAGCCGATGAGAAGTTTCATTTCTGGTCCTTAAACTAGCAAGTTTGAGTTCCTGAAGAATAATATAGGGCCACGCATACTTTAGACAAAGTATTCAATGTGATTTTCTTCATATATCTATAAGCTATTGCTACGCATTGACCTCATATGTATGTTGCAAAGTAAGGTAATTGGTGTCGTTTGGTATAAAATGTAATTTCTATACCATTTTGTGTATAATTGTAGCTTTATATCAATAAACAAAATATTGTGTAACATATCTTATATTTTGTTTATATAATAATCTCAATTAGTGGTGGAATTATTATTTTGTCTTTTACAAGTTGTTTATGTTTAGCAGTAGAACTTATTCAGCCAGCAGCCATGCTTATTTTATTCTAGTACTAATTTATGGAAAATCCATATCGTTGGATTTTTTTTATATACCTCAACCCTGTTCACAACTCGTCCGACAAGTCAAGTGAGACAGGCTTTACACGTAGTATTGATTAGAAAAGGACAACGGAGGGAAAGATCAAGGATCTACAAAGCTATGGACAGGAAAAACTTGTTTTTGTGATGATTGAATGCCAGGTACACTACAACTACTGTTTTGTTATTATCATCTTCGCCTTAATTATCTAAAAGAAATTTTAAGGCCCGAATTGATGGCATATAATTACACTGTCAAATTATCCCCGCCACAGGAAATCTACCTGCCGTTTGTTTAAACGGTCGAAAATAACCAAAAATTTTCATATATATTTCAAAAGAGAGGGCGCCGCTACTATTAACGCTCTAAAATAGATGCAGCACGAGCAAGAATTTTAATGACGCCCGTAGTAGACTGGATGTTGTTCTTTTTTTTTTAAAACAATAAATGTGAAGATCCTGAGAGTATTTTATAAAAATGCTATAAGCGCTTAATTGGTTGAAGTCGTCCAGTCGCATTAACTTCTATATAATATACTTACTTGTAGATAATATAAACAAGAATTATTTCATCACCATCACCATTTTAGTATGTACTCAATCATGGTTTGACAGTTGAATGGGTTCGAATGAAATAATTTATATGTACCGCGTTTGCCATGTTAACGTCTGATATTTAGGCGAAAGAGGTCCTATGTCAAGCAATGAATGCTTATTAAAATGTAAATGCACCACTTAATAAGTAAGTATATAGTAAGTAAGTAGTAGTAACTGTAATGCCCAATAAATATACAATTTCGGAGAAGGAAAAAAAAAAGAGGCGTATATCCTATTTTGTGTTTAACAATTCTAAAATTAAAATATGTAAATAAAGTCTTATATAAACAAATTATCGCAAGATTATTATTAATCTACAAATAATACAAAAATGACATCACGGGATCCAGGAACCAGCATCTTGTGGTGGTGATGTCTGGGTGGTGGGTTGATTTCAATCCCCACGCTCCCCAAAATTATATTAAAATTTAGTACCTTCTATAGTGATGAATATGTTTATCACTATATCATATGCTATTTCTATATTAACTTTACGTATTCTAGGTGATTTTTCGTTGCATTCAACTCCTATTATCAACTATGGCAAAAACTAGCGGCTGAACGATTGTTTATTAAAGATGTCCGCGCCGTTTGTTTCAAGTTCTATAGTATAGAATAATTACCTACTGAAATTACTAGTGGATATTCTTTATAAATGTTACAAAAATACATATTATGGCGGAGGTAGAGCTTTATCTACAATTGCAATCGCAATTTAGTTACAATATAATATAATTGGTGAAATTCCGAAAAAATTGCACAATTAAATGCTACTAACTAAAACTAAGCTAAATTTAATTCAATTTTATATATTTTTTAAATTCGAATCCATTATCTAACCTGTCATTTTAGTTTTCGACGTCTTTTTACATACACTGCAAGTATAATAAAGTACCAATTGACTCTATAATAGACCTAACTAAAAAAAAAATACTAAATAATATTAAAATTCTTGACATATTACAAATAAACAATAAACCATAAGCTAAGCACGAGACAATGGCTTTAGCTATGGTACGTGCCATTTATATATTTTTATTATACATTTAAAAAATGCGTGTTTTTTCTTCACCACAGCTGGCATCGATGTTTGGTGTGACATCTGCTGTATAACAAGTGTCCATCATTGAAGAAACTAGTTGAAAGACTTGTACGAGTAGCTTATAGAGTTACATGTGCACGTTTTGTTTACAATTACGAGTATATTTATGTTTTTATTTTTTGAAATGACATTCTTTGTGATTAAGGACTTTTTGCCTTCGTGTATATTATGGATGTCGATAAGTAATCAAACAGGTTTTATTCATTAATCCATCCATCCAAAATTAAAATAATTAATAATTAAATTTAAAAAAATTAATTAAAATAATTAATTTCCCCAAGTGGGCATCGAACACACAACACAATTCGATACTATGGGCTCAATAATATTGTTACTGAGCATTATAGTATACATATATCTGTTTTTTATATACATATATAGCATATTGGGGTAGGTCATACTTAAAATTATATAGGTACTTATACCTACCTACTTATAATGGAGTTTTTAAGGTAAGAGGAAAGAGGGCACATAGTGTTAAGACACTCCGTTCCCAACTTTCTGTCAAATTTTGAGACATTGCATGTTGAATGGTGAAAGTCAACGCCCCGCTTTGTCAAGTTGCTAGAGCGAGGAAATGAAATAATTTATTCCCCCGATTGGGAATTGAACCCACAACCGTTGCGTCACAACAGCCAGAGGGCCTGAGCCACTGCGCTACGACAGTTTCAACATTGCGTTATATACATAATATATTCTATAGCAACAATAAATTTTATCTTAATAAGGTCTTAAAAAAGCGAATTAAATAAGGTTATTTCTATACATAGTTATTATGAAACCCGAACCACTTATACATTTATTAATTACTTCCACACACAAAATTATAAATCTGGCTTAGTATTTTTACTATCATATATAAAACCGACAATTTAAATTAATTATATCGAAAATAAAGTAAATTAACAAATATTTGAAGCGGAAATTATGTTTTTAAATAGAGGTTTCGTATTATTTAGTATATTTTTTTTTTTTTTTTAATATATATAAGTCGTTGATATAAATCTGATAAGCCTAAGGTTATTATTACGAAGGAATTTCCTTAAAGCACTGAAAGATGAAATCGATTTAGAGTTCCGCTACTCCACATGCAGTCTACCGAGTCGAACTGAAAGCGGATAGCGTATTATCTGCCTATCCTGCTATATGCGGGGTAGAGCGGGAAATAAAAAAAACTATATTCTACTATATTTTCCAAGTACAAGTAACGATCAGCTTAATTTGAACTAGGTATATTATTATAAAACATTTTTTTCGTGTTAGTTTAATTATCGTCTATATAATTAACATTTACTTCAAAAAAAAACATACTGTATATTTATATAAAACTTTTTCAACGCCTTCTGTGTAATGAAAATGACTGACTGACCTACAACGCACAACAATAGCTAAAAATTCATACGCGCAAACGAAATCGCAGGCACCAATATGTCAACTATAAATAGCACGCCAGAAATGTTCTAAAGAGTTTTAAATGGCAAGACCAAAGACTATTCAGCTGTGATAAGACTAGGCTGAATGATTTACAACCAAGACATAATGTGAGGATATTTTACGAGTACATAAAAATGTTTATGGTGCCAACTACAAATAAAATGATGTACTGCAAAATTGAATTTGTGTCACATGAGTCAACGGTTCGAAGAACGTCTTATATTTAGTTGAAATGGGTCAGGTTTGTGGAGCGTCGCATGGCACTGAATCAAGTACGCGATATCAATTACAATTGAACTGAAAATATAATTTTCAATTGTTTTGCTTTTATACGAAAATTGATGTGTAAACTAAGAATCTTATAAGCTTTTCAAGAGCTTTTTTAGCTGTATCCCGCACATAGCAGGGTAGGCAGAGGGACCGTAGGCAGAAGGAACCTAATGTTAAGATACTCCGTTCCCCACTGCCTTTCGAGTGTTGAGTGGCGGACCTCAACGCTGCGCTTTGCCTTGTTGCCATAGCGGGGTAAATAATTAATTTGGGGGTCAAATTTGTGGAATTTATATTAATTTACCTAAGTTTGTACGTTATTAGGTGAGATTTTAGTACCTATTGTTCTAATATATAAAATAAATAGGCTCTAAAACAATTTTGTATCACATCACATCGTTCCGTTTCCTATACCTAAGTCGGGCTATATCCAATTATTATTACTGAAGGCCAAGTCAAGTTACAGTCAATTGGAGGCCAAATCAAGTTCTATACAAGCTTTTAACTGCGGCTATGCCTCCATGGCGAAATGAAAATAAGCTATAATAATAATCATTTAATGTACACCCAAGAAAAAATACACCAAAAAAAAAGATATGAGAAATAGAAATTGTAAAAAAGGCCGTCTTATTGCTTAATAGCAATCTCTGCCAGGCAACCCTAATGCATAGAAAATAAAAAAAATGAGATTGGGGATAGGGTTTAATAGTATTGGTAGAATGTCAAAATAAATAAAGCTAAATATATACCATATTATCAACGGAAATATTTGCATACTATATTTTTTTATGTACATACTTATTTATTTATGTAAAAATATATATATAAATCTATATATATATATATATATATATATATATATATATATATATATATATATATATATATATATACTTACAGACACACACATATATAAATACATATATCAATAACATATATACATTGTATGACAAGACATTACAACGGATTACAAAAACTTCTCTTATTATTAATTAGATCCAATAGTTCCTGAGATGAGCGCATTTCAAGCCAACATTACAGCTCTATAATGTTACTATAGAAGTAAGAACAATTGATACTATCAGTTGTAGCTAATTGTCAATATAAAAGATTTATAATATACAAATTCTATATGATTTTAAATGTGAAATTCCGTAATTTATACACAAATATACACGACGACGATATAATTTATAAATCAAATAATATGTAGGGGCAAAAATGTCTTCGAGATGCACGAGGTCAAACTCGTTATACACTTATCTGGCTTGTTCATCATTATTAAGTATAATTTATGAACCGTAAACCAGTGCAAGCTCTAAGTACCAACCACATTTACTAAAGCAAACACATTTTATATATAAAATTTATTTAACGTAGCTATCGTGGATTGTTTTAAAGTAGCAATATTTCATACACGATGATAGCGAGTTCAAATCCAAGTTTAATTATCTTCTAGGACCGTTCAAATTGTGGACAAGAACTTTAGTCAATCGTGAGAATTAATTATCCTTTTCCACAAATATATATTTTATATCACAACATTTAAATTCAAAATATATGCCTATAATAATATATTACGTAAGATATGCTGTGTTCAACACAAAGGTACCTACCTACCTACTTCAATACGCAACTTTCTTTAGGTCAAGAAAATTTCCACAGCGACAATAGAAACAGTATGGCACAGTAGTACCTACCTATGGTGTTCTAAAACTCATAATTCTACCTACGTTTCAACTCTAAAGGTTTCAATGGGTCCTACGTGACGATACCATACAACAAAAGGCAAGCCCGTTATGAATATTGAAGGAATAGGCCTCGATTTTTACATGTCGAGCTATTCGACTATGAAATCACATGTCGGAATGTTTGGCCCACTTAAGTACACGCTGTCGTTTCCGCGCCGTAAATAGTTAACGTCTTATAACGGCTTTTTACTATACATATGTATATATGTATGTATATATGTATGTATATATGTATGTATATATGTATGTATGTATGTATTTATATTATATATGTTAAATGGTATTGGATTATATCCTTGTGACGTTTATAGTTTTTTAAGAATGAATTAGTGATATAAGCGGTTGCTAAATTTTTTATATATATAGCATATTTCGTTTCAACTTAGTTTAGGTATGTTAAATGTAACTTGATCATTGGGTGTTCCGATTCCACCACGACTGTCTTGAGAACATTATTTTCCTAAAGATTTTTGAAATTATTGCAAAATTATCCAAGAATGTCAATTAAATAAATATGTTTGCTGGATTTCTTGCAAATGTGATAAAAATTGAGACTGAAAATATTAATAATATTAAATATGTGCGAAGTGAGCGGAGTGTTGTGTCACTAGATAATTTTAAATATAAGCACAAAATTACTATTAAATAATAAACATGAATAAATAGTGACTTATAAAAACCTATTGACACAGCAAGTGTTTGAGATTAACATAAATATGAAGTAAGCGTAAGCGCCAGCTAACCGCAGACGTTCGTACATAAATCCATAGATTTTTTTTATATGTAACCAATGTAGCCGCTTCTGTTTTACTATGCACAACATTCGGTTGTTGGTCATTGAGAATTTAATGAATCACTCAACGATACGGCTTATTTTTGTCGAAATATTCGTCATTTGTCCCGGATATGACATTCTTGGAATATACTCCAAGATGGCTCTCCAATATAATTATATAAATTGAAAATCGAAGGAGAATTACAGGAAAATTATGTTACATTATGTTTAATACGAAGAAATAGTTATTATATAGACAGTTAAGCAGGCATTCAAATTGGTTTCTGATTCTCGTGATAATATGTCCAGATTCCAGGTGATCTGATCTGCTGATTTGAAGTTCTTGCGATCAGAAATTAGGTATTAGTAGTATTTTAAATTTATGATGACACCAATTGAAAAGAATAATAAGAATTGTTGTTATATAATATTATATATACGTATAATAAATTTTTTATTAAACTTGTTTGTCTCCTGACATTTTAAGTTGACATTTTGTAGAGAATAAATCAAATCTACGACTTACACATAGCGTTACCCACTAAGTCAAATGGTGCATTTACAAGGAATGCGTCGCTGCAAAAAGATTGCAACATTTATAGCTGCAACGAAGCATTTAAGGTGCGCCCTAAGCTTCTAAGAAGCTTGCGTATACGCATCCACCACTTGAACTATACTTAAAAAGACTTTAATTACTTGTAAAAATATCTATACACGACTATAAGCTTAACAAGTTAAGCTATATGAACCGTTTTGCTCTAGCTGAGAAGCTATTAACAAGATCGTACAGTGTTTAGTAAAGCGCGATAACTATTTGAGCTATGTCAAAGAAAAACTGTCCTTTGCGTAATTAAAAATTATAGTGACAGGCGAGACGGTTACGTAAAATGCAGTTGTGAGGTAAAATGCTATATTATATAATTATGTGTTAAAGTTTTTGCCCAAGACCGGGTGATTGACCAAATTTCAAAAGGTAAACAACGCTTAGAAAGCCTTTTTGAGAAATTATGCTATTTATCTAGATTTCTGTCAATTAAAGAAATCAATTAAGCAATTGAGACCATCGTGGCTCAGCGGTACAAGGTAAACGATGGATGTGGGTTCGGATTGTTCGCAGGAATTAATTATTAATATTTTCCTGCTTTGAATTGTATCACCCCACACGTTAGTATCAAATTTAGACGGAAAGAGGAGACTAAGTTCTATCTGCCTACACCTCTATACATATGCGGAATAAAATGTTAAGTTAAACTAAAAAATTATATTAAAAATCCAACTTTTTCCATATAACTAACTATCAAAAAGTAATATCCATTTCTATATAATTACATCAAAAACCGGAATTGAACTGACAACCTCCGTACACAGTTTCACCGTCACAGCCGCTACTTTACGACATCTCGACTCGACTTTATGACTAAAATCACACTTTCCTTTACAAAAAACCCATAATCCGCGGCGATTTATAAAATTTACGACTTAAAAAACAAATACTACTTGCGAGGTGGCACCTGATCATTTCACCCGATGTGGAACACTGTTTATTTAAATGAAGGGAAACGCCTTACAAACAATGACTGATGCCTTCCTTACCTGTAAAAAAAAAGAAAAATAAATAAAAACCGTGTTTTTTAAGCTTAATTTAAAACAAAATTAGGTTAAGCTCAAATATAAGAAAGCTTGTTATTTGTTTCACACGAACTTTACAAGCATACGTCTTGATTTATCGTGTTTGTAGAAACAAATTATTTTTGGTATACATATTTTTTTATAACTTGTGTAAAAATACATACAAAAAATGTACGATCCTTCTCAGTTATGTTTATATATATATATATATATATATATATATATATATATATATATATATATATATATATATATATATATATATATATATATATATATATATATATATATATATATATATATATATATATATATACATATAATCTAATTTTAAGAAATAATTCTTAGATGATTACGCCACAGCGCTATAATTTTGTAAGTACAAGTAATTATATAATCTAAAGCAACCAGAAATTAAATTATTTAACAAATTATAGAAAACATGTCAAAACAAGCCAAAATTCGTTTCAATTCCACAGGTGTTCACGTAATCAACCTGATTACATATATATATGTATATATATATATATATATATATATATATATACATATATATATGTATAATGTCACTTATTTTTATTAATCATTTGACATTTAGTAAAAACGTCACAAATTTGACTATTTATCTGAGAAATATATTCACAGATAAATAGCTTATTAACTCTTAAGGAAGATCTTTGGCAAGCACTTTTTAATTAAAATAAAACATTAGTATTGTTTATTTGGCAGGATGCTGCTGGTGTGTGATCAAGTTTAGCGTCTCTTGAGATTGTATTTGGTGTCCTATCATAGCTAACAGACAGACTAAAAAAATATAATTTATAAAAAAAAATTGTAAATAGTATTTACTGTAATTTTTAATTATAAAAATAATAATATAGGTATTAATAATATCAGTATTTCTAAATAACTGTGATTAATAATGGATCAATCAAAATGTAAAATAAATATACATGCTGTCAAAATATGTATCTACATTTCAGTCATTTTCTGTAGTTTCATTTCCATTCAAAAATATAGTAAAAATTATTAAAAAAAATCAAATAAAAATAATCTAAAAAGATATATACGTATAGAGTTTTCGTACCAACCACGATATATTATCATTTTCGTCATCAATGGCAAACTGTCGCAACATATTCCTGCCATTAGCGTATCTGGAAGGTAATTGAATACTTTCCAAGTGGCGATTTATCAACTAAGCAGATATTGTTTCAGTCAAGCAATATAAGGCTGAGAGCTAACAATTAACAAACAAAACTTGACATATATATATATATATATATATATATATATATATATATATATATATATATATATATATATATATATATATATATATATATATATATATATATATATATATATATATATAAATATATGCTATATTTATTATATAACTAAAAAAGCCAAGCTTTGTAAGGGAGAAAATATGATTTAACAGAATATTTTATAACCTATGACATTTATGTACTACTTGAGATGTCGTGAAATGAAAAAAAATTAAAATTAAATCAGTACTGTAATTAATTCAGCAAATATATAAATCAAAATTGTATACATATGTATGTAGTTAAATAAAGTAAATTGGCCGTACAACGTACATATATGTCCCTATATGGCTTAATAAGTCCAAGCCTTGCATAATTCAATACAAAATAAATACAAACACTACGGCACTATTGACAAAAAAAAAACAATCTTAGGGCAATTACATACATTATAACACATATAACATTAAACTGTTAGCTACAGTGTAAACGTGGCCTAATATGTGTTTCATATGAAGCGCAATACCCATTACCCACTCGTATTACAGCATTACGACACAGAGGTCAGTCGTAAAACATTTACATCGCGCGATCTAATCTGAAAACCTCATCTCGGGCCAAAATGCTTGGCAAGCATGCTCAGGTTGCCACTGTACGAGCAACATATTGTTCATTATTTCATACATATACCTTATGATTCTAATAACATCTGTATCTATATTTTTTTAGATTTTTTTTAATTCATTTTACTCTATATTATATTTACCTGTATCTGTAAATACGACAGCACCGGATTGCTGGTTCGATCCCATTTGGGGATATTTTTTATTGATTTCTCCGCTCTAGTAAGACAGAAAATGGTATAGAACGGGAATGGTACGGAGTGTTTTTAAGTTAGGTAACCTCAACCTCAACCAGCTTGCTATACGGCTAGAAGATTAAAATAAACAATAAAAAAAAAAACACTTACATACATACAATGATTTCTCATTAATTTTTTACTTTGAATTAATTAAGTACGATAAGCTTAATCAATAATGAATGTATATGTTATTATCAATTTTTTATAAGCTAACGAATAGATGAATGAAATCCAACAGTCAATAGATAATAGGGAATATGTGAATGCTTGATAAAGAATAAAAGTCGTAAGACAAGTTGTTTGACATGTGAAAATTTATTAATTACTATGTCCATTAAATAAATAAACCTTATAGTACAAAATGCAGCATTCTACGTCAATAGGCGGAGAACGGAGTGTCTTATATCACTAAGATCTCTCTACCTTGATTTGTTTTTTTTTTTGTGAAAATAAGCTTTATATCAACAAAGCATATACCTGCGCCATTGGCTTTTGATACGCGTATCATATAATGTAATTCGGTGTCACTTCTTAAATGCCACTCAGACCTGTTCACTGACCTATAGAATTTTTTCACCAACCCAACTGTATATAATTTCAACATTGATTTTGGATAATTTTGCCGCCATGTTATTATATGCAATAATTTAGTGACCTTATGTGCATTACGAGTACATCCAGTCCGATTTAAAATGCATTGCCGCTACAGCTTACAGTCGCTATGAAATGTTAATGTCGCCATTAATTAAAGACGACAAAAGTAATCTATTTTTAATAGCACAGTCCATATAAATCGAACCAGCGACCTTAATTAAGTACATGACAATTGGTCTTAAAGTGTACTAAATCTCAATTCCTTCGTACCTTCCATTCAATGTACTGTGCTGTTGCAAGATATATTCACAATTGTTATATGAGCAGTCATCATCAATTGTCATATAGCGTAGGAACAGGGGGGGGGGAGAATCGTTTGGTGCCCACCACAAAATCACCTGGTGCCAGTGGCGAAGAGTGTGACTTTTATAAAGGTAAGCCGGCATTAAAAAAAATATAAGAAAAATAATATAAAAATTCAGCATAGTTGAGAAAATTAATTATCTCAGCAAATAAATAAATCCAATTAACGTTACGTAAGCTACGACAGTAGGCAACAACTTCCGGTTCCGGTTACCTTCTTGTTGTTACGGACCTACCGGGATACCGAGATAAATCTTTGGCAGCGGCGGGCGTGGCATTGCAAGCATTATTGTGTGCCAATTAAAACAAAAATTATCCTTAAGTGTTCCATGTAACATTCACCCGCTTTCCATTCGTTAGTTAACCTTTCGCCTTAAAGGGAAATGTTCTTTATGGCGTTCTCTATGCGAACGAGTTTGGCTTGCAGGATCTTCTGTTAATGTTGACAAAGCTTGACCCATTTCGATCGTTATATTTAATTAGGTGATAAATTAGTATAAAATACTACGATAAAAATATATAGAGTATATTTTTTATATCTAACTAACCTAAAATTTAATTAAGAACTTGACAGAAAATCTCTTGACAAACTTTTTCATATACGTTTCTATACTAGCAACGATATTTACTTTTACTTTTTTATATTATGTAATGACATGGATGATTGATCGATGTGATTTAATAACTTCGATATTAAGATGCTGGAACGTATGTATTAACTAATAAATTTAGTGTTATATTGAGCTACATTATGGGTACAGGTAGCATAAAATGATAGATTTTTAAGTTAATTTAGTACCGCCACTGACAAGGTGTAACGATTATGTCAGGCATTGTATACATTTAATTAAAAAAAATAAGAAAGCCCCTGCTTGTATAGTAGTTGGTAACTCACTGAATGCGAGGGTTGTGAGTACGATTCCCACAAGAAGCAAATTTAAAATACATTCCTGTTATCGCTCTGATTAGACAAACTATGCATTGTCTTGGTAGCCGTTGAATTTAAAAAAAAACGCAGAAAAAGCAGTGATATATAATATATATAGTAGTACGTAAATATAGTATTAGTTAGCTTAACCATAGCTTTGCTTACCTTATAAATGATAAATATTGAGTACAACACAAGCTTCAGCTCGACAAAAGTTTCAAGAATTTTATCTCATCTTTGTTGCTTAATTAAATTTACGTTAAAATTCAAGAAGTCGTTTAAACATGTTTGCGTACACATTTGTTTTGTAATTTCATATGCCATATAAAAATGCCATATAAAATTATAAAAAGCTATATAAATAAACACACACACACTACATACTATATTGAATTTTATATAATAAATAATTTACAAAATTATGAAAATGAAGTAATCAGTCTGATTCCGCCAATTAATACAGAGTGTCTCGAATTTGAATTCGAGCAGAAAGCGGTGTGTTTCGACACTGGGCTCTCCACTTATCCTAATATAAACGGCATACAACGTTCTATATAATATATATATATATATATATATATATATATATATATATATAATATATATATATATATATATATATATATATATATATATATATATATATATATATATATATATATATATATATGTATATATATATATATATATATATATATATATATATATATATATATATATATATATATATATATATATATATATATATATATATATATATATATAACCACTTCTAGGTGAAGTAAAGAACAGGTGGTCACGTGCTGTTACGTGGGAGTCGGATGCTATCTGTGCCTAAGGTACCGTACACTTAACACTTATCTTACTACAATCTAAAAATGGACATAAACTTACTCTATATTGAAAAACATATCATTTAAGTCGTTTTTGTTTATATTTTTTTATTTAAAACGTCAAAAAATAAACGATTTTTCGGTTAATTTTATATGTGTTTTGCGATTTTAGAGTATTTGAAACATAGCTTACTGAACGTCGAGTTGTGAGAGTTAAAACTTATTAGTAATTAAATGTAATCAATATTTTAGTTTCGGCGTTTGGTTAGATAATTCGCTAATATTAGTTTCTGCCAATTAACACGCAATACCTCTAAAGTGGTCAAGCATGTGAGTACCTATTTCATTGTAAAATTACATTAAAAAAGAGCAACTGTTGAGTTTATCGCCAGCTCTTCTCAGCAGAACTGCCCTCCGAGCTGGTGGTAGCTTCTAGAAGGACTGACAATACTGACACTTATGTTAATTTACGACTCGAATGTGCTTGTAATAGCCTATTTGAATAGAGAATATTTTGATTTGATTTGATTGTCTCTAACTCACAATATTTAGGTTAGTGTCTCAAATTCGGACTGAACGTGGAGAACTGAGTGTTTTAACACTAGATTCTCATTTCCTGCCCTACAATGCGGGATAAAGGAGCCAAGTAAAAAAAAATTTCAATATATATAGCAAAAAGTTAGAAGTGCGCGTGCGACGGTATCCATTGATTGCGTCACAATGTTCCGCTATTTTCACCGCTCAACTAGAAAACATGATAGGAATAGTAATTACCTACTATTTTGTTTTTTTTATACACCAAAAAAATGGCGGGAAACTATGCATAACAGCATGAATATATGCATATATATGTATTAAGTAATATACAGTATTGTAAAGTAATTGTAATGTTTAGAGTTATCTTTTATCTAAGAGCTGTTAGATTTCTTTAGAGATTTCTGTTGAATATAGTAACATATAGGCTATAGGCTATAGGCTATAGGCTATGGCCTATAGCCTATGTAATTATAATTACATCACGTTAATCTTTTATACATTTTAAAAGATATTAGACATGTGTATGCATGCATTATTAAGTAGTAAAAACCAAAATTAATATTGACAAAGTAATGTCATTGTAATTACAAGGAATTTCATATCCACTGTTGACCGCAAAAATAACAATGTCAAATTGTCAAGTCGTACCTCAAACCGCAGACATGGATATAATAGAAAATATTTCCAATAATATAATATTCGAGCTGTATTTTTAGTGATTAGTAGTTTTGTTTTTATTATAGTTATTAAATAGTTTTTGTTAGTTAGCTGCAAGCTGTAGCTTGCTTTTGTTTCACGCTGTATCCCGCCATATACCAATGTAGGCAGAAGGACCCTTCCCTACGCACCATCTAATTCTTGAAATATCATGTCCTGTTACCAGAGCTAGCAAAAATGGTGCATTCTCCCTGAATGGGAACCGAACCCACACACAATCGAACGGTCTCGTTTATAAGCAGATTTTGTACCGGTACATGACGTCGGCAATCATACTAAATCTTACCTTACGTAAGTTTCAGTTCAATTTAGATGAAGTCATTACATTTGAGTCACATTATAACAAGTCATCAAAATACGCTCAGCGGCACATCAATATGTGAAACGCACTAGTTTTACATACAAGCTATTTATTATTGCGCAATGTTCAAATGACAATATGTTACGAAATAAGACGAATGTACCAATTGATGGTGGAAACCTTAAGTAGAGCAATCATTGTCTTTACTTGGGCCATATAGAGTCTGAGGCTGTCTGTCTGTAGAGCGCTGGTTATGGGTTCGATTTGCGCTTATAGGGTATTAATAATGTCTGGAATATTAGGAGGATGGTTAACGGAGTGCCTTAACACTATGTTCCCTCTTCCTACTCATATATATATTATATATATATATATATATATATATATATATATATATATATATATATATATATATATATATATATATATACATATATATATATATATATATATATATATATATATATATATATATATATATATATATATATATATATATATTATATATATATGGAAGCTTTTAAAGACGGTAACATTAATACAATGCTTAGAAATTACATTTCTTAAGAATGGTAATAATTACCAACTATGAAATGGCATCAATAAGACTACAACAATAAAAGCTACTATCATGTATGTATAATCTATAGTCTATACAATCGATACTGACAAAAAAGTCAATATATTTATAAATCGATTACTCGATTACACTATCGATTGAGTAGAAAATCTAAGAAATATCCACGGAGAAGATCATTAATTTATAGTTATTACAATGCCACTCACAACTTGAAAGGTAATGCCGAACAATGAACTTGCTAGTCATGAAAGGCCTAGGTTAGATGTGCAAAAGAGCTATTGATCAATAAATGCGTTGGCAAATTGATATAGCATTTGCTAGATGTGACGTTGTGTAAAACGATCGGCTAGAGTATTCTAAAACGATCGTATCTTACTTGGATATATGTTATAATATATATATATATATATATATATATATATATATATATATATATATATATATATATATATATATATATATATATATATATATATATATATATATATAATTATATATATATATATATATATATATATATATATATTATATATATATATATATATATATATATATATATATATATATATATATATATATATATATGAAAGTACCTAATGGTAAAAGTTTTAATCTTATTTTCTTCATATTCCATTATTTACCAAAAAAAAAATAGAAAATAAAAAATAATTAATAAATTCTACGGTTTAATTGTAAATGAGTGTTTAAAATCTATTGATCAGAATGGGACATTTTTGTTTATAGTCTGATATACACAAAATATACGAGTATCTCGAACAAGAACCTCACACAATCCTGTCAACATGTCGAACCTATGACCTGTCACGTCTATTCCAAAGCACTGCCTGCACCGACATGACTGCGCATGCGCAGCGCTAATTGCGACTTCAGGTCAGGTTAACGGGGACCCAGCGTTATAAATGATATGGAACACGTTAGCGGGATATGAGCGGGATTTGAAAGAGCATTATCATGATGAACTGACCATTATTCATGATTCACAGATTCTTATTAGATAGCTAATACGTCTTGGAATTTGAAGAAAATACGAGGATGTACTTGTAGGTATGCTATATAGTACGTATAACATAATGATTGATTTTGCTATATTAAAGTTTTATATGACACATACGAAAAGTACTCTCTGATATGTTTGTATATAATAGTTTTTTTTAGCTTCACACTGTAATATAATGTAATAAACTGTAGTATAATGGATGGACTTTGCGATGGTAGGTGCGTAGAGGGAACCTCCCAACTTTCCAATACATTGAATGTTGAGGTGAACTTTATCGCATTTTGTTTTGATATATGTATTTTATCTCCAAGTGGGAATCAAACTCACAACCGACGCGTTTACAATTAGACAGTGTGCCGCTGCGCCACGATTCTATAATTATATCAACATTGAAAAACTACTATTATTTTCTCGTACAGATTAAGCCTCCAGCTTCCTTATATCTTCCGTCTTTTAAACTAGTAATAACTTTGCCATTTTAACAAAAAGCGATCGTTATCTCATCATGGTGTTACATCAGGCTTAAGGAAGTCATTCAGTTTAACCGGATTTCCCATAGTATTATGGTAGAAAAAACTTGGCAACTGTTTTATCAATGTGCAAGCTTCGGAAGTGTGTTAGATAACTTTCGTTGCGTAGAGGCTATGGGAAATCTCACATTCAATTTCGTTCCTAATTAAAATATTACATCGTTTGTATTGTTGTTTATTATTTTGCTAATTGAGAGGAGGAACTAGGTCAGTATTTTATAATCTGTTAAGATATTCTGTCCTCCACTTTTCGCTCAATTCTGATAACATGTTGAGTGGCGGAGCTCAACGCCGCTATCTTGTTACCAGAGCAAGGGAACTCGCCTCAGGTGAGAATCGAACTAACAACAGTCGTGTTTACAGTCAGAAGCTGTACTGCAGCGCCACGACGGTTAGATTTAGAGTATTATTTAAATACTTCATAGTGTTACTACAATAGAATCTACAATTTAATTGTTATCGTAAGACATATGCGAAAACGTCTAACCTGACCGTTTAATCGCGAATCCGTTTAACTACACTTTAAATATATATATATATATATATATATATATATATATATATATATATATATATATATATATATATATATATATATTATATATATATATATATATATATATATATATATATATATATATTTATATATATATATATATATATATATATATATATATATATATTATATATATATATATATATATATATATATATATATATATATTTATATATATATATATATATATATATATATATATATATATATATATATATATATATATAATATATATATATATATATATATATAGGTATATATATATCTTCTTCCACTTAGCATTATCCCGGCCTATTGCCAGGGTCTGCTTTCCTACTTAGTCTACTCCACTTTGCACGGTCTTGAGCATCCTCAGTGCGTCACGACGTCCAGCCATCGCTTCCTTGGGCGTCCGGGGGGTCTTACACCAGGGACAGACATATCAAGACATTTTCTTCCGACGTATTTCTTAGGCCGGCGCAAAACG